>OZ023336.1:24853366-25528366 GCA_964007535.1 Brachyptera risi
TAAAGACGAGGGTCGAGGGACACCTAAGTAATTCAACTCTTGTTATAGGGTGACAGTGTCAAGTAAACGATAAAACTATTTTCGTCATTTGATCACTGATACGTATGATATCATGAAAACACACATACACTGTGCTGATATCAACAGGTAGCACAGTAGAAGCACGGTTGCTACATTTAAGGGGTGATTATGTAATCACTTGTCCTGTTTTCCCATCATTCTAGTGGATTACAAAGTTTCATGGTCTGTCGACTCTACAGGTAGCCCTATCCGGTCGGCGAGGAGAATTCTATTTTCACGCTCATTAGAATAGAATAAGGGTACATAAAATTAAAATTGTTTAGAGGTGGTAAATTAAATATGATTATTTCTCATGATTTTTTTTTTTTTGTGAAAATAGATTTGGTATTTTATATATATATATATAAAAAATATTGTTGATGATTATTTACGGTACGTTGCGGATTGAATGTTTCGTTTATTATTCCAAGATTTCTAACCCTTTTCATTTTACATTCCGGTTACTGCTTTTTTACCTCTGATTTTTCTGAGAGATAATTTTACCTGGAAATATCTTCATTTTATAATGGAGTATAATCCAATTGGGATTAATTTCACAGGCATTAAGAATTAGTGTAAGTCGTTGAAGCATTATTGAAACAAAATAATAATTTTTGATGGTAAACAGTTTTTATGAATTATATCCTTATAGTAATTGAAATGTCTGCTTTGTGTATAGACTCTTAAGTTTTCAAAAAACACTTGAATGAAATCTTTCTTATTCGAGCATTTTCTACAACGGTGCATTTAGTATAAAAATGACCTAATCTATTTCACAGTTGTTATATCAATCAGAGATACTATTTTGTGATCTCTTTCAAATATCTTTCGCAAGTATACACCTTTCAAGAAGTTGTTTTGTATTTTATTAGAAAATTATTTTTGGATTTGTAAATTCGTCAATGTGGTGCCCCATCCGGAAGAACATACTTTCATCATCCTTATGCCTAATTTGAAATTTTTTTTTTCGATGTTAATCAAAAAATTATTGGTCCATGAAAAATGATTCTACTTTAAATACTTGCTGTGACAAGTATTATTCTCTTCACCCTAGTTAGTATCCCTAGTAGACTTGTTGAATATTGACCTTAATCACGATTATTAACCCCTTTACCCCTTGTTGTCGGTGACCGTGCACACCGTGTAGCCAACTCAACAAACACTATACCACCGGATATCCTCTGAGGGGTGTTTTCCTATCACATAAGTATATGAGAATGTGTGTGTGTGTGTGTTTATTAGTCGACTTATTGTTGTCAGTTCATTACACGGGCACGGAGAGAGGGAGCGAGAGAGCGAGAGAGAAAAGAGAGAGAGAGAGAGAGAGAGAGAGAGAGAGAGAGAGAGAGAGAGAGATACGATGCAGTGATTGAAGGTAATTGTAGAGTAAATTTTTAGGGTAGATAATTACATCTAGTTGGGGTTGGAGGGAGGGGGGGGGGGGGGGGAATTAAGAAATAGTACACTTTTGCCATCTCATAAAATGTTTTTTTACCGAAATTAAAATTCCGAATTGAATTTTTAAATTTTTTTTTAAATTTTGTATTCATGTTTTCACAAAGATTTCAGTACAATTTCGTAGACCCGCAGTCACAATATTATTTACTTACATTCAACTGTTGATTTTTCACACACTATAAGCGTCAAGTGCGTATGCAGATGGTTTCTGATTTCGATGCGTAAATAACATCAGTATATTTTCTTCAGTAGGTATACATTTATATGTAGCTTGATTAACAACTCATGTAACCGCAACCTCATACAATCCATATGTATGTTGATTGAAGTATCTGGAAAGCAATGTAATTGTGACGATATTATATATATCAGATGAATGATTGAATAATTGATTCACGTTCAGAACTTATATAATATGTCGTTTTTGTCCGAATTTGCGGTTTCGAGATATAAGAATATTTTAATACCGCTAATGTAATGTCAGTACCGGTATTCTCCATAATACGTAGCAAATTGTTTCTATAGATAAGAAAAGACGAGGAGTAACAGATTTTCCCATATAACCCAGCTGTTGGTGGGCCGTATAGGCACCACTTTGAAAATATTGGATGAGCGAAGCGAAGACTCAGGTTTTGTTTTATTTGCGCTGCTCCACAGGTCAAACAAAAGAACAAAAGATCGTTGAAACTTGGCATACACATGTGTCATCATGCACGTAACTCAATACTGTGTAGTTCTGGGGCACAATCGGTTGTAGCCTACCGTTTCGTAGAAAAAAAAAAATCGAAGTTTTTTAAAATTTCAAAGATTTTTAAAATTTCGAAGTTTTAAAATTTCGAAGTTTCTTAAAACTTCATAAGAAAAACCAAGAGAAGACAATTTGGAAAGAATATGTTTTTCAAATGAATTTGAAATTCCACTGAATTTAAATATAAAAATGATATTAATTATTCCAAAGTTTTACGTTCATCGGATCACCCATTTTGTAGAAAATAATTATATAATTTTTTTTTGATCAATTACAAACTATCAAGATGATCAGAAAATAACATCAATTAAATCTAAAACGGTTTGAAAAATGAACAAGTATAGAACAGGAAGTCTATTTCTTGAATGGTTCTAAAATCAAGGTGTAAATAAAAACCTACATAATTATATCACTCATCTTCCAACGCGTATTTTGCGTTTTTCCTAACCATACGAACGAATGAGAGAGAAAGAAGATACTTGTGTACGGGACTCGAACCCACGCCCCACTCATTTCCAATCTCTCTAATTCAGCTATCCCACTATCTGGTACCTATAAATACCTAGTTACCAATTAAAACGTGTTTAATAAATTTGAACGGATAATCACTTGAAAATCCCCGTTATACCAGGTATAGGGGTAGTGTGGGTCTGGCCAATTACAGCACTCTCATAAGTATACGCTGGATGCCGTTATACTCATCATGAGGTACACTCAGGGGTGATAATTGATCCATTGAAGTGATTAAAGACGAAAGTTTACACTACCCTCTCTCTTCATCTCTTCTCTTTGTTCAGTGCATATTGATACTTGTTCAGTGAATTATATGCGTAATGAGAAGTTGGGAACAATTGGAACATCGTCGAACTTTGTGGGGTGATGGGTGGAGGGGAGGGGGGGGAGCATAATTGTAAATGAAAATTACATATAGGCCTATATATATATATATATATATATATATATATATATATATATATGTATATATATATATGTATATATATATATATATATATATATATATATATATATATATATATATATATATATATATATATATATATATGAAAAAAATATATAGGCCTATATACAAAAAAAAAATACATATATATATATATATATATATATATATATATATATATATATATATATATATATATATAATAATGATATATATTTAATAGGAAGATTAAAGTCGTGTATGAAATTGTGAAATATTTTTAATATCTCTACGTTTCAAACGTAGAGATATTAAAAATATTTCACAATTTCATACACGACTTTAATCTTCCTATTAAATATATATCATTATCATAAAATGAGTCGTGAAAGTTTAAAAGTTTCAATATATATATATATATATATATATATATATATATATATATATATATATATATATATATATATATAAATATATATATATATATATATACATATATATATATATATATATATATATATATATATATATATATATATATATATAAATATATATATATATATATATAAATATATATATATATATATATATATATATATATATATATATATATATATATATATATATATATATATATATATACAGGGTATCTTGCATGAGATTTTGAGCCCTTTTATTGTCCTTAGACCATCTTATGAGTGCATGCACGGTGCTTATGGAAATTCCCCTTCATCCTTTTCATCCATGATCACCAACTAGTGTAACTGAATAAAAAGTAGGTCTATTTCAACCTCAAGATAATTGTATGTTTGTTACCCAAAATAGTTGAATGTTCTCTAATAAATATCACATTTTATTTCTGTGAATTCAATCAGTTTTAAGATAATACGTCAATGGATACCAAGATTGTGATGACATTTGTTGACTTATCATCTTAAAACTGATTGGAATTCACTTCAATGAAATGTCATGTTAATTAAAGAGCACACAATTATCTTGGGGTTGGCATACAGTTCATTCAATCACACACTGGCTCGTGAACAGAGAAAAAATTGTAAAAATGAATTTCTCCATTTTTAAAATCATGCGCTAGCTCCCTCAACATGGGCCCAAATTACCGTAAATTCTGACGAAAGTAAGTTATTATGAGGGTGTCACGGCATATAGAGTGGAGTGGGGGGGGGGGGGGGGGGTCAATCGCCATCCCTCCCTCCTCCTTCATTCATCCATATATATCCGTAATGATTTTACTGTAATAGGTTCTTGATAGAAACATACATTACGTATATATAGAGCACATGGCGTACACACTGAGACGGGTGGTCGATTGGCTGGCACACTAAACCGTCATTCATGAGACCGGTGTTCGATTCCCGCGATGGTCGCTCATTTTGTCAAGAGATTTTTCATGGTTTTCTTCTGTCGTTCAAATCAATACTGAGATGGTGCTTTAACAACTGGCCACACCGACTCTCTATATCCAAAAAACACCTAATAAAATAACCTCTCATCTCATATTCGCACGATCTCATTTCATCATTCACCGACGTCAATAGACCTTGGTCAATATTACACTTTGTAAAATGAATAAATAATTGTAAATATTGAATATTTTAAATATTTTATAGGTTAAATTGTGACCGATATTGGAGTTGTGATGAGTATAGTTGTATAGTGTCGCGTGATATTGATCGAGATGCGATTAAACGGCTCGCTGTTGCGTCAAAACCTCGTCAATGACACACAAGGGATGCTCTACCGAATCCTATCCTATCCCATCCTATTCATCGAATCCTCCTACGCGTAAGCCTCCTGCTTACTCGTGAAATTCTTATCGACATTCAAGTAAATCCAGTGGTGTAGTCGTAATTCGTAAAAAATAAAGTGCCAGGGCGGTGGGCATCACGACGTCTGCCCCGGCAGTGGCGCTGTCATGAAAATAAGGGTGGTTATACCTCAACATTTCCTATGAATATCGATATGTAATTCAAAAAGCAGTCAATACTATTCCTAATTGGTGGTGGGTTAGCCCCCCACAACGCCTCACAAGGAAAACATTTTTATTTTCATTCTTTCATTTTTATTTATTTTACCTTTAATTATTTTTATTCTAATATATACTTTGTCCTATTGTTAGAAATGAAATAACAGATAACCAAAGATCGGTGACCTATAGGGAATGCCGCCCTGCCTCCGCTTTAGAATTGAAAAAAAAAGTACCCCAAGAAAGTACCAGGGCGCCGCCCTGGACCGCCCTGGCCCTTCTACATGCCTGAGTAAATCGGGAAGACAGGTGTATACGTATACCCGTTAGTATCTTATAGAGAGAAGGTTTCGAACGACAGTTCTCCCTATCTCACATCAATAGCGCGCGGGTGATTTCCTTCTTCATCTGTGGTGGTGCAAATAGCGAGTTTTCTTGGATCTCTTAAAATGAGTAAGGGTGAGTCGACACACCAGAGTTTCAGTGTTGATTGATAGGGGAGACGGTCGATCGGAACCTCTGCTGTCCGTCAAGTAGCGTTTCGTTTGTGTTGATCTCGATTTATCACTTATATTGATTGATTGACAGACGTGGGTATAGATATATAGTGGAAATGAGCTTATGAGCTGAAGGATATGTACACAGACAGTGATGTATAGTATGAGTAGTGAACTTTACTAGCGAGAGGTATAAAAGTCGTTGAAGTAGTTCTACCCTTGCTACTTTATCGACTCTGGCATTCTACACACCTTGATATCTGAATAAGGTGCATAAGTCGTTAAAGTAGTTCTACTCTTGCCACTTCATTGACTCTGGTATTCTACACACCTTGAACATATAAAAAATACTCCATTGTTGGTCAACTTTTGAATCTACAAAGCAGTGAATCTCGACAACTTAATTCTGTCACAATTTTCATGATATATATTTTGATGAATAATATCAGTTATTCTTTTTTCTTCAAAACGGCTGATTAGAATTGCATACAAAATCGTGATAATGTGTAAAATCCATGTATTCACATTTAGAGAAAATTTCATCCCATTTGGCGAGATTTTATTTTCAACATTTCCCGCTCAGCCAAATTTTATGGGGTTTTTAGAAACTTTGAGATGATATTTCTCAAAATCGGTTCAACCGATTCATTCCAAAAACTAACACATTTCCAAATTGGATAAGTTTGCGTGCACAAAAAAAGTTTCATGTCGATCAGTCGAACCCTGCGACCTGTGGAGTGCTTACAAAAAAAAAAAAAAAAAACACGCAGACAAAAATGGTTCTAATAACGTAAGACGTCCTAAAGAGTATAGTACTTACTCTACGTGAATCCGGGTCCTTTCAGGGTTCTTAGAGTCTAGAATTACATATCATCCACATAGTCGATTAATTAGTGGTCTACCACTCCCGTCTCTGGGTGGTATTATTCGAGGGGTCAACAACTCCTGAAATCAGGTGTACACTTGTCATGAAATCTTTCTGAAATCCCTTGAAATCGTCATGAAAATCTCTTGAAATCCACTTGAAATCCCTCGAAATCTCCAAAAAATTCCCCTAAAATCCCTCGAAATCTCCAAAAATCCCCCTGAAATCCCTTGAAATCGGAAATCAGGTGTGCACTAAATTCACTAGTTGTTTACCCCTCGGTATTATTTTAGTACCTGTGAATAATATTTCAACGCAAATACGGGAAGTTTTGTATATAGGCCTACGGGATTATTTGGAGGCCAATAAATCACATTAAAGCCCTATGTTGAACTTCCGTGGTTGAATGTATCCGTGATTATGTTCCTATATCCG
Organism: Brachyptera risi; assembly: GCA_964007535.1. NCBI lineage: Eukaryota > Metazoa > Arthropoda > Insecta > Plecoptera > Taeniopterygidae > Brachyptera > Brachyptera risi. Next base: position 24,860,351 of record OZ023336.1, read on the forward strand.
TGGTTGAAGATATCCGTGATTATGACGATTGAGGAAATTTCTTTGAAATTAAATATTATTGAAATAAATGAATCAATAATAGCAAACAGGATTTCCCCCGAATGATGATTGCTGTGCTGTAGGTTCGGTGAGAAGTTACAATAACTTGTACTTGTTTCTGTTTGACATCCGTTGCACAAGGAGAGGAAATTAGTGATTTGCCTTCTGTACGATCATGTTTCCCCTCCCACAGCCTTCTCAAAACAAGATTAATCGAATGACTAAGACTCACACACACATACACACACACAACACACACATACAACACACACACACACACACACATATATATATATATATATATATATATATATATATATATATATATATATATATATATATATATATATAATATAATATATATATATATATATATATATATATATATATATATATATATATTATATAAATATTAGAATTAGAAGCCCCTAGAAGCCCCAATAAAAGTCCCTAGAAGCAATTCTAACCCGAAGGAAAACCGAAGGAATTGCCCTAGAAGCTCCAATAGTATACCCCAGAAGACCCCTGATATGTATCCCTGAATGGTAGGTAGCTCCTCTAGAAGCCCCAATAGTATCCCCTAGTAGCCCCGATAGGAGTCCCTAGAAGCCTCTAGAAGTCCCGATAGAAGACCCTAGTAGCTCTTCTAGAAGCCCCAAATAGCAGTTCTAAGAAACCCTTAGAAGCGCGAATAGTAGTCTTGGATACCTCAATGATCAACTGTGGCTTATCTCGTTGTTATGCTTTCCTTTGTGTGGGAAAACCTTGAAGGATTCAATACACGCATATTGAATCTTCTAGGAAACCATTGATAAGGATTTGTCCGAATAACTTCAACAACTGCTTCTTCAACATCCACATCCCTTGCCATTCTGCTGGCGTTTTCATCCCGCGTGACGTCACGGGAATGTTCGACACTCCCTGTCGGCGACACTAACCGATGCGCGTAGACACCCGGTCGGCGCGGTGACCACGTCATACCGGGGCAGTGTGACATGTTCACCTTGGACGTGACGTCACGGCCGCATTGTTCAACCCTCTGCAGTCACGTGACCTGTCACGTGACATGTCACACGAGCCTCGATAACGATTGCCAGGAATATTGCTGTACTAGCGACTGACTGGGAATCAAGTAGCTCGTTGAAAACTTCAGGAATTTAACGAACGAAGATGAATTGAATTTAAATAAATTATTATAAATAAATTATGTTCAAGTTTGTTACATTATTATGAAGGTGATTATGAAATATATATATATATATATATATATATATATATATATATATATATATATATATATATATATATATATATATTTATGTGAATACATTGAGTGAAACTGGGTTGTTTTTTAATCGTGATAATATATATATATGTATATATATATATATATATATATATATATATATATATATATATATATATATATATATATATATATATATATATATATATATATGTGAATACATTGAGTGAAACTGGATTGTTTTTTAATCGTGATAAAATGTATATATATATATATATATATATATATATATATATATATATATATATATATATATTTATATATATATATATATATATATATATATATATATATATATATATATATATAAATATATATTTATATATATATATATATTTATATATATATATATATATATATATATATATATATATATATATATATTTTAAAATTTTTTTTCAACGCTTTTGAAAGTTGTAGTTGTGTTTCCAATCAGATGTCTCGTCCTGAAAAAAACACTCTCCTGAAAATAACATGGCCTTACAAATATAACGTTTCCATTTGTGCTTGCTATGTTGCTTACAACCTTCTACTTTCGTGAATATTCTCTATATTTATTCACCAACAAGCATAATTGTTCGAATAGTGGTGGTGGATCGACACACCTGATCGGTAGTGTTGAGGTATAGGGGGGACGGTCAATCGGGTCGGGCACGAAGTACGATTCAGATAATATGACACGCCGAGTTGCAAGCAAGCGATAATTATGTTGATTATTCGAGAAAAACGAGAAATTATCTCATTTTTTCAACGCATATCAAAGTTCTTCTCAATATTCACCTGAATGAGGAAATATTCTGTGGTCTTGCCTGCTACTGCTATATAAAAGAGTATTTATAAAGAGTATATAAAAAGACAATGTTGGTAATGTCCGGACATATCACACTGAAACGGTTTATACTAATCCACGATTTCCAGGATTTCGGTGAAGAACATATAACCATAACACCAGGAAAAATAATATCAAAGTAATGAAGTGTAATTAATCTATCTATTATCAAATCTGGACCCATACATGCCATCATTCACTTCTATAATTCCCTACCTCTTGCACTCAAAACTAATGGAACGATTTCATTCAAATTCAGACAACCCCTAATTGATAAATAATAATACATGATAAATGTAATCATTGTAATAATGAATAATTGATAAATGTTATTATAGTGTAACAGAGTTTCTAGATGATCGATTAATTTATTGCTGTTCACTGTCTTCATAAGGTTCGAAAGTGTTTTTTTTTATAATTGTTCTAAAATTGTTCATTATTACATTTTGTATTATCATTACCACACACTATATTGACACGTCTAATATCCTTATAAGATCAATTTACCGGCAGAGTAGCTGAGTGGTTATATAGCTCACTTGCTTCGTGATCCGGAAGGTGAAGGGACATATCGGACCCGGTTCGATCCCCGCCACCGTCCATCTTTACAGGGGTTTTTCGTGGTTTCCCTCTGTAGTGTAGGCTAATGCCGGGATGGTTCCCACAATATAGGCCACGACCGCTTCCTTCCCACTATCCTTCCCACTACCCATAAAAAACCTTCATCTCATCATCCCACCATCTCATTAATCATTCATCCGACGCCAATAGATCTTAGTAATCATTACAGTGCGTCGTTAAAACCCAATGAAAATAAAAAAAAGATCAATTTGGACCAATAAAGCAGATTCTATTCTAATGTGTTCCGGACTTTTGGAAACTGAATGACTTTTATCTGCGGCGTAAAATCATGATCACAGACAGCGCAATCCTCGTGTTGAAGTTCAAATAATTAAAATGGGAGGGTATAATTAAGTTGTGCCCATCTAAACGATTCTACTACCTTTCATCCATAGCCATAATTGGAGAACAATGATTTTATATCAAGTTTCGATTCTATTGAAAAAAAAAAAAAAATGAGTTATGTGTATACGAAACTTAATTGATAACAAAAAGTATATAGTGTTATAACATGTAAGGTGAAATAATGTTTTGCTATTCATACGAATAATAAAATCATAAAGATTATATTATATATGAACCAAAATGTAATTACTTGAGTATATGATTGACGTATTTATGTTAGGGAGCCCACTAACCGCTGGGTTATAGGGGGTACGAAACTCAGGTGTGACACTAACCGCTAAATAGGCCAATTTTCCAGTTGCTAACAACAGCGAGGTTTCTTGGGGGTAAGAAGCTCTCAATTGTGATACTAGTCAAACGCGAAATATGCGTTGTAAGATGAGCGAGATATCTGAATAAGGTATAAAAGTCCTTGAAGTAGTTCTACCCTTGCTACTTTATCGACTCTGGTATTCTACACACCTTGATATCTGAATAAGCTATAAAAGTCGTTAAAGTAGTTCTACTCTTGCCACTTCATTGACTCTGGTATTCTACACACCTTGACGCATATAAAAAATACTTCATTGTTGGTCAACTCTTGAATCTAGAAAGCAGTGAATCTCGACAACTTAATTCTGTCATAATTTTTATGATATATTTTATGAATATTATCAGTCATTTTATTTTTTTTCTCCAAAACGACTGATCAGAATTGCTTAAAAAATCGTAATAATGTGTAAAATCCATGTATACACATTTAGAGAAAATTTCATCCCATTTGGAGAGATTTTATTTTTCAACATTTTCCGCCCAGCCAAATCTTATGGGGTTTTTAGAAACTTTGAGATGATGATTCTCAAAATCGGTCCGACCGATTCATCCCAAAAACTATACAGTTCTAAGTTGGATGAGTTTTCGTGTACAAAAAAAGTTTCATGTTGATCAGTCAACCCTTGCGACCTGTGGAGTGCTTACAAAAAAAAAAAAAAAAAAAAAAAAAAAAAAAAAAAAAAACACACAGACAAAGCCCTATAAGAGTGGGATGGAGACTTCGCTACGCTCATCAACTAGCCACTGCGCTATTTGGGGTACGAAGTCCCAGTTGTGGTAACTGCGAGAACAGCGAGGTTTCTTGGGGGTACGAAGCGCGGTGCATTGAACGAACGACAGATCAGGATCAATCTGTCCTGTTTGTCTCAGCTAGTTGAGTAGTTGCTTAGCAACATCACGATGACACGGGTGTTGATCACAAGTGTGGGGAAAATTAAAAAAATTCAAACTTGTTGTGGAGATTAACATAACGGAGTGAAAAAGCGGTTTTAAAAATTGAGCTCTATTCATTATGAATATATATATATATATATATATATATATATATATATATATGCAGCTCCTTATTATCTGTTTATATCTGTTTTTATTTAATTGAATCAGCTAGCCGTGTATAATTCATATTCAACGTACTTTCCTTGATTGCTCGTTTCAAAGTGGTTAGTATTGATATAGGAGAATTTCAATGATGGTTATTGTTTCCTTAACGACCCCACCAACAGCTGGGTTATACGGGGATACGAATGAGCAGGTGATTATGAAACTATGGGTGAAAGGACGTTTATAAAAACGGAGCCTCAGCTGACCGAGCTACCGAGGGTGGCGGAATATTTCAAGTACATCCGTGATCCATGTATATTGTTTTTTTTCTGTTTTTCTTGACAGTTTAGCAGTTATGAGAGTTTTTCTTTATATTATATTGAATTGCAAATTTAAATTTTATTAAACTGAAATTATATTCATTTTGTTATTTTATATTATTATTGTTGACAATTTCCAAATAGAACGGGAAGGGAGTGGAATAATTTGGATGAAAAAATACTTTATGAAAATGAAGACGGAATAATTTTTTTTCTAGTGAAATATTAGAGAGAACGATTGAAAAATAGTCAGCATAATAAGAGACAATTCACCATTTTTATTTCATTCGAATTTCATTATTCTGTTCCATTATTCAATATGTTTAATTAGTTGTATTTAGTCCCAAGTTTAAATCGTACATCAATCTACCACCTGCTACAAACTACCTGTAGATAAATAAATAAAATAAATATATAAATAAATAAATAAATAACATGGACCTTGTCAATTTTGAATATTCCATAGTTATTCAGCAACTTATTTTGACAGGCGCTAAATGACCTCGCTGTCGGTGCGCCTTAAAACCTTAATATTCATCAATCATTCATTGAATATTCATAAGAATAAAAAACACTGTTTGATTTGAGATTGTCGTCGTAGTAATTAGGAATCATAGCGCCAAAATATCACAAAATACGCGCAGGTGTCTATATTCGGAACTCAATTTTGTCTGAATATGTGTAGAATAGACTACCGAGTTTTACGTAAGTTTCATTAGCAGGTTGGTATACATGCTCGAGGACTCGCTAATTGAACGGTAACAGTGGGCAGTCAGGCCAAGTTGCATGTCCTGTGAAAAAAATGGGTTTTACCAGTTCTGGTATCACGCTAAACGATGCACAAAACACACGAAAACAAGATGGAAACGGCAGGAAAAAGTCGAACATCGTGTGTACCGTCATGTTCTGGTTTTTGTTAATTTGTTATATTGTTTTATTTTTTATTTTAAAACAGGATTTGTATTGATAATTAAATTGAAAGCAGCAAAAATAAAGCGTTCAGTATTGTAAAGATGGAGATATAAGTTTTTATATTTCTTTCCTTGGATAACTGATTTAAAAAAAAATTAGCTTCCAACACCAAGATTGCGCTGTCTATGATAATAATTTTCCGCCGCAGATAAAAGTCTTTCAGTTTCCGAAAGTCCGGAACGCATTATGAGTAAAAACCGTTCTATTGAAAAATATCCGGACATTACCAGCATTGGTATTAAAAGTCAACAAAACACAAGAAAAAATCGTTACATACAAACAACAGGTAGCATTGTGAATGTTTATTATGGATCGACAGTGTTATTAAAAAATTCGACTAATTAGTATTTTCGACAAATGTTATTCATCTGCATCTCGTGATCTATTTGTTAATTTTGCATCTTGCTGTTCAAGTCAAGTGTGTTCAAGTGTGGAGTCGAAAGTCATTATCTGTGAAATCCCTCTGGCGAGAACTTTTTGCCCTATGCATACTGTGAACGCCTTAATATATAATTGTCGACAATTTTTATTCTAATAATTCTATACTCAACTTCAGTTCTAATCACAATCCTCCCCCCTATATATTATATTTAGCTACGGTGTTGTGGATCAGTGACCCCTGTGCACCCCTATAAAACCGACAGGATGGTCGATCTAATCAGAGCATCAGGCATTCCACCCTCCCCCCTCCCCCCTCCCTCCCTACTTTCCTCCGTCCCATCTTGTGATGACAGCCTGGGCATTGTTTCAAAGCAACCCTTCTATAATATGTCGACATTTATTTATACGTGGACGGAAATGTCTTTTCCCTTGGATTAGATTCACATTTATTTATTCGTGTAGAAAGAGATTTCAACGAACAAGAAAGGGGGGATAGTAGAAAGGAGTTTTTTTTTATAGTTTATGCATAATATTCTATGAATAATCTAAAGTTCAATTTACAGACACTATATAAATATACAATTTTTCCTTTTTATATTGGGTTTAACGGCGCACCCAATACTGATGACTAAGATGATGAGATGAAAGATTATTTTATTGGGTGATTTTCGGATAGTGGGGGGAGGGGTGTGGGGGGGGGGGGGTCGTGACCTTCACCAATTCATCAAGATGAACGACTGTTGAAAACCACTAAGAAGCTCCGTAAGGATGGTCGATCATGGCTGGAATCAAACCCCGGCCTCCCAAATGATGTGTGTGCTAGCCACTCGACCACTATCTCAGTCGATTTGTCCTGTTTTTGAATTTCGCAGCAGAGTTGATGAGAGTATGCATGATTATTTCATCTTGTGCGTCATTTCCGAAAAGGGAAAAGAAATATGTGAAAAAATAGGCCCTATATCCAAAATCAAAAACATTATAGCATGATATTGATATTTTGAATTTCCCAAGTCTTCTCATTTTCAAGTTATATAATCATTCACATTTACATTTTGTCTCTAATTAAAAATTAGTACAAACTATTTTTGATTCCTCTTTGCGTAACGACCTCTTTGCGTAACGACCTCTTTGCGTAACAGCCAGATTATTTGGGAAAATATTTGTACTTTGTGCAAATGTGTTATAAAACATAAAGTAAGGGATAGTAATGCAGTTCCCACGATAAGTGTGAAACAGACAGTTCTTCTGACTTGATCGGTCTAGACTGTGTCTTGGTATTATGACTTCTAGATGGGCGTGGGTTCGAGTCTCGCATGAGTCATACCATATTGTAGTGATAATAATAATATCATTTATTGTCATTTTAATACGTTTCACGTATTGTGTACGGTTTGATTTATATATGGTGGGATGGACGGACAAGTTTCATTACTTAATTAAAGCTGACAAGAATATAAAGTATGGATTTTTGTATATTTTTGTAATTAACGGAAACTATCATTTTCTCGTTCGAACCCCCAATTAGTCCAACTGTTGGTGTGGTCATCAAGCAAATAATAATCATTATCAGGTGTTTCTTATAAATGATCTTTTCGAACGGAACACATTGACTGTGGAAATATTGAATATCAGTGGCCACTTTTCGCCGTCTATATCAGTCGTGTTTTTCAAAGAGGGTGTGACAAGTTTAACTCTGACACGAAGTCGTGCGGTTCGTATTGTTTAACGACAATCTTGACGACCACAACCGACCACAACGACCACAACTATTCGCTGAATGTGTTGAAGAGAGTCTAGACATTGTTATATGCATGTGATTGCATGCCCCAGGATTCGAACCCGTAACCACTAGCTATAGGATATATATTATACAAATATGTATAATACAATGTACAAATATCCCAAAAGACTACCCTAAAGACTATGATTAACAGTTTAACTTGTCTCTTCTATCTTTACTTTGTTCTGCATGCAACTTCATCACTCAAGATATTTGAGAAAATATAGAAATTAAAATCTAAACATATACAAAATATAAAACACTCATAATATACTTACACATTAATTTTATAATAGACTTAAAAAGTGTATTATATAATTGTAATTGTATCAAAGTCAAATTGAATTAAATTTGATATTCCATACAAGTTTTCTCTCATCTCGCTCTCGAACGGCGTGCGCATCATATCGGAATGTACGCACAAGGGTAGATTCTTGGACCGTTACTCACAAGTTTCATGTGACCCGACTTGTCGATAACAACAAGTCAACAATAATCATTATTGTTATTGAATTTCTCCCGAAATAGACACAGAAGTAGCAAAATATTTTCACCGAGCAGTCGACGCGCGAGTCCGATATATAAACACCCCCGGAAGTGAAGGGTAGAAAGTGCGTGATCCGGTAATAGCTCACGAGTAACAACCCCTATTTATCCTTGAGTCGAATAGTGCTTGTTATTATTAGTCTTGCCGGGAGAAACCTGAAGAAATCGAGAGAAATCAAACAATGTTATATGGAAATATAGGCCTATACCTGTAATTACATTGGTTATGTGTGGATTTGATTCGAAATCGTTGTCAATAAAAACCTTCGATATTTAATAATAATAATAATTATTATTATTTTATTCATATATAACAAAGTACATTGTTGTGGAACAAGTCAAGATAAGTTGTATTTCACTAAAACATGGTATATGTATTTAAAACATCATTAAAACAGAGAAAATGAATTTATCTCTAGGAACCTCACTTGGGTTGTTAAAATTCAAGAGCTGCTTACATTTCATTTTCATTTTGTAACCCATTGACAATGTTGTCAATATCAATTGATGGAGGATCATCTACGCTTTCAATTTAGTTATTAAGAACTTTGAATAATTGAATCATCAATAAGTCTTATATATTTGAAAATAAAAGAGCAGTCGCCGGAAGTATGAGAAGTTAACTTGCAAGTTAAATGTAGGCCTATATTCCTAATGCTCTTGTTATAATATGAAATAATAATGAACTTCAGGTTTCTTTTTGCATGTCGGATGATTTGCATTTTTTTCTGATTTCAATTTTTGATGCCAATTGACAACTCGAAATAGGCGTGGCTTCATCAGTCCGCCAGTTGGATCTATCATTTGTGGTCATTTGCGATCATTTCAAGATACCCCATTGGATATTTGAATTTCACCACAGTTCTAACAGCCCTGTTAGTTGGATTTGTGACGTCAAGGGGGCGGAAATTGCGAGTCGTCAATTCTGTTATAATTCTTTGTTTTATCCGGGATTTGACTTTTACTCCCTGTTGCCTAGGTTACCACTGGGTCAGTGGTAAACAAAAGCATAAAGTTGAACAAAAAAATGGTAGCAATTGTGATTCCACTGATGATTTGTCATGTGTATACACGGAACTTAACAAACTTGAATTCGTTTTCTTCACTATCAGACGGGTTGAACAGTTGTTAGCGCGCTGAATCGTCATTCAGGAGGCCGGCGTTCGATTCACGTCACGTCTACGTCATCTCACTGATGTGGTGTGACATCTACACAGCTCACCGAGGTCTTTCGTGGTTTCTCTCTGTCGTAAAAGTTAATACTTGAATGGTTCCTCATAATATTAGGTCGGGACAGTCCCCTTTTCATCATTCCAATAGACAGCGAACGAAGTTTGTATTTGTATTTATTTAACGGTTTGTTTAACAATGCTATTGTATAAACCTAATCAGATATGAGTCAACCAGATAACCAAGTCAGTATAATGTACTAACTATTCATTAACAAGATTAGCCCTTCACCCTTCTCTCAAATACAATAAGCCTGAAATACAAAAAAAAAAAATGTTTTCGTAATGAATGTCCACATTGATATCCATTTCTGATATGCTGATGCACACTCGCTTCGTTGTGGATCGTTCAGATCGTATCATTTCATTCATTGTAATCACATTTTTCAAATCAAAGGTGACGTCTTCATCGGCCAATGAGAGAGAGAGGGAGAGAGAGAGAGAGAGGGAGAGAGAGAGAAAGAGAGAGAGAGAGAGAGAGAGAGGAAGACAAAAAAAAAAAAATATATATATAAATATATATATATATAAATATATATATATATATATATATATATATATATATATATATATATAAATATATATATATATATATATATATATATATATATATATATATATATATATATATATATATATATATATATATATATATAGAGAGAGAGAGAGAGAGAGAGAGAGAGAGAGAGAGAGAGAGAGAGAGAGAGAGAGAGAGAGAGAGAGAGAGAGAGAGAGAGAGAGAGAGAGAGAGAGAGAGAGAGAGAGAGAGAGAGAGAGAGAGAGAGAGAGAGAGAGAGAGAGAGAGAGAGAGAGAGAGAGAGAGAGAGAGAGAGAGAGAGAGAGAGAGAGAGAGAGAGAGAGAGAGACAGAGAGAGAGAGAGAGAGAGAGAGAGAGAGAGAGAGAGAGACATCTAACATCTATTATATTTACAGACAATATACGCTCAAATCCTCAGACAAACTCCTTGTGTTTCAATGAAGAATACGTTGGGCTTTTGTTCTTTGCAAGTTGGCTGCATTTAATGGTAATTGCAGTTATCGTACTTTAAATGCACTTATTAGTCTTCAGTTGTCGTTTATAAGATTCTAATAAAATGAGAGAAAAACATTTTCTAACCAAGTACAGTGTGCTATTTTCTGTATTCCGATGGGAAACTGGCTGTCGGACGAAGCCGTACAGATTCGAACCCCGGTCTATATAATAGTACGTGAGGAAAATGGCATTACGCTAATCTAATCTACCCTCGTGTAGGGGTAGCCGGGTAGTGAACATGGACTGATTCCAACCATCCCACTTATACTAGGGAACGAAAGTTATCAGAATATAGATGCTCTTTTCAACTTTCAAGTGACGTCATCCATACATTGTTGTAATGAGCGGACAACAATGCCCCCTAATCGTGTTTTTCAATCACAACTTTAGTGTTAGGCCTACACATGTAACCACACGAAAAAAGAACACTTTTTTCATTGTTATTATTTATATTTTTTTATATTGGGTTTTAACGATGCACTATATAATGATAACAAAGATCTATTGGCGTCGGATGAATGATTAATGAGACGATGGGATGATGATTTCTTGGGTATAGGGAAGGATAGTGAGAAGGAAGTGGTCGTGGCCTATATTGTCAGAACCATCCCAGCATTAGCCTAGAGTCCTGGACTGCCGAGGGAAACTACTAAAAAACTTTTTTTTTCTTTGGCCAACTACGTTGCGAACAAACTTATTTTATTATTTGTTAAATGAGTTGAATAATTATATTCACTATTATTTGAACCCCAATTATTTCACCTTTGTGGTGCCCCGTCCAAACGATCCTATCTTCCATTCGATGTTGATAAAGAAAATGGGAATCGAAGGGCCGTACAAGTTACAACTTGAGCCGATGAGAATTCGTGATTCGTGTATTATTATTATTATTATTTTGTATTTCAAGTAGGCCTAACCCTTGATTTATAAGACAGTGAAAAAAGTAAACACGTGGTGAACTTGTTTCATTGTTTCATGATATAAACCCGATTTTTGTCCAAGCTATTAATTTAATTTCTCATCCCACAGATAAGCCTTTTCGGCTTTGTGGAAGAGCGTATTGATTAATCTTGTATGTATGTATTATTTAAATCTAATACAAAATAAATAAAAAAAATTATTATATTCTTATAAAAGACGATGAGTTATTTGAAGAGAGTATTATTACTTTATTCTTCAGGCAAACCCGCAATGGGTTTTTTTGGACACTCAAGAGTGAAAAATGTCTTGGAATAATGTACATTTATTGGATGAAAAAAAAATACTTGATAATTATTAAAAGATAATGATTAATTATCCTACAATTCGAATTACTATTGACAGCAGTGGTTTGAAACTTATACTGTACATCAGCGGTTAAAAGTCGCCGGTTGATTTCAATCGCCGCCTTGAGCTCATAGAACCTCTCATTTAATCTCTATAATTGATCAAACATCCACTTTATTACTTCATCAGACACGTTAGGTAGCTAATGACTTGTATTTCCTGACCGCACGGACATGTACCCAGGTCCTAGAACAACCCACATAATACACACAAATATCACCGTTATAATTTGTATAAATGTATTTTATTTATCTATATTGGGACGCACTGTACTGATGACTACGATCTATTGGCGTCGGTGAATGATAAATAAGATGATGGGATGATGTGAAAAGTCATTTTATTAGGGGTTTTTGTATATATATAATGGGAAGGAGTCGGTCGTGGCCTGTTGATAAGGAATCATTCCGGTATTGACCTGAACGACAGAGGGAAACCACGAAAAATCTCTGTCAGGATGGTCGACCATGGCAGGAAACAAACCGAATAAGAAAAATTGAAGAAAGAGAAGATATTTTCAGAAAGAAAATTGAACACTTTTTTACAACGTGACTTTTGAATTGGTTTTCATTTCTCAACTTATCTGTATAATTTTTACTATGTGTTTAATGAGCTTCATCAGATCTAACTATTTCTTTGAGGTTGTAAGATCGCCCTTGTGGTGCTCCGTTCAAACGATCCTAAACTTTCATCCATTTGGCTTTATAGGGATAGCTTTGGGTCCAGTTATCGATGTTGATAAAGGGGAAAAAATGTATAGCTGTGGTATGTTCAGGTTGGTATGATCATTCAGATGGTGATTTACAATTAGAAACGCAACTGCTTCTTTCACAAGCGTTGGAGCGATGCAGCAAGAATAATGTAATCACTGAAAATTCCACATTTTTGTTCATAACAGTGCTCAACCTCCCCACCAACATCTAGGCTCAATGAGGTGTAGGAATGTACGGATGAAAGGAGGAATTAACTAAGGGAGTGGAACGATCCTTAGACTAAATATACGACACACATATAGCGTTTTCCCGTAAGAAATGTAAATAATGGTATAGGCGCAAGAGGGGCAAAGAGCCTGGACGAGTTTAAGAAGAGGTTCGAGGATAATAAACAGCTGCCATCGCGCAAACATGCGCAATTGCATTGAACAACAACAACAACAACAACAACAACATAATTTGAAGCGGTGGACACGTTTTACAAAAACCCATGCCTTATGCGTGAATCGAACCCATGCGTTTTCCGGGAATCCCTCGATGGTCGACCTTACTGACCCAGGTTTCGCGTGGTTTTCTTTTATCGTTCAGGTTGATACTGCATGGAATGTTTCCTAAACAACAGGTCACGAGAGACTCCTTGTCTCCTTGCCACTATCCCCCCCAAAAATATATGATGTAATAACCTCTCATCACATCATCCTTGCATCATTCACCGACGCCAATATACCTTGGTCACAAGTAGGCCTACAGTGCGCCGTTAAACCCAATATATATGTAATACCGGTAAAGTGGGGTGACTTCAAGTCTTTAACCCACTGGTGTGACTTTGACCTTTTGTTGGAAAGAATTTCAAACTGCTACAAATGAGAAAGTTTCAATTTTATCGTATCTATTTTGACACGTATTTTGATTTTGATTTGTATCTATTGAGATACAAAAAAATGGATACGATAAAATTAAGACTTTTTCATTTGTAGCAGTTTGAAACTTTTTCCAACAAAAGGGCAGTCACACCAGTGGGTTAAAGTCACCCCACTTTACGGGTACTTATTTATCAGTTAGTACAAAAACTACCTTCTTTCGTGAATACTAGTATAATTGTCACGCTCTTATTCGTACCCCCAAGTAAGTGGGCTCGTTTTTTCGTTTGCTCCATGTATCGAGTCTATTTCTCACGTCGCGCGAGTATACCCCCCTTTCCCTCCACTCCATACTGCTTCCCCCCTTCCCCCTCGACACTTCCACCTTACGCACTATCACGATATCTTCATTCATTTGATAGTTGTATTTTTTTACGTTTAAAGCTCTAATCGCAGGTGTCTCCTACCTGATAGACGAAGTCATGCTTAGCAGTAATAATTCTGATATCCTGCTTATGAATAATGAGACTGGATGGTTTTATTATTACGTTACAGGCAACAGATGGGATTGGTGCATGTGGTGATTTACTTCCGGTATGATGGGTGTATAGTTTTTGTGGTTGGTTGAAAATCAGTGGATCTCTTGATTTAAATATTCTCCTGGGTAGAAGAATTCAGTTTTACTTATTTTTAGTGTAGAAGCCAACATTTACTTACAGTTATCCGGAAGTAACTTTGATTCGATGCGTGTTGTATTTGACGATTGATCTTATTCATAAATTATTAGGTGCTTTAAAATTATTATCATCAATAATTAAAAAGGTGAAGTGTATTTATAAATATTTGTTGTGGCTAGAACTTCACCACAATTATTGGTTTATTGTGCAATTCCCTTGTTATATATTTTCAACAATGCGAAATCATTTCGTCATTAGCGAATACGATTATTTAGCAAGTGGGCCAGTTATTATTTTATTGAGAAAGAATATTATTGTAGGTCTGGTAATTGCAAAACAATTTGATGATTTAGCAGTTTACTCGCGATTGGACTGAATAAAATCTTCTTATACGTGTTATTTCCTATTGTTGTTCGCCGTCCCATTGTTTTCGTCAACAATGGCAACATACTTTCCCATCCCATTAAAATATTAGCCCGAATGGTGGGTGGATGTTCTTTTCCCAGCTCGTCATTCGGGCTAGTTTATTTTTAGTATTTTATTCCACTACCTATGTATATATATATCTATCTATGTTTCCGAGTTCTTTTTTCTACCGAATTGCTACGGGGTTGTTGGCTCGAGTTCATCAGAGTCTAACCAAGCACTATCCTGCACTACACTAAGCCCAACCCTTTCGGCCATTGCGACACCGTGCTGGTTTGTGTAACACTGTGTATGCTGCGGAGGGGTCAACACCCCCCCGTTGGATATGCCCTAGCTACACGTGGATGCGGCCGGGCCCCCGCCCCATTCGACACAAACATTCAAGGCCATCGCATTTACGGTCTCTGACTTCTTCTTGCGCTCGATTCCGAAGTACAACTCTTTCTTTCTTTTATTAGAATAGAATATAATTCTTAGCCATCCCTCAAAAGAGCGGTCTTTTTCTAGAAGAAGAGAATCCACATTCCGTGAGATCTGGACGCGATGTCTACGTTTTAATGGCTGGTGATTTGTACAACAATGGAAATACCGCCTTTGTTGTGAGCGGAGTGTGAATTTTTCGAAAAATCGAATGCATTCGAAAGGGTGATAAAGTCTGGAAATTTTCCTTTTGTCATATGATGATTATTTTATCATAAACACCGATGAGTGATCAAGTTACTTTCTCTTCATTTAATTTTATTACCATGTAATTAAGAATTATAATCAACTCAGTTAGTAATTATACATTTTCATTATTATTATTATTTATCGACGGTAAGGATAAACGTATTAAAAGTTTATTTTCATCTGTTTTCCTGCGGTATTTCTGGTTTGATTTTACCGCGGCTGCGCGCTAGCGATGCGCGTTAGATTCGATCCAACCACTGGTCGTTCGTTTTCCATTGGTGACATGGCGGCCAGAAATACGTCGTGAAATTATTTCGATCCTGTAAAGGATTCATCCCTGACGTATAACAGCACGGATAAAATGCTCAGGTAATCAAATCATCAAGTTTATTGTGTGCTTCATCGAATTTTCGGTGTTTAAAAGCTGTGCTTTGAGTTTGTTATCGGAATATTATCGATTGAAAAGTGATTTGGTATTCGATTGAGGTGGTAGGCTGAACGCGAGAGTTCGACGACTTTTTACCCCGAAAGAAAATCAATATTATTAGAGAAATAAAAGTGCTCAGTATTAATCACATCGGCTACACGTCGTTTTGCATGCAATTCGAAGTTGGTTATCATTATGTCAAGTGCTAATATTCAAAGGAACAGTGATGGGAATGTGGAATTATTTATGTGAATCATGTAGGCCAGTCTAGGGGGGGAGTAGAAGGGTTGCGTAAACTGTAAGCGGTAAAGGTTGGCTGGTTGATGGTGGTGGGGGAAAAATACAGATAAGGCAGCAAAAAGATGGCGTTAGGGCTTGGTTTGGTAGCCTGAACGTTGACGAAAGGGTTACAAGAATGTGAATTTAATCGGTTCTGTTATTACTACATGTCATCAAAACGGGGTGAGTTTATTTTTGTTACTGTCGTCTCGCATTCCCCACAATGTCGCCTTGCAGCCATGTTTGACGTAATTTTTCTCTCAAGCCTAGGCCTATTCTCAACAATCAGCCACCTGTATGATTCAGACAAATTTTCATGGTAATCATTTTGGCAAATCGTTTGTGCTATCAGTTTTCCATGAGGAAATGATCGATTCTATGATATTTTTCCGTTTCTGAAAAGTTAGCTCGTATTTAATTTTGTTTCAAGGAGACTTGGAATTGTTTTAGGCCCCTATCATTAGGCCTATGTCGGAAACCCCCTGATGTTGCAATCTCGCGGTAGGGGTGTGAGTTAGGGGGAGTGGGGCGAATTTATGGCGTATTAGCCAGCTCATTTAGTTGTCTGGCTGATGTCCGTCAATACCCGTCGGGAAACAGCTTTCGACATTATAATTAGAATAATTTATTAATTGGTTTATTTTTAAATCGTGTTGGTTATTTCAAGGGTGTTTTGCTACGTCTTGGTGTATTATTGTTTTGTGCAAGTGTTGGAATGTGGTCAGTTATTGGTCAGTGGTTAGTAACATCATTGGGCAGCTTCAGGAATGTTCACTGTATAGTGTTGAACAATATAGGCAACAGGTATACCAGTGACATTTATATTACCATATTGGGTTAGGTTAGGCAATTGTGTAGGTTAGGCTAGGTAGCTATCTAGACCTATTAAATGACCATTTAGTATGATCAGTAATTTGTTAAACCTTGACTTTTGGTTTACTACTAGTGATTAGGTAACTTCCATCATATTATGCCTACTTGAATATGTTCTAATTTATTTTATTGAATATTTTTAATTTATTGAAAATTATATTTTAAAAGATAGGCCTATTCGAAAAAAATAGGTTTGCGCAAGTTCATTTCAATCAAATGTTAACAATTTTGTATTCATTTTATAAATTCAATTTTTTCTTGAACTATTTTAGCTTAGATTTTGATTCAACAGTGCAAATGGAAGGATCAAGAATGAATATATCATGTCATAATTTTTAGGCACTTACACATTTGTCAACGTTTCCCTGCTCAAAGGATACATGGCCAATTTTAAAGTTGCAAGAATTTTTTCATTGATAGGCTTATAGGCCTACCATGTAGCGGGATGCTATCAGCTGTCGAGAAAAAAAAAAATTGAAAAAAAGTGTTCGAAAAAATAAGTTTTTTAATATTCACAGAACAAATTTCACTGCTCGGTTATAAAATTGGCGCTATTTAAAGGTTTGATAGTATTTCAGGGGGAGGGAAATACCCCCCTCACACCCGCGTGCAGCTTAACCGAAATATCAAACTACAGCATTAATATTCGAAAAGTTATTTATTCAAACTATTTTTTTCAAACAGTTTTTTTCCGAACAGTATTTTATCAAGACGCTTTTTTTTCGAAGAGTTTTTTTTTCGAACAGTTAATGCACTCCCTATGTAGCATACAGAACAGAAGAAACAGTTTACATGGACAAGCCTACAGTGAATTTATAAATCAACTTCGATTTTATAACAGTGCTCTGAATGTTTATTCAATCACAATTTTAATAAATATTGCATGCCACATAGTCATAGTTTGTCCAAATCATATGTCCTCCTGTATGTCCTGTTGAGAGCTACATACCTGGTTCTTGATCAGTTTCGTTGAATGGTTAATCACTTGTGCCCGGTAGACTACAGCTGCTACGTCATCCCAACGGCAACATTTGTTGAATTTGGAGGAGTCTTGTGCATATTCTAATTGTAATCTATCTTTGTTTTCAGGTAGTCGTATAATGCCAACATTCAACGACAAAAACCAACATTAGTCACAATGTCTTCACAGTCGTCGCAACGGTTCTGCCTCCGTTGGAACAACCACCAGTCGAATCTATTGTCCGTGTTCGACCAATTACTACATGACGAGTCGTTCGTGGACGTGACGCTAGCCGTCGAAGGGCGGCTTCTTCGAGCGCACAAGATGGTTCTATCCGCGTGTAGTCCGTATTTCCAAGCCCTGTTCGTCGGCCATCCCGACAAACATCCCATCGTCATATTAAAAGACGTACCGTATTCAGACATGCGCAGTTTATTAGACTTTATGTACCGCGGAGAAGTTTCCGTCGATCAGGATCGACTGACGGCGTTCTTAAAAGTTGCGGAAAGTTTACGTATTAAAGGACTCACGGAAGTAAACGAGGAGAAATGTGATTTACCTTCGATTACGAATTCGTTATTATCGTCGTCGCCGATGTCGCACACCCCTCCCCCGCCGCACCTTCACCGGATACACCCCATGAACATGCACCGGAGGGTGGCGATGCCGTTGTTAGGGTCGGCGCTGACGGCACCCAAGAGGAAGCGAGGGAGGCCGCGGAAACTGTCCGGAGGGAGCAACGTGGGATCGGACGGGAAGGAGGGAGACGACAGGTTGGACGGAGTGGCTTCGTCCGAGGAAATGTGCGAACAGAAGATGACGGAATCTGCGGGTCAGAGGCCGATGGACGTTGAGAACGGACCGTTGGAAAAGGTCAATGCTGTGGTCAATGAACACACGAACAACAATGCCAAGGTGATTGCTTGAAACGTGATAATATTTTAGATTGGCCTTACAGTAGAACTGATAGGCCTAGCCTGTTTCTTGACCCCGTAAACAGTTGGTGCTAGCTTTTTTCAATTAATAGGCCTAGGCCTATTCCAACACTTCATATTTCTTTCCAATTTAGTGTATTAGTAGAAATTGATTGATTTGGATTTTTTTTGTTCATACTATATGATTAAGAATTAAGTAGCCTATCTAGCATGGATCTGGGTTTGAATCCTGCTCACAGTGCTGTAATCAATTAAATGTTTATCTGTCATTTAGACCAGATGTTAAATCTGTCATCTTCCCATCTTGTAACTATTCCTAATCAGCCTAGTGTTCTTGGCAATTTTATTCTCACTGTGGTTAGCGCCCTTGTCATTTTAATTTTCAAATGAAAATTTACTAGTTACATTTTTTGTGCAACCTCTGGATCTTGAGTTCTCTGCCAAGGCCAATAGATCTTGGCTATCATTACATTGTGTCGTCTCGTTCAGTTCTCATCAACTGTTCATCAAAATTCTGGAGAACGGTAACTAGTGGGTTACTGCAAGACATTACATAACCGATACCGGTAGACTTATAGGTAGGAAAATTTTATCGTCATGTGATGCCCCATATTGTAGGCCTACTCGGGTTGTTTCTCGACAGAATCTCCCCTCGGGTGGTTTTTAAACATTACACCGGTATTTCATTAATGGTGAGCGTATTTTACCAACAGTCATAATTTCAGTTAGTATACCTAGTTGCTGATGACTCATAGATTTACTGCATCTTGCTTTGTTGATAGAAAGTAATGTATTATGCACGTTGAACTATGTCAACATGTACGTGCTTGTTTTGAAAAGCTTAGTCTACAGCCTTGCGATACTCTCTGAGCAGAACAGCTAACTTCAGAATGTTTTGAGATAATGTTTTCTGATGAGTGCTGGCACTTGAGAGGTTTGTCCAAATAGTAAGTAATGTGCAAGTGTTTTTCAATATAGGTTCTGACCGCCCACATAGGTCTACCGATCGGTAATGAGGTTAATAATAAGTGGCTTGTTAATTACCAAATGTTGCTGTTATGCGAGTCATTTAGTTTTATTGTGTAGATTGTGATCATACGGTTATTGATTACAGTTAGCACTGGAACATGTTATCGTCGAGTTCTATTGAATATTTTCTTGATTTGCTCAACTAACCGATGTTGCACAATATCGAACTAGTAAAATGACCTACTGGTACAATACAGTCATACATTTTATTGTTTACATACAATCTATTATACCTATAGAATCTGTCTCTGATTCTAAAATCAAAATTAGTTTCAGGTCGACTACTCAAACTGTGTTCGAAAAACGGGAAAGTTTCAGTCGAGTCGATAATTTCAAGTATGGTATTTGATTTGTTGTTGGTTAATAAAGATGTTTCATAGTTCGGGAACCTATTTGTACGGATCGGTGAGAGAAAAAAGTCGTAATTTACCAATTGAATAATCGTAAAAACTTTTGTCATTTGCGGAGAAACTCACTACCGGTATAGCTTTGAACATTAAACAGTTTTGAAAGATACCTGTTTTCAATAGTAAATGACGTGAAAAGTCACAGGGCTTCAAAATACCTCGGCTAAACAAATGTAATTAGTGGTATTTGTGTTTGTTACCCTGGTCGACACACGACCTTTTCATATTTTACACTCACCCGATTCCCGTCAGTGACGTGAAATTTCTGTAATATTAGTTTCGCTGTTTCCGCAACCTTTGCTGTAACGATCGTCTTCACTCGCTTGTTTTCCTAATCGTACGTCTTCTCGTGTCCCTCAGGAGAACCACGCAGCTAAACGGATCAAGGAAGAGCACGAACCAACACCCGGCACTTCTGCGTCGACCGACCCCGGACAACCCTTTCCACCGACAATAACCAGACCCAACCCTACCGAATCTTTCGCTATTGGTGAGTACATGGCAAACTCTTACACTATCGACGTACAGCAATTATTCTCTGTTTGTGTGTGAACAGACTGATGATCTGCGTAGTGGTGGTTGAAACTTGAGGTGGTTACGTATATCACAGCAATGAAATACAGTGTTTACTATCCGAGTTGTTTTTAATATTCTCATTTTTAATGTGGTTCGATATTTGCGTCGGTGAAACCTCTATCCATCGTTTTTCAAGGGATTAGGAAAATGAAACGATCCATCCAGGAAAATTTAGCATTGATTATACGTGAGTGGGGTGAGGAAAAAAGAATGATGCAAGCAGGAAAACGATGGAACTGGGAACGATGCATAGAGGTTTCACTGTTAGCGAAACACTGTTGGCGTAGAGCATCTATT
The DNA here is from genome assembly GCA_964007535.1 of Brachyptera risi. Classification (NCBI taxonomy): domain Eukaryota; kingdom Metazoa; phylum Arthropoda; class Insecta; order Plecoptera; family Taeniopterygidae; genus Brachyptera; species Brachyptera risi. Next base: position 24,881,620 of record OZ023336.1, read on the forward strand.
TCCACACAATCTACGAGCTGTTATTCCAGTTCCAAAAGAGCTCATACAATTATACACTCATAGTTAGGCTAGCGTATATGTGCTGCTCAGTATTGGATAATTTTGCTCACCTTTTTAATGACCTCACTGTCATGATCTGGTATTAAATTATTTATAGGTTATAGGCCAGATATAACCAATGTAGGACCACTGGACCACAAAGAACTTTCTTCGTGCTCGCATATTTCCTAGTGAATTACTGATTGTTGCCAGTATTGTGAATGGCATTACCACGTTGACATTTTCAAGAACCTTATGTAATTGTGTATTTGTTCCTCTTCTCACTATTGTAAGAGCTGTGTGTGTTTCTGTGTCTTGTGTTTTTTTCTTATTTCTGCGATAAGCAGGTCGATTACGGACTTCCATAGTGAATTTCTTGTCATTTCGTGTATGTTGCAAATTGAGTTAAACCTCTGCTTAACAAATTAATAAATACATATATATATATAATAATCTAAGGAAAAAAACAGTATTTTACACACGTGTGTTTTTTCAAGTGATTGTTTATTTTGAGCGACGTTTTTTGCAACAAAGTTTTGGAAGATTAACGAAGACATTTCGCAGGTAAGTTGACCTGTCGCTACTTTATGATCTGAGATAATTTGCGAGTTACTGAAAACTTCTGCTTGATGAAATAAAACGTATTTGTTCAAATGACGATAAACCCGTGTTTCTATCTTATTTCCGATGTGTCCTGGAATTTTGTTGGACGTTTTTCGTGTTCGATATTTTTAATTCATTAAGCAGAGGTTTTTCTTGACCAACGTGTTGAATAGGCGTTACGTTATGAGGGATAAACAGGCGATAGAGGAGTTCCTCATTATTGAAATCAGTTTTCCTTGCATTTGTGTTTGTAGCTTTTAGGACTTATAACTTTGCGTATGTAAGTCAACCAAATAAGTCTGCATACTACAAACTTCACTGCAGGCAACCGAGGTGATTTCTCGTGCTTGTAGACAATAGCTGCCGATAGTGTTGAATAAACCTATATTTTACTTGATGTGTTATTTGATTTAAAACCACTGTTACCAACCGCGTCATGTCTATCAAGCGGTAGCCTGCTAACGATGGAATAACTTTCAGCTTACTTTCTTTTACTAGAAAATATGACTTCCCATTTTTTTTTCAACACTTCGTAGTTTCTATTAGTAAAGTAATTTGCAGTATTGTACTATAGGCCTATATTTAGATGATTATTTAGATTTTAAATTTCATTTAAATATATTTTTCCTGTTCAATTCTTGAGTGTAGGCTTTAGCATGAATTTCGTTGATAATGTTCACATCGAATGTTAGTAATGTCTCGTTCTCTTTTACAGTGAAACGCGAAGTAGAAGAGATTGACGATTCCGAATCGTTGCCTGAAGACGAGAACGATCTGATCACATTATCGCCCAGCTCTTCGCGTTCCAGTTTCACAAATAACGACACTTCCGTCGCCAACATAACCATCGACCTTCAGTCCGCCAACCTGTCGCGCCTCGACCGAGACATCAAACTATACCAGTCGAACGCCGACGACGCTAACCGCACTTTCTCGTTCGATAATGCCGACTACGTGGCCGACGACATCTACCAGTCTTTTGAGTCGTTCACCGACGACGTTTTGAACAGCGACGAGCCGGGGGACGACAGGTCGGGTCGGAAGTATTGCGTCCGTGAGGGAAATAACTCGTACCGATGCCTGCTGTGCAGTAAGACGTACACGCACATCAGCAACTTTTGCCGTCACTACATGACGACGCACACAAACAAGAAGCAAGTGTCGCCGTGCCCGCTCTGCAAGAAGCCGTTTACGCGGCGCGACAACATGCTGGTGCACATGAAGACGGTGCATCGGTACGACGGGACGGGTGGAGGGGCCGAGCCCGTGCCGGTGCTGGAGTAACGTCACTTTGTCGGGATGGAGCAAGCTGGAAACTCGTGATTTAGCCTCATGTTGAGCTCTTTGAATTATTATTAGTTCTACTAAACATTACATTGAGAATTTTCTGAAGATGGTCATTGTAAGGTACTTACTTGAAAATGTTAAAATTTTGTTATCCTTCATTGAACAATATTTTACAGTACATCTGTAAAACTGGAAAACTTCATTCATCACTTACAGTAACATCCTTGACAATGTTTTGAACTTCATATGTTCTATTTTTTTTGTCACTTTGACAGTAAACTTCTTTGTATCCCCTATTCATTTCCATTATTTGCAGAAGCTATGTTTGCTGATTTGCCTAATCAGAATCAGCCATAACTTGAATCATCCAACTAGAATACTCCCACTTGTAGTTTGTTGTTCCTATTAGTTTTGTTTACATGCTTGTCTGATATGACATGGAGCATATGAAATCGAGAGTTTCCAGTCACCCGAACTTCAAAGTGACGAATATTTAATGACATCTTGTTAATGCCCGCCCTATAGTGGATCAAATCTTCCCGATTTCGAACGCTCGTACCAGTAACTTACTTGGACAGAAATCGAAGTCCTACCGATTGTAAAAGGCCTCCGACAAAGTTGAACGCAGCTATTTTGTGATTGCGAATAATGTGAAAATGTTAGTTTTTAAAAGATAATGTTCTTCGCTAATGCTACGAGCGACAGTACGGAAAGAGAGAAACAAACTTTTTCAGGTTTTTATTTTTATTATAGTAGTGTGTAGTCCATTTTGCTACCAATGTAGTCCATCTACTTTGTATTTATATATATTCTGGTCATTCTTATTCCTTTGAAAAAATAAACTAATGGGTACAGAAAATGCTTGGCAGATTAGCAAGTAGGTAATCCGTGATTTTGGCAGTGAATTTGTTTTAATATTTTTAGTTAATGAAGACTTGGTCGCACTTTTATGTTCATTCTTTCGGAATTATTCTCATGTGGTAGGTCTTTGATAACATTCGATACACGATGCGACATCGTGTATTACGTTTTCATGAGCAAATATCTGAAATAAGAATCGAACTCATTTCAGATTAATTTTGTAGGACATCGAATTTTAAAACCAAGGCCTGTCAATCTGATAACCTGAAATCAAGTCCGAAGTAATTACCAATATCGTAAACCTACAATCATGGGTTCCAAACTTGTTGCTTTTAGTTTGTTTTAATAATTACAAATATAGGCGTAGGAAAGTGAAGTCATCCGATGACCAATCAGTGTGATGAGATCTTCAAAGTTTACTGGGTTGTATACTACTAGAATTAATTTGATGAAATGGAACCATATTTTGGGGTAGTTTATTCTAGTGTGACCGATATTGAGTTTGCACTTTAGGCCTGTGAAATGTACTTGTATCATTTATATGTACGCATTTTTGTTCTAGTGTAGTGATATTTTTGTAACACTCTTTCCAAATCTCTTGTTTGATTGATAGTTCAATCGTAGGTATTACATACTAGCTTTTACTACAAATTTACCGCGACATACGCAATATAAATAGATCAGTTTATATTTTTCTAAGAATTATCGAGCTTCTATGGAAATGGTCATGTTTTGTGATCAGGTTAATGTTTCAGTACAGTGCTACAGGGAATTTACACTTAGCCAATGATGAATTGGATTTTATTCCCACCTTCATTCAGTTGCCGGGTGGAAATCGATGCAACGGCGGGAAGTTTGAACAGGAATAGGTTTTTGACGAGCATAAGGTTTCTGTGATTTGAGGGAATTCCAGGCGGGAATGTTATGACAACCAAAAACAGTTCTTAAACTTAGTTTTAAGGTTATTTATTACAGATTTGTTACGTTAACTGGCCGCTAACTACTGTATTTATTCAATTGTGCTTATTATTTATTTGCTCTTTCAAATTCTCTTTTGTCATTTAAAACTATTAACAAAATGCTTGGTTGAGCAATCGATCTGGCTATATTTTCCAATGATTATGTAAATCTTGTATCAGTCGTCGATCCATCAAGATCTATTCACCACAATTGGGTTGTATTGGCGTACACATAACATACGTATAACTAATCGAACGGAGTTTAGTTTTCTTAATACATTTTCTTACTGGTGAACCAGATCATTCAGATTGGTAGAATTGACAGTGCGGCGATACGATCACTCTTGAACGTACCAGAATCAATGGTTGAGCAATATTACTAGAAACTGGGCCACCATTTCTGTAGGCCTTCAACTTTTATGAGGCTAGTAATACGTACAAGAGTGTTATCCGTTTATTACGTAGCCAAACTACCGATGAATTGCGATGTGGATCGATTTTATTTGGAGCTACATTGAATGTTTCACTTTCCACTAACGCCATTTCCCGGTCTGGTAATGTCAATGGAAAATAGATACACTTTCAATTACTTTCAAATGAATATGACAAATATACAATGATCATAATGGTTCTGTTGTGGAATGAGTACCTTTCTGAATATAATGTATCTATTTTCCACTGAAGAAAATACTTGTACATTTTCAATAATTTTTTTTTCTCACTCACTGTATATTTGTTTGTACCTTGATTAACATTTCTATTAACACGAAAACCTTATGACCACACTAACAGAGTATGTGCGTTTGATTTGCTAATACCTCTGCACAGTCTTCCATGGTCCAACTAATTCTCCCTGCCTTCTAGCACCACGCACGACAGTGATCGCAGTCTCGATTTACAGTAAGACCTTGATGCATCATTTCCGGATCCGTCGTTTTCCTGCTTCTGTCATTGATTTTGTCGCACCCTATCCTTGTTTAACCAATATTAAGTTGTCTGCATGGATGGTTTTCCCTGGTTCCTTGACAATCGATGGTCAAGGGTGGGTTGTATTCAGAGAGATGAAGGCTCGAACCACCCGTGTTGTGGGTTAAGCGTGACATTCAATCAGAACATTTGTCTCTCGTCTCTCGAGGATACGATTGCACTCACCTTGTTCCGCTTACTCCAATTCAATCCAGTTAGTTGGTAATTATTGCAATTATTTAGATTGAGTATAATGGGAATTTTCTATGTTTTTGGCATTCAAATAGCACCAATAACTTGAAAAATACTCTTCTAATGTATGCCCAGGGGAAAAATGGAGAAAAGTTTTATTTGGGAATAAATCGAGCGTTTCCGTCAATTTTATACCAAATTAAGCACTGTCTGTGTAGCTTACTTGCAAGAAGTCAGATGTAGAATTCTTCAATATTATAAATACTGTAAGCACTTTTCATATTGGACTCTGATCTGAAATGGCTGATTCTACTTCATTCATTTACTTGCGTTCATCCAACAATGCATGTAGGCTAAGGCATTGTTATACTTCATATATTTGTCCCACATTGATCCCCCCCACTCATTGTGCTGTATGAATCATTCTCAAATCTGTCATTTTTAATCGATTAATACATTCTTGCGTGTTGAATGGTTGAAGTAGGTGCGTTTGAGTCTCGGTTAATTCACAGCCTGCAACGGTTGACTTTGTATTACAATTAATCTCTTCCAGAATTCATGTCATCGTGAACTCTTAGCTCTCAAACGAGAGTTACATGAAACTAGTATTCTTTTACGAGCCTAATTAGTGATTCATACATTACACAAAAATTACCCAACTTGATGTATCTATGTAATAGACAACTAAAGATAAGGGTGACATCAATTGGCCTGTTAGAAATGTAATATTTGTGGTAATTTAGAGATAACCTGACTGGATGCACACATTTTCCACAGTTGAACAGCTCCTCTGATTAGGATGTTATGTTCTGTGATGTCAAAGGGGCAAATTAACGCAAATCTATAAATGTGCACCAATAATGTGTTGTCAAAACTATAATTTCTTTACGTGGGAACATGAAATCACTGCAGTTATAATTTGATATTAGAGTGTAAATAAATAGTAAATACTCTCATTCTAAAGTTGTGTTTTGGATCAGATTTAAATGCTACATTCAATTCAGCAAGTATTTAGACTTCTTTCAAAGTGACTTGCCAGTTGAATCTGCTAGTTTGACATTATTCTTTCATGAACTTGAACTAGTTGTTGCCTCACCAAACGAAGTAGCGAAATATTTTTCCGTAGCAGCACGACTTCAGCTAGATCGAATCAACCAAATCTATTTGGAGGTTTGCACTTAACTTTCGGTCGCTGCTTCCCGACCGATTCATTTTAAAATACCTTCTAATATTACTAATCTCTTCCAACACATCTGCTAACTACGTTTCTACAGACAAACCGATCCTCTTCGAATGTACACGTAGTTGTTTTGTGCTTTATAAATGAACTTGATTTTAATTCTTCCGTGGATTTAATCCCAGTTTATCAACGAAATGGATTACGAAGATGCTTCGTACGACCGACGAATCAAATCAAGGTAAAACATAATGACGATTCTATAGTGTCTGTTTTGTTCAAAACTGCGTAGATTATTATTATTATTATTATATTTAGTTTTTTCTTTTGAGAATTATCAACAAGACTAGTGTTCTCGTACTGTTCAGTCACCTACTATCAGACTTGTTGATAATAAGATGCATTTATAATTTATGTTTTTAATGTTAGTTGATTATTGTATTCAGCTTGCTGTCGTATACTTGTTGTTGTAGAATGTAATTGCGATCAGTAAAGAGTAATTAGATGATTGTTCTCAATAAATATATTACCTTGTTCATCTGTTCGGTAAAGTGGTCGACCAATCGGAGTGATTTACCTCCTATGTGGTTTGTGATTGGTTGTAGCTCTCGGTAACGGATGAACAGACGTGGTTTTAATATTGCCTTGAAACTGGTTTCCAATGAATTTAATGTCATATTGATATACGCATCCTGGGTAGTAAACTAACCAATTCAGGACAATTAAATTCATGGAATTGACATTTTCTTACATTTAAAATATTTCATTTGAAATGAATTATTTTAGAAAATTTGTATTTGAAATGGCGACAATTTTAAGGCAATAATTGAATATATTTTTTTAGGTGAATGCAGGGATATTGATGTAGCCAAAGTTCTAGCTTGATTATTTTTCATTGAATAAAATCTGTTGATGCCTTGAATTGTCCAATGTAGTTTATTTATTTGCTTCTATTTCAAGCTGCGGTTATGTTCTCTTGTGAAAATGTTAATCAATAACGTTATTGACTCACATTATTACAAGTTGAAATTAAATAGGCAACTGTTTATTAATTTTGCTTGGACTGATTACTGATTAGTTACCGTGAATACTTACTATTCCTGTCCTCTCCTGATATCTAGGCCTATAGCATTTATTAATGGACAAGTGAGTGAGAATATGAGACGGATATATTCTTTCTTGTCCTAGTTTATAATTACTTACCAGTATTCTGTTTTGCTGTGCTCCATTATTTTGTTGTATGAATGTTGTGTATATGCCGTTTTATAACGGCGCCGTTTGATGCATGTAATGATCGATGTTCACCAATGATTTTCTTTTGTTGGGCTGTAAGAAATGATGTTCAGGTACTGGTAACACATTTATCGAATGTTGGGTATATTGCAACAATACAAGTTCTGAGTAAATCAAGTTCCGAGAACCTATAGTGACGATGGCAACTCGTGTCTGAAATGGAGCCTGCCCGACTTACAAAGGCCGATGTATTAGCATTTGTAGAACAGTTCACATATACTTCTAGAACATTGACAGTAATATGATGTGTCAAGAACGACTTTGGCTCAAAATAGTTGTGGTGAACTTGTATTGTTGTAGACTATTTTTGCTGAAATGAGATTCGTGCTAGTAGTACTTTCTAGCAGTAAGATCGACTTTCTAGTGTGTAGTCATACAGTAAACCTTCGTCATCATGAAACTGCTGACTGTTTTGAATTTAAAAATTTGTAGCAACAAAATATTTAAAATTGAAGTTTCTGGGTCAAAACTCTTATATGCCTAGAGAGACCAGAACTAATGTGTGAATTACAGCAAAATTTGAACTCCCAGTTTGAATCAACGAGGATTTACTGTACTTTTTTTTGTTTAGTCTGACGTAACCTCATTTTTGTGTTTATTGACTATGATCCCATTTTTTCTCTAGTCACATGGTTGATGTCAATCAATGTTCTCTGAATGCCTGGTATATCATTTAAGTGTTTTGCATGTAATTGCATAATTGTGATGTACAATGACTAACCTCGTGCTTTCTCTCGCAGACCCGATTCTCGTGCCCAAGACGGAACTGCTAGACAACGACGACGCAGCCACGGACCCGGGCCCTGCCACCCCTACCAACCCGATCACGCTCGACCCGCCGCAATGCACATCCGCCCCGCCCGCCCCCCGGCCACCCACCAAGCGCCGGGCGCGCCGTCGCGCCACGTCTGCCTCTCAGGATCCCGCCGAACAGCTGACGGAGATGTCGGTGCGCGGCCTGAACCTGTTCAGGTACGCGTCGATATCGGACGGGGTCTACCAGTGTACGGAGTGCGCCAAGGCTGACATCCAGAAGACGTTCAAGAACAAGTACAGCTTCCAGCGGCACGCGTTCCTCTACCACGAGGGGCACCAGCGGAAAGTGTTCCCGTGCCCGGTGTGCGCAAAGGAGTTTTCCAGGCCCGACAAGATGAAGAATCACATGAAAACCGTGCACGATTGTTTCATGCCGAAAGATTGTGTGTTTCCTTTGGGTTTCTTTCTGCCTCCCTAATTCCCGACGTCAAGTGTTTGCCAACAGCATACCTTGAAATGATGCAATACGGTGTTTTTTCGTGGGTGGTAGTTTTTCAATTTATTGTGATTACCTCCGTTATAGGGCATATCGACCAGCTTTCTACGCTTGTTCAGTGCTAGCATTTTAACGTCCAGGTACGCGTTTCCTGAGTATCGTAGTTTTGTTTGCATACGTGCTCCCTATGAAAAATGCAGAAATGTAATTTTTATTGTTAGGCCATTCGTTATCATACCGTCGCATATTGCAACATTTTTTTGATTAATATCCTAGTCTTCGATCATTTTTTCATTCATCTAGATAAGCATTTGGCAAGACCTATGTTTTTGTCGGATGTCAGTCAAGGCTATCATTCATTCATTAAATTTTCAAGAAGTTTGAAGCATTTGCTTCGATTTGAGGTTGGGCCCAGTAGTCCAAGTATTCTTACATTACAATTTGTTTCCAGTACCTGGCAATTGTTTTTATTTTGTTTTGTAAATATAATTGATGAGATTTTATTTGCATTTAGTTGCTAGCTGATCATTTGGTAATTTGGTGAACTTCGAAAATGAAAATCTAATTTATTACGATATCACAGATTGTAAATAATACAGATTCCATCACTCATAAGAATTAGGAAGGGTTAGTGGCAATATATCACCTGTCTAACAGTTTGATTTGGTTCATGAATTTTGTGCGGTGTATTAGTTTGACTAGAGTATAATATCTAGCAGCTTTGTCCTACGTAGAGGTTGGTAATCGTGGCAACGAGGAGCGGAACGCTCGTAACCGTAGATGAAATCTGTGTTGCGTAGTTCAGCTGCTACACGTTTCCAACTCTGCACAGTTATTTGAATTGTAAACCTGCCACTCGATCAAAAACAGTATTTTTCAGTTGACACCATTGCTTTGTGTTATCAAGGTTTGTTGTTGGCACTTCTGAATTGGTCCCGTTTAGTACATTCATTGTTGTGTTAATGGGGATGTCCAAAAACCTTCTCCCACTCCCAATCTTACCTAATTAATTGAAAGACTAAAACTGTGAACTAGCAAGATAAATCTGTCGTTTTCCTCTACGTAAGCTAATTTCTAATCGCCTTCGAAATACAAAAACTTCACTTTTTGCCTTAATGAAATAAAACATCGTACAAAGTCGGAGACCGAATGTAGTTTAACCCAATGACGATTATAACTCACACTTGCCGTTGATCTGTGATCGTTTTAGTAGCCAGTCGTTAGTGATCACTCGTTGTAAAGCGCAGTTTGCTGTGCGGGGTAACGAAGAAAAACTTATCGCAATAATATTCACCAAATAAAGTAGACGCAGTCATTTTAAATGAATACGTCTAGTTATATACATTCTGATCACGCATATCTATATGTCGTCATTGCTGATTTATTCGGCGAGTCTTTGTAACTGCGATGTTTGTGAACGGGAACGTGATCGTGATGGTCGTTGTTCATTGTGATGGATTCTTTGTTGTTCTTGATGCCTTTCACTGCCTATTCATCAGATCACGTTCAATCTTATTGATGAACTTTTAAATCTTATCAAAATAAAATTCTTCAATTGTTATACATTATATATATAAATATGAAATATATCTATATTAGGCCGTTTTATTAACATTTAAATATTACTATATATATATATACTACCGTTATTAACGATTGTTACAAAACAACCTCTTGCGAAAGCGAAAGATTATTCTAACTCGGAACAATTTCTTGATGGGAGACTGGGACGATGCGTCGTTTGTTAGATATATACGTTACCATGGTGCTTATAAACAATATTGGATACAGATATATTTAGTTATTTTCTAGAGTATCTGGAGTTTGATGGTTTGATTTAAGGTTTGGAATGTCGAGGTGGTTTTCAAGTTTCCACGAGAAATATGTTCTATTAAAAGATGAACATTTTCGGTGTTTTGACTATTACATTGTTTTTGTGGTGTAATTTTCTTCTCGGAGTTCTATGTGGAAATTGATCATCACATTAATTTTCATTTTCATCTTTTCAGGGTTTAAACGTAATTATGAATTATGTACCTAGTTACATATCAAAACAGTTTTCTTTCTAGATGGTCCATTTAATTTTTTGAAATCTAAACAATACAGATGAGAAACAAGTGCAAATAGATATTGATGATAGATAATAAATGATAATGTGTAAAAATGTTGTAGTTGAAATTGTTGCTGTGACTAAGAAAATGATTCCAAATATTTTTTCAAATTTCAAAATTGAAAAATATGAATATATTTTGAAATTTTTGATCATTTTCTTACATACAACCATACTGAAGAAAGTGCTAGTTGCATACAGTATTTATATGCAGTTTTTTAATACATAAGTAAACATCTGTTTCGTCTTAAATTTTGAAGTGACATCCTTCTTTTTCACAGCAATCAGTCTTGGCTACGACTCGGATGAGACCGTGATGGTAACCGAATGTGATTATTCCGGTGGTATCGTTAAAAACATTTAACGAGTAAAATATATTAGATCGTTATATCACGTATATTATTTCAATGATATTTCTTTGTAGCATTGCCCGATAACTTCCTTCCAAAGGGTTGTCGGGGTGGTACTGCTAAGCAGACCACGACGGCAGGAATACAAGGTTTAGAAAGCAGTTTCATTTCTATCGTAAAAACTTTTATATGTATGATGAATATTATTTTAATTTGTAGAGTATTAAGGTTGTTTTCTTCTATTTTTCGCGGGAAATTTAGCATAAGGCTCTGTTTTGGTTTGGTATTTAGACGTAGGCTTGTATTATTATGATAATTATTATAAAATAACAAAAAACATTATATTCTTCCCGATTAATTATCGGTGAACTTGTTTTTCATCCCCCCCCCCCCCATTCGAGTAAATTTTAGTGAAAGCTACGCTATCAGGTTCTACCTGTGTGCACTCGATAACTCTTTTTTCATCCCAAAAAACCTGTTTATTTTTATTTTTGTCAATGTAATTGATCACGCAATTCTTCTGTCTGTGGTTTATCTTTGCGCTGTTTTCGTTATTTCTTAGTTTTTAGCTAGTCACACTAGGAATCATTGTCAAGCATTCCCTCATTAGATGTGTTTTACCATTGACTTGCAGTTGTCACTTGACGCATTTCACGTTGCGTTTGGATTCATTGTGAGAATCGTTACCTTGTTTCTTTGGTTTAGCAGATATTATTTCTCTTTCAATAACGTAATATTTCAAATATTGCGTTACTCGTGAATAGAAATGATGTTGTATGCTTCTGGAGCATGTAAAACATTTAGCAATAATAGTTGGATTTCAGGATGGTTTCAATATTCAACGCAGACTGTTATTGAACAAATATGGCCAGTGTTCTAGCGTAGCATGTAATTCTCCTGCATGATGTTTTTCAAGTTCATTTCATTCTGTTTTAGTTTAAATATTATCTTAATTTTTGTTAATAATTAAAAACGTGCAATCATTCTTATCACATAAATAGTTGAGTGTAATTTTATGTCGTATTTTAGTTTCAAATCATGTATATTGTTTATATTATAATATTATAAATATTATGTTAGCTAATTATTATTATATTCAATGAGTAATTAATTGGGGGTTCATGGAATTAATATTTTAACCATTAAAATTTAACTTGTTTAAAACAAATTAAGTTTATAAATATATATATATATATACGTATATATAGTAGGCTATATAAGATGCATTATTTTAACCAAATATATTATTAACATATTTTCAAAAAAGCATTACCTGTCAGTACGTTGATTGTTACAAAGTGTGAATAAGCGCCTTACAATCTGCTCAGGACCTTATTTGATTTCTGATGTGGAAAATATATTTGAATGATTCTAAAGTGTTATCGATTCAAGAGTCGACCATTTATTGAACTGATTGTATTTAGAGAAAATGGTCGATTGTGTTGTACCGGTATTCGATTGATTTTGGTTCTGTTTTGGCCAATGCTATGCACCATAGACTAGTTTTGGATTTTATTCACAATATTATACATTTATTGTTCACAACAAGAAAGTTTATTAGCACATTGTTGATTATCTACATCACAAACCACAATATTTAAATATTTAGTTCATTTTTTCTTTATTTTATTATCGGCAAAGGGAAAAATTATGATATTTCATTTTTTAACTGGCCTTCTATTATATTTTAATACTGTGGTGCAAAGCAAATTATATTCACACAATAATGTTCTATATCTTTGAAAAAATAATACAATTCAATTGTTATTAATACATTGTAATATAATCTATTTTTAGTTAGACTAATAGTTTTCTAATAAAATACTTTTTAAATACTGAGAACAAAACAATCATGTTGCAAAACCTTTGTGACATGTTTTTAATAAAGAGCTTGTTCAAACAATTGTGTTTCACAACATAATGTGTACTGATAAATTTGCTACATTTCTTGATAATGTACGCCAATTTTTCAAATGTCAGTATTTGATTCTGAGTAATAATTATGTTATTTGTCGTCTGTTGAGAAAATCGAGGACAAACTGCCTACAAAACGAATCGGACTATTTTTCATACTGATAGAAAATAATATCTTGGAGTGGCATGTAACATTTTATATGATTAATATTATAATGTGGTTGATTTAACTTCACAATATAATTATTATGATACAAATTGTAATAGTAATCAATCTATTATGTAATTTTTCATATTAAATAAAATCTACCTCCTTGGGAAACCACGAACCTTATCATTTCATCATATCTGAGCTGTTTTTATTCCAGCATTTTTGTGCTATCATTGCTTGTCTCATTGCAAGAAACTGCCAAGGAACTAGAACTGTGGTTGGTAACGTATTGAGTATTGACTTAATGAGGTTGTCATGGCGATGGAAGATGTAGTTAACCCACGACCAGTACTAGTTACCGTGACGAGTGTGATTCCGGGGTTCGATTTTTTTTTCATTCCTACTATTCAAAAAACGTCTTATTGAAATAATTCATTGCACATCGAGGCTGATAGATCTTAGTTATCAGAGTGCATATAGTTCAACCCAATATAAATCGAACAATTGGCAATAAAATGGATAACGTCAGCGATGGAAATACAGTGAGAATGGATATTTTCCCATCTTAGCTTGATTGCAGAGCAAAATTGAATAATACAAGGCCTACTAGTATGTTACATTACAAGGGAATGGGAATGGGACAGCATTGTAAGGGTTGGTTGTGCTTTGCTATATTTGATATGTTCCCCAATATCATGGAGAGTCCCAAGGCGCTCTTCAGGCGCGCAGAATGCCCAATGTGAGTGACTCTGCACATCTTCAGGAATTCTAGTGTTATCAGGGTTAAAATGAGTCTTATTTGCTTCGGGTTACATGGAGTAGAGTTTGAGTGAATAGTGTCGTAGTACTTGTAGATGGTAAGTGCAGTCTGTACCATTTGATGATGGTGAATATAAATTCATTCTGTTGCTTCCTTGTGAATGTCCAAGTTATATATTCCTGTTATTCATGTATTTTTTGTGGAGCAAACGTACTTTTATTCGATCCAATTCTTATCCTCTCTGATTACTGTCTTACGAATAATAATTGGATGTTTTCTTTCTATATTGGGTTTTAACGACGCACTGTAATGATGACTAAGATCTATTGGCGTCAGATGGATGATTAATGAGATGGTCGGATTATGAGATGAAGTTTTTATGGGTGATGGGAAGGAAGCGGTCGTGGCCTATGTTGTGGGAACCATCCCAGCATTAACCTAGACTACAGAGGGAAACCACGAAAAACCCCTGTAAAGATGGACGGTAGCGGGGATCGAACCGGGTCCGACATGCCCACTACCTCCCGGGTCACATGGAGCAAGTACGCTACCTGTGCTGGTAATTGGATCGTTATATTGTTGCTACTATATAACGATCGTACATGTATACAGTAGAATCTTAGTTATAAGTTTCTTGTTTATACATTTATTACATTTATAAGTTTTATTTTTTGATCCAATCTATATGCTCCACATGTTGAATAGTTTCATTAATAAGTTTTTGAAATTAATACACTTTTTCAGTCTGGTCCCCTGGAAAATGTATAAAGAGGTTCCACTGTATTGTGTATCTTTCATTTTTCCCTATTGGAATAGCAGTATGCATATTACTTGGGTACTCAATAAACCATGAATCTACTTTCAGACACGTTTTGTACAACAAATTTCAGAAAATGGTCTCCTTTATTGTGATATGTCATTGAAATGTACATTAAAATTTAAAAAAATCAATCTAGCTCCGGTATGTGATTTCACCAAATTGCTAATTGTGACTGATCGTAGTCAAAGGTGAAATATGATTGGTCTACCACTAATTCTACTATGACGTGTCATACTTACTAGTATGCACTATACTATGCACTGTACAGGGATTTTTTTTTTCGTAAAAATTGCACAAAACATATCAGGAGAATAACATTTTGAAAATAAATCCACAATATGCAATCCGTGAAGGTTCATAGTGAGTTATTAGTTGATGTACGTAATGTTGCAACGCATACACAAAATACAAAGTATGGGATTTTCTGAAAGATATATTAAAATAAGAATTTAGTGACCAACCTGTCTACTCCCATCTCCCATAGCTACAGATTTGTTTGGGAGCCCAGGCAGCTGTTGCCGCCTCACCACCTGTGCCAATCCGCCACTGATGATAATAGTCACCGTAATTATTTGTTCCAGATCATCATTGTTCATTATGATGTTCCATTTTATACGGTTGTACTCGTAGTAGATAAAATCTGACCATTTTCTAATCTTGATAGACCAAGTACTTGAAATACACATACTTGAAGTCAGCTCGAGGAGAGAAACTCTTTGAATTTTATTTTCACCTGGTATTTTAATGTCCAAGCTATCAACTGGTAGATGTAAAATCTTGAATGATAAGTTAAATTGATTCAATGAGTTCTATTTGCCGACGCTATTTTTATAGAATATTGTTTAATTTTGAAGCAATTCTTCCAGTGTTTATTTTCAAAATTATACTTTAGTCATCAAACTGAATACTTGTATTCCATTACCAGTATTGTCTTCTGTCATTGATTTCAAGACAATATTTATAAACTGTATTCCGACACGTGTGTGTTGTTCTGACGAACTGTACGTAATAAGTCTTACGTTATCTTTTCAGAAGACCATTACGACGAAGAACGTCCCATCATCACGTTCGAGCTCTGTTCGGACAACAGTTCCCAGCCCGACAACGAACACTCGACCGGAATCCACTTCCTCACCCACGACCCCGACGAGAACTGCCTGCTCATCACCAAGAGCGAAGAAATCGATCCCGAAGACGTTCTGCTTGACACGATCGGCACTCGCGGACGCCACGAACTTCTAGAGTATCTAATCCAAGACGACGGCTCGGTAGTTTGTAAATGGTGCGGTGAAGTTCTGCCAAGTCGTACGCATTGGTATCGACACAAATATAAATTCCACGTGGCTTCGTCGAACGCTAACGGACCGGCACCGTTGTTCAAGTGCGACCGTTGCAACGTATTTTTCAAGTCTCGTAAAGGTTATATTGGACATTTGGCAACGCGACACGGTGACGTCGAGAAAGACGAACGGGTTCTCGACGTAGAGTTGAAAGTTGAAGAAGGTCGAGGGAAACGAAAGAGTTTGGAGGGATTGCCAAAAGGCGTGGATTACGAAGTTCAGAGAGAGAAAGAAGAGAAGTTGGTTGCGGATATTATCGATAGAGTGCGACGTGAATGTGAAGCTACCGGAGCCACGGTCACGAGAAGAGGTTATTCGAGACGGTCTACCGTTATGAATTCGTCGTAGAATTTGACGAGATTTGTGTACTATTTGTGTTCATTCATTCCTGTGCTAATTGAGTTCTTCCAGTGTTGTCTTACATCCTGTAATTCGTGGGTATTGTGTACCGTATTTACTTTCATTCGAAAGACAACAGAGTTTTCTCGTTGTTTCAGTTGATATTTTGCAGAAAAATGAATTCTGCAGAACTGTGAAGTATTGTTGATGTAATCTGTGTTGATTGACTATACAAATAGAATCATGACGAATGATATTGTGGATATGGCTAGTCAAGCTGTATTGAAGAAATCAACATTTTGACTGCTTCATGCCAAACAGCATAGATTATGAACCTTCACAATTCCATGGATTCATTACAACGGCAAAACATCAACAAATATATCTAATCCTTCTTCAATATTTGCTCACAGAAAGGAGAATTGAGAAATCACATATTCAGTATAGTAGTTGAAGTTGAAGTTATGTTTAGGGACAATTTTCATTCGATGAAGAATGAAAAAATCAGTGATGTCCACGTTTAGAATTGCGTAGAATTTAAAATGAAAATGGACTGTTTCTCATGTCTCCTCAGACATCTTATCTAAGAAATAATGAGCCAATTTATATAATTGATACATGTCATTTATATAAATATGAATTTTGCCAATTACATGACTGCGTAATTATGCCAAATATTAAATATTCAATACATAGCTTCATTTATGACTGGTATGTGAGCTGCCAAGTATTTGAGTCTCAATTCTTTTTCTTCTTGTTTACCGTTCAACTAATAATGATCAAGTTCTTCTCAGCAAGAACTACGAATCTCTTATAAATCAAATCACAAGCAAGCTCTCATGAACTTGGAGTCGGAATCTCACTCTATTCTATCTCCAAGTTAACACGTTATTCGTATCAACATAACCAAGTTTTAATTAGGCTTAAGACGAAATCAGTCATACGAGAAGTCAGTTATTGCCCTAGTGTAGTACGTGCATTTCATCAAAATTCTGTATTGGCGTGAGCCTATAGCTGTTTTCTTAGTAACATAATGACACATGATATTTAAAAAAAATTACAGATACATAGCTTTGATATTTTGAAAACTTCGCTCTTGAGAATTACCGTTGTGAAAGTTTGCATTGTTTGTCTTCTAGTTCTAAAGCAAGCAAGCGTTCGATATAAACTCAACGGTCCGTGCGCTCAATCACGTTTAATATTTTAATATTTATATTGATATATTATCAAAATTCTGTACTGACAAATGATAGATGTATTGACAGATAGGTGTGTAAGCCAAACAACAGAAAAATCTAGTTTTAAAAAATATGCACGTACGTTAACCGTGTGAAAGCTTACCTTGCACAGCAGATGCCTCGTCTTGAGCCTAAAGGAAATTACCAAGGAAAACGATTTGAGAGAGATACTTTACCATCCATTATATAAATATGTTGTGAAGGAAACATATGAAACTCTACGACGTTGTGTAAACTAATCTTAGCTTCCATTTTAATGCTAGATAAATTAATTCATTGTGCCAATTAACTAACTAAAATGTGACTAAAAATAATGTGATTTACTAACTCTTTAATGTTCATTATACCTTATTATTATAAATAGTAGGTACCTACTTCCATTTTATCATAAAAAATACAAGATTTTTACTCTTCTTCCAACTAGCAACATTTACTCTATAATATTACGATAAATAATTGATAAGGCTGCTAAACAAAGATGCGTAATTTATAGACTATGTTCGATCTGACGAGCGTTCTATACAAACAAGATTTGTATATCTGTTTATTTCCATATTAGATTTCTTCCCGAGAAAACAGAAATATCGTTCATCACATTTTCTAACTGCCCCCTAACATTTTTATTCGCTGTGATTTGATAATTTACCAGATGAATCTTCTGTGGGATACTTGTAAGGGGATGTCCATAAATTATGTCACACTTTTCAGGCCACTTTTTCCCCTCCCTTCCTTGTGAAAGTTGGTCACAAAACCTATTACCCCCCCCCCCCCCCTAGATACATCACCCATTTTCATACCCCCTCTCTAACAATACATTGAAATTAACCCAGGGCAAAGGTACAATAATGTAATAAAATTAAAACATTAATTTCTTTATGTTTGCTTTTTGAGTAGTCAAACTTGAATTTATTTGATTTATTTGATTAGGGTGTGTATAAATATAAGACTCTATAAGAATGGCACCAAATACTTGGAACAATATAATGGTATGTCACACAGTTGCCTCCCCCTTTCTTCCTAGTAACACCTCACAAAACTTGACAACCCTGCTTCCCCCCTAAGCTGTAACCTAATTTATGGACATCCCCTAGAGGTGTATGTAGGTAGGCCCTATATATTTTTTCAAGTTATCAGAATCAATTTTTTTCAACGCGATCATAGAATGAAAAGATCGTGGATGTTAATTTTGCAGTTTTGTCAGTCCCTAGCTAATTTAGCACACTTCCATCGTTACTACGATACGATATTTCAGGTAGCATCTACAGTGCTTCTGTGTTACCTTGTGGAAATAGCTCTCTGCTAACTAGATTCTGTGAACAGTATTGGATTTTCACTGAATTGGTCTGCAAGATTGTTTTCTATTTCATAATCTAAAAGACTAATAGTAATCTCTCTGAAAGACTAAAATTTAAATTCTGGAGTTAATATGGTAATAATTGATTCTACGCTTATTTAATACAAGCCGAGTTTTCAATTCTGTTTTCAATTAAACATCGCTATACGTCTTTGCCAGTAAGGAATTTACAATACTGCAAATTGAATAAATTCAAATTGAGGTAATATGAAATGAAACCAGCAGCTTACCTTGTAAAAATGGTGATTTGACAAGAAAAGGAATCAAAACTAAATCGATAATAAATATCAAATTTGGTTTTCGGAATTAATTTCTGTGGATCTGAGAGACTGTTAAGAAGATGAAAATACTTTGTATCAATTGAAAATGTAGGCTACACGATTATTCCAACAGGGCATGTATTAACTATTAAGCTATATTGAAATTACTTATAACCAGTTTTTCATTTCATTTTCCTATATTTAATCTACCTGCGGTGTGAAGTCTATGATATTACCTACATAATAATCTCACAATGGTTATTCCATCCATCATTTTCACGAGTCTCTATAATGCAGTTGTATTTTGTTCTGCAACATCTTAAAATTCAGCAAAACCAATCAGAAAGGATTTTTAGATTTATTGTTCATGACTTTTTGGTATTCAGATGGTTGCAATAAGGTTTACTCATTGCATATTCTTCTCTTCATTTAATCTTCGAGTGTAATTCAATTGATTATAGTTTTATATCTCGACGAACATCAATGTCGTAATTCTCCACACATTTATCCAATTTAGTTTTAATTGATTTTTGATTTTTTAAAGAATGCCAACTTTATGACAGCTATTCTATCGCGATGAATCTACGCTCTCATTCTGCTGAAAAAAAAACTGCCCAAACTAATTAATTTGATGTCGTTAAGTTTGAATTAACGTCATAAAATTGTGAGCCAAGCTGTAAAATCTTTCAATTACAGCTCTTCTTGCAATGGTTTTTGCTGTTTTAGTTACTATTGAACATAAAACCAAACAGTTGGAACATTTGCCAGTGATGCTATAAATCATTTTAATGATTATCAATGATTGAAATGTCCTATTATTAATTTTGATATTATGACAATTCTGTGGATGGTAACACTGTGAAATATGTATATCATTAGCAAGTCTTTTTCATGAAAATTACTGTACATATATTACAATGTAATTAATATTAATGATATACATTTTGTTTTATGTCTTAGATATAAGAATTTGTAGTGTGATACGTAAAATATATACCAATTTTCCTGTGTGTGGGTCTACATTTGTTTATTTTGCATGATAGAATTAACTCAGTCCAGTATCCATTAAAATGGTGGTAAAACTAGGCAAACGCAACATGTGAGTTGTAAGATGAGCGAGATATCTGAATAAGGTATAAAAGTTGCTAAAGTAGTTATACCCTTGCTACTTTATCGACTCTGGTATTCTACACACCTTGATGCATATAAAGAAGACTTCATTGTTGGTTAAATATTGAATCTAGAAAGCAGTGAATCTTGGCAACATACCGTAATTCTGCTTTTTTTCCCTTCAAAACGGCTCGTTCAAATTGCATACAAAATGGTGATAATGCCGTGTGTATCATTCATGTGTAAGGCGTACACATTCAGAGATTTTTTTTTTTTTTGGAGAGAATTTTATTTTTTATATTTTCTTGCCCAGCCTAATCTTATGGGGTTTTTAGAAAGTTTGAGATGATATTTCTCAAAATTGGTTGAACCATTCCATTTAAAAAACTATACAGTTCTAAGTTGGATGAGTTTGCCTGGAAAAAAAAGTTTCATGTCGATCAGTCAAACCCCCCCCCCCCCCCAAAAAAAAATACACAGGCGAAGCTCTATAAGAGTAAAATGGAGTCTTCGCTATCGCTCATCTAATAACGAGTTAATACATCAGTTTTAAGCAAAGAACAAATACAAAAATAGCAGGTTCGTATGTTACTTGCGCTGATAGATTCCGAGGGGTTGGCTGAAAATACACAGCTGAACATTTGAGGAAAATAAGAAAAATGGGAAAAATAAGAAAGTAAGGAATAATGAGAAAAAAATATATATAAAAGATGAAAATACGTAGGCCCAGCTACTACTTCTGCCCATATTCAGAATTCAGGTAGAACTTCTACCTGAATTCTGAATATGGGCATCCTAGGACTATAACCTTAAGATATGCTAGACTTTGACTCCATGTATATAAAGTTCATAAACACTTGAAAGATAAAGCCAATAATAAATTAATATTGTCCGTGCTTAACTATGGTTCATGATATCCAAACCAATCAAAATGAATGAATTGAAAAAATCGATTACCAGTAATTAATTCACGAAAGAATAAAAGTTTCGAAGCAATTAACTGAAAAAATAATATCCCAACCACTAAAGTTGCTTTGGCTTTGAACGTCTAAATATATGAAACTTTATGGAACTACATTTTACAGCTTTGCAATTACTCTAATTATATTGGTTCTCGTAGTAGTAAAGTAATAGAAGTAGTAAAATCGTTTATTAGCAATCTAGTTATTTACTCACGAATACATAGAACACATAATCTGATTACAAAACCTTGAATAGTATTAGATGAGCGTAGCGAAGAATCCATTTCACATACCGAAAAAAATGGGCTTCGGTTTTATTTTTTTTTTTTTGTAATTTTGTGAGCGGGATAGGCCTACAGGTCAGGAAAAAATACCTATCCACTTGAAACTTTTTCTACATATTTCTGTTATACCAGAATAGGCTGGGATTGTTTTTCAAAAAAATCGGTCAAAAGGTTTTTCTGAAAAAAAATCGTAAAGTTTGAAAAATCCTCGTAAGAATAACCCGGAGGAAAAATACTTGAAAAACAAGAATTTTTCAAAAGTTCTCAAATATTCACCGAATATGAATAATACTGTTATACACATTTTCAGAGATTTTTGCAACAATCGGATGAGAAATAACAAAGAAAACGCAATAAAAGTACGTATACATTTTATTGAATATTGGGTTGTTATTGGGAGCAAATGGTTTTGCAAAGTATATATGCGACAGGTTACAGCACTATAAATATCAACAAGTTGCAGGTAAAGTTTTTGAACGTTTGAAGTAATCCAAGGTCCGTAGATGTGAATTGATCTGACAAAATATTTTTAATTCTAGATTTCCATACTTCTAAGCTCATCTCACAACGCAAATCCTGCGTTTTCCTAGTTATAATAAACGCTTCAGAGGCCACACAATTAGGGTTTATTGCAGAACCCTTCATTGATGCCAGGGAGTCTAGTTTCCATGAACAATTTCAAATATTGCCTGAACAATAAAAAAAATTTGACATTCTTGCCTGAACATTTCAACATAATCAACATTTTCAACTCCATCAGGCAGCCTATTGAAAAATTTGATTCCTTTGAAGAAAATATAATTATGGCCAAAAGTGGTTACTGCCCTTTGAATGGCAACGTCCCCTTGGCGTTTAGCGTATTGTGCATGGGATTTTCAGATACCAGCTTATCACTGAGGTATTGTGGTGCCGACCCTGGTGTAACTCTATTATGTTTTAACTTTTAGTGCTAAATTGTGTTCAAGATAATTCTTTGCTTTACATTAATTCAGCATAGGCCCTAATGCACTATACATCTTACAAATAGATGTGAATAGACTGTCTATTTCTCCAATACGTAGCAATATCATTGAAGAGTATTGAAAAATAAAATCAGTCGTCCTGGTTCCAAAGCTAAAAAAAATGTGTAAAATGAACATACATATTGTGCTGAAATTGTGAATAATTCAATGTCTTTTGAAATTTTGAAGTTACAAAACCCGAAATTGTAAGGATTTTTCAATGGTTTCAGTCGTAAACGATTGGCAACTTGTCATATTTCAAGTCAGAAAGTGTTGGATTGTGTAGAATGAAAGATACTTCTCTGGTATGGGTATGTTGAGAGCATGGAACCTCAGAGGTGGTCGAAAAGACTGGAGGTGTGGTTGGCGTACAAGAAGACGAGGATGACCAGAAGAGGGGTGGAAGAAGCAGGTGCTGCTAGACATGTCGAGAAGAGGACTGAGTGATCCAGACTGGATGGACAAAGAGAGAGGTGGCGTCTGGAGTACGAGAAACGGCCGGAGTTGCTGTAGACAACCCGCTATTATATTATATTATATAATAATAATAATAATGATCTTTATTCAGCTGGAACAATAACATTGTATAGAAAGTGTCACATATAAAAATATCAGATAATTATAAAATGATAAAAATGAATAAGGGGTAATATATGATGAAGGACATTACATTAGCGATACGTTTCATACATGTTCAAAATTACCAGAATTAAGATTAGACAAGTATTCTTCTATTGTGTATGGGCAAGTTTAGATGAGGTAAGTTTTGATTTCTGACTTGAACTTCTTCTTGTTGATGGAGAGGGTATTCTTTATTATGGAGGGTAGATTGTTGAAAATTCCATACCCATAAATTTCCACCAGTTTGATAACTAACTGATAATTAGTGCTGCATTATAGGCATATTATTCTCAGTGTCCTATATTATTATTCAGGAAAGCATATTGACTGAAAGAATGAAACTATTTCTTGGTGTTTGAGTAAGCTTCATAAAGTCTAATTAGTAATTAAGTTACCTCCAACTATAATTAATGCTTGGAGCTTGGGGATATAGGCTTATACGTATATTACGATTTACGGAGTTAAGGCGCGAACAGCACAAACCTTAGTATAACCCCAACTTTTACACTGATTACACTCCACAAACTTTAAACACTACAATTCCACTTAACCTCACCTTAGTGCTTACCATAGTGTTAGATAAAGGTTTTGTAATACATTATTATACTATCCTATGAAAATACCGTGCCTCACAAAAATAACTCGCTAGGTTTAGCAACTTCCAACAGACTGGGACTTGAATGGCCAATGTTGTATTTGGTAAATGTCAAAAATACGACATTTTTAGGCAAACAACAATTTTTACTTTCAATGTTATTTGACACGTCAAAAGAAATCTCCACACAAGTAGGGCATACTTATTTCGACATGTGATGAAAATATCTTCAATGGTTTCAGAGATTCAGGTACCGGGGATAGAAAACAATAATATTTTGAAGTAACTGTATTTGAAAATATTAGCACAAAAGTCAACAGTACTGATATATGAAAAGTGGGCGTACAAAGTGCTAATAATGAAAGAAATAATTCAATTGACCATTGTAGATCGTCCGCCCTCGTGATGTCACAAAATATAAAAACCAATCAAGTGGACAGTGAAGCAGGGGAAATAGGGAAATGGCCAATCAAGATATCTAAAATTTCCCCTGCTTCGTTTAAGTCACGCCCATCTACGGTGGTCAAATAGAACCACTCCGAATAATTCTTTTATTTTTGGAGCATCCAATTGATAAAACATTACACTATGAATCTTAAAAAAATATCAAAAAAATACCTGTCAATGTCTCCTAAATCAATATGATTAAGGAGGAGCTCAAAGAATCTTCATCACTCTATAACCATCAGGAACGTGAGATTTCATACTATTCAAGCAATTTCAAGACTTTTTATATGTAATTATCATTTCTCTGTTTTGTTATATCCTTAAGTGGTGTTAAGAGCCGGCATCTTAGCTGAGCTTGTTTCTCTTCGAAATGCTCGATTCAAGTTCGATGTGCGTTTAAAAGTTTGGTTGTGGGTTAAAAAGTGAAAAAGGGATAATATTGGAAGAGTTCCAGTAACCACCGCTAGATGGGCAGTTTTTCATTTCATAATTTGGACAAAATCTAGTTACATTACACATTTTGGCCAAGAAAATTGGGAAAACCGTAGAATAAAAGGCAAATCAGAATTTAAAATATTGATGAGCAAAGTTGAACTTGAGGATATGCGTTTGTAATTCATTCCTACTGTTATTCGGTAGCCGGAAATTAAGCGATGAAAACCATCAAATTAAACACATTTTGGATCAATTATTGCTCCATAATGAAATTATTCTTAAATTTTGGATTAGGCATATCTAATTTTGAGGGTATTACTCATTTATTGCATTTTACCGCAAGTCCGTAGTGTTTGTAGTTCTTGAGATGTATGTGGCGAAAGTGCACCCTGTAAATCTGTCTAAGATGCGGGCTCTTAAATCTTAATACATTCCAAGGTTGAGGCTCCGCCAACTCTGCCTGTCCCGTGAGCTATTGTTGGGGGTTGTAGACTGCCTACATGGGACCTTTCATCTCATGTGGACACAAGTATATAATTAATGTTTTGTATCATTTATATGACTCATCTGTTATCTAATCATATAGTGGATCCGGAATCGTAACACTAGCCATGCAGTAATAGCTAAATATATATCAAACTATTAATTTTAACTCATAGTTTAATTGGTTCAAAGGCAGCAATTAATCACTCTGGAAATGTTATTGTTATTATTGGAAGCAATATATTATAACGTACATAAATATAGCAATATCATGAATGAATTCGGAATAGTGCATACAATGCCAAGAAGTTATAGGTTAAAAGCATAATTAATACTGTAATACGGTATAAATCAGTTTATTATATCGCTGAGCATTGCGTTACGCTTGCTGATAGCATTAAGAGTCCATGGCAGTCGATTTAGCGAAATATCAGTTTTTTGGTGATATCTTTTGAACGGTATGAGATATCAAAATTGTAATAAGCGAGAAACACAGATGATCATGATAGCTACAAGATGATATAAGTTATAACTCTTAAAGTCGAGTCGTTTATCTGTCAAGTGTATACAGCTAAAAAAATGATTTTTTCAGCTGTATACGCTTGATAGATATGCGACGTGACTTGAATAGTTATAACGTATATCATCTTGAAGATAATATCATTATCTGTGTTTCTCGCTTATTAGAATTTCGATATCCCATACCATTCAAAAGTTATCACCAAGAAACTGATATTTCGCTAAATCGACTCCAGTGAACTATTAACATGGTTTTGTGTTTCACCGAAGTTACGAGATTTGAGTGGTAAAGATACAAAAATTAAATCAACGAAGGAACGAGAATTAACGAACGTTGAACTGACGATAATTTTTCGCTAGAAAAAACCTCATCTTATTCCAACCACATCGTTGTTGTCTTGTTGACATATTTTATCATTTTATTTTCTCAGCTTATTGAAATTTTGTTCATTTTTTCCAAAATTCACGTGGATTAGGGTATGTTTGTCGCCTTTTTCAAGGTATCACTTTCATTCTATATGTGGACAATTACTCTCAATAATATGAGTGTTATGATTATGAGCTTTTTTTATTGTTGTTTGTAACTTTATATGCGAAGGATATAAATATACATATATATATATATATATATATATATATATATATATATATATATATATATATATATATATATATATATATATATATATATTTATAAATCTTCATTGATCTCTGCCCATGTACATCGGGTTGCCTATCGACACAGAATAACTAACAAATTAAAATTCAGAAAGGATGATAGGAACATAAAAATACAATTTTGACGATGAAGTTAATTTAAAACTGAAATATTCAAGCTAATTTTGACTGTATAAATGATTTCTAAGAATGATGATTGAATCGCGTAGTACGCTCACTACCATGTTCTTGATGAAGGGAGATATACCAAACTTTACATTACTTCATCACCATTAAAATGGTCAAAATGTCGACTATTATCTCTATCACTACTCCATTATGCAGCATTCATGGATACAATCAATTCAAGAACATGTACCATAACATGATCAAAACGGAAGTGAAAAAAAGTGTGAATTATTGGATGATTTCTGTCTCTATATAGTAACGATAAAATGGATGACACAAGTTTTGACACGGTTTTAGAAGCGTATAAGGTCGACTCGGTTGTGTGACATGGGTTTGGGTGTCCAACCTTACCTGAACCCTAACCACATTCTTAGCCCGAAGCCCATGTCAGACGACCGAGTCGACTTTATTCCGGTATACGCTCTTCAGCGCCCCCTTTATTTTGGTGTCTCGAAGTCTTCGCACAGCGCCGGCATGCTAGCGTAGCGGTCGGAGTTTATAGTTAACATTCAATTTAATAATAAACAAAAATCATGAAAGATTCCTTAATCCTGAATCAAAAGTAATATATTGATACACCAGTTTGAACATTACAGCAGTTTTAACTAGCTTAAAAGCTTCATGAACCTTGATGTTACAAATTAAGTATATAATATTGTATTCAAAGATTCGTATCAAGGCACACGAGGCCTGAGCCTAGGGCGCCAAATATTAAAGGGGTGCCAAATTTTCATCAGACCATTAAAAAAACTATATAAAGCCTTTGAAATCATCTAGAAAGAAGTATATGTCATATTTTTATAGATTCGTATTGTGAGATGTCGACTAATGAACACAGAGTAATGAGTATTAAAAACAATGCTCAAAACCCTTTTATTGAAAACTATTTATTAATGATGAATTGCTTTCAAAGTGAATGAAGAGAGAGGCCAATAATTTTCGGACCTTGGCCCGGATTTACAAAGAAACCTATCTTTAGGACGTCTCAATGTTAGGACAATTTTACAGAGCAAGAACCAATATTGGTCCCAAGTTGGGACCATTTTACTGAGTTAGGACCAATGTTTGTCCTAGCTTAGTAAAATGGTCCTAATTTATAGGACGTCCTAAAGATAAGACTCTTGATGGATTCGGACCCTGGGGACATGAAATATTTTATCTTGGCCCTAAGTGTTTTAAAAGTATGGATAGGTCAATTCAATTCAATTCAATTTCATTTCATTTCATTCTGCGTAATACAATAACTGATACATAATATGATTGAGGATAGTAAAATCAATTACAATGTCCTAATTACAATATTCAACGTTTGGATTTTCATAAATAATTTAAAACGTTGACAAAATATCCATGCTGAAGTGGTGAAGATAGGAATGAGAGGCGAGACGCACTAACAGTTTCATGTGGATCGGACTAGCTATTCGACCTTTGACCTTTCAAGTACCAACACAACAGACGGACGATAAAAACAGTGAACGTCATAAAAACTCTTGTGGAAACACGCTACGCTCATACTGATAAAGTTGAAAGCAGAACATTTCTTGTGAAGTATTGGATATATTGGAGTATTGGCAAAGAAGGTTTTACCCCACAAAAAACAGTCTGGAATCTGGTATCATGTAAAATCATGCTTACCAAATATAGGGCTTCATAATACTATTTCATGTTTTCAATTTTTCTAACAGGTCACGACCGACTCCTACCTACTATCCAAAAACACCTATTAAAATAACCCTCATAACTTATATCATTCACCGACGTCAATAGGTCGTAGGTAGTCATCAGTACAGTGCGTCGTTAAACTCAATATACATAAATATGAATAGATTCATAGATTCTGTGTGGATCGCATATATATAAAAAAAAAAAAAAAAAAAAAAAAAAAAATATATATATATATATATATATATATATATATATATATATATATATATATATATATATATATATATATACTAACAGAAGATAAAAACAATTGAATTGAAGAACTATAGTTATGGACAATACTGTGTCATTGCTAATGCATCAGCCGATGGGGGAGGACCGTGAGCTATAGGTCAAGGCTCGAGGCTCACAAATAATTGATGTTGATGAATGCTTGGGGAACTGCGCTGGAGATAGCATTGAATAGCATTGAGTGTTCATTTGATACACATTATTAATGGGTGAATAAGTCATTATTGGGCTACAGTACGGAGTAATTAATTATTCCAGTCATTAATGACGTAATTGATTGAAATTGCTGGTTTGCATGAGTGAGCTTTTATATAGTATATATCTAGTTATTTGAATTATTTTCAATTAGGTTTATACGCGATTATTTTTATTTTGAATATCACCACATATACAATTACATTTTTTTTTCTAGTGGTTTTGATATGTTGATTATACATTTTCATTAATACATCATAACAAGAAATGATATGCACTTCCATCACAATTGTGATATTAACCATTGTGACACGATTATCAAACAAATTCCAGGGGAACTCATTCACACAAATTTATCAATTTTTTGTTATTGAGGTATCAATGTATCAATGGTATATATTGAAAATTTAAAATGAATAACAAAGTTGGAAATCACGATGAAATTTTGGAAAAACTAATTAGAAAATACGTTAATCCTTTACATACAACAAAACCAGTGGATATTTGGTATGGAAAAAACAATCAACACGTTTGTTGAGTAAACCTTCCTCTATCAGATACACTGAATTTCATCAGCATAGCTGTAATCGCTTTGTCACAAATAAATAGTTTCTGTCACCTTGATTTACAACAAAAAATGGCATGACTTTTCCTGGTCTTTTATGCCAAGCGCATATGATTGAATGGTTAATGTCTAGTTCAACTCAAAAGCATATTTTTTAAAAACACATCGATACCATACAGGGTGAAATATCCCGAGAAGTAATCAAATTATGTATGTAACGCGAGATG
This sequence comes from Brachyptera risi, assembly GCA_964007535.1. NCBI lineage: Eukaryota > Metazoa > Arthropoda > Insecta > Plecoptera > Taeniopterygidae > Brachyptera > Brachyptera risi. Next base: position 24,911,131 of record OZ023336.1, read on the forward strand.
CATGTTTTGTTATCATTTTCAGTGTCAACTGAAGCATAAACAGCCGCATAGTGGCTTTCCCGACGAATGTATTGTTGGGAAACTGTTAAACACCGTGCAGAGAAGTGACTCTTAAAATTTGTCGACTTATAATGAACATTCACAATATGCTCACAAATAATCACCCTGGTCTTGTGGGAACTTTTTGCCCTATGGAGACTGGGAACGCCTTAAATGCTAGTCTACAACAGTACCATTATTTGTCAGTCTGAACGTTAATGGTACATTACGTAAATGTAATCACCTACAGCAAAAAAAGCAACTTCTACTAATACACAAATAATCAAAATCAATCCTCCAATAAATGATAAAATCCGATCATATAAAAACAAGTTATACCAATAGGTTCAGTTTCCATGTAGGATATATATTTTTTTTAATAGCATCGAAACTTGATACAAAATCATTGTTCCCCAATTGAGGCTATGGATGAAAGATAGGATCGTTTGGACGGGGCACCACAAGGGCGATCTTACCACCCCATTTTGATTATTTAAAACTGATGAACTTCATAACCAGGACGGCGCTGTCTGTGGCCATAATTTTTCGCCGTAGATAAAAGTCTTTCAGTAGGCCTATAAACACACGAATGTTGATATCTTCTACTTTGAACTAAGTCTCTTGGGCAATGATCACTTCTTTCCATGAACAACAGATGTGAAGTTTATCATTATATAAAATGGACAAATTAAATTAGTGATAGGCCTATAATGTTATAATTAGGCCTATCGCTCTACTAATTAATGGTCGTGGCCAATTAGTACTTCATCCAAGCATTAATTTCGAGGACTGTGGGAAACCACGAAAAACCAAGTCAGGATGGAACGGTCAGGAAGGATATGAACCATCTTATTGGCTTTGGGTTGGAACATATTGTGATGAAACTGCTTCGTCACACCTTTCAGAGAAGTATCTTCTAAAATACTTTCGATCCATAATGAACATTCACAATTTATTACATTGATTGTTTATTTGTATACGGTACGCGGTGAGGAAAAACATATATTTAAAAAATATCGAGTTTACTGTTACGTACCGCACTTTCCGCATCTGTTAATATAAAATTCGACTCATGAGCATTTTATTTTCAACAAAATATTTTATCCATCTTTACAATATATCTGTTAATTTAGTATCTTCTACGGTTCAAGTTTTATGATCATTTATATCTATGAATTATTTCTGTAGCGTTTTGCTTCATGACGCTTTAAACGTAGTTCAGTTACTTCACCGCTAGATGCCGCAGCGATTCATTTACAACTTGAGTCACACCTTGCTAGCAACCGATCCTTACAGACGGAAAGCAGTCACTTACCGACGTGAATTCACTCTGGTTTCTCTTCAAAACGAATAAATCTTTCAGGTTTTACTAAAGATTTCCGTGGAAAGAAACTCATGATGAGTCTACATTCAATTCTTGAAATGCCCGGCGCGAGCTGGGCACATAAGTGGTCGGGCTTCGGGCACATTGTGGTCTGGACCAATAACCGCGTCATACCTTCCGATTGGTTGAATGGAATCGGACCATCTATTCTGTAGCTTATTTTCGTCACAAAATTGTAATTTTACAAAAAAATGAACTGACCATTATGAAAATAAATATGTTTTATTTAAAAGAGAAATTAAAGAAGACTTTCCCAAAAATAAAGCATTAAGTGAGGGAAAAGTTCATGCAAAATAATTTTTCTGATGATATAATTTAGCAATCATAATCAATATAAAATTCAAAACATGATCCAAACCCAAAACCCAAATTCCCAAATTCCCAAATTCCCAAATTCCCAAACCCAAATTCAAAACCTTGTGATTATAATCACTAAACTTCATCATTGCAATTGAAATGTACTGCAATAATGGAAACAAATTGAATAATACGAAAACGGAAAGTATTGTTGAACGAACACACGCTTTCAGTGTTAGTGAAAGGAGTAATTAAGAGGTTAACAAATAACAACTAATGGAATCAAAAATATAAATGAAAAATGAAAAAAAATCACCTCAGCCAAAATAGATCTATAGTCAGAAAATCAATTGGAATCAAATAAAATCACGTCAAGTCAAAAATCTCGAAGGTATAAACAAAAAATTATTCGTGATTACGAAATCAAAACTCGGATGTACACTAAAATATCCATTTTTAATCCCCTCGTTCTATAGAAGATATATTTCTGATAATAAATCGTGTACCGGAACTTATCAACATTAATCTGAAGCCAGATTAACATTTCTCGATCCACATGTGAAGAGAAATAACTATTCTGAGACATTATTTTTATTAAGAGCCTTCAATACGTCCCCTTCTCTCCCTCATAGTATTTCAGATTAACAAATTAACATTTCTCGATCCACATGCGAAAAAATAAATATTCTCAAAACATTATTTTTATTAAGAGCCTTCAATACGTCCCCATCTCTCCCTCATAGTATTTCAGATTAACAAATTATCATTTCTCGATCCATATGTGAAAAAAAAAATTCGTAAAACATGATTTTTTTTAAGAGCCTCAATACGTCCCCTCCTCCCCTTTTCAACATTTCAGATCAACAGATTAACATTTCTCGATCCACATGTAAAAAAAAAAAAAATTCTCAAAACATGATTTTTATTAAGAGCTTGTAATATGTCGCCTCCTCCCCCTCTCCCTCCCACTTGGCCATTTCTCTACCCTCTTCCTCCAGGAATAACGTGGCTTTGACCGCAGCCTGGGGATTAGCCCGCAGAGGGGTGAAATCCACGTCAGCCATTTATCAACTCTTTTTGCACACGCTACAAGGCAGCCCTGTGTGTTAACTGTTTGTTTTGCAGAAGGCTTTGACTTATTATCAGGCTTAATAATACCAAGTGTTTTAGCATTAAGAAGTGGTGTAAGCGATTAGCCAGCTAAAGTCTGATGAATACGACTTTTCTAGGATGTTATTGGTCGTGAGAGCGTAAAGCTCGTTTACATGGAGGAGAGATTCTGAATGAGGCTGATTTTAAATATTTTTAATAATAATAATGAGCCTAATTTATTTTTATTTTTTTATTAGATTTGAATAATACATACATACAAGAATAATCAATACGCTCTTCCACAAAGCCAAAAAGGCTTCTCTGTGGGATGAGAAATGAAATTAATAGCTTAGACAAGGAAAAAAATAAATGAAAACTTTTCAATAGTCAAGGAATACAAAATGATGATAATATTAATAATAATAATAGGCCTAATAATAATAATAATAATGAAAAGTCTTTATTCGTCATGTATAACAAGAGTTGGTACATTCAAAACGGGTGAGGTCCAGTCAAATGACCTAACCTCACCCATGGGAAAATGAACAATTTTCATTAATTAAAAGTGAGGGTTACAAAAAAATGATTTTTGTTTTCCCTAATTCGACTAGAAGACATTGTTTCTCAAATGATGGTGAGGGTGGCGAATTGGGAGTTTTTGAACGGGACCGGGCAACACAAGAGCGATCTTTTTTATTCGAAATAAATATTTTTACCTGATTTAATTCATTGGATGAGCGAAGCGAAAACTCAATTTAACCGTACTTACAAGAAAGCATTTTTTTTGTTCGCGCTCCACAGGTCGAACAAAAGTTCAATGCAGTTGAAACTTGGCTTACACAAGTATCCTTATCTAATTCGATACCTTATGGTTTGAGACGCAATCGGTTACACCACTTCTGAGAAACTCATTTCGAAGTTTTTAGAACCCCAAATAAGAATGACTCTGAGGAGAAATGAAATTCTCACTATGAAACATATTCTTATTGAATGTGGCAAAGACTCGATTATTAGGTCTAGACTCTGGACAACAGTTGTCCATGGATACCACTTTGGATAAAATATTGTCAGATGACTCTAAACGAATAGAAACTATTCAAATTTCTTAATTTAACCGATTTATTAGATAAAATATGATTCAAATTTCATGAATGATTTTATATCTTAAACATTCAAATTAGAAAACTGATCAAATAGAGGAAACGTTGATGAAATGACCACGCTGTCGGGGTCACCCAAAAAGAGGAGGGGTTTTAGTCGGAAAGAATCCGAAACTCCCCTTAATGCAAGATTTTCCCTTCTCAAAAAGAAAAAAAAAATCAGGGAAAAATTCCTTCGAACGAATGCAAATTTTCATGGAATTTTGTTTGATAATGATGAACCTTACTCCAGATTTTCACTGGAATCGGATCACCCGTTTTGATGTAAAGAAAATTATAACATAATTTTTGTACATCAATCGAAGCTATTACATTAGGAATCTAAGCAACAAGTTTCACCAATTAATTCAGAACGATTGGAATGAATGATGAATAAAACAGGAAGGCACCGTCATAATTATTTGGAACTCAAGGTGCACACATGGTTCTCCATTACATTTCATATAAATATGCCTGTATCGCTTATCCAACAACGCGTTTGTTGTGTTTTCCTAGTTTATAACAACAATGGAACGTGTGGTAAAAATGTTTGATTGGATTTCTATTGTTTAGAAAAGAACAATGAATTAAAAATTCTGAAATGAATTTTCAAATAATGTACCCTGATAATGTAATGTAAATAATGTAATAATGTAAATAATGTGTAATAATAAACCCCAGGCAGATTGATGTTGTATTAGTTAGTGAAAAATACAGAAATAAATGAATATAACTTTGTGCGATGGTTAGTTTTCAAAAAAATGCACATCGAAACTTGAAACGAAACCATTGTTCCCCGCCATTTGAGACCATGGATGAAATATAGGCCTATATAGGATCTTTTGGACGGGGCACAACAAAGTCGATATCAAGATTACCCTGAAGAATAATTGAAAGATAACTTATTCAACAAATACAATACATAAATCAATAAATCAATAACAACAAATCTTTAGTTGATAATTTCAGGTAAAGTCAACAATTTGAACATTTACATCAAGACGTACCCAATCTCGTTAGTGCAGAAAGTTTACCCCAGGGTGATTATTTGTGACGTATTGTGATTGTTTGTTATTGATCAACAATATTTCAGAATGTACTTCTCTGCACGGCGTGAAGCAGTTTCACAACAATATGCTCATCCGGAAAGCCACTACGATTGTTTATGCTTCAGTTGACACTGGAAATGGTCACAAAACATGGATCTAGCGTTACTTATATAATTTGATTATTTATTGAGATATTTCATTGTGTAAATGGTATAAATGTGTTTGTAAAAAACCTGCCTTTGGGCTGAACTAAAAATGAATAATTCAACCACATGCGCTTGGCATACAAGACCAGGGAAAGTCATGCCAATTTTTGTTGTAAATCAATGTAAGTAAAACTATCAATTTGTATCAAAACATTTATAGGTATGATCATGAAATTTAATTTATCTGATAGAGGAAGGTTCACTCAACTAATGTATAAATTGTCATCTTCATGCTAACTATCTACTGGTTCTATTTTACGAAACGATCTAACGTATTTTCCAACCAGTTTTTCCCAAATTTTCTCGGAAGTTTCATTTTTTTCCATTTCAAATGTTAATATACTATTTCAACATTGGAACATCAATAAATAAAAAATGTGATACATTTTGTGGGTGGGTTCCCCTCAAAGCCACATGCAAACATGAAAATCAAGGTCGTACCTCGAGAAAAAAATGATTAAAATTTCGCAATAGCAAATAAATTGGAAGAATTACGTGATGTGTACGTATATATGATTTAGTTTGTCTACGAAAGTGAGTTCACTGGTATTATGAAGATCACACAGAGCTCCAGTCTCTAGAGAGTATAGCTGCAAAGCAATAAAAAAGTCTTTTCCTCCTCTGTTCTGGGGCCCGAACCTCTTACCTTAAGCCTAAACCTCTTCTCTATATCCAGAGTCTGGCAATGTTCCAGAAACTTCGGCCGGCTTCCAGTCGTACATCATGCAACTAATTAGACGAGCACTGCAAAGAAAGATTCAATTTCACATGGCTGAAAAAAACTTTACGGTTCGTTTTTCTGTTTTCTACCCAGTACAGTTTACAAGGGCCATACGATGAGATCAAGTTGAAACTGTTATAACATCATCACAATTCTTATTGCTCACTACCTTATATATATATATATATATATATATATATATATATATATATATATATATATATATATATATATATATATATATACATATATGTATATATATATATATATTCTATATATATTCTATATTGGGTTTCAACGACGCAATGATGATGACTAAGATCTATTGGCGTCGGATGAATGATTAATGAGATGATGGGATGATGAGGAGAAGGTTTTATGGGTAATGTGAAGGATAGAGGGAAGGAAGCGGTCATGGTATATATTGAGGGAAACATCCCGGCATTAGTCTAGACTATATACAGAGGGGAACCACGAAAAACCCCTGTTTCAAGATGGACGGTAGCGTGGATTGAACCGGGTCACATGAAGCAAGTGCGTAAACCACTACGCCGCATGTGCCGGTATGACTACCCTATATTGTATTTAAACGTTGTGAATCGCAAATCGGTTAAACTAAATCAGTTTGTTTTGAACTGCGTAAAAACTAATCGTCATTTGTTTGTTTTGACACCGATTTCTTAGTCTTTTCATCAACATTTTTTTTCTGTTCTCTGGCCATACGGTGAGACAAAGTTAAAACTATTTTCAACATCATCAAAATTCTTACTGCTGACGATCTTATTACCTAGACGTTGTAAATCATCAATAGGTTCAGGCTAAATTAGTTCGGTTTGAGCTGCGTAAAACTGATTATTATTGGTTTGGTTTGAAACCGATTTCTTAGTCATTTCAGAACCTTCTCACATTAAATAGTCGCACGTTTTAGTTTTCAAATAAGATATGAATATATTTAATTGGATTTCACGTAATAAAATAAAATGACTAAGGCCCGGTATTACCAAGTCCAGTTAGCCTTTATCTGACAGTTCAAACTTGTTATCACCATGGTTACCCATGCTATTTGTCTTCATCAACTCTCAGATAAATACTAACTGGACTTGGTAATACTGGGCCTAAAGACAACAAATACTTTGTCAATTAACTCACTATCGCCAGACAATATTTTGACAACTGAATGGTTTATTGTTAGGTGTTGCTGCATATTGTTATATTTGATGGATATACAGATGTGTTCTTTATGATCAACGAACACCTCGCTATGCGTCTTGAAAAGGTAGAACTTCTCCTGGTGTCAATAAGAAGGCAATACGTGAACACTATGCAGTGAACACAGACGTGCGAGAGAATATTGTTCTCTTCGCGACCCTCGATTCGAGGAATCTCAAAGATCAATTGCATAATTTTAATTTATTCTCTTCAAGTTTATGGTTCATCTATTAATTCCATTCGGATTTCTTATTGTGTAATGTTATTTCTCATCCTAACACAGACTAACTTTATTGTTGTTTTTTCAATGATATACTTGTAAATCCTTCATTGAACGAAAATAAAATGAAACGAAATGAACACTATAATTTTACCGATCATAACTATTTTGATAATTTTTAAATTTCACAATTTTGAACAATTTGAAAATAGTGAAGGTTGGCTGCTTACTCAAAACTACACATTGTGTGGTGTTAAATATTTGATAGTAGGAAACAAAAAACACCGCCAAAAAAACAAAACACTTGCTTTAATGTCAGTCTGCGAAAAACCAGTGATTCATTCATGAAAGTCTTGGCTCTAATTTAAAACTATAAAACTCGAAGAGTAGAAATAAAAATATATATTCCAGTACTTCCCTTGTTGATTTCTATTGAAGCGATACTCCACGGAAACGTTAGAATTGATTACGTCTGGAGCAAAGATTAAACGAACTGAGAATATATAAAAGTTTCTCTTTTCAATACGTCTAAGACGTGGAATGGACAAATTATAATTATGTGAGACGTGAAAATAAAAATGTGACGTATAAATGAATACCTATAGCGAACAAATCAAATTGAACTTCATTAAAAAAGAACTGACAACAAATTTGTTCCGATTAAAATGTTTCAGACAATTATGATTTGTGTCGCATATTTTGAGAGTTCAAACAGCGAGGATTTCAAAATGTTCAAACAACCTTCCAGCCAGAACTCATTTATAAGACATGTTTATAAATAAAGAAATAATGTAAAAAAAAAGATTGAATTGATAATTATTCCGTTAAAAGATTACATTATTTTCTTCTCCCCCCATAAATTGCGCTAGCAGATTTCTAAGGTCACCTTTCGCCAACTCTTTTAAGAATCCAACGACTTCTCGGGGCGGCTGAAGAGCGTATACCGGAATAAAGTCGACTTGGTTGTGTGACATGAGTTTGACATGAGGTGACCAAACTTAACGAAACCATGACCACATTCTATTGAAAAGTACCCCGAAGTCGATGCTACACGACCGAGTCGATTTTATTCCGGTATACGCTCGTCAGCACCCCCGATTCGTCTGTCTATACCTAACTCTGTTCTACCCTCCGCTTATTATGATATGACATAGATATTGACTCCGATATACATTATATACACATATTTTCTCTGGGTTGTTGAGATTGTTCTCGTTGTGCCCCGTCCGAACGATCCTACGTTGACATATTTATCCTTGAATAGAGAACAATGTCGCTGTGTCAAATTATCGATGTCAATAATTGAAAGAAATAGATTTTACAGAGTTAAAAAAAATTAAAATACATGGATTCATTTTATGACGGAACTTCGTCTATACATTGACATTATGTACATTAAATTTCACAATTTTACAACCATTTTCAACTAGTTCAACCTTTTATACCGAAAACCAATAAAACATGATTAATATATAAAATATTCTTCTTCTTCCACTTCGATCATATAATCTATGTATATTGTGTTTGTACGTTATAAAGCTACAATGTTGTTAAGCCAAATGCAATTACTTTCATACACAGTAAAAAGTAAAAATAACCGCTCTTCATTTTATTATCGTATGGTTTTTCCCTCGAACGAAGTGGTACCAGTAACTGTGTGTACGTGCTTCTAACATTTCTTCGGAATATTTTCTTTTATCTCTTAGACCACATCTACAATCACCTCACTCTCTCTCTCTCTCTCTCTCTCTCTCTCTCTCTCGCTCTCTCTCTCTCACACTGTTTTTATAACCCACTTCTCCTATTCGAGTTTATACTTTTGCATTTTACGTTCATTTCTTTTTCTTATCTCTTGGTTTCAGTCTTAAATGCATCATGGCTCCACTTGAAATCGTTTCAGTTTTGAGTGCAACTTTTTATAACTTCAAATATATAAAAAAATATACCTCAATATCATATTATAGATGAATTGATGGTGATCCTCCATTATATCTAACTTGGATTGTCTTTTAATTGAGCGAACTGAAATTCCATATTTGAAAAGAAAGGTGTATATATAAATTCTTTATTAATACAAAATAAAGACTCTGCCTTGAAATGAAGGTTGCCTACAGACACAGAATAAAAATAATGACAACGAATATAACAAATTAGTAATGGTACAAAAAATAATAACAATATTGAGCTAATTCTAGAGAGAACAAAAAATTGTAGTTGATTAATTAATTATTTAGAAAAAGAATGGTAAAAAAAAGAAAATGCACATAATATAAAAAAAGAGAAAAATGGCTACACACTGAATCAATTCAAATTACATGAATGGTTTCTGAAAATTGAAATGGATCCTTTTAAGGCTAAAAGAGTTATTGAATAAATGAAACTATCACTAATATTGAAACTTCTACAAAATTCCACGAAGAAGTGAGGAATTGTGCCTCTATCACTACACAATATTATTATTCGAAAACTGTGAGAAAATTCACAGCTTGGCATTTACATCTCTGTCTGCGGGCACAGTCAGGGTTTGGCCAAGAATTCAGCATTTAGTGCGGAATATTGAAGTTAATTCCATTGACAAGTAAAATTTACGAGATATTTATAAACCAGAACAAAATTATCTTTCATAATTTTCACAAATATTTGGAATCTTTCCAAAACTGAAACGAAAAAAAGTGTCTTCTCAATTGATCTTCTTTCCATTGCCCAAGATTCTGTGAAAACGGAGCCATATATTCAAATCTAATTGATTTATAATACTGTGAACGTGATTTCAATAATTCAGTCATACAATTCATACGCGTTGAAGAGGGTTTCCGCAGACCATTTCACTTATCAAAGGAGCATATAACTCAAGTTTAATTGTCGGTACGGTTTGTCCAGGTCTCAGAGACAGACCAGTTCGGCCATTGTGCGTCCCGACGCCAAGACGACGCTTCTTGTGACGTGGTTTAGGGGATGGGGGAGGGGGTGGGGGTTAATTAATTGAAATAGACTTAGCCCTTATCTCGAGGGTTTGGTAATCAAAGGCCATAGAGGCATTTATAAACCTAACGCAAGGAGCGAGGGCTCAAATAATCAGTCTTGTAAGGATAGGATTGGTTATTTGTAATGCGGAGAGACATACTGTTTTTTTTTCTCACGACCGACTACCAACAGTCAGATGAGAAAGTAGATATTGTCACATAGGGGCGTAAACGAGATTAGATGGGGTTTAAGGAAATAAATAGTTAGTTTAAAAAGTTTTTAAAGAGGCGAACAAGTTTATGAGTTTTTCTTTTTCTCTGGGTTTACTTCTAGATAAGTGGTAATTAATATACAAGGAATGCTTGTAGAAGTTTTTCAGAAGAGAAAACGAGAGAGAAAATTCACTGGAAATAGTTGAGTGTCTGGAGAAACTATGTATGAAAATAAAAAGCTATAATTTCGTGTTTGCAGACTTTTTGCAATCTTGGCAGGAATTCTGTGCTTTTGGCTTAAAATTCCATTTAATTAGTTTTTGTTTTGAAAGTATTTCTACATATTTAAAATGCTTGAAATGTCAGCTTATCGTGGTAGTTAATATGAAAGAACAATGCAGACGACTTAGTGATATCATTGCAGTAAAAATGCTGTCGCAATTAGAGTTACACGCAGAGTCCCCTTCCTTGTCTGTTGTATGAGTTTCCATTGGTTACCGCAACAACACACTGACATGTAAACAATGTATTACTTTGTAAGCTACCGCTCTCAATCCCCCCCAATAAAGCATAATTTGAATCGGAAGGCCATCCAGCGATTAATAAAATAGAGGCCTATACTCCTAAACTTTTACAAGCAAAAAAAAGTAATAAACCTAAATTAAAATTGTGTAATCCTGTTAATTAAGGCATCATTATTCAAGCCAAAGGGATGAAAACAATTTGAAAGTTGAAGAAAAACAATAAGGCAGATAATTGGATAGAATGCGGTGAGTAGTGAGAGAAAAAATGTATTTCACAGGCTTATATTGAAATGGGAAATTTGTAAATTGTAAAACAAAATATTATTTGAGGGAAGAGTTGCAGGACGCACGTGACTCCTGCGACATTCAACCTGTTGTAAGCTCGGACCACACAGAATAAAAACAAACACATTTTCAAAACAATCGTGTCGGACATTTTGTATGGAAGAATCACAACATTCAAGACAGCAATTAAACTGTGGCCGAGAATAAAGTTACTAAAATTTCTAATTTCATCCAGAAATAGTCACGAAAGTTGATAGCATCTTTACTCATGCCTATAGCAGAGTTACCATCTTGAAAAATGAAGCCACCGTCTGAGATGAGTTGTAGCAAACTGCTTCGATAAGACGACGACATGGGGGTTGATTTTATTTAACGACATCCACATTTTCAACAAGACATTACAAAAACAATGAATAACATTCGCAAGAGAGTTTCAGAGAGTGAACTTCTCGTAACTCTTTTATCTTTCAATCAAACTGAGACGATAAAAGTTTTTTCTCTTAATTTTCTTTTTGTCTAGTATCTTATTGTACATTTCTAGGAATCAATTAATTAAAAAGTTTGTATTCATACTGTCATTTGATTGATATAGATAGAACATCCTCCTTGAAGTAATGTTAAGGCGTTCCCAGTTTCCAAAGAGCAAAAAAATCTCACCAGGGTGAGTATTTGTGAAAATATTGTGAATTTTCATTATGAATCGTCAATATTTCAGAAGAAATATTCTGAATAGCTGGGTGAATTCCTCTTAACTCTAACACGTTTCCATATTGATTTAACAATTGTCCACATGGATCATCAGGAATCAGGTAATCATCAATTACCGTGTCATTTTATTCTATTCATTTTCACATTCTCCCTTTCCAGGAAAATATTAATTTTGAGTTTCATTTTCGTTCGGCTTCAAGAGTATTGGTTCGTTTGAGATATTTCTGTCTTCTTTGTCAATTATCCTGTAAATATTTAAATATTCATCATGGGTCTATATTGAATTCATTGAACATTTTTAAGTATTTAACTCAGTTGGAGCCGGTTGTACCAACTCAAGATTAGTTCATCACCCAATACTTGGCGAATCTACTTGTTATCGCCCTTGGTTACGTCTGTTATTTTTGTACCTTTACTAATAATTAACTAATCAATACTCAATGATCAATAGGTACAACTGATTCCTTTTAAAGCAGCGATACATCTGATATTAATCCACTGGGAAATAATAAACGCAATGATGAGTGAAATACTTGAAAAAGTTCAAAGCTTCAAATATTGAAAAAATAATTAATTAAAATTCAATTCATTTTATTTGTTTCAATAAACTCGGTCACTGTTTCTTTTAAAACATAACACTAGAGATCACACTCACATACACACATATTACTATCGATATCTTAATAATAATATATACAATGTCAATTATATATCGATACAATATCTCGAATATTTTTTTTTGTTTTCAATATATATCGACTGAAATATTGGTCGATTAGATGAGCAACTTTCGTTTTGGGTTTGTCGTTCAACATTTATCATGATTTTAATAAGGACGTTCTGTTTTTTGTTTCTATTCACATAAAATTGGCATCAGCATTCGATTCGAAATGGCACTGCCAAACTCACGAATAAAAATTATTAAATTTATGTATTCTATAGAAAAAAACATCATTTTCAACTTTTGGCTTGGAGACGAAAATTAATATCTATTGATACATGATTTCACTTGATGATATTTCAGATTTACTATCAAAGAAAAAACATTTCGAATGTTTGGCAATTACAATTCGAAGTTACATGCTTCACCACACAGTTTGATCAAATTTCTTCAATTTTAATAACACATCTTTCGTAACACAAAACGAATTGTCTAAAAAGAGATAATAACAATTTCATCTCTTATTTTGATAACAACATGAAACGTATAATCTGGCTTTTGATTTGCTCCACACACGTCCGTGTGTCTGAACTGGTTCTGAAGTTTATCAAACAAATTGATTTCCGCGTTCAGAGCTCGCTGAATGTACTCAATGATGTGATAGATTGAATATGTTGTGAAATATCAGGTAAGTCATAGTTGAACATAAAATATTCTGTTCAACTTTTTTATACACAAAAAACAACAAAACAACGATTTTGTATTCATTATTTTAATTCATTATTAACTAGATTGTTTTTCGTTTTGTCTGTCTGTTGTATTGAGTTTTTGAATATTCACTTATTTGGAAGTGCTATAATATGATATATTTGAGAATAACACGGCAACGATATGCACATCAAATCAATAATTACATCAGATTACAAAAGATCGATTACCAAATTTCATAATTTATATAAGTGAAATGCAATAAGTTAACAATCAGTATAAAAAAAGTAACTGAAAGTTTCCTTGTTCATATTTGAATTAGTTTGCCGGGATACATATTCTAGCTTCAGTCTTTTTTCTTCAATTATTTTGAAGTTAAAAATTATGATTTCATATCAAATTGTGCATATTTACTGAATTTCACGCAGTTATATATAGCAATAAGATCATTTGATTATCATTTCAAACCATAGAATATCTTCACTTCCAAATTTTCCAGTATTTAATAATGTATAACTTTTCTTGAATACAATTTTATCTGTCACTAAAATGTTATGACGTAAGATTCCACCTCTGCGTTTGTTATTTGATTCTAAAACTGTCAAATATTCCTTTATTTCAAACTCAAATCTAGGAATGAGAAAGATAAATTGAGATCGTATAAAAATGACGTATAAGATATTTTTATTATATCCATTCTATCGACATATTCAGAAAAGCGTGAAATCGTTTTCTCACTTTTTAATATCATATCTTCAACCGCCCGAACTTGTGTATAAGAATCACTTGACTCGATTTCTTCAGTTCTGTGTGTGTAAGAGAGAGAGAAATAGAGAGAGAACCTTTTTTATACGTCATCAAGAACAGGTTTTCATATTTAAAAAACCATTTCGTCAGCTTTGTAACATCCCCCACGCGTTCAAATCGCACCCTTCGATCGATCGGTCGTTTTAAAAACTTGTTCTTACTGCCCTCTTGGATGGATATTTTATTCTGCAAGAATATTTTTTTTCTCCGTATCACATTTTTAATAATCTTGCAGCAACTGTTATATATCTTTCACTTTGAAATTTTCTTAATCTTGTTGTTTTCGCTTCTGTTTTCAGTTTTGTATGTAAAAAGAAAAAATATCATCTCGGATAACTTGTTGAATAATATCCTTGTCTTTAGGCGTCAACTTCATAAAAATGACATTTCCATTTTCAATTCCTTTCAAAACTTTCACCAACATTTCAGAAAACTGTTTTTTCTTATCAATTTACGGAATTCTTTTCAGCAACTTTTTTCTTGTCAAATACTTCCATACGAAATGAAAGATGTTTCTAGGTCACCGGAATTCAGTCACCCAACTTCCTCTAAATGTCAATCTTTTTTTCTCGGATATCTACAAAATGTTTGTCACATTTCGAACATTTTTATCGAATGCTTTCAAACTGACCAATCACGCCGTCCTTTATTAAACCATCGAAAAATATCCCGACGAACGTATATTTTGATCAGTCCAGTATTTGACCAGAGAATGAAACTTGGATCAACAATAGGAAAGGGGAGGGGGTCATGGAGTAAGTCGTAACGTTGGGGACAAACTTAGTTTTCAATCTGCCAATTCACGGATTCAGATAACACCGAAAGTTTCGAAAGAGGAAATCCACTGGATTACACGTATAAAGTTCAGGCTAGTCAACAGTACACGGAGTCTATTGTTTTCAACGGGTTTCACGATATCCCCATATTACACAATCCAAAAAAACAAGTTCACAAAATTGTGCAAAAACATGTTTCATTATCACAATTTGATCTCTCCTCAAACATCCGTCGTCGTTTTCAGACTCAGTCGTTCATGCGATGACGTCATAACGTCCTGTCACACACGCAACTCCTCCATTGTGATATTCTGTTTATTGTTAGCAGTACCTTTCTTAGTCAATGTGCCACTGTTCGTCGTCAACATCTGTATACTGTGCGCCGATAGCAGCGGCTGACTCTCCGGCATCACCGCTTGGGGCGCTGACAGCGACGGTATCGGCGGTTTGGGTGTTTTAGGTGGCGGTGGTGGCCGTGGTACGTGAGGGGGATTCGTCGCATGAGGCAAGTCAGCGAACTCTGGTGGCGGCATCTGATGGTGATGATGATGATGATGATGATGACCATGTGATAGAATGGTCGCCGTGTCATTCGCTTTGATAACAGTATTACCCGTGTTACTATCCACACCCAAAAGCTCACCGCATATGTTATTAGGCATCTGTCCGTTTTCGGCACGTTTCTTCGCGTTGGTACCACCGTTTTCCTGATGCAAACGTGTCTTATCACGTTGGTAATAGACACCAGCAAAAATAAGAACGTTCAGTATCAATAAAGAACACCCGATAGCGATCGTCACGCTTAGCGCGGTCGAATAAGCAGCGAAACCATCTTCCGGCTGAGGCGGGGACGCCGAAGCACCGGCCACGATCGAGTTCTCTATTTCCGAGACAGATGGCGGTTGGGTTTGCGTTGTTGTCGTGTTAAGGTTGACTGTGTCGAGGGGTTGCTTCTCGTTGCTCGTGGTGGGGGGTGTGTCGGTGGGTCGTTTCGGTGTGGTGGGAGGTAGGGGGGGTTTGGGTCGAGACTCGGAGTTTGGATCCTCCTCGCCGAGGTTGTGGTGAGAATCGGGCACGTCGTCTCCTCCGGGGCGGTGGAGGTCGGGCACGAGGTTCAGCCAGAAGGAGAGGCGATGTGCACGATAATGTGTCTTCACTTTGGGCTTTGTGTCTGAAACAAACAATGAAACAACTTTTTGATACAAATAACTACAAACTGGCGCCAAGCTATTAGTTGCCTTTATCTCCCCTATTTCACAGTGTTATACACTAGGGAGACGATTTACATTACTCGGTTCTCTCACTGTAATGAGTGGCTGTATGGATGAATAATAATTTGAAATAAAATACATTTCGTTTAATTACATTATACCATTGTACCTTTATCCACCGTCATGGAGGGGACACTTGATTAGTCCAGGGTATTCATTCGCAAATTAGTTCAGTTATTTTGTAATCATCAATAAAGTCCAATTTTGTCACCGATTAGAACTAACCATTCATTTCAGAGGTAACAATACAATGAATTAACACACTGATTGCGTTGTAGAAATAAAATGCGCTCTAATCGAATTTTAGCATGGGTGGAGGTGCCAGGTTTTTGCTCTTGCCATAACAAACAATTCAACAATTGCAAACGTGCAGCAATTGAAACAAAACTGACCAACGGAAACTCTCAGTCGGTGATTCATAATCAATTTAAGAATAATGAACATTTCAGTGAAGTTATTTACTTTGTTCTGGTTCGATCGAGCAGTTTAATTAAAAGTAAACGATTGAGTTGGGTAGAAAAATAAATTGCCATATTTTCACATTCACCTTTGGGCCAAAACAGTTTTTTTTTCTGTTCAGGAAAGTATTTCAAGTCGAAAATGTGTTGTGTGAGTCGAGGTAACTTGATGAAATAGGGTTCAATTGTTCTGGTGCACTCATCGTGTGTTTGAGGAGAACACACATATTACAATGCTTACAATGGAGTTCGCTGTGTATTGTTGTTAGTAAAGTCCACTCCACCTCAATATCCACCTTGGTTCAGCTAAACATATTTGTTTAGGAACTTCGTAACCTATGACAACATATTCTAGCGGTCGTTTGGCTCGTCCGATTGAGATACTGTTATGCAATTTGAGCCGAACGGCCGCGGGTTCGAGTCTGGCTCTAGCCATTGATTTTTTTTTGTGAACGTCTATCCTTCTTTACAATTTCATCGTTTCTTTCGTACCTTTATGTAACAAATCTGATGGTGAGTCAAGCACTATTGAGCACATTGTTTTATATGCACTGGTCATTCAAGAGACCAGGGTTCGATTATCGCGCTCAAATCAGGGTGTCATGGTTATTCTAAAAAGTTATATAACTAGAAAAACGCGTTATGTGTTGCCGCGTTGGTGGATGAGCTAGAACATATCAACTTATCTTCGGATTGGTTATTATATATATCGACCTTGAGATCCAAACAATTACATTACTGCCATGCTATTTCCTGATTGATTCCTATGATAATGAGGAAGGCTTTGTTTCAATGATTTCCAATCAATTGGTGACACCTGTTGCTTGGATTTAATTGGTTTCTTAATAGCTCTGAGTGATTTTAAAAAAATGGATCATATATTTTTTCAGATCAAAACGGCTGATCAGATTGAACTGAAAGTTCAGAATAGTGTGCATCACCATTATATTGCAATTCCCTGAGAATTTGAATTCTCTCGAAGGAAATATTTTTGACGATTTTTTTCCTCTGGGTTGTTCTCATGAGATTTTTGAAAACTTTGAGATGAGTTTTCTCACAAAAGGTTCAACCGATTGCGCCTCAAACTATACAGTATCGAATTAGATAAGAACACTTGCGTATGTCAAGTTTCAACTGATTTTGAATTTTTGATTGACCTGTGGAGCGCGAAAAAAAAGCACTTTCTTTTTAGTACGGAGGAATTGAGTCTTCACTTCGCTCATCCAATAATTTGACGATGGTACCTACTTTAGAAAATCAAGTTATTACCGACTCTCACCGATGATATAAATATATATATTCAATATATACACACACATATATATATATATATATATATATATATATATATATATTTATATATATATATATATATATATATATATATATATATATATATATATATATATATACATATATATATATATACATATATATATATATATATATATATATATATATATATATATATATATATATATATATATATATATATATATATATATATATATATATGTGTATTCAGGCCCTATATATACAACCATAACTCACTCATCCGGCCAGAGAGATATTAAAAGTTTGACAACAAAATTACACCGACCATTTCAGGTTTTACAGGTTTTACTTCTCCACCTTCAATATGCATACTACTAGGTTTGTTTTCACAACATTTATTTCATATTCCGACTTGTAACTTCGCAACTTGACACCGAAGATTTATTTTCCGATATTTCATCTCACCCACGTGGTTGATGAGTGTTTTAATAACATTTGTTTGCTATCTGCGGCAGTTGAACGTAGCAACAGTTGCAGTCGAAGTGTTGCTGCCGTTTCTAGGCTCGGTTATTCATTAGAGCGCTATACATCACCGATCCAAGTTGCTAAATACGCCACATATCCTGAATGGCGCTCATGTTTGTCCTAGCAACAGTCACTTAGTTTCACGTAATACCTAGTTTCTTATCAACGCGTATTTTGTTATCACAGACCTAACGGCAATACACTTGAGCAGTGAGTAAAAAATGCAAACAAAACAATCATTCTAAAAGTCACGCATAAAATTACAAAAACGTCCCCTGGATCACGACCAACCATTCGTCAACGACAAGCCATCACAAAAAAAAAAAGATTAATACTTTTACATACAAAAAAAAAAACACGATGCCTTTTCATACATCAACCAGTTACATCATACAAAAGGTCGTCATTTTTTAATATAAAATTCTCTGACCTTTTTTTTTCATCGATCCGATCCTTTGAACTTCTCCTGACCTCTGGGTCATGTTAGTGTGGAGTTTCTGTGGTGGGGGAAAGGGAAAAGGGGGGAGTAGCTTTGAACAGCTGTTTAGTAAACTGTGTTTCAACTTAGTCTTGTTTTAAGATAATCGGCTTATTCCCCTCTTCCCATTTTCCTCCCCATCACCCTCCCCTCCCTCTATGGATCCTCTAACAACGGCCTATTGTTTGTCTTACAGTATCAGTCTAGCGAGAACGTGGCGCAACGATGGTTATTTACAGTCGGAGCCGAAGACATTGATCTGGATGTTTTCACAAGGCTGAGTATTACTAGAGTCAAACTCATAGACCGGGTTAGCTGCGGAACGTAGCACGGGTAGCCTTGAGAGTGCTTGAAGCCAGGATAGGGGAAAGAGGGGGGTAATCAGTTAAGAAACCACGTGACACGTGGTAAGCAGACTAGTCGAGTTATACGTAGCGGTTACAGCACAACATCGTTCTATTATTATCCACAGAGGATACTGAATACAAACACGAGAATGTAATTCAGATGATAAGATGTAGGAAAATATGCTGATTATCATAGAAATTTTTTTCAGTTGAATTGCCTTACATCAGTCATAACAATCAATGAATGAAGTCATATATATTCGATCTGACTCGGAGCTCCGCCATTGGGATAACGTGTAACGAAACAGTCCCAGTCAGGCTATTATCACCGCATCACGTGACTAACTCCCCCCCTCCCCCGCAGACCCCGCGCCTACAAGCATGTTGGCTTCATCTATGCGCTCTATACTAGTTTTTAAGCTAGCTTTTCAGTTTTTTTTTGGGTGGTAATTTCACCCATGTTTTCCCTTGTTCAAACGATATCATCTTTCATTCATAGCCTTGATCGGCGAACAATGATTTTTGTATCAAGTTTCTATGTTATATAAAACTAGTCAAACGCGAAATATGCGTTGTAAGATGAGCGAGATATCTGAATGAGGTATGAAAGTCCTTAAAGTAGTTCTACCCTTGCTACTTTATCGACTTTGGTATTCTACACACCTTGATATCTGAATAAGCTATAAAAGTCGTTAAAGAAGTTCTACTCTTGCCACTTCATTGACTCTGGTGTTCCATACACCTTGACGCATATAAAAAATACTTTATTGTTGGTCAACTCTTGAATCTAGAAAGCAGTGAATCTCGACAACTTAATTCTGTCATAATTTGTATGATATATTTTATGAATATTATCAGTCATTTTATTTTTTTTCTCCAAAACGACTGATCAGAATTGCTTAAAAAATCGTAATAATGTGTAAAATCTATGTATACACATTTCGAGAAAATTTCATTCCATTTGGAGAGATTTTATTTTTCAACATTTTCCGCCCAGCCAAATCTTATGGGGTTTTTAGAAACTTTGAGATGATGATTCTCAAAATCGGTCCGACCGATTCATCTCAAAAACTATACAGTTCTAATTTGGATGAGTTTGCGTGTAAAAAAAAAGTTTCATGTTGATCAGTCAACCCTTGCGACCTGTGGAGTGCTTACAAAAAAAAAAAAAAAAAAAAAAAAACACAGACAAAGCCCTATAAGAGTGGGATGGAGACTTCGCTACGCTCATCAAAAAAAGTTCTCAAGCTCTAATGGTAGGACTGGTACCGTGAAGTCTGTATTATATAGCAGTAGTAATTCTTTCATCAGCAAAGGAGCTATTTACACACATGTTGATACAATTTTCACATAACACATATAGAAGCAATTTTTATAATAATATATATCCATCAATATAATGCAAATCATAAAATAAAAACATATTGAGTATTTATTGATCATCTCCAACTTTTATAGTTGGATTATCAATCATAACGTTATTAGCATACGGGTCATGACCACGTCACGGTATCGGGTCTTATGTAGGGACTACTCAGACTCTTGGAGAGTTTCTTGGATGGCGTCTGTAACATTCTTATAAGATCTTTGCGAGTCTGGCGATTTTGGTTCAGCACTCCAAATGCCAAATGGAATATCTGATCAATAATTCAATTTGATTTTTTGTGTGCAATTGGGTAAATTGAACTGACGACCAAATGATCTTATAACTTTATAACACAAGTTTGAGAGGAATTGGTTCAACCAGAACCGGGCAGAATGTGAAATTACATGTATCACAATGTATTATTTTAGTATAATTCAAATAGTTTTCAAAATATTGACTTTAATATCTACGTGATAACTAACATGTTTCATGATTGATGTTTGTACAATGTGAATGGTTTTGAACTCAACGTAATGAAATGAGAATGGAAGTGAAAACTACGTCAGGGAATACAAAATATTTGAAATTGAGCAAACATAAAGTAACAAATGAATTCGTTCAAAAATTGTAGTGATTACTCAGGTTTTGAGGATAATGATACTGGTCATTAAAATTAGTGTCAAAATTACATTTTTTTCTCCCCAATGTGAATGTTTGAATTGGTAATCATCCCCTTCAAGATTTATTGTTCGTTAAATTAGTTATCTCATTTCATATATAAATATTTATTGAAGACCGTGTCATGGTACACATGATTGCCGTTCGACACATAATAATAATTAAATACAAAATTAATGAAGTTGAAAAAACACAATTATAATAAATCATACATGAATGATTGTTAAAAACTGATTGTAGAAAATAATGAGAGAGCAATAAACAGTGGCCTAATATGAAAAGTATAAGTATGACCAAAGATATGAACTTTTATATACTTTGAGGTGATGAGATCGCCCTTGTGGTGCCCCGGCCGTCGAAACTATGCTATGACCCTATTTATTCATAGCCCTAATCGGGCAACAACGATTTTGTATAAAAATTCGGTATTAATAATAACAAAAATTACAAACGTGTTGGCAATGTCTAACTTGAAATCAGTGAAATGGAAGAACATTGAATGTTAAACTCTACCAACAACTATATACGTATACTTATTTTGTTTTAGCTATGTGACTCGGCTGTTTTGGTTCAAGTATTTTTGCTGATGATGAAAGCAGGAACGTTCAGACAGGCACCACAAGGGTGATTTTACCACTCCAAAACAAATATGCAATATAATATGTACAATTGAGAGGTTCATCTAATCTCATGATAGATATCACTGATACTAAGTATTTGAAGATGTATGTAAATTCAATAGTTGTAAAATGAAAAAATATATATTTCAAAGTTTAATGCTATTACTTTAGTACCTACACGAACATTATCACCTTAAAAGTGTGTATTATAAGATAAAGCCATTCTCGGAAACAAAATAAAACATTCTACCATCTTGCTCATTCATCAACGCGACATTTTATAGCACTTTCCTCTACTTCCAGACATTACTATTCACCGCCCACATTCAAGTGTCAGACAAAAAAGCATTGTACCAACCTAACCCTATTCTTAGTTTACAAGAATTTCACACTCTTAATTATACCCCCTCCCTACCAACCCTTACCGAAACACCACAACCACCCTTTCCATGTATCTTTTAAATTTACAGTAAAAACTCACTATAAAGCTCTTCTCTCAACACATTTTGTCCAAGACAAAACCGTCTCTACCAAAAGCCTATATGTTTTCCACACTGGCTTCGTCTCAGCACAATGGTGTGTTAACAATGTCTTTAGAAGCGTTGCGCGGGGTGAACGAGAGTCAACTACTTGATAAAGGAAATAATTGCCAAATGGTTACATAGAGAGAGAGAAATAGAGAGAGAGAGAGAGGCCATTAAACAATTAGAGAGCAGATATCTGACTTATTTTGTCGCAGAGCGCCGCGTTGGAATTGTTGTCAAGTTTTGTTTACACTGTCCCCTATGGACTTGACTGGGGTTTATACTGTGTGTCAACAGTACGGGTATTCCCATTGGGACATTACTGGCTTGAATCGTTATCCTTTGTTTCAACTTCATACGAATGAATCTATATAATATTATAATTAGTTTGCATATTTTAGTTGGAGAAATGTAAAATAATACATTTTCGTTTCTACTGAACTGAAGTACTGTACCAATAAAGAAGGGATTATATGAAACTGACTTCATGATAACTGTATATACATACTAGATTTTTTCAACTAATCCAATGAGCCAAATCTAAATTTTTCCAAGGTTTACTATCATTCAGAAGTATTTTAAATTAGAAAAATGGAGAAATTGAAACTTTCGATTGTCATACATAATAATATGATCTGTATATATATTTCCGAAATTTCACCAGAATAGCGAGGGAATGAAATGATCGTATGTCTGAAATGATTTGTTTGTTCGTATGTAATTTTCAAATACATTATATAAATTATAATTTTGAAGTTTCAAATCAATTTCTCGAGCCATTTTTGAGAGGAAATATAGAAAAGACATTGGTGATATCATACAATATCAAGACAAGTTTGGCATTTTTATATTTTCAGTGATTTAATGAATTGATGATTTATTATTTGCATGAAGGACATTTGTCACCTGTATGTTATACAAATTTCAAATAATAAATGAACGGAATAAAATTAAGTAGTTATTATTTCCCTAAAATACACAGTCGATTTTAAGTATCTGACACAATTAAATACCTTCAAATATTATGTTTTCAAAGTTCCGGTGCAGAATTGTCTGATTTTAATTAATATTCAGAACCAGGCTTCAAGACGAAACCAATGGTGCCTGGCGAACACTACTATAAATCACCTTTGATCAGTCACTGCCAACGCTGTAATACTTAAACCGCTAATAGTTCGCGCAAGTTAGATATTAACTTCTAACAACGTTACATAATGCGACAGGCAGAACGTTTCTACCAACCTAACAACAATCACGCGGAGATAATTTAGATTGAAAATATAATAAAAGCAATTTTGCGATGGAAAATTGAAAACGCGTCACGGGGTAATTACCGGAATAATGAAAAACGACTTGGATACGAGGGAAAGAAAATCAAGACATTCGCTTCCAGCGTCAGTATTTTATTTATTGTCAATTTTGTGTTCAAATATATAAGGGTGAGAAATGAGAAATTCATGCATCAGAGAAACTAATTATCTAATATATATATATTTTTTCCGTCCTGAGAGAGAGAGAGAGAGAGAGAGAGAGAGAGAGAGAGAGAGATAGATAGAGAGAGAGAGAGAGAGAGAGAGAGATAGAGAGAGAGATAGAGAGAGTGCTTTGATGATGGGGATGAGATAATTCACAAATAATAGTAATTTATTCAAAATTTCAACTTCGTTAAATATTATTAGATGAAATTAATTCAAAATTAAATGGTGATATGAGTTTGATTTAGTTATGTAATAATGAGAGATTGGATCAATTTCGCTACACAAATTGAAATATTTGATCTCTTTAAATGTTCAGAGAACATTTTCCCTCCATAGTTTGAATACAAATCAAAATGAGCGGATTGTACTCAAGTATTTTGCCTCATGAATTTCAGTTTCGTCATAATGAAAGATTGATCCAATTCCGCCACACAAATTCAAATATTTGATCTCCACTAATGTTCATTTTCTATTAGTATACCCGTTTTGATTAAATAATGTCTTCTACGTATAATCTACAGAACCAGAGTGGTATAAGACAATTAAGTTATACGTATAAGATATGGAAATGTTGGAACATTTCAACATATTTCTCAAATTTAATTACATTTGTCTTTATTTGTATATTTAGCATGAATTTCGCTAACACTGTAGTTTAAACTTCAAAGCCTATTATACGAGGTAAAGGGTTTAGTTAAAAGTTATTATCGTGCACTTTGCACTTTATAGCCACATAAACTTATCACTCATTTCCAAGTACGATGATTAAAAGCTTTGGAATCATTAATCCAAGTATGAACTCTAGCACGGTTCATCTAATTATACGATCAAATGTGATGGCCAACATGCATGGCAGATACTTATTATGACATAATAATAAATAGCAAGTAAACAGTGAAAAAGTTTTCTATCTACACTTGCCATGTTTTTAATTTATTGTTCAGAAACTTTGTCCAATTATTGGGTTTTCTATCAACACAATGATTCATGATACATATAATTAATCCGGCATGAATTATTAGTGAAAAAATGATGGTGGAAAATAATTAGAAAGTATTGGTGTGAATAGTCATATGAAAATAGTATAGAAATAATATAAAAATGAAGAAAAATCATGCTATGAATGTGTGGATAGATGGTTTCTCAGAATAGAGATATATCTTTTCAGAATTAAAATTCCTATCAAATAAAGAATTACTGTTTTGGTTAAACTTCTTACAAAATTCTAAAAAAAAAAAATGGTGATAATACTCCTAGCGCATATAAAGAGACCAATTACAATGATGTTCGAAATAATGTGAAAAGAATTTAGTGATTGTTAGCAATTACAGATTCATTCAAAATATAAAAGAATTGATATTTACGCGAGGAAAAAGCTTACTAACGAAATATATAATATATATATATACAAGCTTGAATTTCTAGGCATGAACATAGTTATGAGACTGTGTTCGAATATGTGTACGATGCTGGAGAAAGATTGAATCAGGGAGTGCGCATATTTTACAAAGTTAATACATAATCCACTGACGGTTCAATAAAATCAACTCATTTTATTTCGCGTTTCCTGCAGGCGTTACTTCAAAATCAACAGGTTTCAGATGACTTACGATTATTCAATTCCATTTCGAACCATTCATAATTCTCAAAACTTTTCCGACTACTATATCTATGAAACTGTAAAATACATTCCAGTTCCATTATGTTTTCTTTCTCTCCTTATCTCTTCTCTGCTCGCTCATCCTTCCAACTTGGCAACCGTGGGACTCGTTTCCACTAGCAATGATGTCTTGAAGTGGTTGCAAATCGTCGACTTCGTTTATATATTATACATCTTTGAAGTTAGATTAAATCTTGTAGACTTGAGCGAGATTCAGAGAGATTCGAAGAGAAACTTCAATATTCTCTAACATGGACTCTATTCTCTAATGGAAACTAGTTTCGGATTAATTCAGATTGATTGTAATTTGTAGGAATTTGTTCTGGTAAATCATTACATTCCTCCATCTATAATTGTTTGTGTATTATAAAGATAATTATTTCTATTTTTCTAATTATTTCTAATTATTCAATACCATGTAACTTTCTTTCTTTCTTAATTATGTTCATTTTCATCACCTTATTAATTCATAACCTAATATTCATCACTTATTAATCACCCCGTTTCTTTCTTAACTATGTTCATATTTAATTTTGTTTATAAATATGACCGATAGCATAAAATTGTTCAACCCACAGATAAACTACACTTTGTAGTTCTGTGGGAAACTGTGGATGTAGTGGTTGTTTTATTTGCTGTGTTTCATCATGCATATATTGTTCATAAAAATGTATGAATGTCCATTATCAGCGAATTGAAAGAAAAAAATGAGAGTTTACTTCATTTTGACACACATTCTTTCACTAAATTTGACCCTCAGTGACTAATTCAGTCAGGCAATGTCAAGTGAGTCAAGTCGGGCGTGCATGAGAACGGGTCCTGAATATGGAATGATATTTTGTAAGCATTATTCATGCGCTCATTATCACCCCACGAATGAAACAGCAGTTGGTGAGGGTGTCAGGTAAACATTAATCAATCAAGTATTATTCCATCTACCTAGAGTCTCCCTAAAATGTTGTTGTGAATTAATTCACTTCAAGTTACTTATTTGGTACAAGAATCATAATAAGAATAATATTGTGAACTCGAAGTGAACTATAGAAGTACAAACTTTTTTGGGCGGTAAGCTTCATTATTATAAGTGATTAACTTTCTTGATTCACCAAAAAATAAAACTCGATGAGAAATGCATGGCTAGGTTGTTTCTGGGTGTAGTCATTGGTAATAGTTTTCCAGATATGATTCAAATTATCAAGAGATGAATTTTATAATAATTGAAATATATTCGGAGTAGAACTCAGAAAATGAGTAATAAAGATCCCAGAAAAAAATAATAATCTGTAGGCCTATATGTATGTATAAGAGAAACCTTATTTTGTGTACATACACAAAATATTATGTGCAAGGCATTAAAATCTACTCAAGTATGTATTTACCATACAATCTGCTTAAACTTCAGTACACAGAAGATGGCAATTTAGAATATTCAAACCTTCCTCACGATGCTATATACAAGTGTATTGTATTTTCAAAGTTGATAATATAATTGCTATGTACATAGCAATTAGATTTCATATTTGTTTGCCAACTTTAATGTTACTATAGTTTCGTTCTCTAGAGTTGCACATACAAGATTTTACTCTTGAAATAAACTACAGGAGCAAATGTGAGTGTTTCTACTACTCGACTATTTTATTCAACGAGTACTCTAAACTCTAGCCAGCTTTTGCAGGAAAGATAAATACGAGAGGGTGAGATGATGTGATTACATTTACTTCGTTTTGTAGTTTGTAAATAGATTGCACTTTATGTGAGTGTAAGATTTGACAAGAGCACGTTTTCATTGGTCAAAGTACGTATGAGTAGTTTATCCGTAAGTACGTGGATACTGAGATATTGGTGGAAAAGCTCACCAGTTCAGGAAATCAAATGAGAGTGAGTGTAAATAATGAAGGTACCTATTTATTTCGTAACTACAAGTTTGTATAGAAGTTTGATGTACTGATGTTCTTTAATCAATCAATTCAATTTTAAATCATTTCATTCACATGCCTCATTCAAACAGAATATATACACAAACGATAAAAACATACACGATCAAGAATATACTGAATGGAAATAAACAGTATGAAGTTGTAATTTAGGTTCGCTGAACTATTGAGCGAGAGGATTATTTGATAATAATGTGAAGCCCGCGTAAGAACTGAAGTTCTTGTGTGCGGGTGGACTAATATTGGGTAAACAAAATAGGAAATACAGTTGACAACAGAAAAAGTAAACGAAACATGTAATAGACAGAATATTAGTAAGTTCAAGGACGTGCATTACGATTTAGATGAGTATATATTCACATATTACTCACGCAAATTTCGAGAATAAAAAAAAAACATAACTATAGAAACATGAATTAAATCAGAAGGGCTGCAAAAAGAATAAAAAATGGAATTTATTTAAGTGAAAGATTTTTACTTTATATTATATAAATAATCCTGAACGAAATCTCTACCTGAACACCTCATCCAGTAGTCGATGTCTTTTAACAAATGAATCACAGATGGAATACCGTATACTAATCTTCAAATACCGTTTTTTAGTTACTATTTGTTTAGCGGCGCTTAGAGACCTCAGCAGCAACAGCTTGATCCAGCTTTGCACTACTGATCGAGCGATATTAACACGATGAAATGATGAAATGTGAAAGAGGACTTTTACAAAATTCCGTCACTTATGCGGGATTCGAACTCACCCCCGACCAACCTGAGCTTATCTTATGAGGCGTTGCTGATTGGTTGATTGAGTCACATGGTTGACTTCAGTAACTAGTCAACGGTAATTCGGAGCCAATTTTAGAAATCTTAGTGCCGAAATTATCTACAAAAGAGTAGCTCTAACTGGCAGTCTAAATTTGTTATCACCATGGTTACACATGTTATTTGTTTTAACCAACTTTCAGATAAAGACTAACTGATTTTGGTAATACCGGACCTTACAGTCAAGTAATAATCTATTAACTATATTGATTAAATGAAATATGTAACCAAGGCTGACAAAAAGTTTATCCGGTAACTATTTCTTAATCCAATAACTATCAATTTGTGAAACTGTGCACTAGAGATAATTATCATCATATTCACATTCAATTAATTACCAGATATAGGTGTGGCTTACAACTAGATTCATAACACCTTGATACTCCCTGATCAGCGATTTTCAAAAATCCCCCCCAATTGACCATTGTGGATCGTCCGCCTTCGTGATGTCACAAAATATACAAACCAATCAAGTGGACAGTGAAGCAGGAGAAAATGGGGAAATAACCAATCAAGGTATCCAAAATTTCCCATGCTTCGTATAAGTCACGCCCATCTACAATGGTCAATTAACAACCCCTTTGATTGAATGTTATGTTTTGTGTTGTCAAGTGAGAGAGAAAACGGAAGTGCATGGGCACATTATTACGAGGTACTGAAAGAGCTTGACTATAAACACATATCAGCAATAAGGTATCCGGGGAAATTTCATCTTCATGACGTGAGGAACTTTCTGCATTCGGATCATGTTAAGAGTCCATGGGAGTCGATTTATCGAAATATCAGTTTCTTGGTGATAACTTTTGAACAGTATGAGATATCAAAATTCTAATGAGGGAGAAACATAGATAATCATGATAGCTTCAAGATGATATACGTTATAAGTATTCAAGTCATGTCGCATTACTGTCAAGAGTCGACAGCTAAAAAATGTGTCATTCAGCTGTTGACTCTCACAGTTTTGCGACATGACTTTAATAGTTGTAAATTATATCACTTTGAAGCTATTATATTTATCTGTGTTTTTCGTGTATTAGAATTTTGATATCTCATACCGTTCAAAAGTTATCACCAAGGAACTGATATTTTGCCAAATCGACTCCCATGGTCTATTTATGTGTATTTTGAAAAATAAGTTAGGAAGAAAATGGAACATTTAATTAGGATACAAAAATATCTATATAGGCCTACTGAGACGGGTGGCGAAGTGGATAGCACACTGAACTGTCATTCAGGAGACCGGGTTTCGTTTTCCGCCATGGTCGACCATTCTGACAGGTCATTCGTGGTTTTCCTCTGTCGTTCAGGTCAATACTGGAATATTTCCTTAACAGCAAGCCACAATCGACTCCTTCTTACTATCCAAAAATATCTGATGAAATAATCTTGCATCACATCTCCACACCATTTCATTCATCTTTCACTGACGCCAATAGATCTTGATCATCAGTACAATGCGTCGTTTCACCCAATATAAACAAAATAAAACAATATACACTCTCGGTTTGCGAAAATGATATGATTCACTTTTCCTTCAATATAGTAATAATGTATTCATTGAAGAACAAATCGAGTGAATGAGTGAAGAAGGGGGTGAGTGTACTGGAATAAGATCGATCCTACAAACTAAATCTTGATGCACCATCCACTCCTCTAGTATGAACAATTATTCCATCCAACATTTATCAATAGAAGCTCACATCACTCATATTGCAACGTGCCATTTTCTTTCACAACTCAATCTCTTTATATGAAACAGAATAAAGTGCAGTTTGAGGTAGCACGAAGCTTCTGTGATCAATCCAGCAGAGGTACATCTTGTGAAACCTTGCTTGAGCTGACTGATAATAAATGTTCTCTTTTTATCAACATCTGTTGAATGTAAAGTATCAGCTGGAATCATTATATCCCGATAAAGAGACGATACCGTCGAACTCACATCTTACTGATCTTCATCTGAACTGTGAGTAGTTTCAACAATGTTCAATATATTATATATATATATATATATATATATATATATATATATATATATATATATATATATATATATATATATATATATATATATATATATAAGTTATATATATGTTCTAGGAGTTCACAAGAAATGCTGGTCTATTCTCGAAAGAGCACCAAACTCAAACCAACTTATCTCTGTGAATGAAGAAAATATGTCTTAAACGAAGAGAACTTGATTTCATTCATGCTCGTATACAATACTCTCTCAAATTTGTTTAATATTATGGATCTGATGCACTTTGATAAGATATATTCAATGTCGGATGAACCAGCACTGACTAATACATTTCACACTCGACAAATTCATGTGAGTAAATTCAATAACTTGCACCAAGATTCACCCTTTCAATGGTTCGAAATCCGTGTTTGACAAAGTTAAATTCGATTTTGCTCGCGTTGCTGGATGAGCATAGCGAAAACTTCCAGTTCACATTCTGGAAAGAAAAATTGTAGTTCGCTTTTTCTTCAACGCGGCATGCAAGTGAGAAAAAGTATCCAATCGACTCGAAGCTTTTTTCGGACATTTGTATCATAACAGATAGGTTGGCATTGTATAGTTTCTGAGCAATATCGTTCGGCTTTTCCTCGGAAAATAATATATCCGTTTGCTCATTTTGAGGATGATTCTTCTCTTAATTCTAGCTAGGATATTTGAAAAATCATATAAATATACAATTGGGAAAAATATTAAAATTTCAAATTTCATCTCTTTCAATTGTCTTTCAATTGTCTTTCAATTGACGCCACTCATACAGGATAGGGATCTACAGGCCTATAGAGGGCAGCCTCTATTCACTGGACACTGTTACACCATTCGGACGTTGTTGTTGTTGTTATTGTTATTGCGTTAATTTAACCGTTATCATCCCGATCAATCAACTCAACCAATCAACCAACTCAACCAATCAACCAACTCAATCACCTTAACCTATCCAAACTAACACAATCTAAAGTATTCCAACAGAACAATCAATCTGAGCTAATGGAATCTAAATTTAAACTAATGAAAAACCCATTTACGATTTAGCAGATAGCTACTTCGCTTATATACATAAGGGTTGTTCATAACAATCACTATTTGAAAGCCCATTTGAATCACCGTCCAAGAACACATGATTCACGCAGGGTCAAATAGATTATCTGATGAAAAAAGCGTGAAAGTGCACCAAAAAATGACTTTCCTTACTACGTCCGTAGTTTTGGAGATACAATAACGAAAAAATCGTTCGATAACAAGCAAAAATCCAACATACACTACATAATTCATATCTACTCGCAATCTTAGCTATGTTGAAGGTACGACGAACAGTATAGGACAATTCGTGAAGCGGCATGACATTAAAGCGGCTTACACAATAGAGAAAAATATGAGGTATATAATGTCGAGCTGTAAAGACGAGACCCCAGAGAATAGCAGAGTATGTGAAATCCCTTGAGGGTTATGTAGTCAAACATACATTCAGGAAACCGAAAGAAAAATGTCATCTAGAAAGGTAAAACATGGAAGAGATGTAAGATGGTCACGACATTTCCAGCACAGCACAGTAGAAACTTGGGCATCGCAACACGGTTCCAAAATATGATAACGCTTCAAAAACAAAAGAAACGTTTCAGAGATAATTTGAAGGATATAATCAAAAGGATTAGGAAGAAAAAAAATGAAAAAACAATTAGGAAGAGAAAAGAGGATTCAACATTGATAATTAAGATGATGATTATCACTTCTCAACTGCATGGAGGGCAGTTTTAGCTTAGTACTGCGTGCAACAAATTGGGTCACGAATGGAGGCAAACCATCCCAGATATCAGCCATTCGGGGTGAAGATACCTGCAGAAGACAAGTAAGAAGTATGACGGATGAAGGAAAACAAGATTTCCACGACATGAAGTTGTACTGCAGAGTTGAAATAATTTATTCTGTTTGTTATTGAATGTTGTTTTATATAATGATGATAATAATAAATAATGATAAGTTGTTTCTTCCTTCAATTCTGATCATATAAAATCATATCGAAAATGTCATACAAATTAAATAAAATAATATAAGAAGCATATAAGTACCGGTAAAGTGGGGTGACTTCAACCCGCTGGTGTGACTTTGCCCTTTTGTTGGAAAAAGTTTCAAACTGCCACAAATGAGAACGTTTTAATTTTATCGTATCCATTTTTTTTTTGTATCTCAATAGATACGTAACAAAATACAAATACGAATCAAAATAGATAGGATAAAATCAAAACTAGATCTCATTTGTAGCAGTTTGAAACTCTTTACAACAGAAGGGAAAAGTCACACCAGTGGTTTAAAGTCACCCCACTTAACGGTATATAAGTATCTATATATATATATATATATATATATATATATATATATATATATATATATATATATATATATATATATATATATATATATATATATATATATATGTGAATGTATCAATGGATATTCAGTCTTACTTATAAAGCGACAACCTCTACCTCACACTTTTCTCCCTTGAATTGCCCAATTTTTTCCTCATATATATCTAACTCGCATATACCAATCTCAGGTTCCACGCGAGCAATATCAAACGGCTATGCAAACACAGTCCTCGCTATATTATTCTGTATTAAACCTTCGCCTTGAGCAAAGCAAATAACAAGCTATTGTATCCCGCCACATGCAACTATTTCCTTCTTAGCATTCAGTTAACTTTAGCTGGAAGACGATGCGGTTTTCAGAAGTTGGCTATAACATGTTTCCACAAAGATGAAAGCTAGGATACGAAAACCTTGTGTGAGTGTAAAACTTGTTTCCTACTTCAGACGACGCCGCGGTTCACGTTTTCGAATATTATAATCATGGAAACGGAAAGGGAAGTTGATGAGGTAGGGTGAGGTTAGGGAAGGGGAGGTGGAGGGGTGAAATGTGAAACAAATAAAAATATACCCAGGTTATGATTAGGGATTATGTACTGTGATGTGTGCACGTTATACATTTTGTGTATTAATAATAGCGAGAGAGAAGTTGTTTGAACCGAGAGTAAAGTAAACTTTAGACTAGCTGTTCACACATGGATTTTTTTGTATTTGTTGGTGACGTTTTATTTCATGATAATGTTCATTTTCATGAACCGGAGTTATCATTTAGTTGTATCACGTGACTTTATACTTGTTACTAATTGTTACGAGTTTATATATATATATGGAATTCACTCAAACGACACGTGGAGGGAATAAAAGCTGGCACTTTCACTAATATTCAGAAAACTCGGCACCTCCACAATTATTCAGATTATTTAATAAAAACTCGACTGATGTGTTTAATGAAGGTCATACCGATCCATTCTCAATTGGAAAACTCCATTACAATCTTCAAGTTCTTCCTCATTGAGCGAGTGAGGTGTGTTTTGTTGAATTGACATATAGATCAGGTTTTAGGAAATGTGTGATAAAACCCTAATGAGAAACGTTTTTTCACATTATTTGTTTTAATTTTTACAACACCGGATAATTTAACAATTCATTCTAGAATGAACAAGATCATTCCGAGTGTTGATATTTTTATTCGGGACCTCTAATTAATAACGTTGAGAAATGAAACCAATTTGAACAAATGTCACAGAGCAATATATACAAATATAGCAAATATGTAATTATTCGTAAGAGATTTTTTTATTTGTTGCATATAGAATTATTTTTGTCTTGTCATATTAATGCGAGTATTATTAAGATGATCAGTTGATAAAATTAAGAAACATATTCCTAATCCACTCATCTCAGTTGTGAAATATTTCGTAACTTTGCATATCGGAATGTTTCATAAGCTGGCAACATATTCAATTGGCTGATAACTTGTTGTCAACTTGTTTATAATTCAATAAGAATAGCTCAACATATTCTCTGAGTAGATAAAATCATGGCACAATTCATGTATCACATCTCACACGATGCTCAAGGCGTTAGGGTCAATGCTTCATATTCTGATATTTTGGAATGTAATTTTCATCAAAAGTCACAAAGAAACAATTTCATATTCATCAAACTTCTGAATACCATATTTTCTAGTACAGATTTGTTTTATTTGGGATGTTTCTGGAGCTCAGATGATTCGGATTTCAAACCCATGCTGTTGACATGTAGTCTGATTGTATACTTGAAACTTCTCATATTAAGTTTCTCTCAAAAGTTTTTTACAAAAATTCTTAATATTAGTTACCTTATTCGACGTAGTATCTATATCCAACATATTCATACGAATAGAGTAGAAAAATGCAGTTAATGTGTTGTGTGATGAGCGGAATTTTATATGAGATGTAGTAGAAAAAATGGTGGGGGGAGGGGGAACAGATTGATTTCGGATCTAATAACTAGCCGCCTACTTGAACTACCTATCGATAATTGACGACTAGTGATTGACCCGCCCATAAACGTCACAAAACAGAACATCCAATCAAATGGGCTTTGTTATGTGGGAAATTCCACATTGACCTATCAGAGTATCTCCAAATTCCCACATGAAGCATAGATCCAGGTGGCTTTGGCGATTAGCCACGCCTACCACTAGTGGTCAATTCTAATCATTTCACGAACCAATTGACGACTCACAGTCTCCGCCCCCTTGACGTCAGAAATCATACCGTCCAATCAACAGGGCTGTTAGAGCTGTAGTCAAATTCAAATATCCAATAGGGGTATCTTAAAATGACTGCAAATGATATGATCCAACTGGCGTATTGGTAAAATCACGCCTATTTCGAGTCGTATACCTTGTTGATCACGTTCTAATATATTTTCAATAAGAATTGATGTAAAAAAGAATAGATATTCATTTTCATCTTCGATTTGGCTCAGTCAAATCATGTAAACTTTGAAGTGATTGTAATCCTTAGGGTGCTCAAATTCCGTGTGAATATGAATTATTTGAAGTTTTCCATCTGTTTTCTTTATACTTTCCCATCCGGAGTATTCTCATGTGGGCTTCCAAAACTATGAAATTATTTTTTTCAAAAGTGGTTCGTCCGATTGCGCCTCAGAACCACACAGTATCGAGTCGAATAATTAAATATGTGCAAGCCAAGTTTTATCAGAATATTTTCTTCCGTTTGAATCGTGGAGCGCAAAAAAACAACACCTCTTCAAGTACTGTGAATCTGAATCTTCGCTTCGCTCATCCCAATATATTGAATGCCCGTCTAGTTCAGTGAGTATAGTAATCAATTTTGAAACTCGGCATGCGTTCGTAATATTTGAAGTAACGCGTTGTATCATTCATCGTTCATCCACTCTGCCGGACTCCCAAATAATCTAGTCTTTGATGGGGTCATTAAGCAAACAATTATCAATCGAAATAATATTATTGAGCATTTTTGGTTGTTTTGGTGTTTCTAACTTGGGGAAATTTCAAACTTGAACTTCAATGCAATAACTGATTGACCTCATGAAATTTTTCTGAATCAATTTTTAAATGTTGACAAATAATTTTCTCAAAATAATAAAAAATTCACCACAACCAGTGAAATTCCATTAGAACGCCTTCGAGTGCACGCCATTTTCAAAAAAACATCTCAAACTGGGAGAATCGTCACCTCATTTGAATAAAACATCATTCAAACGTCCTCCAATACCCAATTAAAACTTCAAACATTCCAACCCCAGATCAAAATCTTCGAACTCTTCCATATCATTATCAACATTTAATCAGTCTATATAGTGTGAAAAAGCTATCTAGTTAAGAATATGAACAGATCATTAACGAGATGTTTAATTATGATGAGTTCTGTTCGAAGTTGGTTAAGTGTCTGCTAAGAGTAAGAAACTGTCCTGATGGGCAAAGTTTCCAGACAGTTCACAAGGTATTGTATACATCAGACAATATTAAACCCAGCTCTGCTATTAACGGTCCCCCCGTCTATACAATCGTTATACCATGCTCAGGTCGTCAAGTACAAAGTACTACAACAATAACGACACAGTTACTAAGTCGGTATAGAAGATCCTTCACCTTCGTATTAGCGTCACATATTCATGCTGTGTACACATATGTTCTCGAGGAATTCGAATATTAAACTACCGAAAACTAACGACGCTCTGCCCCCCCACCCCCTATCGCAACCCAAACCCCAAGAACGTGTGGGTTGGGTTGGGGTCACAGCTATTACTAATGTGGCCTAGTGCTTTTGTGAAAGTGTGAAGGGGTGAGGTATTAGGAAATTGTTTGTTAATGTGATATTTTAGAAATAGTTCAATGCTGTGTTTGTTTGTTTTTTGTTTG
This sequence comes from Brachyptera risi, assembly GCA_964007535.1. Taxonomy (NCBI): domain Eukaryota; kingdom Metazoa; phylum Arthropoda; class Insecta; order Plecoptera; family Taeniopterygidae; genus Brachyptera; species Brachyptera risi. The sequence continues at coordinate 24,947,840 of OZ023336.1, forward strand.
TTGGTTTAATTTTTACTTTAGGTGTGTAGGTGTGTCGAAAGGTTTATACACTTTGATTGGAATTTCCCCGGAAGAGTTTGTTTTGTGTCCAATATTGTAATAGTGGCCGATACATTATTTTTGCATTTGTTTTTTCTTTTTTTCAAGTTCAATCATATATAAGTTATATCGTTTTTGAACCGACTCACTCTTATTTTATTTATATAGGACAGCCCGCACACAAGACTTTGTCTTACGCGGGCTTCTTGTTTTGGTTTATTATATGAAAATGTGAAAGTGTGAAAGTGTTAAAAATTCAGAGGTACAAAACATGAATAAAATGATTTAAAAATTGAAATTGAAATTGAATCTACAATCGTTGGAAAAAAATGTACAGGGTTTCAGTGAATGATGCTTGTATTATAACTCAATTTTTGTGAGGAGAACGCCATATGCCATAACCAATCATAACAACTCATCAGAAATCGAAGCTAAGGTTAAAACATTGAAGATGAAGATCAAGAGAGTAAAAAACTTATAAAAATGGTTGAACCGTACATGTTATTGAAAGTTATTACTTCAACTGAATTCAAACTATTGACTATTGAAATCCCCGCAGCCAAACTGGGAAATTGGAAATTATCACCGATAAAAATTTGATTAATTTCCCAATTGATCAATAGACCTGTATCAATTCGTATTCTAATTATTGCGCATGTGATAATTGATTCAATAATCAATATGATAATCAATATACTGACTATAATAAAGACTCCGCAATCAAACGGAAAAGGTAGATAATATTATAAAATATTACTGAAATAAATTGAATTCGTATTCATTTTTTAAATCTTTGAATATTTCTATATATTCATATAACGAATATTTGAATATTTTCAGTCATAAAACCACGCCGTTGAGCGCCATTAAACAACACTAACTGACATAATTAGCGGAAACTATTTATTCTAGTCCAATAACGTCACCTCGATCTCCATGACAACGGCTGAGAATCTATGCTACTGTTCATTGTATTTCAGTCTAATTATTCTCGCCGATATTTTGATGTGCGGTACGCGTCTACTGTACAAACATTGATAACGTCGTTAGGTCGATGCGGATTGAACCAGATAACTCGTGAACACGAGTGGTTCAACTTGATCGATTTCATTCATCATTCATTTGGAGTGAACCCGACTATTGTTGAATGAAGAAATTCCATATTTTCAAAAATATACATTAAATCGAATTAGAATATTCCATGAAACTATTTCAAACTCGGATTCCATTTTCCGATATATTGAAAAATGCTATTCACTTTTCCAGGTTTTGAGTCCAATACATAATCAAATAGATATTTTTTATTATTAAAATAACGTCATTTTATCTTTATTGAATGTTTTATAGTACGATCTGTCTGATCACGGAATTTCTATAAATGAATAAACCATATTTCATGATCAAGTTTTCCGAAGACAGTAACACTTATTTTTCATATCGAATACATTACATGACATTGCCGTACTCTTTTCTCGCAGATAAAAACATTACTCCAAAGCATTAGAAAACCACTAACCTATACGTGTGTACACGAAAGATAAAGGCTCGAACCATCCGTGAGCTAATAGAGTATGAGATGAGGGGACGGTCGATCGTAAATTTGATCTCTCGTGCATACACGTTCGTATAGATAGAGTTCTGCAGATGAACATATCTCAAAACTAATGCTTTATATGTGTGTTTCAATGTGAAATAAAATAAAATGTACATTTTTCTATTAAATTGTTATTGATTCGGTATCGTGGATGCTAAGTACCCTATTGGGGCCGATTTGAAGTCGTACCTCGGTTCATCCAACTATACAGTTTGTATCAACTTTTTACTTTCTGTGCAGTATTCTTGCTTAAGAAAGAAGGAGGTCAACTAAAAACACAAATATCAACGTTTTATTTATTTCTCTCTCTGGATAGTGTGATCACGGAGTTGTATATCTTATAGTACCGTCGTGCCACTCTATGGTGTAATCTTTTCAGATTCAAGTTCACTATGAGAAATAAAATTACATATTCCAATCCGGTTAAAAGTTCATATTTTGAGTGAGATTCTGTAAAAACAGAAGTTTGTTGAATCATTCACTTGATAGACGATCTTTTCCTGTGGTTACACATGCATAACATCTCATATTTACCAAGAACATATTTCTGAATTACTTATTTCAGTTCATTCTTTACTGTCTTGAATACGGTTTACATACATTTTTAAAATATCGGATTTTATATTATTATGATAACAACATATCGTTGGAAGAGATATTGGATATTTGCTTGTTTATTCTACCGAGATTGATGTATGAGATGCTTCGGCAAACATTCATCTCTTGCTCGCTTCTTTATTTTATCCCGTGTATAAACTTACCTAGATTGAGGTATTTCTTGTGCACCGCTTCGTACGCCGTCCATTCGATGTTCTTGAATCGACTTCGCTGTACCATTTCCGGTTCCTGCGGCTCATTCGGGTTCCTGCACACACACACACACACCCACACATACAGACATTGATCACGTGGTAAAAGAGGCGATGTCAGTGGCAGGTAGTGACTCTTTTAGGCACGTGTTAATGAAATGGCAGCCATTTTAATAGTGCTCAATTATCATAGTGATGGAGGGTTATTATAGTGCTGTATCACTGTACTGTGGCTTGTATGAGTGAATTGACGATGTGAGATATTATGTGAGTAACGAAGATGAAGAGTTGAAGAAAAGAGATGTTGGAATTGTTCAAATTTTTATGAATGTTTTTCTATTAACTTCGGGAAGAAGTTATTTGGGGACATATTTTAGTGTTGTTGGGAGTAAAAAAATGTTTACATGTATATATATATATATATATATATATATATATATATATATATATATATATATATATATATATAAATATATATATATATATATATATATATATATATATATATATATATATATATATATATATATATAAGTTATACATACATATACATATTATATATATATATATTTCTTTTCTTTTCTCATTTTCACGTTGTCAATGAGTATATGTGTCTCAAATTACTGAAAATCTCACTCATGCCCTGTAAGACTACACACCATCATGAATACATTGATAGTGTAGACATTTTTGTTGTCAGACCCACAGACAAAAGTCATCTATTACAACTCAGTGGGTCTAAACTTGTATAAATTGTCTACATGTGAAAATCAAAGAGCTCACAGAGGAAAGATAGCCTGCAGGGTAAATATCAAGGCAAGCATAGTTTACATGACGCTTTATGTCAGCACATTACTAAAAGCATCACCAGAGAAAAAGATCCTTGTGAAAATCATAAAGTTTCAACTTTTACCATACTTCATAGGACAAATAATAAGTAAAAGTGTCATTGTAGATTATAATGAATAGATATTGTTTTGTAACTACATGATTCATGATTTTACCATGATTTTCATCTATGATTTTTTTCCACATATAAAATATTTTTTTATAAAAAAATATATTTTTTATATTTTTTTTAATATTTTTTTATTTTTTTAAATTTGATTTTTTTTTTTTTTTCAGTAATAATCTGATTGTATAAAATAATTACCCAGTTCTTGCAAAGTTACTCCAGTAGATCATGGTGGCTTCCGACAGAGCCACCTCAGACTTGGTATAGTTTCTAGTGTAATGAGACAAACCACCCACCAGGGGCGCTCCGAACATATACGGTAGATCTTCACCGTGGATACACCCCTGACGCTAAACAAAACAAACAAATCAAACATTATTAGATATCATCCAGGAAGAAGAAAACTATCGATCTGATATGAAACTGATTTCGTAAATTACCGACGGAATTGGTAGACTGGTGAGTATAGTGAGAGTTGATTGGATAAGTTTTTTTATATCGGCTCGTAAATTGGAAGAGAGGTCATATGGAAGGAGTGGACTAGTTCTGGGCAGAACGGAGTGAATGATGATGAAGCGCCACAAAACGATAGTTAATCAAGTTTGATTGATGGTCGAATATGATCCGTGATAGACGGTATTGTGGTTATATATACGATACCGTGACAGGATGGTCAAGGTCGACCATCTTGTCCTCACTGAGATTTTCCTTGGTTTCCCTCAGGCGTTGAACGGTTCCCTAATGACAGGTAACGATCGTTTCCATCCCACTATTCCCAACTCCAGATAGAATGACATTTCATTTAATCTATCTGTAATCTCAGTCACTATCACAGACGCTAATATATCTTAGTGATCTTATTATATTTTTTTTATCTGAATATGAATAAATGAATTGTTCAACAATAATAATGATTATAATTGTTGCTTAACGCCCCCCAAAACAGCCAGGTTATACGAGGGTGTGAATGAGCGAGTGATAATGAAAAGATGGACTGATGGGTGAAAAGACGTTTACGAAAATCCATGCCTTATGCGGGACTCGAAACCACACACCTGACCCTGACTACAGTTCCTAACGCATTACGATAGTTGACTGAGCCACAGGTTCGGCTATGAATTGTTGATAGGAGAAAGGAAGGGAGCATATGGGGTGAGGGGTCGATAGAAGTTATTATTCGTATAGGAAATATGCACTTTAGTTTCATTCTTGGAAGTACGAAGCGAGCCTATAGTGGGTCGTAAGCAGTAAGTTGTAGATTCACAACTTTGTTGAAATTAATAAAAAGAGATCACATTTATTGAAAACGGTGAATTTGAATCGATAAATACCAACCACGGAAAAAACTCGAAGAAAACCATGAACCAACAAAATTGAAATTATTTCTAGTTTCAGAAATATTAAATACAACAGTAAATTCCCAATGTAGACGTTGGAAGTGTTTATTTGCGTTTTTTTTATTTATATACGTTCTTTCATCAAACAAGTATGTCGCCCACCAACATAACCAACAAAAATATCACCATTATGTTGGTACGGCTGTGATTGTTCTAGGGTATTATGATTTCTCAGGTCGAGGTTTGAGATTAGAGACGGTACTGCATCTTACTAAAGCGATACATTTCCAGAGTTTCAGCGAGATTATATAACTACCAAAGTTTTGTAATGATTCATTTGGTAGACAAGATTTATTCACGTCCATAATATATTGTGATGATTTTGTTTACTGTTTTTTTTCATTAGAGTTTTGATATAAAAATCTCTCAGATGTCTAAAATCTGAATTGGACTGTTCTCATACCGCTCTCAGATCTTGTAAGGGGATCTATTTCGTTTGATCAATTATTAGAGAAAGTTAAGAAGTATTCAATCATTCATAAATACACAAAAAATAGATTTGTAATTTCAACAGAATTCAATACTTTCCATGTCATTCTGTGTTTTCGGGCAAAACTTCTGGAAGAGCAGAAATTTGATGAAGAATATTTGAATGTAACGTATTATGGCAATGTGTGAAGTCACCAGAAAGAAGTGTATCAGTGTTTTTAATCTACCATTCAAGACTGGTTTTCATAGAAGAATTCAGATCGTTTTGATTGGACGACAATGAATCGAAAAAATAAATCAAGGGATGGATGCATTTGGATGGTGTAGGGGGAAAAATAGGGAAATCCATATTTTTTTGTCCAAAATCCAGTATAATTGAATTAAAAGTATATCACTTCAAGATAATTGAATGGTCTTTAATCAGTATGATACTTTGTTTTTGTGAATTCACAAGATTTAAGTTACTAAGTTAATGAATACCAAGAATGTGATCAAATTCATTGACGTATTATCTTGAAACTATAATTACAATCTCAAAATTAGAATGTCATATTAATTAAAGAGCATTCAATTATTTTGGGTTGATATATTCTCCATTCAATTACAGTGGTTTGTCAGGGTAGATAAAAATATTAAAGATGAATTTCTCAATTTTTTTTTTTACGCACCGTAAACTTAAACCCCTCAAACTTTATACCTCAGGGACCAGAAATCCATTTGAATGGCAAACGGTTTTTAATAACGCTATTCAAATTTCACGCAATTGAATTATATATATCCCTGTACATAATTCAAGGGATGATGTTCTTATTATTAATTCCATCTTTTCTTATCTTTCTATCTTGACTCACATTAATTATAATCCATCTGTTAAAAGCTGTGTTGGAATTGTTCTTGGTTTATAACTGCTCGAAACATCTGATTGATAATGATGTGGATAGGGGAGACTGTCGGTCGATACCTTCACCTTAATTACTACTATAGATGCTTTTACTGATTATATCTCGTTCCCTCTTCCCCTTTCTTCTGCCCTGCCTCCCTCAATTAGACCGTATTGTGTGCTTTAAGGGTAAATAGAACGATAGGCTTGAGAAATGAGATTTTTTTTTACAAAACTGATGAATTGGATATATTATATAGATTCATATCTGAGAATTTCGTAGATATATTCAATCATTTCCTGAAATTTCGTATGAATATTCACACCAGGCATCAATAGGCCTAATATTATTGAAATTAATTTTTTTTTTTTAATAACATCGAAACTTGATACAAAATCATTGTTCCCCAATTAAGGCTATGAAATTAAAATACATTTCTTCAAATATACATTTATCTCCCCGTCTCTCGCGCTCACTCTCTCTCTCATCTATCTCTCTTTCATAATGAGATGACATTAATCATGAATTGATTAATAATCAATAATTATGAAATCGATCGAGAATATTTCTGAAACATGATATAGGCCTATTGAGTAGAATAAGCTGCAAACATGTTTCAATTGATGTTAAAAAGTAGTTGTTCAATATCTGGGCTATGACGATTTTATTTGTCAGGGAGTGTACATAGTCTGACGTCAGTCGATCTTGTCTGTCTTCTACAGAGACATCTTCTGTCTCTCTCTCTCTACCTCGTCACCTTGCATGTCTACTTCTCGCACAGAGTACGTCATAAAATATTAAGCCAATAAGAAACATTACCTTTAAAGCACAAAGCTGTGCATTATCCAAGAGATGATCACTCATTATTGTTTGTATACATCATTTAGGTCAGAATAGACAAATTTAAAATTGATGTCATCAATTCTGTGAGGAAAAGTAGATAATTGGATGAAAGTTGATAATAAGTGGAAGAGCGTGAGTGTCTACTCAATTTGATCGTTCTAGAAAAAAATGGATGTTCCGTTTGGTTATTTGTTCGCGGTTCACAGGTGAAACGGAATAACTAGTCAAACGCGAAATATGCGTTGTAAGATGAGCGAGATATCCCAATAAGGTATAAAAGTCGTTGAAGTAGTTCTACCCTTGCTACTTTATCGACTCTGGTATTCTACACACCTTGATATCTGAATAAGCTATAAAAGTCGTTAAAGTAGTTCTACTCTTGCCACTTCATTGACTCTGGTATTCTACACACCTTGACGCATATAAAAAATACTTCATTGTTGGTCAACTCTTGAATCTAGAAAGCAGTGGATCTCGACAACTCAATTCTGTCACAATTTTTATGATATATTTTATGAATATTATCAGTCATTTTATTTTTTTTCTCCAAAACGACTGATCAGAATTGCTTACAAAATCGTAATGATGTGTAAAATCCATGTATACACATTTAGAGAAAATTCCATCCCATTTGGAGAGATTTTATTTCTCAACATTTTCCGCCCAACCAAATCTTATAGGGTTTTTAGAAACTTTGAGATGATTTTTCTCAAAATTGGTCCAACCGATTCATTCCAAAAACTTTACAGTTCTAAGTTGAATGAGTTTGCGTGTGTAAAAAAGTTTCATGTTGATCAATCAACCCTTGCGACCTGTGGAGTGCTTACCCAAAAAAAAAAAAAAAAAAAACACAGACAAAGCCCTATAAGAGTGGGATGGAGACTTCGCTACGCTCATCAATAAGTTGTGATGAAACTTGTTATACACACATGTACTCGATACTGTATAGTTTGCAGGCGCAATCGGTTGAGCCACTTTTGAGTACAATTATTTTGAATGTTTGAGGACCCCCTTAGAATAAAAAAAAGAAGAAGATGTGGAAAGAATTTTTTCTTCATATTTATTCAAATTTTTACCGAATTTAAGTACAGTAATGATACACATTATTCCGAAGTTCTTATCGAATAATCCGTTTTTAAGAAAAAAATACAATCTTTTCATCTCATATCAATTAATGGCTTTCAAAGTAATCAAGAATAGCAACCGGTGAAACCAATAAGGGCGCAAAACGTTCAAAATAAAACAAATATTCAAGACACGAAGGCAGTTGGATTATAGTTTCAAAATCAAGGTAGTGTGTAAAAGCGTTCCATTAAATTTGATATGTCGAGTATTTGATACATTCAAAGCAAGATGCGTTGAGGGTTGCGTCGGTTTGCCGGTTGATGTCATTACAGAAAGAAACGGAAACCCACGCAACCCGCAGTGCATTTTGGTTCAAAGCAACATGTTGTATTATTAGTTCACACTGATATTCAAGTATCTATAAGGCTGAATCGTTGCGATAAATAAATTTTCAACACATCAAAAAAATCTTTCAGCTTTTCACAAAAAATGTACCTACTTTGAAAATGTTGCATGTATAGCGATGTAACTTACAGGTTGAATTATTCTTCATCATTCAATTTATTCCAATAATTTTATAATTTTTATGTTTCAAACCGCATAAAACGACGTGAATAAACATCAAAATATTGAATATCAGAAATAGATTCGAATAAGTTTTCTGATGCGTTCTGTTCCATCTTTTCTCGACAACTGTACCATCAAATACGTGCATTCCGAACACAAACGTTTATAGATGAAACGGACTAAAATTATAATTGTCATTCGAAGACGATGTTCTTCCTTCCGTTCATTCAGTCAGTTATAATTCTGTTTCGTCATTACGTGCCTGGCATAACAGAACGTCACCAACCAGATGAAAAAACAAAAGAAAATTCAGTTTCGAGAAGGAATTTCTTGTTTCATATTATCCGATCAGTATTCAAGTACTCGGAGAGTTTTCAAATCGAAATTGTTATGAAAATGTTTTTTTTTCCACATTCATCTTCCAGACTTGATATGTAAATTGTATGTAAATTGGCGGAAGCTTGTTTTAAGTATCAATTATTGAATTCATGAGCTCGAATAGGTTTGCATAGATTGGTCTTACTTTGGAGACGAGATTGTCGTGAATAATTCGCTTTTTCTTCGTTTTAAAGATAAATTCCAACAAATTAAAACTTCGAGTAATTGATTTTCAAGTTGCTCTGTCTGAGCCTGATGAACAATTCATGCTTTTATTTCGCTAATTTTGATGGTGAATTCATTGGTATGATAATTTCATCTCAGCTTATTGACTAACTCTTGCTTTCCACATTCACGGGATTTCTTCTCTTCTGTATTTTGTGTTTCATAGCTACAACTAAGAACACGAATATTGGATCGATTTTTCAGTAATTTATCAATTTCTCCCACTTTTTATTCGTACTGATTGAGATCATCATTTAAATTGATATTTTTGGATAGATTTTTGTTACTAATTTGATCATAGTGAATGATTGAATGAAAAATGAAGTTTGAAGTTTAATACAAATTTTGAAATGAGTTGGAAGTTTTTGAGAAAAATTGATCAACTTGAAAAAATACTGATCGTATAAAATTCCAAACTGAAACATTATCGAAACTTTTCAACTGATTATTATCAACCTCCACAGATTATCTATAAAATTATAACGAATTAAATGATTATTCAATATTGATTACTACATATCTTGACGAGCAAATTCCGTATTGAAATGTTCGTCGTCTATTACTCAGAGCTCTCGACTTTAAAGTTCGTGCGACGGTGATTAAATAGGGGTGTCTTCCACCCCTCAGGGGGTGATTACTGTCACATGACGTCACATGATTAACCTCCCCTCGGGCTCTCCTCACCCCCTCCGACCCCAGACTTTCATTGAGACACCACTTTTTTACCTCTACATGTCTGATCATCCCTAACTACCAAGGATAAGTAACTGTGGAGGGAAGTTACGTGAGATGTTACTCTCTACCGTTTCCTACTTCCCTGATATTTGAGGAGAGACGCGGCTTATAAACTCTTTTGTCTCCAATGATATACTGAAAACATTTTTTTCACATCCCCCTCTACAAATAGAGCAAGACATTTATCATAAGAAATATGCACCGAACATAAAAGTACGGGGGTACATTTTTTATATCTCATTTTTTTTTAGTAGACTTCCAAGTCACTTTGGAAATGTTTTAGATGTGCACTTTTATTACAGTAGAAATTCTCTCATCAAAAGTTTAGAAAACTAAAAGTGATAAGAAATTTGAAGGCTATATAAGATATTCTCATGGAATACTTCTAGGTATTGACCGTACTTGGTTTTACGATGCGTGAATGACTAGGCCATTCAGACTAAATAGCATAATATAGCAACTTGAATCAGAAATTATGTAGAAATAATGATCAGCGTACGCATGAGAGAAGTCTTCTCCAAACAACCTTCCCACTATTACAGACCACTAGCGCGCGGGTAGTTTGCACCTTCATCTTTGAAATATTAAAGAAAATCAAACAGAAATGATATACCCGTTCTCTACAACGGCTGGATGCTATCTATTCTTCATCCATATCTATTTCCATTATTTGCTATTTTCCAACACACACAGAATTCCACAAACAATTGTGTCATAAAATACGTGAAAAACCAACTCGTTACTATAAAAAAGCTTGGAAAAATACTAAATGACCCATTTAAGACCTATCCCATCTGTGAGTATATTTTCAGAGAATAGCTAAATTACTTGATGCTGAAAATATAAATAAAGATCATATAAATAATATATAAGATCACTGAAATCAAAAAAGAATTATGAAATTAGATCAATCTCTTAAATGACATTACAACTATGAAATCAGATTACAATGAAAAATGACAGAATGTAATTTCCCTATTTTATAGAATACTAGAAATCGTTATCTCAATTTTAGGCATCATAATTGATTTATTGTAGAGAATGACAAGTCATGACGTAGGCATTACCTATTCTATATAGAAACATGGACAAAATCAAGTAATATCTACGTCACGACACAGAAAAATAGCCGTGTCCTGGAGGACAAATAAATCGATTATAGTTTCTGAAATTGAGATGAACTTTTGTAGTTTTCTCCAGAATAACAGAAATAAACATCGACATTATTCGTTAAGATCTAGTTCAAGGGTTGTGATGTTTTTTGATGTTCATTTTCTGTAATATCAAGAATGCATTCACCACGCACCATTCTTGTCAGCCACGTTTTGTTCAATCGTTCTCTCTCATAACCTCATACTCAGGGCATCTCAATACTCAATAGCTACTTATATCATCTTAATACTCAGTTATTTAATCATGTTTCATTATATATTTTCTCATGTATTTTATATTGATTGTCATCATGTGCACTTTAAAGTCAGGGACTAATGAAGGTGTATATATATATATATATGTATATATATATATATATATATATATATATATATATATATATATATATATATATATATATATATATATATATATATATATATACGTTTATTTTCAGCTCAGTGCTTTGAAATTGCAGCACATTGCATTTTACAGCTTGATCGTGAACATGACCTAATTCTGTAATCGAACTGATGCTACATGATTAACACTTCTGTTCATATTAGAGTTGACAAATTGCTTATTCTGACGTACAATATGTTATTAATCCACAGCAGAAATAATCCATATATATATATATATATATATATATATATATATATATATATATATATATATACATACATATATATATATACATGCATATATATATATATATATACATACATATATATATATACATGCATATATATATATATATATATATATATATATATATATATATATATATATATATATGTATATATATATATATATATATATATATATATATATATATATATATATATATGTGTATATGTATGTATATATATATATATATATATATATATATATATATATATATATATATATATAAATATATATATATGCATAATTATATATATATATATATATATATATATATATATATATATATATATATATATATAAATATATATATATATATATATATATATATATATATATATATATATATATATATATATATATCTATATATCTCTCTCTCTCTCTCTCTCTCTCTCTCTCTATATATATATATATATATATATATATATATATATATATATATATATAACTTATATACCGTATTAATTCGTATATAAATCCACACACACACACATATATATATATATATATATATATATATATATATATATATATATATATATATATATATATATTTCTGATGATGTACATCCTCGCTTCTAAACAAGGATAAACACAAGTAGAGCAATAAACTCCTCGATTTCGAACTAGAAATACCTTTTGGATATGCTGGCTTCGCGTTTCAAACAGCGAAGTGAACTAAATTACCTCTATGTTTGTGAACCATACCGACCGGAAGTCAATTATGCATTAGGGTTTCACACATGTTGCGTATACCCATGTGTTATTTATTCATAAGTTTCATGTTTGTTTACTGAAGTAACTATAACCACCCTCAGCGCATACATAGATACTGAGTAGATAGATACACATCCAATCAGGTCATACATTTTACGACATATTGCACCAGAACGAGATTAAGTCATTGACGAAGATGATTTAGTTCCAATTAGCCCTTGAAATTCATGTTTTGTCTAATTATTTTGTATTGTTTGTGATTTTATGTGCAATCCTGCCTCATATGATTTATAGAGTGGATTGTGATACTGTATCAAATACTAGAGGGACGATTGTGATCATATACATTGGTCGATCAAGCTTTATCAAAATAATCATGAACAAAGTATAATAATAATAAATATATATATATTTTTTATTGGTCACACATCAAATACATTATTACAGAAACACTCATCATAAAATCCTACAAAGCCATGAATGCTGGCTTGAGTGTAGGGGTGAGATAACATATTATGTTTGGACATATCGTGTTTCACTCCTACTGGTATTGAAAGCGAAAATTAATAAATAATCACAAAAATATAACTTGGTATAGCTTGAAAGTAGTAATTCACTGTTTCGCATTTTAAGGGTGAGTTCAAGAGAAGAAAGGAAAGAAAACGATGATTCTACAAGAACAATAATTGTGAAACAACAAGAAAATTCGGTATAACAGTTATTCCTTGTTATATTACATTGATGCAAACAATGAAATTAAGGAGTGAGTAACATATTTTAACAAGGGTTTCATAATAGAGTATTTTTCGATGGTTTTTATACGTGGAGGAATAGATAATATTTATAATAATAATATAATATAATAAAAATAATAATAATGATGATAATAATGGTTTTAATCATGTTGTTTCGTCAACAAATATTGAAAAATATGTGATAACAAGATACAAATTCAAGTTAGTTTGGTATAAAAATCGCTCATGCTGTATGACGTTCCATATTCAAAAGATAACTTTCGACATTCATACTAAAATTATCAATACTGTTTAAATTATGAATAATCAATACATTCACTGACATAAATACACTTAAACTAGAGGACAAGTGTGCATATGCATCCAACACATCGTCAATGAATATATTATCAGTTAAATTTGCGTGGAGTTTATTTAGTTCGAAATTTAAATTCCGGATTTAACTATTTTATGTAACCGTAAGTGTATCTACTGTTTCAAATAATGTGAATAGGTACATTATTAGATTCCATGTGGATTCAAATGATTATTCCACTTCGAATTCTCTGATGATAATATCTTAAAAATTGTCTGAATTTTTCCTTGCTAAAAACAGTATACGTTGCCTTGGCCGAATCCTTATTATCGTATGGAATATTAGCTTGGGGCAATGCTTCACCTTATCATTTGCAGCTTATCATAAACCTTCAAAGACGAATGCTTAGAATCATTTCGAACTCCCCCACTAATAATGGCATAAATTTAGGAGGAAACGAACTATTTCATCGTTGCAACCTCCTTCCTTTAAATATTTTATTTATGTACCGATTCATACTAAAATTCTACTTCAATAATAATTTCAAAATCATCAACGACCACCCATTTCATACTAGACTCAGACTAGATAATGATTATAAATTACCACTATTTAATAACAAGTACGGAAAAAGAAGTCTGTGTTATGCTGTTCCTTTCAATTTCAATAAAATACCCCAAAACTTACGAGATCTGCAACAATATTCTACTCTTAAAAATGGCATTAAAAAATGGTTACTTGAACGTAGTCTACTCACATGATAGTAAAATTAATAAAAAATGTTATTATCATTATTCTTATTATTTCTAGATTACTTCTAATCACGTATTCATTATAGGCCTACATTCACAGCATTATCGCCATCTATTATTTTCCCTTTATTATATTTATCTTAACCCATCACTGTTACACTGTGTTCATATAATTATTATTCACATGTATATTGTTTTGTATCACGTCTGTTCAAAATTCGCTGATTATACCACAGACAAGCCCAATCCGGCTTTGTGGGCCATAGTGTGGAATTGTGTATGTTTAATTAATAATAAATAATCTTTCAATAAAAAAAAAAAAAAAAAAAAAAAAAAAATACAAGTGGAACAGCTGATAAATACATAATCAACGAATTGAAAAACTTGCCTCCACGGACTCAGCTAGGTCTGTAATCGAAGTATATGAAGGAAAACGCTAAACTACAAAGGTAACAATAGAATAAATAGAAATAACATCAAAAAGTGCATAGAAATAAAATCGCAATGATAAATTCAAGTTGATGGAGAAGCAATTGTAGTAAGTGCTAATTAGTGCACCAGCAAGAACGTTTGAAATTCAGTAACACCGACGTTTGTAGGTCAATTACAGAAATATATTAAACAATGCTTTTGAAATATCCAAAGCAAAAATGACGATTGCATTCCTTTTTAATAATCCGTACCATATGTCTCTAAACTTTTACACAACCAGAAAAAAAGGTTGGAACATTTTAAACCTTTCGCGTGAACCTGTATTTTACATACAACTATTGCAATATACCTTTCTGCTCCACACTTAACTGGGTTCATATGTGCTAGTACCCTCATATATAAAACATCATTCTAACCCCTTTTGCATCTCTCTACTCCATTCTCTCTCCATCCCGCAACCACCTCCACCACCCCCACTCGTAACTTACGATGTTTTCACCCCTTCTCTACATCTCTCCCCTCTCCTGTCACGCCTCACAGCAACTACTCTTGACACTTCCACTTTACTTCTTTCATTCGAACTACACCGAAAACGTTTTCGCGTGTCTTTTAGCTAATTGGTATCAACATTAAAAAATTAAGACTTTTTAGCTCTTTCATTTTAATTGGGCTTTTGAGGGGAGTTTTCTGTACCATTTAGGATTCTTCTTAACTTCACCTTCATTTGTGAAGATTTTAATTCTTAAATTTTTGAAAGAGTTCTTTGTTGCTGAAACGAATTTTTATGAGAGCCTAATTAAATTGATATGAATGATTTTTGAAATTTGACCCTTCCACCGAAAACAAATCGGAAAATGAATGAATAATGATTGATAGTGAGTGAGATTATTAATTGGCCTGCAATCGCTTATGATATTTAAGGAAGTTCAATATCCTTCACCTCCATTGGGAAATAATGGCTTTAGGTCGAGTGGTCACAAAATGGAAAATGTTCAACATATTTTTGTAATCTAAATTTTTTTCAATAAGTTAGTACAGAAAAACTAAATAACGTAATCGCGCAACTTATTCAATATATTATCAGAACACTGAAATCATAATTCTCTAGAATTGCATATTGAAGTGCAGGGCAAATATTTCGTTCCTCAAGTTAACAATTATCGGATATTTCAGAACTATTACCAGAGCCGGAGCAATTCACATTTAATTAAAATTTGAAATGAAATAGCTCGGATGAAGTTGAAACTTATGATTAAAATATCAAGAACCACTAGTAGAATGCATACTATTTTCGTTTCATCAGGAATTTAACTCGATTAAAACGACTTAGTTTTGAACTATATTATTAAAGTATCCATTATCTATCATTAGAAGTTGAAAAAGTTTTGATGGAATTAATATCCATTGTAATTATTTTCAACTTCACTCGTCGGTTTTTGAATGAAATAAATGATGCAGATAGTTAAGATAGCTTTATACTTCAAATTATTGGTTGTATAAAAAATGGTCTTATTTAAAAGAGGAAGTCTTATAGAGATTTTCCACCACATTTATATTGAAACGATTTATTTTAACTTTATGCTTGTAATTGATAGCTGACAGCAAAATTGAACGTTTAAACTTGAGGCATTTATTTTGTACCATATTAATTAATATCGAAATAACTACCAGAAGTTGAGAATATTTATATCACAAGATCATTTGGTAACTTACAAGTTTATAAGTTTGTATAGAACATCTGGTTATTATTATTAATTTTGTCTGAGCATTTATAAAACCTTTTCTATTTCAGAATATCAACTTTATAGTTTGTGCTCATATTCACTTCTGACAAGTAATTTCATTTGATATGATGTGAAAACCTACGACTATGGCGAAGCTTGTGTCAAAAGTACGACTAACTGATCATGAAGTGTCGTTATAAATGCCGTGATGTGACAGCTCCAATTCTAACCTTTGTTGGTCAGAAATTATTCGCTGAGTTGAGTTCGTTCATATATATATATATATATATATATATATATATATATATATATATATATATATATATATATATATACATATATATGTTATTTAAATATATATATATATATATATATAAATATATAAGTTTCATATATATATATATATATATATATATATATATATATATATATATATACATATATATATATATATATATATATATATATATATATATATATATATAAGTTATTCATATATATATATATATATATATATATATCGATGGTGTCTGGGAAGAAGGGCCTAACCCACAAAAAGTAAATTGTTCAGGAGGCATAGAAAACTATTTACAAGAACAGAAAACGATCCACAAAATGCTATTTTCATGTAAAATGATGCTTGTGATGATGTATATTGGACTATTTTTCCTATCTCATCCATCATATGATTATTTTATGTCTATCTGTGTTACTTATCATGTAAACAACAAAATTGTGGCAAAAAATGTGGCTTAGGCCCAAATGCCTATCTGTGTTTCCAAGTCCCCTGATCAAGTTTTGTGGGATAGATAAATTGATTTGTGGGTTAAAACCACTCATATTGTGGCTTAAGCCTTTTTGCCTATATGACTTTACCAACGTGCCGAATGGCCACTGAAGTTAAGAACATTAATTTAAAATTCTGGGAGTGAAATTAGGCCACGCCTTATGAACCAGAATGTGCGCCGTGATGCAATCTATCGGAATATATCAAAACCTCGATTTCGAAAAATTGTGGGTTAGGCCCTTTTGCCCGGACACCATCGATATATATATATATATATATATATATATATATATATATATATATATATATATATATATATATATATTATATATATATATATATATATATATATATATATATATATATATATATATATATATATACATATATATTATTCAATGATGAAAATATATGAAATTTTAGTCTTATTATAATCTATCTATTTCGAAAATATCGAAACAAAATCAAAACTTTTTTGTCTTGCCACTATCTGAGCATTACTGTCAATTAGAATTGCTTAATTCGAAATCATAAATTTGATTCACATTCAACGACTAAATTTCTCAAAGAATATGGATGAAGTGTGTATCTACATTGTTTCTCAGTTTACATGTGGATAATATCAGTATTTTTGCTTCATGATTTAAAATTTTAATTCGTTTTGATCGACCACTTGATGTGGCCGCAAAGTATTTGTGTTTGCTTGCGTATCAACCCGCCTCGTATATACAAGGTTTCATTATTATGCATCATTATTATTATTATTTTCTCATTAGTTGGGTCTCATTCGATTGGTTTCACTTGTTCACCTTCCAATTGATTGAGCAACAGTGAATTTATGTCATGTTTCAGATGTGTATCAAAAATAAGCTGGGAAAAATCTCTATTAATACTAGTTCAAGTGTTCACAACTTTTTAAAAAAATATAAAATGACAGTTGAAAGAACCAATAATTTACTTATTTCATTCGAGAAGAAATTTTATACATGGTAATTGAATTTATTTTTCCTACAGACTTTAAACAAATCAAAATCGTTTAAAAGTTACAAATTATCAGAATGTGCTATCTCACTGAAGGAATGCAATATAAAATCTCTCTTCTTGAACATTTCCAGTACGTTGGCGTTCAAACGCGTTTCCTGCTGATAATGTACCCGTTTATATCCTGTACACTCTTCAGAGGGCAAGAATCCGTTCCATTTTTGAATCTCTTCAGTAGAATTAAACGGTCAGGTGAGTGGTTGATGGTTATAACGGTATCCAAAATTACAATTTAGGAATAGAAAAAAGTATAAACATGTAAGTATAAGAATGCGAATAGAAAAAAGTCAGAGTTCTTTTCGAACCAATCGGATTCAAGGTTCAATTATTTTCGAACTTTACAAGTTGCAACACGTTTAGAGATGAACAATTACAATATTTCATGACCTCTGATGAACCATTGTCAACTTCCTGACATTTTTCCACCCTCACATATAATATTTCTGTTCACACCTGTAGATACGAGCGTGAAGTGAGTACGTGTGACGTTATTTTCGCACATTTCAAAACGGAGAGAAGAATGCGTTCCATTTTTGAAAGGTGTGTTAAGTGAGGTCACGTGATTTATTATAAGTCAGGTGATTCGTTGGTGTTTTGAATGAGGATGACGTCACTGGAAGGTACGTGTCGTGTTCCAAGGGAGGAAATTAGAAAGGAAATGAAGATGACACGTTTCGTAAGTGTTATCACAGTATCTCTCGTTCCCTCCCTCCGACCCTTCCCTTCCAACACCCTTCCTAATGCCGTGCAAGCTTAGCCGAGCGGTATAGAGGAGGGGAGTTGAAATATACTCGTCGCATTTATTATACTCCTCTTTATTTAATAGTGAAAGAAGAATAAAATAAAACTTTCCGCGAAACTATATGTTCTACTATCAGAAGCAGTTAAATCACGAGTTATTTTAATATATTACCAATACACAATTCACGCTTCACTATTATTTCATTTAAAATAAAAACCTAGGACCATCCCATAGCTCGTAACTGTGATATGTTGTTGAAATTACTTCTTCGACGCATTTTATCATAACTTTGATAGTTTATATATATATATATATATATATATATATATATATATATATATATATATATATATATATATATATATATATATATTTCACCCGTTTTCAAATTTGGTCATATTCATTTTCATATGTCTATCGGTTTTGATGTATGGGTCTATCTTATACCCAAATGCTTTTATATGTATTTCCATTTCTATGTGGGGACATAATGCTCTTCTATAGATCTTGACTTGAAACCATTCTATACTCGTAAAATTTATATTGTAAGACTTTTAATAGAATTATGACAAATATGATGTAATTTATAATGAACACATCTGATTGAGATATAAAACACCATCAATTGAATTCATGACATAATTATGAATCATTAAATCCAATGATGACAATTTTGATGTACTTGAAAATGACAAAAGGTGTGATTAACAGCAGCAATGATCAATTTTCTATCAATTTCCAATACAACTTCAGAAGTAAAATAATAATAATGATATACAATTAGGATCACTGGAAAACGACATAGTATTACGATACTATTCATATCAACATTACATCAGAAGAAAAAATAATCTTGAATTTATTTCATGAAGATTGTGCCAATTCATCGAATGTTTTTTCATATCTTTGCTCTATTTTTGCACTCATCAATTGGTACAATTCAATTTTCATCTCTTCCCGAGAGTTGATTGTAAATTCATCGACAACTAACGCTTTGACGCTGTCGTTTTCTTTGTACTTTGCTGCGATGTAGACCACACATACATACCACGACTTTGGGGGATACCTCCTCACGATATAGGAAATACGATTGAATGAATATTTACACCGATATTGTGAAAATATCGTTATAAATGAATAACTTTATTTTAATTTGAAAAATAAAACATCCTTCACATGATACCGACAGCAAGGGCACATTCATTCAATTATGTTTCGAATATTTTCATTGTTGTTCATGATACGAAAGATAAACAACATGGAGAAACACATTTTTTTTTGCAATGTGTTGCGAAATTGAAAAATAATATTCATACCGTGTAATAACAATTCTGCAGTTCTAATGGTTCACTAACTATGCAGTTGAAATGAAAAATCCTCTGTAAAAACACAACTCATTCGTATAATTGATCACAAATGCTATGAAGTCACAGTACCAATTAATTAATTTCCTTGAAAAGACTAATTGTATAGAATACTGTTTTGTAAGAACCAAGGAGAGAACTTGTGAACGAATCAAGTATTTATTGGAATTTTGGTCCAAGGTGAACATTCATACTAATAATTTTCAATTCCAGTCTTTTTGAAATTGTATGATTATTCTGTAGAATTAAGCGGTTTCATTCATATACTCAGCGTACCTACACACTCCGTAGTGTCACATTATCACCACCAGTTTATGATTGTGTATGTTATATGAATAAGTTTGTGCATAAATAAAATTCTCCTCAATGAGATTCACCGAGTATTTGCGGGATTCTATTTTCAAATGTCACAGTGAGAATTGAAGTAGTTTCTATGGGAACTATACAATCGACCGATGAGAACAACGTACCACACGGTGGCATTGAGTCTGACATTTCACGTTAAGAGTGCATGGGAGTCGATCCAGCAGAAAATCAGGTTTCTCGTGATAACTCTCGAATGGCACCTCCACCGATTGTGTATTTCACTATTTTTTCATTCACATCCTGATTCTTGTTATCAGAATTTGAATACAGGAGAAACATAAACATTTTTCAAAACTATTGAGGTGCTATTAACTATAACCATTCAACTAACATCGCAAAATTGTTAAATGTAGGCATATACAGGTAATTTTTTTTTTCAAGCTGTCTACGTTCGCCAGCTATGCAAAATTAATTCAAATAGTTAGATGAGCGTGGCGAAGCTTTCCATTTCACACCTTGAAAAAAATGGCCTCGTTTTCATGTTTTTTTTTTTTTTTTTGGAATTATATACGCGGCATACAGGTCAGAGAAATGAATCAATCAACTTGAAACTTTTTCTGAACGTTGCTGTCATACCAGAGTGAGTTGGGATTGTTATTCAGAGGAATCGGTCGGAAGGTTTTTCCGGAAAATAATCGGAAAGTTTGGAAAATCCTAATAAGAATAACCCGGAGGAAAAATACTTGAAAAACAAGAATTTTTCAAAAGCTCTCAAATTCTCACAGAATATGAAAAATATTATTATACACCTTTTCAGAGATTTTCACAACAATCGAATGAGAAATAATGAAGAAAACGCATTAAACGTGTACATTTTATTGAATATTTGGATCAATTGGTTTTGCAAAGTGTTCATGCGACAGGTTGCAGGTTACTATAAATATCAACAAGTTGCAGGTGAGGTTTTTGAACGTTTGAAGTAAGTCAAGGTTTGTAGATGTAAATTGAGCTGACAAGTTATTTTTCATTCTAGATTGCCATACTTCTAAGCTCATCTCACAACGCGCATCCCGCGTTTTCCTAGTTATACTCATACCACTCTGAAAGTATTGGATGTATCTGTGATTCCTTCATATACGAATTTTGATATCTCTTAATTCATCAAATTTATTATCAAAACACAGATATTCCGCTGGACTGACTCATATACCCTCTTAACCAATGATAATAGTTTGCAGCAACGAAAAGTAAAACACAAATTGAAAGAATTCATTCACGATATTTTTTATTTTCATCATTGTTGAGTTGTATTGTGACTCCACAGGTGTCGAACATCCATTCTCCCGACTAGAACCACATTCATTCGTCTTCATCTGAAACCCGGCACCTCCACCAATAGTGTGGTTTGCTATTTTTTTATTTACATCCTGATGCTTGTGATCGATTTCCTTGATGTAATCAGTGATGATATGTTATTCTCTGATTCTAGCTCAAGACAAATGAATTGCATATTATATACATAAACAATTATTACTTTTTGGATGAATCTTCATCTTCATACGAAAAGCAACACTTTAATATCATACGGTATCATTTATTCGGTCTATTGACAATATTTATTTCAGAAATGGTATTCATCCAAGGTATGTATGCATTATGCATTGTTTTTATCGAAATATGAATTCAAGATTGAATTGACGACATTCAATTCAAGACATATTTTATGTACTTGACGAGTCCGATATCCTATAAGAATGTATTTTCATGTACTGTGATGTTATGGACAAATAAACTACAATTACAATTACAATTAAGATGTATTCATAATCTAGTATTTATAGATTACTTCAAGTAGTTTTTTTTCATTGGTCACACATTAAATACATTATTAAATGAAACATTCATCATTTTAGCCTTGTATACAATCATTTGAGGTCACAAGGAAGAAAAGTTTTTCCTCAATTTGAAGATTTCAAGAGAGAGTTTGACTCAATCAGCCATGACCTTATTTGGCAAAAACTTGATAATTCAGAATTCAGTTCTGAACTTGAAGGAATATTAACAGACATTTGCTCTAAGGCAGAGATGAAAGATCTCACTTCGCCAATCAATGTATCTGAGGGCGTATCACAAGAGGATCCCACAAGTTCTCTATTGCTCCATTTATTTATTAGCGACATCGAAGACTATTTCAGGGAAGCAGATGCCAAAGGCATTAGTATGGAAGGGATATTGGATATTGTAATGCTCTTGTTAGCTGAATATCTTATTGTATTCAGAGACACTCTAATCGATAGGAAAAAATTGATATTTTGGATAAATAATGTAGTACAGTGGACTTTACTGTGCATATGAATAAGATGAAAATCATACATTTTAGTAAAAGTGGAAATTTGAGAGTGTCTGACGCTTTTCACTACAGAGGAGAGAAGTTAAAAGTGGTGAGTAGGTATATTCATTTCTGTCTTCCATTCGTTTCTTTGGGATTATTTCATGACGCTTCTGATTATTTTGTTAATGAAGCAAATATAGCCTTTGGTTCTGTTCGTGACATTAAAGTGAGATCTAAGGTAGACTCTTGCGCAGCTAGAGAGGAGTTATTTGATTTGATAATTCTGACTATACTCTCCTTTATATGGTAGTAATATATGATCACTTGAATATTTTGGATTGATAGAAAAAGTTCAATTTCAGTTTTTAAAGAGGCTGTATTTTCATCTTGGAATACACCAAACCACATTATCAGATTGGAATTTGGTGGAACAGTGGGATCAGTACATGTTCTAAGAATTATTTTTCTCTTCTAGACGAAACTCTTGAATATGATGGAACACAGTTTCTCAAAAATGTAATATAAGAGAGTGCTAATACTTGATAGATTAGAGGGCAATCAGGTGAAATATAATTGGGTCAGCCAAATGAAAAAAGTAATTTGTGATGTGGGTTATGAAACTGTCTGGCATGCAGAAAGTTCTATCAGAATTGAGGATAACTTGGGAGAAATAATTGTCAGCCATAATAATAATATGTATGAGAGAGATATGCAAAATATGATGCCATTTTCATGCTGTCCATCAATGAAGATTTAGTGATAGTACAGGTACTGCAAGCCATTCATATAATATTTCGTCTATCAGTTGTGATAATTTGCATTATTTCTCAATCAAGAGTATAATTCAACAGATCAGTGTGAACAACAACAAATGGTACAGTCGATTAAACATATACCAATTACAGCCTGAAAACAACTGTACTCTACATAAAATGACCCGGAAAAGGAATATATGTTTCATATCATGTTGACATAAGCCTCCATGAACCATCACTCAAGACAATATCAACCAACACAGAATGAACTAGATCAAATTCTAATGTAATTTTGTTTAATGTGCAAGATGAAATGAAACTGCATAACATGTTCAACTTTGTCTCCAGATAATTAATATTGAGGTCGTTTGTGCTGACAATGTATATAGCACTAATTATTAGTTGCATGCATATTGATGTTCTCTACTTAGATTTGTTTTGTTCATACCCGATGATGTCATCTACAACCAAGGAGGTTAGATACTAGGTTAGATAGTATCTAACCTCCTTGTCTACAACGGTTGTACCATGGAGTTATATTGTTATGAAGGTTCAACTCAGTGACGAGCCATGTACTTCCAATTACTTCCAAACGGCGACCATGTTCTTAATTCAACTGCCAGTTGGAGCTACTCCCACGTTGGTGATTCAACAAGGCCTTCTTTATCATTAATTTTTTTTTAAATATCAGGTAATGATATACAAGGCCGTGATTTCAGTTACTGAATACAAAACAAATTACTGTAGGCCCACACCTGACAACAATCAGTTTGAACAGTGAACATGATCGCCGTCATCCACTATTTGAAGTGATCAAGTGTGTTGAGCTTTTAACATGGAGTTATACCTCCATAACAATACAACTTCATGGTTACCATGTACCGTGTGTTCATTCTGTATTCATATAATATGAATATGTTATGGATTGAGGCCCTAAAACATGAATCTATTCCATTCTATTCAATTCCATTTATTGATGACAAATCATCGTGCATAAAAATATTTTCTCATCCCATTCCATATTCCCTATGGATCTAGGTCTGTAAGAATAATCCACCGAGGGTATCGTAGATTGCAGGTTGCCAGTGGAGAAAGAGTGGGAGGTAGGAGGTGGTAGAGGGGAGTGAGAGGGAGAACGGAGAAAAACCAGATGTAGGAATCAGAATGGCGGAAATTTAAAATGAACCTGTCTCTTGGGGTTTTTATTACATCTGGTTTGGTATTAAAGAGTAAAAAGCGTTTTTACTGCTCACGTTTAGGCATAATCACCACAGTAAAAGATGTTCTCTCGATGCTACAGAATGGCGCTATTTTTCCAGCGGATGACGCGGTTGTAAATGTGCCTCAAGCATTTTCCACGTGGACAATGAAGAATATGTGATGTGATTTGCGAGAAAGTTTTTTTCGTCTAATTAATACAAATTCATGGTATAGTCGTATTTTTTGAAATATATGCTTATCAGAAGAAAACCCCATTTTTCACTAAGTGGATGATGATGATTGTGTTTGATGAGACTGAAATTCCACTATGGAATGTAATACAAATAAATATCCACAAATGTACCAAATCAAATGAAATATCGGAAAATTAAAATGAAGTCGAATGAAATTGATGAAAATACTTGAAAATGGAGAGATGATTCTCTCCATAGCGAAAAGGTAACATGTACAATTACATTTTTCAATTGATTGGAAAATATTACAAAATCTAATTTAATTGGTTTTATTTTTGTATTTTATATCGGGCTTATCGACGCACTGTTATTATACTAATATCAGTTTGCGAGGGATCGTTGATCAATGAGATTATAGTATGATGAGATAAAGGTTTTTAGGTAATCGGACGAATAGTTAAAGCGGTTTTGACCTTAATTGTATTCACCATCTAAATATCAGGTTAGAATAGAGAGGGAATCCACGAACACCTCTGTAAAGATGGACGGTGGCGGGGATCGAATCGATGCTCGACATGCCTCTTACATCTCGGGTAAGTCGAGTCATTAGTGTTAGCAACTGAGCTACATGTGCCAGTAGATATGTTTCATAAACTTTCCATCACCGCATTTTTCCACTTTTACGCCTCTGGTGCTATATATTCTTTTAATAAAGAAACATACCCTACCCTATTCTGGAAGTCAGCGTAGAATATTATCATTTATTATTATTGAAATAACACACCAAGAGTCGATATTCCCGTCCCCCTTCAACGTCCCATTCCATTCCAGACTTCGATGTTTGTTCCTTATTGTCTATACGATAGCATATGTAAGGTGGGGAGAGAGAAAAATGACGTTACAATAAAAGAAAACCAGAACAAAAATGTTCTGTGTCATTTCTGCGAACATAACCAAGAATGACGCTGAGATTCGAATGAAAATGTATTTTAATATTCTATAAAAGCTAGGATGAGGTAACTGTCGAGAGATATTATTACATATTGATAGTCAGAATCAATAGCAAATAAATTGGCAATTCCAATATTTTTGAATGGATGACTCTTTGAATTATTTATACATTTTACCATATTTTATTGACGTATATATACGAAATGGAACATCTAATAATAACAAATTGTCGAAAGTAAATATTCACATTGGTATAGGTTTATTTAGGTATACGAATTTATATTAATGGTTCTATATCAGGATGTGATTGTGCTGTTTCCAATTGTGACATTTATTGTTTACACATTGTTCACAGTCATGCACTATTAATTTCAATCATCTGGCCGGCAATAGCGAGACTGGGCTCACGCTGGGCGCCAGTTATGCTCTCTTCACTCTTAATCAGAGTTGCCGTACGGTATGGAAATTAAAAACGATATCGAATATCGATTTTTCGAATAACGATCGAATACCAAATTTCCACGTTGGGCGCCAGTTGTATAGTTTTCTTTTTCAATTAGGTTTGCCGTTCGATATTGCAGTTGTAAACGATATTAAAGTGATAATATAAAATATCGATAGAAATGTATCTGAATTTTCAATTCTTAATCGATATCGAATAAAATAGGAAATATAGAATCGAATAAAAAATATTGGATAGGAGAAAATGCAAAATTGACAATCATGATTCTCGATCGATCATTACTTACTGTTTGAGTTTATTCTTATCAATTTTTTAAAATTACGGAATTGTATTTGACTCTCAATACGGGTAAAAAGGTTCTCCGAAGGGGAAGTAAGTGCCAATCTGGTAGTTAACTCATAACAATCTTAATACCGGTAGTTTTGAGAACACATTACGAGGACATCAAGCTCTTTCCCCTCTTTTCCCTAGCATAC
This sequence comes from Brachyptera risi, assembly GCA_964007535.1. Lineage (NCBI taxonomy): Eukaryota > Metazoa > Arthropoda > Insecta > Plecoptera > Taeniopterygidae > Brachyptera > Brachyptera risi. Next base: position 24,974,883 of record OZ023336.1, read on the forward strand.
GCCATTACTGACGGCAACGAGATACCATGTGCAAAGGCCCTGTTATGTATTTTGTTCATTTTTGCTTGGGTTTTATTCTCTAATTATTTTTAAACTTGATTATTTGGTGTGAACCAAATTAATACTCTGATCAGTGTGTTCAATTATGTCATATTCATTCAAAACCATATTTTTTGGATGGCACGAACAAAATGGTGATTGTGGTTTGCTTATTCATTTATTTATTCATTTGTTCAATAATTCCTTTAACCCTCTTTCGAGGAAATCGGAATGGTTAGCAGTTTACAATTATCAGCTTACAATTATCAGCTTACTAATTCATAAATGGGGCTTATAACATTACATGATATTGAGTGAATCCATTGATGATTAACAATAATGATAATGATAGTAATATTTAAAATGATAATGATAATAATATTTGAACTAATATTCAAAATAATCCCAATAAATGAAAGCGACCCCACCAACAGCTATGCTATATGGGGGTAACAAAACGGTATTCCTGAATCACTCATCCGTGTACACAGACAGGTATCTGAGCAGATTCCTGACGCCCACAATTAAATGCAAAAAAAATCTCGAAAAGAGAAAGATGATTAGGCCCATAATAATTTCCTCAACCAAAAGTCGACTCAATGCTCGTGATGAACTTTTTTTGAATCGAGTATGCTAATTTTAACCATCTGGATGAATTACATACACCCACCTTGAAGTTTTTTCAGACATCTCACTCAAATTATGCACAAAGAATATTAATTGCTGCGGGGTAAATTTATCTCACTGAAACTGATTCAAATGTTCATTTGCGTAACTTTCCGTGTATCGACCTCGCTCTACGTGTCGACTGTATATGTACTTATTCGTCTTATTGGGGAAATGTGAAAAGGAAATTGCAATTTCTCCCTTCCATTTCCTGTGTTGCACGGTACATGTTGATTTATACTAATATTCAGGAGGGTTGGATGTGTTGAAAGTTTCGAATTTACTTTTGAATGAAGTTTGGATTTGAAATCAATTAGATGAGTCAGGAAATGAAGGATTCCAATGAGATACGAACGGGTATTGGATAAAGTTTCTCACAAAGCATGGTGAGTTATTTAGGGATACGAAGAAAATATACAAGGAATTACTTGGTATTTAGTTCCAAGTCAAGCTAAAAGGCAAGAGTTAAGGCGTCCCAAGTCTTGATAGAGCAAAAATTTCCCACTAGTTTGATTATTTGTGGAAATATTGTGAATGTTCATCAAGGATCGACAATATTTCAGGAGGTACTTTTCTGCACGGTGTGAAGCAGTGTCACTACAATATATATATCCGGAAAGCCACTACAATTGTTTATGCCTTGGTTGACATTGAAAATGGTTACAAAACTTGTATCTCGCGTTACATACATAATCTGATCACCTCTCGAGAAATATTTTTCAGTCTATGGTATTGATGTGTTTATAAAAACTGATTTTAGGGCTGAACTAAAAATGAAGAGTTCAATCTTATGCGCTTGGCATACAAAAACAGGGAAAGTCACGTCATTTTATGTTATACATCAAGTTAATAGAAACCATTTATTTGTATCAAAACGGTTATAGTTATGATGGTAAAATTTAGTTCATCTGATTGAGAAAAGTTTAATCAACCAATGTTCTAATTGTCTTTTTCATGCCGACTTTCTTCTAGTCTTGCTGTATGTAACGGTTCAACGTATCTTTCAACTAGTTTTTCCAAAATTCTCTCGAAATTTTCAACTTGTTTTTTCCATTTTTCATTTTCAATATACCTTATCAACATTCATACATCTATGAATAACAGAAAAAGTGATACGTTTTCTTGAGTGGGTTTTCTTTAACGAAGATCTCTATTCATGTTTTCCAATTTATTTTGGGTTAATTTTTTCTCATAGAAGATTTATATTTCTGCAGTCATAGCTCAACTTATAATACAAGCCATTCAATTATATAGGACACAATAATTGTATTGTCAGATTTAGATTTAAAAACAGTAATCAAAATGACTTCTGAAAATAGAAATTGATTCTGATCCATGTTGAAAAGTGTCATTTGTGATCGGGTACAAAAAATATAGCATTTTGAATACGAAATTCGAATTTATCATCTTTGTATCGTAAAGCTGTGATCGTTTTTGTTGTGTTGTTGTGCTTTCGATGTTGAGATTGAATCAAATTTTTAGATGGTTTGATAAAACATCCAGTATTTGTTATCATTATTTTCTAACATACGAACAATTCATATTGGAATAATTATCGGAATATTTTTACATCCAATTCATTATCATTGACCATTGCGTGTTGTCTATTCCTGATTAATTTCAATCTGATTGTTATCTTTTTTTATTTTTTTTATTGGGTTTTAACGACGCACTGTAATGATTACTTAGATCTATTGGCGTCGGATGAATGATTAATGAGATGATGGAATGATGAGATGAAGGTTTTTATGGGTAGTGGGAAGGATAGTGGGAAGGAAGCGGTCGTGGCCTATATTGTAGGAACCATCCCGGCATCAGCCTAGACTACAGAGGGAAACCACGAAAAACCCCTGTAAAGATGGACGGTGGCGGGGATCGAACCGGGTCCGATATGTCCCTTCACCTCCCGGATCACGAAGCAAGTGAGCTAACCACTCAGCTACCTGTGCCGGTTTGATTGTTATCATGTGTCTTTGACAACCATAGACATGCTATACAATGACATGGTCTTCATCTAATAGAGATTTATATATAATGAAACACATAATCTTCACATTGAAACTTTCCATACATACTATATCCGTTCATTTTTGTCATAGACTTGAAATTTTCTTCCCTCAAAACTCGTTACAACTGATGGTTACAGCCTATTTAGAAGAATATATCCTAGAAAATCCTCAAGGCATAATCGTAATAATAAGAAAATATGAAGACAGCTCTCATTTCTAGCACAGTTCTCTTTGAGTGTAATCGCACCATTCCATTCCCATCCGTACGACATAATAACCATCTCAAAAAACGCGCGAACATCAAGAATTCAACTACATTCTTTTCTCAACCCCAAAACCATTGAGACTCATACGAATGGTCGGTCGACCGTCTCTTATATCATTTATCATTAGCGGTCGGTAGATTCGATACGTATTTTTTGTCTAGCCTATATGATGGGTTTGTTACTCTGCTGGGAAATTCAGCGGTATAATCCATTAATGTTGATATTTTTTTCTATGTGAAAATATCCAAGTTATACCATATGTTTCTCTTGGGCTACGTACTATTTGAACAGATTCTCAATAGAACTCATCCATAGAAAGCAGTTAAAAGCTGAAAATGTGTTCAGCTGGGAAAGAGGTCTACTAGGAATCGAGTCAAATAAGAATCGAGTCAAACGGGACGAACGTTTTGGCGCGCTTTTGCTAATGAGAGATTAAACGAATGCGTTCTATTAGGAATGGCACGAAACAATAATCTGTTCAATCTGGACTAGTTTATTCCGTTATTTTCTGATCGAAATGAGTTATATAGAGAATCTAATCTATGTAGAATAAGGTCTACAAAGAAAGAGTTCTACGGAGAATCGTGTCAATCTGGACAACCAATAGTTCAACGGCCATTTCAGATGAGTTCTATTAAGAATCGTGTCAACTGAGAAAGAGAGATGTGGAGAATGGGCTCTTCCGGCTAAAACTATGAATCTCAAAAGAACAGATTCTCAATAGAACTCATATTTTGTTACCGCCTGTGACCACACCCCTCAACCAATGAGAGTGAAGGGATACTTATCAAGGGTTTGTCTATTGGTTACTTAATCTCACACAAAAAAAGGTTTCACAGCCTACCTAAGACAGTTCTCAACCAATCAGATCACAACCACTTTTCTATTGTAATATTTGCAGGTATAAATCTATAGAAATGACCTACTGCGTGGGCATTGATCGAAGGTGCATTTTTCAATCAATGTGTGAATCATTCTATAAAATGTTAATAATTGGATTTTACTTGTGTTGGAACATTTCGAATCTCAGTCATACGATTAAAAATGGCCGAGATACAAGTGAGATATACAAATGTAATAATGAATGGTATAATTTCTATAATCAACAGTTTTTGGGTTGAAAACTTCAATCAAAAAAACGTTTAATCCCTGCAATCGAAGTAACAGTGATTGATTATGAAATACCAGAGATACGCGAGAAGATAAAATATGTATAAAGCGGTGGATTTTATTGCAATTCTCGTGACAAGGGTTGACATGTACTCCTGAAAGCTACTGCCAATTTGTTCCTCATGAGGTAAACCCAGCGGCACATTCCTAACTGTATAGGAAGAAATCAAACTTATCACAATACCACAGTTGTCTGTGACAATATCAAACGTTTCTATATTGTCATTCAAGAAAATATATGTTTTCCTAATATTGAACATGATCAATTCAAGAAATCATGCATTATATGGCTTTCTGTGAATTGACAGACTGCATTTTAGTGGTGAGGAAAAACTAACGGAATATTCAATTACTAGGGCAAGGAAATTATTTGCTCAGAAAAGTGAAAGTGAATATTTTATGTGCTTGAAATGGTGAAAATATGTGCTCAGGATCACATATCATAAAGACAAAATATTTTCTCAAAACTCGTGATTTTCTTGTCTCAGGGTACAATTAATTCCATTTTGTTCAAAATAATAATATAAAATATATCAGTTACTCATGGAATTTGTATTGAATTCACAATCACGATCAATTCACGTTTTATCCATCACGTATTATATTATAACAATTTGTATATATCGTAAAACGATTCATAACGACTATAATAATGGAATGTGGGAGTAGAGAACGTATAAAGAGCGGTCACAGGGGCTGCGGGGGCCACAACATTGTCACTTGAGTCTTCCCATTACTCACTCGCTCGAATATCTCATTACAAGTTCAAAACGTGAAATTATCGTCCATTCACTGCGTTTGAATTCTTCTAGAAGGCAGTGGTCGTGTGAATGAATTACGAATATTTAATATGTTTTATGTAAATGAATGATGATAATAATAAACAACCTAACCTATTATCAATATTAATACTAACTATGAATATCAACTATAACGTTATTGAACTATAGTTACGTAATTATTGATATTCGCGGATAAAATCAATGAATTAGTGTGAATCATGCTGGAATTATGCAACTTCCGGCGAAAAAATAATGTCCAAATCTGACAATTGATAATAGCAAGATATGAGCATTTCAGAGAAATTATTTTTCAAAAATACATATAATCATTCAAAGGGGAAATGATCTTCCTATATTATCACTTTCTGTTTACTAAGTCGTTCCGTTTCAGACATAAAGGAGGTATCTTTTTCAATGAATGCTTATCAGCCTCTGATAGCTTTGTAGTAGTAGTTCTCCCCCGCCACCGTCCATCTTCACAGTTTTATTTTCGAGGTTTCCCTCTGTAGTCTATGCTAATTTCGGGATGGTTCCTACAATAATTTGGTCATGACATATTCCTTCCCACTATCCTTTCCATCACATGGCACTTGTGGGACCTTTTCCCCTTCGTTCATAAATAATAAATAAAAATAAAATGAACATAACCTATGCAATGCTTCAGATCAATCTAACTGATTGACAGAGATGTACAAGCAAGAAAATACGATATGTAATCATAAAAAGTTTCAATAATCTCAAAGCAGAAAATCACACTTATTTACCTTCAAAGATGATGGACTGTATTTAAGTTGAATAATGTGTTTCATTTTCGAAAACATTTAGAATTGGTATCATTTTTAGGCGTCTTCAGTCTCCATGGGACAAAAATTTCCCACCAGTGTGATTATTTGTGAGAATATTGTGAATGTTCATTACGAATCGACAATATTTTACAGAAGGTGTGAAGCAGTTCGTTCATCAAAAAAGTCACTACGATTGTTCCTGCTCTAGTTGACACTGAAAATGTTCACACAACATGCATCTCGCATTAGATACATAATTTTCTTACTTCTTTAGGAATTTATCGTGTATGGTATCGATGTGTTCATTTGGGCTAGACTAAAAATGAACAGTTCAACCATAGAGGGTAACATCTCTATGGTTCAACCATTTATGCTCTTGGCACAGACAATCGAGTATTTAGCTCGATTGTCTGTGCTCTTGGCACAATTGAGAAAGTCACGCCTTTTTTTGGTTGTGAATCAAGGTAACAGGAACTATTTTTTATTTCAAAATGGTTATAGAATAATATACTGATTAAATTTAGTTCATCTGATAGAGAGGAAGGTTCACTCAGCTAATGTATATTAATTGTCATCTACATGCTGACTATCTACTTATTTTATTGTGAACAATTCAACGTATTTTTCAACTAGTTTTTCCAAAACCTTCTCCAAATTTTGAACTTTCTTTCCTTTTTAAATTTTCAACATACTATTTCGACATTTATACATCAATGAATGACAGAAAAATTGATATACTTTTGTGAGTGGGTTCACCTTGATTCTCGAACTTCACTAAAAAATGCTTCTGAAAAATAATATTAGGCTATTTTTTGATTCATACAAAAACTGACATAGAAGCATTATATAAAATATCCAGTTGGATATTTATTTCAAATACTATACTTCGTCTCGGATACGCAACATGGGAGTATTTCTATAACCTGCAAACACTAGTTAGTATTTATCATCACCATGGTTATACGCCATCTGTTTCACCAAAACTCAGAATAAGACTAACTGGAGTCGGTTATACCGGGCCTCATGCTAATAAAAGAAATATTAATATAATATGAATCTTTCATTCAACTCGTTTACGCGGGGAAAGTGAACACGTACAACGGAAGAACGTGATTGGTCTTCCCTTAGAACGGTCAGGAATCAACCAACCACGCTGCGGAGGAAAGCGCGTACTAATCAAATTCAAACCTCCGAAGTAGAAGCATAGACTTAGAAAGATGAATTGAAAAAATATTTTTCAAATGAATTAACATACTTGATTGTATATTATTCAGATTCAAATCATACAATTATTAAAACACAATCAATAAGTCGTTTTCAGCATCTGCGATATTATTATAATTCATTATACATATTATTATAATAAGCGACCAGATTATATATTATGTTGAAATCAGTGAGTACAAATTAGCATCAAAATTTGTAACTCTCAACTTAACGATTCACTTACACACCTCTTCATGCTCAATGTCTACTTCAAATTTCATACCTGATCATGTTAATTTCAATAATTCCCCAGCACAAGAGTTTGTCTCATTGGGAAATTAACATGTAAATAACTCTTATTGACTGTATCACATGTGAAGGACAAATCAAGAATAAGAAACATTCTTTGTTTGTTTTGTATTTTCATAGTAAGGAGAACCATGGAGTTATTAGACCTATTCTGTCATATTTCAGTGAAATATCATTCACCTTTCTTATTCAATCAGAACCCCAATTTGAACTATAGACGGAAAGTGAATTTGATCCAAAACCGATCACTTATCTTTTTATTAGATGAGCGAATGCAAAGACTTCCATCCTACTCTTATGGAGCTTTGTATCCGTGTTTTTTTTTTTTTGTAAGCACTGCACAGGTCGCACTGTTTGACTGATCGACATGAAACTTTTTATATATTCGTAAACTTATTCAACTTAGAACTGTATACAGTTTTTGGGTCATATCGGTTGAACGATTTTTGATAATTCCATCTTAAAGTTTCTCAAAACTCCATAAGATTTGGCTGAGCGGAATTTTTTTTAAAATTAAATGTTTTCAAAAAAATTACATTTTTCTTGAATTTGAACAAAATACAATTTTTTTTTTCATTTCAGTTTTTGAGAATTTCATCTTAAAGTTTCTGAAAACTCCATAAGATTTGGCTGGGCGGAAATTTTTTAAAAATAAAATGTTTTCAAAAAAATTACATTTTTCTTGAATTTGAACACAAGACAATTTTTTATTTTTTTTAATAACATCGAAACTTGATACAAAATCATTGTTTCCCAATTAATGCTAAGGAAGAAAGATAGGATCATTTGGACGGGGCACCACGAGGGCGATCTTACCACCCCAACAATTTTGTATGCAATTCGAATCAGCCGTTGTATGTTCGTTGTATTGTAGTTGTATGTTCTAAATGTAGGTTTTTATCGTTCTAAAAAAAATTGATGACATAATATGAAACCGGTATCACCTATGTTTTAATGCTAATATTTTCATGAGATCCTATAGGCCTATGTATACTATCCGATGTACTAATTCACTCTTCTTCCATTTTATTGATGCTGGGTTCAACGACGCAATGTATGTACCGGCGTCGGCGATGATGAATGAGTATGGGAAGATGATATGAAAGGTTGTTTTATTTGGTGTTTTGGAAAATGGGAATCGAACGATCGCTGCCCATGCAGTATATACTACGAGAATCTCTTTCTGGATGGTCGACAATGGCGGGATTCAAACTCTGTTCTCCTGAATGACTGTTGAGCGTGACTGGTCCACCTGTCTCAGTAACTTCTACTTCATTGTGGTGGAAATAACATCAATATCATTTAATGCTTCGATGTTTTAATTTTAACATTAATGTTTTAATTGGCCACGACCTTTAATTAGTACAGTGATAGGCCAATTATAATTTTTCAGGCCTATCACTCATTTTTGTTTTTATTTTGTATTATGATGAACTTTACATCTGCTGCTAATGGAAAGACGTGATGGTTGCCCAAGAGACTTGGTTCAAAGTTGAAGATATCAACATTCGAGTGTTTTGTTTATTCTTAATACCAATGCTGGTAATGTCCGAAATCTATCACAGTAATGATTTTTACTTATAATGTGTTCCGGACTTTCGGAAACTGAAAGACTTTTATCTGCGGCGGAAAGTTATGATCACAGACAGTGCAGTTATGGTGTTGAAGCTAATTGATTTTAAATAATTAAAATGGGGTGGTAAGATCGCCCTTGTGGTGCCCCGTCCAAACGATCCTACATTTCATCCATAGCCTTAATTGGGGAACAATGATTATGTATCAAGTTTCGATGTTATCAAAAAAAATAAAAAATGTATCAACAATTATCGGTCCGTCCAAAAAGCTCTGCCATAATATTTACTGTCATGCACCTTTCACACGACACCGGGTGGCTATGAGTTGACTCGACATCAACTTTTTGGTGTGGTTTTATCCAGATGATTTTGTTTGATGTAAGTTCTATAGTGGTAGTAAATGTCTAACATATTTATTTTATGTTCTATTGTGGTTTAACGACGCACTTTATTGATAACTGAGATCCATTGGCGTCGGCCGTCGGTTATTGATTGACGAAATTATTCATTATGAGATGAGGTGATGTAGTTCACATCGTGGGAATCAGGGAGCTCCAAATTGCGGGAACCATCCCAGCATTACATACTGAACACAATGCAGTCACGAATTATACATACAAACCTTGGTGGCAGGTGTTGGGGATCGAACCCTTACCTCCAATATTACAAGGTCAGGGTACTACACTCTAGCACATCCGGGTGAGTGATATAATATCATGGACAGTTTTATTCCATGACTATTGTCGCCCTCCGTGGCCCAGTCAGCTGAGGCCCCTCTTTAGAAACTCGAGTCATTCTGGGCGTGAGTTTGAGTCCTGCTTACAGGCATGGGTTTGTGTAAACGACCTCTAACTTTTCATCACTTCATTGTCATTATCAGCTGTTCCCTCGTACCCCCGTATAACTTGACCGTTGGTGAGGTGGTTGAAGCAGACAATAATTAGTAAAACAATATTTCCATAACTATTCACATTTCAGTGATCAAGTGGATATTTTCCTCACGTAATCTGGAGACAACAAGAATACAGTTCCATCACAGCTCGATTATCTGTGGTTCCATCTTATATCTTCTCAGGTAATAACTGAATGCTAGGATTATGGCTATCTACGAAGGGAATAGCTCACACCCTAACTAGCAGTGTCAATAACGTCTATACTTTCTGAGAACTAATACAGTAATATTGTATACCTACCATGTAGGCCTATTCTTTGAAGAGGCAAAAATGTTTTACAATTGCATAGCTTATAGACAGGCCTTTTGACGGCCTCTTTCCTGCCTATATCAGATTGCATTGGTAAGTTGGTGATTATATTTGCTTAACGATCCCACCAACATAATAGGTCATTGAGGGGTACGAGAGAGTAGGCGATAATGAATCTTATGAAGTACTGGTAAGAGGACGGACCTTCAACCCATACCATATGCGGTACTCGAACCCAACGCAAGTCTCACTTCAGTTTTTGAAGCGGTGTCTCAGTTGACTGAGCCACGGAGAGCAGTGGTACATCTTCTTCATTATAGTAAAAATAGGTAATTTTCACAATCAATTTCATAACAGGTTGTCCATCAAAGCATATAAGTTGGTGACGAGACTAGTATAGTTATAGCGGCACGTTTTTATTACATATCACGATCTAGTCCATTATAGTGAATAATCAACTAAATACTATCAATTTTCTGTAATATTGGATGCATGATGTCCTTCCGTTTCTTTTTGCCTTCGTATGTGGAATGAAGAAGCAAAACGTTTCAATATAATTAGGGTTAAACTCAAATGAGGTCGTGAATCTAAACACGGAATACGCGGACAACTCGAGTAGTTCCAATCTTCAATTGGCTTCACCGCAACTAGTCCGAAATTATATAGGTTGGGGGGGGGGGGACTTTGATACAATTGACGTGAAAGTATAAACAGGAAGTTTTGCTATTGTGACTGCTGTAGGTCTATGTAGTACAGTATTCCAACATACCCTATGAAAAAACGTACAACCAAATTCAATTTTTTTTTTTGTGGGGGACGAGGGCGGTCCATGTGAGACCTTTGTGCCTTAACCCTAAATTCAAAGTTATGCCACTGGCAGTCGGATACAATTAAGTTGAAATCCAATCAAGTTGATCATCCCAGTTGGCAATTGTGACGATTGGAATTGCTCATCGTGTGTACTGCGCGTTACACGATTGACTATACTATATAGGCTTCTGTCAAGTGACGTCACCCACCATTGTTGCAAGAGACAGACAATAATGTTCATCAGTTGGATTGATCAATCAGAATATTTGATAGTCCACCAGTTCTCTGTGTTGCTATGGTGACTATTGTTTGTCATTTGTTACTTGACAGTTAAGAGAGGCATATTTTCTGAATGTACTGCCAATAACGGGATTATAATTTATTGTTTCACTTGTGAATAATTAATAAGCCTAAATAATAAAAATGGTAATTTACACATCAATCTCTTCCACTCGAGGAAATTAACGAAGAATAATTCTGATGATGAACTATTTTCATTCACTTGGGAAACGCAGCTTTCACCATAGTTTCAAATAATATAAGAACTTGATGGAAGTGGAATTGACCTGTTGACAATGATGTAATAAACTGACTTCAATTCTTTACTTTTAAGACTACTACACCATGGTATAGTGACGTCACATTCGGTACATACTACATACAAAATAACCACTAAGCCTGTGTAGCTATTTTATGAATATCAATGATATAATGAACATTTTATTTTAAACGGCTGATTCGATTTCAATGAAAATCCCACATTCTTATGATCATACTTGTATTCATGTTCAGTGAAAATTACAACTTCTGGGAGAGATTTATTCTCAAAATTATTCCTCCTTGCCAATTCTCATGAGGTATTTCAAAATTTCGAAATGGTGTTTCTCTAAAGTGGACAAACAGATTTGGCCCAAAACCATGCAGTTCTGAATTGCATGAGTTCACAATGGATCAGTGCGTACAAACGAATAAAAAATGGACACACCAAGGTCCGTTAGAGAAGGATGGAAGTCTTCGCTATCGCTCATCCAATGAGTAGAATGTATTCCTGACTTCCCGTGCTCACATTTTCTTCTATTGTTATCTGATAAAAACTCACATATAATTGCCCGCTCTTATTTATAGACTTTGTGGAAATTTTGAATCCGAATATGTATTTTTATTCTGAATAAAGAATTAATGTTATGATTTGAGAAAAATAATCATGTCTACAGATGGATGAAATGAGAGGAAATTAAAACTTTCAACATTGAAGTTGAAATTTATCATCATTGTCGATATAGTTGGGTTCACATTGATATGATATATGCCGGCACATGCAGCTCAGTGGAACGCGCTCGCTTCATGTGATCCGGGAGGTGAGGGGCATATCGGACCTGTTTCGAACCCCGCCACCGTTCATCTTTACAGGGGCTCTTCGTAGTTTCCCTCTGCAGTCTAGGCTAATGCTGGGATGGTTCCCACAGAATGGGCCACGACCGCTTCCTTCCCACTATCCTTCCTAATACCTAAAAAAACCTTCACCTCATCATCTCGTCATCTCACTAATCATTCATCCGACGCCAATAGATCTTAGTTAATGTTAACACATTAAAATATTCGATATTATTATTCACAAGATTCCTGATAACTCATTGTGTTTTCCATGTTACACAATTCAAATTTAATAGTACAGAAAGGTGTTCACTCAAACCAGATTTGAAATCACGGTCATTAGTACTAGTACTTATAGTCATTACTACATTAGTACTCTTTTTTTGAAGCAATGGGAATATGGTCGATGGTTTGAACAGGAATAACAGCCTTCTTATTTTGTTGAAAAAATGAAAACAGACTGTTCAATCGACATTGATCATCGCAGCCCGCGAACATGCAGAATGTAATAATCTATAATCAACAAAAAATTTACGTTGAAAGCTCGTTCACTAACAGTATCATGTTCTAAAAATTCTGAGAAGTATGCAAAACGTTTCGAGGTGAAAAAAATGCAATCAGAGTAACCTGAAAAGAGTAACTCATGTTGAGATATGTTTATAATCCCCACACAAAAAACTATTAGGGTCATAATAAAGCTGAGAAAAGGATAAGGAAATACAATAACAAGTTATTCGAAGAAATAGAAGTGCGATATTTCCTGAATATTGGTAGTTTTAAAGGGTATAAAGTCGAACAATCACATTTGTAATTATTAAATTGAAAACGGGAAATACCGAACGATCATAGCTGTACAACAACGATCAACTTTCTTTCAACATTTGCACAATAAACTCACTTCCAACTCCGAATTGCGTACGAGTATCTCACGAAGATTCGAATTGGGAGTGGAAAAAAATGCTATCAAAAATCGATCAATCATCACCTATGTTCGTTGACATTCTTTCAAGTTGAAAATATAGAATGGAATTGATATTGCAACAAATTATTTCAATCTTCATAGGCACATCGCATTGAAACATCTCATTAATTGAGATGTTCGAAATGTAGCGTGGACCACAAATTGCCATTCTATTGAGGGAGGGTTCTGATCAAAGTTACTCTCTTGTGCAAATAGGATATTCATTCTGAGAGAATAAAAGTGAAATTTCAATTCAGTTATCTCATATCAGCTATACATTAACCATTTTCAAAAATTAAAAAAGGTTTCTGATCGTTATCTTATTTTCTTTAATTATGTAATGAAATTAAGAGACTTACTTTATGAAACAAAACAAAAATAACCGTGGGCAGCACAAATTCACTAACAAAGAACAGGTAAAGAAACCCTTTTTGATCTCGTATGTGTGAGGGTATGGCCTTGAGCCCCACACCGGGGATGGATTTCGCTTGTTAGAAGTATCAGGTTTATTATTCATCATTATTATTTGTTTTCTCTGTTTCATATCTCGGTCAATTTTGATTGTATGACTGTGATTCAAGATGTTTCAAAACAGATGAAATCTAATTATTCACATTTCATGAAAAAATGAACCATTTAGTACAAAACTACGTCTTCGATTACGGCTCAGACGTGATTGATTTATACCTGAGAGATTTCAATAGAAAACTGTCATGTATCCATTTCCGTTGAGGAGGGGTGTGATCTTTTATGGCCAGGCTGTAAAATCTTTTCGAATACAAGTTTTATCAAGTAGCCAATAGACGACTACTTGAACGTTGATTGGCTGAGAGGGGTGGGCTATAGGTGGTAACAATAGAAGAGTTCTACAAAGAAAGAGTTCTACGGAGAATCGGGTCAATCCGGACAGCGAAACATCGACGGCCATTTCAGATGAGTTCTATTAAGAATCGTGTCAACTGAGAAAGGGAGATGTGTGGAAAAGGTTCTAATAAGATTGCGTTGAATTTGAACTCTGGGTTCGAAAATGAGTTCAAACAGGAAAAGGATATATACGGAATGGGATATTTGAGGAAAGAGGTCAGTTCGGAAAGAGATCAATCAAGACAAGCAGCGTAAGGTGCCATTTTGAATGAGAGATTTGCGGAATCGAGTCATTTAGGAAAGAGGGATCTGCGGAATCGAGTCATTTAGGAAAGAGAGATCTGCGGAATAGAGTCATTTAGGAAAAAGAGATTTAAGGATTCGGGTCTATATGGAATCGAACTTTAAAAGAAAGAGTTCAAACTGGATACTCCCTTTCTCTTGTTTTGTTGGTATTATATTTCATAACTATTTTCACAGAACGAGTTTCTTATTTACAAGAATTGGCGGTTATCTGCCAACATTTGAAACAAAAATATCGCCAAAATTGCTGTATAATTTAGTGACAACGTTTTGTTTATTTGAAGTTGAGATTGTGTTTCTATAATCGGAGAAACCATCTTGAGATATTGTTAACAGATGTATTTCCATCTCGGAGTGTTGGCGGGCGATGTTATTGTAGTGATGAAGGAGACGGTTAATAAGATCCGCCAACACTCACAGTTTCGCTCCGCCAACTTTTACAGTTAATGTGATTGTTATCGATGAGAAATAATTCACTTTACGAGTGTCGCTAGAGGAAGAGGATGATATTTAAAAATATTTTTTCTCTCATAAAATTGGACGAAAACAATTGTAATTTGTGTAATTGGATGATATTCTAGTTCACTGGTTTTACTTGGTACTGGCAAAATAATTGTAAAAGTTTTATCTGTTAAACAAGTTATGGTGATGAAGTAAACTTCAAAAGTTATTATTAGATAATAGGGGAAGCGGTCGTGGCATACAGTGAAGGAATAATCCCGGTATTCCCTGAGGCATTTTTATAGGAGTATAAGTTGAACCACAGTTGATGGCGGGATTCGAACCCTCATTTCCTTGTCCACAATTTAATTGAAACTACATGGAAGATTCATCTATATAAAGATTTTGGTTGATTATTACAAAATATGTGTTGACTTTTTCAAAAATATTCGAATGTTCCAGAAAGAAATGTTCAACTTTCCTCAAAATTTGATCAGAATGTTCCCAAAAATTTTGAATAATACATTTTCGAAAATTAGAGTGTGATGTAATCTGTAATTTAGGTGGGAATGTTCTCATAATTGTGTCAATTATTATCAAGGTTAAATACAACATTAAGATTCACCTTCATTCACCTTAACAGAGAGCACTGACACTATTTCAAGCATTGGTATTCAACATATATCAAATTCAACCTACCGCTACATAACAGGAGATAACATAAATATCATAACTGCGTGACTTATGTTATACCTAAACGACGATGAAGCTATTTATTTTTCGCGTCGTTTTTTTTATGCTCCGTCATCTTTTTGTCTCGGATGAAAAGAAACAGAGATGCTTATTTTTTACTTGTTCTTACGTCATAAAACTTCACCATGGTTACGGAACAGTCTTTTTTCACTTTGTTTTTCCAATAAAAAAACACTCTCACTCACCAGTTACTTCCAAGCAGTGTATTTTCCAAACAGCATGGAAACAAACAACGTCTCATCCCATCTTTGCTAGATCTAAATGTTAATATTATTACCTTGACTTATAGACCGACAAGTTTCTTTTAGAAATATAAAAACAATTGAATTTTGTAATAATGTGCTATGAGCGATGATACGAAAGAAATCGAGAAACTATCTCATGTATAGCAATACAAAGTAAAAACATACGCTCACATATTATTTTTTTTTTGAAATGGTTCTACTTCATTATTATGATCACTATTAAATAAAGATAATTATTGGTTCCTGGAGTTGTTCTGTTATTGAAATGTAATTGATTTTGTCACCGAGACAAATCCTGATTTCTGTCGGGTGGACCAGAGTCTAGCATTCAGAACCGTCATTCAGAAGGCCGGGGTTCGGTTTCCTCAATGATGAACCATCATGAGAGAAGTAGTATTGTGGTTTTTCTCTGTTA
Organism: Brachyptera risi; assembly: GCA_964007535.1. NCBI lineage: Eukaryota > Metazoa > Arthropoda > Insecta > Plecoptera > Taeniopterygidae > Brachyptera > Brachyptera risi. The sequence goes on from OZ023336.1 coordinate 24,991,057, forward strand.
TCAAGGTGATAGCTCCATGAAAAACGTCACGACCGTAACTTTCCCTCTATCTAAGACACATCACGAAAAAGTTCAGATACGAGCTTTTCATCAGCTCTTTCACTATTCACCGGTACTAATATATCTCTGTCATCATTACAGTGTGTGATCAAACCAAATAAAAATAAATGAATAAATACAGATTGTATTTCAAGGAATACCTTACATTTGATGAACACTTCAAACATGTTTTCGAGATCACCTTTTACTGATATGACCATCTGAACCTTTTATACATATCATGAATATGAGGTTAGTCGGATGGAGATTGTATTTCACTACCACTAAAGTGGATAGGCCTATATATTAAATGCCAAAAATGAAATTTAAAATCATTCTATTACTTGCTCATAGTATTTTGGGGGTCAGGCTTCACGTAGTTCTGAATATCCATGACTTCTGTCAGTATTTTGAACAGAAATACACCCATCCGAAATCGGACTCATTTAAAATATCGATAAAGTTTTCATTCCACGAAACCACATTGAAATCAGAGTAGATCAGTAACGTGAAACAAAGTGATATTCCATATCAAATAACTTATAGGGACTCAACTTCCTCCCTGTATCTTCCTCCTCCCTGTACCTTCCTGTATCCCTATATCCCTCTCTTGGTCCATTTATATATATATATATATATATATATATATATATATATATATATATATATATATATATATATATATATATATATATATATATATATATATATATTAAAAACGTAGTGGTATCCAAGTGCATATGTTAAGAAATAATCGATTACAATTTTTGTCATATTATTCAGTTCAATAATTCTCTTGAAAAAGGCCATAACATAATGGTTGAAACGTAGAGATATTAAAAATATTTCACAATTTCATACACGACTTTAATCTTCCTATTAAATATATATCATTATTATATATATATATATATATATATATATATATATATATATATATATATATATATATATACATATATATATATATATATATATATATATATATATATATATATATATATATATATGTGTGTGAATATATATTTATTTACATATATATATATATATAAATATATATATATATATATATATATATATTCATATATATATATATATATATACATATATATATATATATATATATATATATATATATATATATATATATATACATATATATATATATATATATATATATATATATATATATATATATATATATATATGTATATATATATATATATATACATATATATATATATATATATATATATATATATATATATATATATATATATATATATATATATATATATATATATATATATACATATATATATATATATATATGTATATATATATATATATATATACATATATATATATATATATATATATATATATATATATATATATATATATATATATATATATATATATATATATATATATATATATATATATATATATATATATACATATATAGATATACACTCACAATGAGAGAACTTATAAAAGCAAATATTACAAAATACGATTTTGAAAGATCAAACATAAGAAGTGAATTTCAAGAAGTTTCATGTCTCACGACTGAATGAATTTGCGTCAGAATCAGACTCAATGGAAGCGGGTTTCCGTCCTTCAAGCTTTCTGTTCCACGAATGCCTCATGTGAAAGGGAATCAATCGGTAGCGGAGAGGTCGTGATGTGGAATTGTTATCCAGAGGTTTTCGATTGACATGTGAAGCTTTATTCAACCACAGGTATATCAGCCTGTCAGAATAGCTCCTGTTCGATACTACATTCGCGAATATAATAAGAGCTTCAAATAGGGTGAGCTTATTTATAATTGAAGCATTTTTTCTTCGATATCGTTCTTTGGTATGGACTGTTCAATTTTATATACAATTCAAGCTAGAAATGGATGGACAAAATTTGTTTCTCAATTACATCAAAATCTTCGAAGCGAGTATATATTCTGATCAATTTTGAGCTTGACAATGTATTACTATAAATATGGAGTCACGACCCAAACCTTTCCACTTCTGCAATACAAAATTGTGTATCAAAGGGTTGACGTCCGATGGAAAATATCAAACGATTTTCAAGTTTTGATGTATTGTATAAATATTTGATCGAATATATCGGATTATATCGAAATTTCACTTTTAAGTCGTTGACAAAAATATCTAGTGAACATAATTACAATAGTTCACCTGATCGGATCGTACATTGCTTTGTACTTCTCCGTTTGACTGAATGACTACAGCTCGAGTACTAGTTATTGGAAAATTTTAAATATACGTTGATCGTTGTTTCAATATAAAGTTTATTGAATCGGCATATTCAACTCAGTGGTAACTCGCTCGTTTTATGTGACCCGGGAGGTGAGGGACATATCGGGCTTAGGTTCAATCCCCATTGCCATCCATATTTACAGTTTTTTTAATGATTTTTCTCTGTAGTCTTGGCCAATCTCCGTATGGCTTCCACAATATAGGCTACAACCGCTCTCTTCGTATTACATACGAAACTTTCATCTCTTCATTCCATCATCTCATCAATCATTTATCCAACGCCAATAGATCTTTGTTATTATGAAGAGCGTCGTTATAATCAATATGAATGAATATAAATTAATCGAATATTGAAAATTTCAATTTTATATTGAATCGAATTTATAAAATAACGAAATCGGAATACAATCATGGGAAAGAATATTATCGGATGACGGGTGTGTGTTTATTTTGATGCTGCATAACGATCCCACCAATAGCTAGGTAATACGAGGGTTCGATTGAGCGGGTTACAGTGGAACTGAAGTGATGACAGGTGAAAGAACATTTTACACAAAAACTCATGCCTTATGCGGGACTCGAACCCACGCCCAACCTGACTTGACTTTTTGAAGCCTGATTTACACAGGTCAATGTTCTGATCAATAGCTTGAGTTCAATCTTTGAACTCTATCCATTGATTGAAACATTGACTGAAACATTGAGCAGGTTCAACCCTGACATCAAGCTCTGGTAGTAAATTGACGTCATAACAAATGTCAGCTGTTCGAGAAACGGCCATATTGAAATGTCTCCCAATTGGATAAAGCAATCACGAGACTTCTTCAGCTAAAGGCAGCGGGTCTTGCGCGACAAGGGTTGGGCAGTAGATACACAGTCTCGTCTAATTGGCTGGTTGTTTTCAAGCTTGATCGCAAATAGAACAGATCCTAAACGAAACGGTTGAGCTCAAAGATGGACGTCAACACTGCATCTTTAGTTTTTTTCGATCAAAGGTACCGTCCTCACGAGTCAATGATTTGAGCTCAACGGTTGATCTTGAGTCATTGATCGGAATATTGACTCATGTGCTGACCCCAATTCCCGACACCCCTGCGTGCACATCAGGTCCAACCCCTATTTATACTCTTCTTCATGGTCATGTCTTTCTCATAAAAATGGGAACGACTTTCGTTGATTCTCGTTCTCTCTTCATTCCTTCAATTTTATTGCATTCCTTTGAAACTCTTGTCATTGGTGGTGAGGGTGAAATGAAAGGAGAGTTTTCTGAGTAAACGTCGACAATTTTTCAGTTGATCTACGGACACTCATGGGGTAGCAACCTACAAGGCGCTATGCTCCTCTCTATATTTTGTATTCATACGTGAATAAAAAAAAATCATGCAAAGTGTGAATAATGTGTTGAATATATTCAATATTTTCCGATTCAGCGGTCGATCGTACATGCGGTCAGTCAACCTGGGAGGCGCTCTCTTTTAAGTGAAAGGTGAATCAGGGGGCAGGTGGATAGTATACGCAAGGTACGCTCCACTGTTTCAGTTCCTAATCCAAGATTCCCAATTCTTTGGTCAGGCAATTATGAGATCTCACATTGGCGCCCAACGTGGATACCAATGTCTCATCCGACCGAGCCACTGAGGCGGAAGCATGCTCATCTTATCACGTGATCAAGCCTACCTGTGGGTAATCGCCGAACTTGGTCTGGTAGTCGAACACGTAGAGGTACGAGTTTCTCCTCGCGGCCGAATGTAGGTCAGCGGTGTGGACGATCGGAGCCACGACCTGCGCATCGCTCAACGCCTCCAGAGTCTCGTCGCGGATGTTGATCGGGTGCTGGACGGGACGCTCCCAGTCGGTGTACTCGTTGACGATCGTCGCGAGGATCTCTGACAGGTGATACCTGGTGGTGAAACGACGAACGGTCATCGTTATAAAGCGTGTAAAATTATGGAAATGTCACCCAACTCGAATACTTTGAATGAAATTACAACCCTGAAAATAGATTTTATTGAACAATGACGATGTATATTTCCCTGATCTGAAAGAAAACTAGAGATCATCTTCTCAATTTCAGAAATTGTGATACATTTGTTCGTCCTCCATAAATCATGAGTAATTACGTGGGCAGTAGCAATTCCGTGAAGAAGCACGAGCAGTATCAAGTGATGTCTACGTCATATACAGAGAAAATAACTGGTCCTGGAGTACAAGTAAATGAATTGATGCATTCTAAAATAGAGGTGATTATTTCTAGTTTTCTCCAAAATGAGAACAGTAAAATTGTCATAATTCGTTGAAATCTAGTCCCAGAGTTCCTATCTTCTTCAAGAGTGCATTGAAGTACAATTGGAGGAATATCATTTCTTTCTGATAATTTTTGAAGGGTACGAAATATCAAAATTTTAGTACTGGATAAGTACATACATTTTTAATATCTTCGGGATGATAGTAGTAAACCTTTTCAGACTCATATTGCCTGATTTTTCAGGTATACTGACAAAAACATGTTTTCGAGCTGTGTATACGAAGCTGACGTACGAAGCTACGAGCTGTGTATGAAAAATTTAATGTCAGAAAACATGGTTATTAAGTTGATTTCTAATAACTTGGAAGTTATTGAAAAGATCTGTGATCATTCCGCATCGAAATTCTGATTTATCCTACTGTTCAAAAGTCATCACCCAAAAGCTGAAATTTCGCTTGATCACATTTCGTGTGCTCTCAAGAGCGGAAAGGCATTCGAGAAGAACTCAAACAATCGCATGATGAATCTAGCACCCAGTTCAGAACGCGTGTTTCATTACAATTATGTATTCACCGGACAAATAAACAAACTAGAAGTGAACAAATGAAAACCAGCTTCATATTACAAAAAACTACGATAGTGAGATTGCACCTCATAAAAACTTGAACTTCTGGTTTTCAAAAACTCAAGTGAACAGACAAACTTGGCGGAACCGATTGTTTGCATTGTCTATCACGCTTCTGGTTTGGTGCGTTCATTTTATCAAAATTCTGTGTTGGCGTACAACTGGATTTTTTTTATTAGTAACAAAATTGAACAAAAACAAATTTAATATATTTTAAAAAGGTACGGTCTCGAGAGTTCATAGCTTGAAAACTTACACGCCCAATAGACGCCTGAAGGCTCGTAAACCATGATATAGGACAATGGACAATGGTTCCAATGCACTTGCATTCGAGAAAAAAGTCTTGGAACAACGTCACGAATGACCCCGTTGTAATCGTATCACTGTAATATCAAGATCTGTACTCAGTGATTTTTTCAGGACAATTTTTCGAATTTTTTGGTTCGATTTTTTCTATCACATCAAGAAGCGTAACTGCATCTCTTGGAGGAGTTAATCTTTCAAGTGTTGCTATAGATTATGTGTTTACATAAGCTTTCACAGTCATCAAGGCGATAGAGGAGATGTCGTGGATACAAGATTATAAGCGCTTATCGTCATATTGAAAAAAAGGAGAGGATAATATCCATACTCTTACACCCTATTCTCCCTATCATTGTCCTTATCCTCAGAATATAAAAAAATAATGTTGGGAAGATATTGAAAAGATTTGTCATCACACAGCATGAAGTAGGTTACAACTCCCATCACAATGACACTTTCACCTTTCACTTTTTTTTTATTCAGCTGAAATCAATTATGACGAAATAATTATATAGCCCTCAAGCTGTTGTTATTTAATAAACTATCGAAAATTCAACTCCTACCCTCTTTATCTTTCCCTACATACCTTTACCCACTTCCTCTTTCTCTCACACACCTTTCTCTCCTCATCTCTCTCTCGCTCTCCCTCTCTCCACTCTCGCTCCATCTCTCTCACCTGTAAGTATTCCTCACGAAGGTCCTCAGTATCTTCGACCGCCTGTCAGCCTCGATACCGTACTGCACGTCGTCACCGGTGAAGGCAAAGTAGGACTCTGCCTTAACGACGCCCAGCAACAGGTCATAGCGTGACAAGCGTGATATCACGTTCTTCCTGAGTAGAACGTTGAGTGGACTGGGCCGGTGGCTCTGTGGCACGGGCCTCAGTGGCTCGTTGATACCGAAACGCTCGCTAAGCGGGGCGGGAAAAGTTGGAGATTGTCAAATTCATTGATGAGAAATTGTTGTGGATAACAATTTATACGTCACTTCACTTTTATTTACAATCAGAGCTGCAACAAATTTCGGTGGAAGGCCTTAAACTAAGACAAAACTTGAAATAGTAACAATAATAACAGAAATGAATATACTCATGATTGAGAAAAATACCCCACAAATAACTGTTGATGATTATCGTTTGCTTAACGACCCCACCAACAGCTAGGTTATTCGGGGGAACAATAACTCTCAAATAATTTTTCTCAACACTTCCCGCCACATTACCATATTTTTAAATTTTTCTTCCGTCAAATTCCAAAACCTATCCAACCCGTACCAGTTCGAGGTAGGGAGGAGTATTTGCGTACATCTTCTCTGAGTCACGCAAATATCAACTCTCACCACGGTATGCACACACACACACTACTCACAGCGTGATTCAGTTTTCTTCGTTTGATCTGTTCCCCGAACTCCACTAACGCAGGTATATACTGCTCTACTTAGCGACAACACTGTGGTGGTACGTGTTTGGTGACTGAATCTGGACTTCCATGGAAGTGGAATCCGCTAAGCAAATTCGCGAAGTGGATATTTTATATACCACGCTGGAAAAACGACTATTCACTAGCGAGAGCGAAGCGCTAACCGCTTTCATGGAAAGACAGCTTTCAAAAGGGTTCGATACAGTTTTTTTTTCTCAGCTTTCTATTGGTCTTCGATAAAACATGAAAAACATAAGCGGAAACACGATGCATCTAGAAATACTTGGAGCATAAGTAAATACAACACACTATGTAGCAGAAAATTGGCAAACCCTGAAAGGAACACTGTATGTTCATTATGTATATTTATATATTGAAATTTCTCTCATGATTTTGTCCAGTACTAATGTCAGCAATGATTGTTTTTCATTTGACACAATGAAAATTGGCGGAAAGATCGCCTCTGTGATAACCCGTCTAAACGGTCCCTCTTCCATTCATAGCCTTACTTGGGGAACATTGATTCTGTATCAAGTTTTGATGGAGAAAGGAGTGAATGCTTGATAATGTAATGATAAAATAAAAAGAGATGAAAGAAAGTTCTCAAATTTCATGTCTAGTTATTGACTTCAAAGTTGTGTCTCAATTGCCTGAATTGAACAAACATCCTGACTTGTTCAACAACATTGGTCTGACGTTTTGTCTATACTTGCTAACTACTCCGACACATAAGCCATTACACGATCATGTCTGTTGACCAACAAATGAAGCATAATGCATTTCATTTATGATTGGAAAATCTTATTATATAATACAATTTTGTGCTTTTTCATATTTGAGACTGTTGATTGTTGTTAATAACAATTTAAACAACAAATTCTGGAAGCGAATGTCTATTTTCAAGAGATGTGAAAAAAACAAACAATGAAAACCTGCATCGCATTTTCGATTCATGTTATTTCACGATGCTGCCTTATCTGTATCTGCCCAAACCATCTCCTTCTATCAAGCACTGTTGTAAAGGTATCGATCAGTTAGACCCACATCTCCTGACGTTGCAGAATATTGACTCTACTCTCAGTCGAAATGCGACGTTACACAATTGTCGAAAGCAGAGAATAGATGAATTATCGATCGTCACACTCACCCAATCCCACTGACAACCCCGACATATAAGTGTGATTAATGGTGACAAATCTTCATTTCGAAATTTTGAAGAGTACTTACTTGTTATTATTCTGCGGAGGATCGTCGATATCGATGACAACGCCGTCTATTGACGGACCGAACGGACTGCTGAAATCCGGCGACACAATCGGCGTGGTCAAGATGGAGTCGAGTGGTCGGTCTCTCAAGCACTTGAGCAGATGTGGCGTGGGTAGATCCGGCGAGCAATTAGCATTGCGGGCCACCAACTGGGCGTAATGTGAAGGATTCTCGACAAGGGCCCAAGGACTGAGAGCACTGCCGCTCATTAGCACGGCTCGGTGAAACAGGAGACCTGGAATGTTAGAGAGGTTGAGAGAACTGGGAAATGATTGAGTGTGATGATGGGGATTAATTACAACTCGAGTAATTGATTTTCATCGAATAAGATGAGTATGTCCGTAATTGTGGACATTGGAACAGTTCAAAATTTGATATTTTTCGAATACAGGTACACACTGTTGTTTAATACACTTCTGTTCGTCATGATCTTTTAGTAGGTATTTTCAAAACATCATCAAAAATCTAAAAAATTCCAAAATTGGTTGAATTGAGAACTAATTGAGCGTGAATGCGGGGACAGTATTTTGAGCGTTTTTTCAATATTTCGTTCCTTAAGTTCATCTTCACATGGGATACAGTAAATGGGAGATTAAAAATGTGAATTACCCAATGGTACAAATCCTTGTGCTGGATAATGATCAGAATCAACTTGATCAGGTATATAACTTGGGGTAGACATTGTAATCACGGGACCGAGTGTACATTTGTGTGAATCGTAAAGCTGAAAATTACAAGTTTTGATCATTCTAATTTGTTATGACTGATATAAACATATTCAATCCAACAATTTCATACTTGAAGAAGGCTAAGCAAGCTGTTGACTTTGAAACATCTCAAAAATTGACAATTTTCGAGTACGGATATAATTCATTTTTGTTTGTTATGTCATTTCAGTAGCTATTTTCGAAATGTGAATCACAAATTTCTCAAAATCAATCTATTTTCATGAATGTGTCGAGAATTTCCGTAATTGTCACCACTGTAACATCTCAATTGAATATTTTTCGTTTATAGATATTTTTCACTTTTTTTTGTTATGTTATTTCAGTAGGTACAAAATGTTAATCACAAATCTCTCAAACTCTACTTGCCCGATTGTAACCAAAATTTTCAAGTTGATATATAATACGAGTGCGTCTAGCCAACTTATATGTGGATTGGCTTTGTTTTGCGACCTGTAGAGCGCGTACCAGAATAAAACAAACAGAGAAAGAACAGATTTGGCTCGAATGTACGTCTTCGCTATCGCACATCTATCAAATATAAAAATCCAAATAAAGGTCTACCTTTTTCTTATTCCTTTCTCACACACCCAGGCACATGGGTATACAGGCCTATGATGAGTTCCATTTCCAAAGCAACAGGAAAATGTCACGTATTCAAAAGAAGCCTATGTCATATAAGTCATGGCTGTCAGCTGAAAGGGCTGAAAGGTTTAGATCGAGACTCGAAGCCAAGACCTCGAGACAAATCTCAACGTCTACTGATACTAGTTCTGACGCATTTTATGACGGTTAGGAACTTATGATCGCTCATGATGGAGTATAGAAGGAAACGCATGATCGTACATTCGTCTCACGTGTGGGCTTATCTCTATGCCACTCACGACTAAGCTTATGGAGTTTGCTAGCCACTTTGGCTTATATTGAGAAACATGGTCAGTTGGGTGGTGAGGGGTAGTTGGAGGGGAGAACACGACAAAATGATAACATGGTTACCTCAAGATATGTTAAATTTTATTCTGTAGTGATTGAATTGTATATGATAATCTCTAACTGTATTATTGTAGGTCTATCTATTGTTGTAATATTATTGCATTGTTGTGAATATTATATTTTCAATCACTATTTAACAATGTTGCAAGTGTTGGAACGTATATTAAAAAAGTTTAGATCTTGTCGTTTTATCACCATTTTCATATTTAAAGGTATGATCTAAAATTGAAACATCCAATCCAATTTCATCAAATTGATCAGTTATATGGACGATATTGGTGACACGGAAAATGAATATACTGAAATGAATTAATAGATTCAATTTAATATGGTAATACTGAAAGTAAATGGATTTCTTGATGTTTTTATTCGAATTGATTCGAATGTTATATCAATTGAAATGATCGGAAAATATTAAGAGGCCGCTTTACATTTTGCCTACCGGCTTGATTGAAGACGTTCGGGGCACAAGTTGGCAAGGGAAAACCAATCACCGTATCAACTTACAGTTTTCGGTTAGATGATCACTAGTATTCAATACGTGCTCGTACGAAGAGCTTTAGTTCGCAGTATGTTTTCAACCCTTTCAAAATAATTGTCAAATATAAACATGTTTCCACCTGTTTTTCATTGTTTTTAAGATTTTTTCAGAGTAATATGATATAGAATAATTATGATTTTCACTAAACGTAGAGGAACAGATATAATCACTGTTGTTTCATTGCAAAATAATCAGACTGATTGGTCCTACCATTTACCCACCATGTGTTGGGAGCTAAAGACATGTATTGACGCTTTTTGCGTCCCCCTATAGGTTTTACTATAAGTTTTACTCATGGGTTGTGAGATGTAAAGTAGCCTCTTAAGTCAGGATCGATATATCTTATGAATCCCAGTGCAAAAATTCAGAAATGGTTGAAAATGATATTTTTTTCAGGAAATTATTATTTTTGTCACAGCAGAAATTACACTTTGCAATTCATTCACGAAAACCAACATGAAGAGAAGTTATGAAAATTTACATCAGGTAATTTGGCTGCTTTGGCAGAACATACAAGAAAAAATATATAACCATTTCAATTGCAAATAACCATAACTGATTTTTTTTTTTTAATAACATCGAAACTTGATACAAAATCATTGTTCCCCAATTAAGGCTGAGGATGAAAGATAGGATCGTTTGGACAGGGCACCACAAGGGCGATCTTACCACCCCATAATTATATAGTTATTTTCATAATAACTGCAAATTGTGAGCATTTCCCCCATAATTTTGATATTCCGCTGATTTTGAGCCAGCGTTTCAAATTCCAAACCGTTATGTCTACAACTCATCTCAACACCAGTTTACAGTTATAACTCTGGAATTAATAACACGACAATAACTCTATATATCTCGTTCTCTCTCTTTCTCTTTCTCTCTCTCTCTCACTCACTCATTACGTGTGAATCTAAACCCATGTGTATGAAACAAGCAAATGTTGTGGTTTGCCCTCAAATAACGTTTGTTGAATGATGCATTGGTCAACCACCATATAGTGGGAAATTAATACGTCGTGCGTAATTTCGCATATTGTGCGTAATTAGTAATTTGTTAACGTGGCGAAATGAACATGCTACGACTAGAATATTCGAATCCTTGCCACATCTATATAGATTATAGAGTTAATGCTAGTTGTTTTCAAAATTGACTTATTATTTATATTTCGTACAAAATAATACGTGTGTTGGTAATATAGTATGTTTCCATATAGGCTTCATGTTGTTCTATATGAAACATTTTTGAAAATTGAGATGTTCACAATCAACAGCTAATGAAATTGTGTTTCATTACAGATAGGTCCGTATGGATACATTAGGGAATGATGAAAAAATAATGAAATTAAACCATGAGCTCATGGTGAGAGAAAGATAGCTCTAAGCGCCATTCAGTTGTTATTCATATATTTGTACCTTTCTGGTTGAATATCAGGGAGAAATATTAGTGTTATTAAAAAAAAATGGAATTTGATGTATTCTGGAAATTATTTCAGAAAATGATATGAATTATGGGATTGGGATTGAAATATATATACTCGAATGGAAAGTAATTTTGGGTACGGTATATCAATTTCCATTTCTGGAATACCAGAAAATTTAAATTACACTAAATACATTTGAACGCTTGAAGATCGGGTGAAACGCGAACAACAGGGGTCAAGTCATCAGGAAGTTAGGGAGGTCGGGTAAAAAGGGGGTAACAGAGGTCATGAGAGTCATGAGAGTCATGGAGGTTATGAGGAAGTTGACGCCTTCGGGTAAAAAAGGGTAACAGGGGTTCGAACTCACCGTCATCTAATCACTGTGGAGTACATCAGGGAGTTAACGAGGTAGATTAAAACGGGGGTAACAGGGGTGAAGCCATCAAGAAGTTGACGAGGTCGGGTAAAACGAGGGCAAAGGGGTCAAATCATCAGAAAGTTGACGGGGTCAGGTAGATTGAGGGCAACAGGGATTTCACCCCTTTTTGTCTCCCTGATGGTGAGGGGAACAAACCATCAGGCACCGCAGTGGAGGTCATGAGGAAGTTGACGAGGTCGGATGAAACAGAGGCTACAGGGGTTGGAACTCACCGTCAGGCGCCGCAGTGGAGGTCATGAGGAAGTTGACGAGGTCGGATGAAACAGAGGCTACAGGGGTTGGAACTCACCGTCAGGCGCCGCAGTGGAGGTCATGAGGAAGTTGACGAGGTTGGATAAAACCTTTGCAACAGGGGTTGGAACTCACCGTCAGGCACCGCAGTGGAGGTCATGAGGAAGTTGACGAGGTCGGATAGAACCTTTGCAACAGGGGTTTGAACTCACCGTCAGGCACCGCAGTGGAGGTCATGAGGAAGTTGACGAGGTCGGGTAAAACGGGGGTAACAGGGGTGAAGTCATCAAGAAGTTGACGAGGTCGGATAAAACCTTTGCAACAGGGGTTTGAACTCACCGTCAGGCACCGCAGTGGAGGTCATGAGGAAGTTGACGAGATCGGGTAAAACGGGGGCTACAGAGGTTCGAACTCACCATCAGGCACCGCAGTGGAGGTCATGAGGAAGTTGACGAGGTCGGATAAAACCTTTGCAACAGGGGTTGGAACTCACCATCAGGCACCGCAGTGGAGGTCGTGAGGGAGTTGACGAGATCGGGTAAAACGGGGGCTACAGAGGTTCGAACTCACCGTCAGGCACCGCAGTGGAGGTCGTGAGGGAGTTGACGAGGTCGGATAAAACAGTGGCTACAGGGGTTGGAACTCACCATCAGGCACCGCAGTGGAGGTCGTGATGAAGTTGACGAGGTCGGATAAAACCTTTGCAACAGGGGTTGGAACTCACCATCAGGCACCGCAGTGGAGGTCGTGAGGGAGTTGAGGAGATCGGGTAAAACGGGGGCTACAGAGGTTCGAACTCACCGTCAGGCACCGCAGTGGAGGTCGTGAGGGAGTTGACGAGGTCGGATGAAACAGTGGCTACAGGGGTTGGAACTCACCATCAGGCACCGCAGTGGAGGTCGTGATGAAGTTGACGAGGTCGGATAAAACCTTTGCAACAGGGGTTGGAACTCACCATCAGGCACCGCAGTGGAGGTCGTGAGGGAGTTGACGAGATCGGGTAAAACGGGGGCTACAGAGGTTCGAACTCACCATCAGGCACCGCAGTGGAGGTCATGAGGAAGTTGACGAGGTCGGATAAAACCTTTGCAACAGGGGTTGGAACTCACCATCAGGCACCGCAGTGGAGGTCGTGATGAAGTTGACGAGATCGGGTAAAACGGGGGCTACAGAGGTTCGAACTCACCGTCAGGCACCGCAGTGGAGGTCGTGAGGGAGTTGACGAGGTCGGATAAAACAGTGGCTACAGGGGTTGGAACTCACCATCAGGCACCGCAGTGGAGGTCGTGATGAAGTTGACGAGGTCGGATAAAACCTTTGCAACAGGGGTTGGAACTCACCATCAGGCACCGCAGTGGAGGTCGTGAGGGAGTTGACGAGGTCGGATAAAACAGTGGCTACAGGGGTTGGAACTCACCATCAGGCACCGCAGTGGAGGTCGTGATGAAGTTGACGAGGTCGGATAAAACCTTTGCAACAGGGGTTGGAACTCACCATCAGGCACCGCAGTGGAGGTCGTGAGGGAGTTGACGAGATCGGGTAAAACGGGGGCTACAGAGGTTCGAACTCACCGTCAGGCACCGCAGTGGAGGTCGTGAGGGAGTTGACGAGGTCGGATAAAACCTTTGCAACAGGGGTTGGAACTCACCATCAGGCACCGCAGTGGAGGTCGTGAGGGAGTTGACGAGATCGGGTAAAACAGTGGCTACAGGGGTTGGAACTCACCATCAGGCACCGCAGTGGAGGTCATGAGGAAGTTGACGAGGTCGGATAAAACCTTTGCAACAGGGGTTGGAACTCACCATCAGGCACCGCAGTGGAGGTCGTGAGGGAGTTGACGAGATCGGGTAAAACGGGGGCTACAGAGGTTCGAACTCACCGTCAGGCACCGCAGTGGAGGTCGTGAGGGAGTTGACGAGGTCGGATAAAACAGTGGCTACAGGGGTTGGAACTCACCATCAGGCACCGCAGTGGAGGTCGTGATGAAGTTGACGAGGTGGGATAAAACCTTTGCAACAGGGGTTGGAACTCACCATCAGGCACCGCAGTGGAGGTCGTGAGGGAGTTGAGGAGATCGGGTAAAACGGGGGCTACAGAGGTTCGAACTCACCGTCAGGCACCGCAGTGGAGGTCGTGAGGGAGTTGACGAGGTCGGATGAAACAGTGGCTACAGGGGTTGGAACTCACCATCAGGCACCGCAGTGGAGGTCGTGATGAAGTTGACGAGGTCGGATAAAACCTTTGCAACAGGGGTTGGAACTCACCATCAGGCACCGCAGTGGAGGTCGTGAGGGAGTTGACGAGATCGGGTAAAACGGGGGCTACAGAGGTTCGAACTCACCATCAGGCACCGCAGTGGAGGTCATGAGGAAGTTGACGAGGTCGGATAAAACCTTTGCAACAGGGGTTGGAACTCACCATCAGGCACCGCAGTGGAGGTCGTGATGAAGTTGACGAGATCGGGTAAAACGGGGGCTACAGAGGTTCGAACTCACCGTCAGGCACCGCAGTGGAGGTCGTGAGGGAGTTGACGAGGTCGAATAAAACAGTGGCTACAGGGGTTGGAACTCACCATCAGGCACCGCAGTGGAGGTCGTGATGAAGTTGACGAGGTCGGATAAAACCTTTGCAACAGGGGTTGGAACTCACCATCAGGCACCGCAGTGGAGGTCGTGAGGGAGTTGACGAGGTCGGATAAAACAGTGGCTACAGGGGTTGGAACTCACCATCAGGCACCGCAGTGGAGGTCGTGATGAAGTTGACCAGGTCGGATAAAACCTTTGCAACAGGGGTTGGAACTCACCATCAGGCACCGCAGTGGAGGTCGTGAGGGAGTTGACGAGATCGGGTAAAACGGGGGCTACAGAGGTTCGAACTCACCGTCAGGCACCGCAGTGGAGGTCGTGAGGGAGTTGACGAGGTCGGATAAAACCTTTGCAACAGGGGTTGGAACTCACCATCAGGCACCGCAGTGGAGGTCGTGAGGGAGTTGACGAGATCGGGTAAAACAGTGGCTACAGGGGTTGGAACTCACCATCAGGCACCGCAGTGGAGGTCGTGATGAAGTTGACGAGGTCGGATGAAACCTTTGCAACAGGGGTTGGAACTCACCATCAGGCACCGCAGTGGAGGTCGTGAGGGAGTTGACGAGATCGGGTAAAACGGGGGCTACAGAGGTTCGAACTCACCGTCAGGCACCGCAGTGGAGGTCGTGAGGGAGTTGACGAGGTCGGATAAAACAGTGGCTACAGGGGTTGGAACTCACCATCAGGCACCGCAGTGGAGGTCGTGAGGGAGTTGACGAGGTCGGATAAAACAGTGGCTACAGGGGTTGGAACTCACCATCAGGCACCGCAGTGGAGGTCGTGATGAAGTTGACGAGGTCGGATAAAACCTTTGCTACAGGGGTTGGAACTCACCATCAGGCACCGCAGTGGAGGTCGTGATGAAGTTGACGAGGTCGGATAAAACCTTTGCTACAGGGGTTGGAACTCACCATCAGGCACCGCAGTGGAGGTCGTGAGGGAGTTGACGAGATCGGGTAAAACGGGGGCTACAGAGGTTCGAACTCACCGTCAGGCACCGCAGTGGAGGTCGTGATGAAGTTGACGAGGTCGGATAAAACCTTTGCTACAGGGGTTGGAACTCACCATCAGGCACCGCAGTGGAGGTCGTGATGAAGTTGACGAGGTCGGATAAAACCTTCGCTACAGGGGTTGGAACTCACCATCAGGCACCGCAGTGGAGGTCGTGAGGGAGTTGACGAGATCGGGTAAAACGGGGGCTACAGAGGTTCGAACTCACCGTCAGTTACCGCAGTGGAGGTCGTGATGAAGTTGACGAGGTCGGATAAAACAGGGGCAACAGGGGTTCGAACTCACCATCAGGCACCGCAGTGGAGGTCGTGAGGGAGTTGACGAGGTCGGATAAAACAGGGGCAACAGGGGTTCGAACTCACCATCAGGCACCGCAGTGGAGGTCGTGATGAAGTTGACGAGGTCGGATAAAACCTTTGCAACAGGGGATGGAACTCACCGTCAGGCGCCGCAGTGGAGGTCGTGAGGGAGTTGACGAGGTCGGATAAAACCTTTGCAACAGGGGTTGGAACTCACCATCAGGCACCGCAGTGGAGGTCGTGAGGGAGTTGACGAGGTCGGATAAAACAGGGGCAACAGGGGTTGGAACTCACCGTCAGGCACCGCAGTGGAGGTCGTGAGGGAGTTGACGAGGTCGGATAAAACAGGGGCAACAGGGGTTGGAACTCACCGTCAGGCACCGCAGTGGAGGTCGTGAGGGAGTTGACGAGGTCGGATAAAACAGGGGCAACAGGGGTTGGAACTCACCATCAGGCACCGCAGTGGAGGTCGTGAGGAGGTTGACGAGGTCGGATAAAACAGGGGCAACAGGGGTTTGAACTCACCATCAGGCACCGCAGTGGAGGTCATGAGGAAGTTGACGAGGTCGGATAAAACCTTTGCAACAGGGGTTTGAACTCACCATCAGGCACCGCAGTGGAGGTCGTGATGAAGTTGACGAGGTCGGATAAAACCTTTGCAACAGGGGTTGGAACTCACCATCAGGCACCGCAGTGGAGGTCGTGAGGGAGTTGACGAGATCGGGTAAAACGGGGGCTACAGAGGTTCGAACTCACCGTCAGGCACCGCAGTGGAGGTCGTGATGAAGTTGACGAGGTCGGATAAAACCTTTGCAACAGGGGTTGGAACTCACCATCAGGCACCGCAGTGGAGGTCGTGAGGGAGTTGACGAGATCGGGTAAAACGGGGGCTACAGAGGTTCGAACTCACCGTCAGGCACCGCAGTGGAGGTCGTGATGAAGTTGACGAGGTCGGATAAAACCTTTGCAACAGGGGTTGGAACTCACCATCAGGCACCGCAGTGGAGGTCGTGAGGGAGTTGACGAGATCGGGTAAAACGGGGGCTACAGAGGTTCGAACTCACCGTCAGGCACCGCAGTGGAGGTCGTGAGGGAGTTGACGAGGTCGGATAAAACCTTTGCAACAGGGGTTGGAACTCACCATCAGGCACCGCAGTGGAGGTCGTGAGGGAGTTGACGAGATCGGGTAAAACGGGGGCTACAGAGGTTCGAACTCACCGTCAGTCACCGCAGTGGAGGTCATGAGGAAGTTGACGAGGTCGGATAAAACCTTTGCAACAGGGGTTTGAACTCACCGTCAGGCACCGCAGTGGAGGTCATGAGGAAGTTGACGAGGTCGGATAAAACCTTTGCAACAGGGGTTTGAACTCACCATCAGGCACCGCAGTGGAGGTCGTGATGAAGTTGACGAGGTCGGATAAAACCTTTGCAACAGGGGTTGGAACTCACCATCAGGCACCGCAGTGGAGGTCGTGATGAAGTTGACGAGGTCGGATAAAACCTTTGCAACAGGGGTTGGAACTCACCATCAGGCACCGCAGTGGAGGTCGTGAGGGAGTTGACGAGATCGGGTAAAACGGGGGCTACAGAGGTTCGAACTCACCATCAGGCACCGCAGTGGAGGTCATGAGGAAGTTGACGAGGTCGGATAAAACCTTTGCAACAGGGGTTGGAACTCACCATCAGGCACCGCAGTGGAGGTCGTGATGAAGTTGACGAGATCGGGTAAAACGGGGGCTACAGAGGTTCGAACTCACCGTCAGGCACCGCAGTGGAGGTCGTGAGGGAGTTGACGAGGTCGGATAAAACAGTGGCTACAGGGGTTGGAACTCACCATCAGGCACCGCAGTGGAGGTCGTGATGAAGTTGACGAGGTCGGATAAAACCTTTGCAACAGGGGTTGGAACTCACCATCAGGCACCGCAGTGGAGGTCGTGAGGGAGTTGACGAGGTCGGATAAAACAGTGGCTACAGGGGTTGGAACTCACCATCAGGCACCGCAGTGGAGGTCGTGATGAAGTTGACGAGGTCGGATAAAACCTTTGCAACAGGGGTTGGAACTCACCATCAGGCACCGCAGTGGAGGTCGTGAGGGAGTTGACGAGATCGGGTAAAACGGGGGCTACAGAGGTTCGAACTCACCGTCAGGCACCGCAGTGGAGGTCGTGAGGGAGTTGACGAGGTCGGATAAAACCTTTGCAACAGGGGTTGGAACTCACCATCAGGCACCGCAGTGGAGGTCGTGAGGGAGTTGACGAGATCGGGTAAAACAGTGGCTACAGGGGTTGGAACTCACCATCAGGCACCGCAGTGGAGGTCATGAGGAAGTTGACGAGGTCGGATAAAACCTTTGCAACAGGGGTTGGAACTCACCATCAGGCACCGCAGTGGAGGTCGTGAGGGAGTTGACGAGATCGGGTAAAACGGGGGCTACAGAGGTTCGAACTCACCGTCAGGCACCGCAGTGGAGGTCGTGAGGGAGTTGACGAGGTCGGATAAAACAGTGGCTACAGGGGTTGGAACTCACCATCAGGCACCGCAGTGGAGGTCGTGATGAAGTTGACGAGGTCGGATAAAACCTTTGCAACAGGGGTTGGAACTCACCATCAGGCACCGCAGTGGAGGTCGTGAGGGAGTTGAGGAGATCGGGTAAAACGGGGGCTACAGAGGTTCGAACTCACCGTCAGGCACCGCAGTGGAGGTCGTGAGGGAGTTGACGAGGTCGGATGAAACAGTGGCTACAGGGGTTGGAACTCACCATCAGGCACCGCAGTGGAGGTCGTGATGAAGTTGACGAGGTCGGATAAAACCTTTGCAACAGGGGTTGGAACTCACCATCAGGCACCGCAGTGGAGGTCGTGAGGGAGTTGACGAGATCGGGTAAAACGGGGGCTACAGAGGTTCGAACTCACCATCAGGCACCGCAGTGGAGGTCATGAGGAAGTTGACGAGGTCGGATAAAACCTTTGCAACAGGGGTTGGAACTCACCATCAGGCACCGCAGTGGAGGTCGTGATGAAGTTGACGAGATCGGGTAAAACGGGGGCTACAGAGGTTCGAACTCACCGTCAGGCACCGCAGTGGAGGTCGTGAGGGAGTTGACGAGGTCGAATAAAACAGTGGCTACAGGGGTTGGAACTCACCATCAGGCACCGCAGTGGAGGTCGTGATGAAGTTGACGAGGTCGGATAAAACCTTTGCAACAGGGGTTGGAACTCACCATCAGGCACCGCAGTGGAGGTCGTGAGGGAGTTGACGAGGTCGGATAAAACAGTGGCTACAGGGGTTGGAACTCACCATCAGGCACCGCAGTGGAGGTCGTGATGAAGTTGACGAGGTCGGATAAAACCTTTGCAACAGGGGTTGGAACTCACCATCAGGCACCGCAGTGGAGGTCGTGAGGGAGTTGACGAGATCGGGTAAAACGGGGGCTACAGAGGTTCGAACTCACCGTCAGGCACCGCAGTGGAGGTCGTGAGGGATTTGACGAGGTCGGATAAAACCTTTGCAACAGGGGTTGGAACTCACCATCAGGCACCGCAGTGGAGGTCGTGAGGGAGTTGACGAGATCGGGTAAAACAGTGGCTACAGGGGTTGGAACTCACCATCAGGCACCGCAGTGGAGGTCGTGATGAAGTTGACAAGGTCGGATGAAACCTTTGCAACAGGGGTTGGAACTCACCATCAGGCACCGCAGTGGAGGTCGTGAGGGAGTTGACGAGATCGGGTAAAACGGGGGCTACAGAGGTTCGAACTCACCGTCAGGCACCGCAGTGGAGGTCGTGAGGGAGTTGACGAGGTCGGATAAAACAGTGGCTACAGGGGTTGGAACTCACCATCAGGCACCGCAGTGGAGGTCGTGAGGGAGTTGACGAGGTCGGATAAAACAGTGGCTACAGGGGTTGGAACTCACCATCAGGCACCGCAGTGGAGGTCGTGATGAAGTTGACGAGGTCGGATAAAACCTTTGCTACAGGGGTTGGAACTCACCATCAGGCACCGCAGTGGAGGTCGTGATGAAGTTGACGAGGTCGGATAAAACCTTTGCTACAGGGGTTGGAACTCACCATCAGGCACCGCAGTGGAGGTCGTGAGGGAGTTGACGAGATCGGGTAAAACGGGGGCTACAGAGGTTCGAACTCACCGTCAGGCACCGCAGTGGAGGTCGTGATGAAGTTGACGAGGTCGGATAAAACCTTTGCTACAGGGGTTGGAACTCACCATCAGGCACCGCAGTGGAGGTCGTGATGAAGTTGACGAGGTCGGATAAAACCTTCGCTACAGGGGTTGGAACTCACCATCAGGCACCGCAGTGGAGGTCGTGAGGGAGTTGACGAGATCGGGTAAAACGGGGGCTACAGAGGTTCGAACTCACCGTCAGGCACCGCAGTGGAGGTCGTGATGAAGTTGACGAGGTCGGATAAAACAGGGGCAACAGGGGTTCGAACTCACCATCAGGCACCGCAGTGGAGGTCGTGAGGGAGTTGACGAGGTCGGATAAAACAGGGGCAACAGGGGTTCGAACTCACCATCAGGCACCGCAGTGGAAGTCGTGATGAAGTTGACGAGGTCGGATAAAACCTTTGCAACAGGGGATGGAACTCACCGTCAGGCGCCGCAGTGGAGGTCGTGAGGGAGTTGACGAGGTCGGATAAAACCTTTGCAACAGGGGTTGGAACTCACCATCAGGCACCGCAGTGGAGGTCGTGAGGGAGTTGACGAGGTCGGATAAAACAGGGGCAACAGGGGTTGGAACTCACCGTCAGGCACCGCAGTGGAGGTCGTGAGGGAGTTGACGAGGTCGGATAAAACAGGGGCAACAGGGGTTGGAACTCACCGTCAGGCACCGCAGTGGAGGTCGTGAGGGAGTTGACGAGGTCGGATAAAACAGGGGCAACAGGGGTTGGAACTCACCATCAGGCACCGCAGTGGAGGTCGTGAGGAAGTTGACGAGGTCGGATAAAACAGGGGCAACAGGGGTTTGAACTCACCATCAGGCACCGCAGTGGAGGTCATGAGGAAGTTGACGAGGTCGGATAAAACCTTTGCAACAGGGGTTTGAACTCACCATCAGGCACCGCAGTGGAGGTCGTGATGAAGTTGACGAGGTCGGATAAAACCTTTGCAACAGGGGTTGGAACTCACCATCAGGCACCGCAGTGGAGGTCGTGAGGGAGTTGACGAGATCGGGTAAAACGGGGGCTACAGAGGTTCGAACTCACCGTCAGGCACCGCAGTGGAGGTCGTGATGAAGTTGACGAGGTCGGATAAAACCTTTGCAACAGGGGTTGGAACTCACCATCAGGCACCGCAGTGGAGGTCGTGAGGGAGTTGACGAGATCGGGTAAAACGGGGGCTACAGAGGTTCGAACTCACCGTCAGGCACCGCAGTGGAGGTCGTGATGAAGTTGACGAGGTCGGATAAAACCTTTGCAACAGGGGTTGGAACTCACCATCAGGCACCGCAGTGGAGGTCGTGAGGGAGTTGACGAGATCGGGTAAAACGGGGGCTACAGAGGTTCGAACTCACCGTCAGGCACCGCAGTGGAGGTCGTGAGGGAGTTGACGAGGTCGGATAAAACCTTTGCAACAGGGGTTGGAACTCACCATCAGGCACCGCAGTGGAGGTCGTGAGGGAGTTGACGAGATCGGGTAAAACGGGGGCTACAGAGGTTCGAACTCACCGTCAGTCACCGCAGTGGAGGTCATGAGGAAGTTGACGAGGTCGGATAAAACCTTTGCAACAGGGGTTTGAACTCACCGTCAGGCACCGCAGTGGAGGTCATGAGGAAGTTGACGAGGTCGGATAAAACCTTTGCAACAGGGGTTTGAACTCACCATCAGGCACCGCAGTGGAGGTCGTGATGAAGTTGACGAGGTCGGATAAAACCTTTGCAACAGGGGTTGGAACTCACCATCAGGCACCGCAGTGGAGGTCGTGAGGGAGTTGACGAGATCGGGTAAAACGGGGGCTACAGAGGTTCGAACTCACCGTCAGGCACCGCAGTGGAGGTCGTGAGGAAGTTGACGAGGTCGGATAAAACCTTTGCAACAGGGGTTTGAACTCACCATCAGGCACCGCAGTGGAGGTCGTGATGAAGTTGACGAGGTCGGATAAAACCTTTGCAACAGGGGTTGGAACTCACCATCAGGCACCGCAGTGGAGGTCGTGAGGGAGTTGACGAGATCGGGTAAAACGGGGGCTACAGAGGTTCGAACTCACCGTCAGGCACCGCAGTGGAGGTCGTGAGGGAGTTGACGAGATCGGGTAAAACGGGGGCTACAGAAGTTCGAACTCACCGTCAGGCACCGCAGTGGAGGTCGTGATGAAGTTGACGAGGTCGGATAAAACAGGGGCAACAGGGGTTTGAACTCACCATCAGGCACCGCAGTGGAGGTCATGAGGAAGTTGACGAGGTCGGATAAAACCTTTGCAACAGGGGTTTGAACTCACCATCAGGCACCGCAGTGGAGGTCGTGATGAAGTTGACGAGGTCGGATAAAACCTTTGCAACAGGGGTTGGAACTCACCATCAGGCACCGCAGTGGAGGTCGTGAGGGAGTTGACGAGATCGGGTAAAACGGGGGCTACAGAGGTTCGAACTCACCGTCAGGCACCGCAGTGGAGGTCGTGATGAAGTTGACGAGGTCGGATAAAACCTTTGCAACAGGGGTTGGAACTCACCATCAGGCACCGCAGTGGAGGTCGTGAGGGAGTTGACGAGATCGGGTAAAACAGGGGCAACAGGGGTTTGAACTCACCATCAGGCACCGCAGTGGAGGTCGTGATGAAGTTGACGAGGTCGGATAAAACCTTTGCAACAGGGGTTGGAACTCACCATCAGGCACCGCAGTGGAGGTCGTGAGGGAGTTGACGAGGTCGGATAAAACAGGGGCAACAGGGGTTTGAACTCACCATCAGGCACCGCAGTGGAGGTCGTGATGAAGTTGACGAGGTCGGATAAAACAGGGGCAACAGGGGTTGGAACTCACCATCAGGCACCGCAGTGGAGGTCATGGGGAAGTTGACGAGGTCGGATAAAACCTTTGCAACAGGGGTTGGAACTCACCATCAGGCACCGCAGTGGAGGTCATGAGGAAGTTGACGAGGTCGGATAAAACCTTTGCAACAGGGGTTTGAACTCACCATCAGGCACCGCAGTGGAGGTCGTGATGAAGTTGACGAGGTCGGATAAAACCTTTGCAACAGGGGTTGGAACTCACCATCAGGCACCGCAGTGGAGGTCGTGAGGGAGTTGACGAGATCGGGTAAAACGGGGGCTACAGAGGTTCGAACTCACCGTCAGGCACCGCAGTGGAGGTCGTGATGAAGTTGACGAGGTCGGATAAAACCTTTGCAACAGGGGTTTGAACTCACCATCAGGCACCGCAGTGGAGGTCATGAGGAAGTTGACGAGGTCGGATAAAACCTTTGCAACAGGGGTTGGAACTCACCATCAGGCACCGCAGTGGAGGTCATGAGGAAGTTGACGAGGTCGGATAAAACCTTTGCAACAGGGGTTTGAACTCACCATCAGGCACCGCAGTGGAGGTCATGAGGAAGTTGACGAGGTCGGATAAAACCTTTGCAACAGGGGTTGGAACTCACCATCAGGCACCGCAGTGGAGGTCGTGAGGGAGTTGACGAGATCGGGTAAAACGGGGGCTACAGAGGTTCGAACTCACCGTCAGGCACCGCAGTGGAGGTCGTGATGAAGTTGACGAGGTCGGATAAAACCTTTGCAACAGGGGTTGGAACTCACCATCAGGCACCGCAGTGGAGGTCGTGAGGGAGTTGACGAGATCGGGTAAAACGGGGGCTACAGAGGTTCGAACTCACCGTCAGTCACCGCAGTGGAGGTCGTGAGGAAGTTGACGAGGTCGGATAAAACCTTTGCAACAGGGGTTGGAACTCACCATCAGGCACCGCAGTGGAGGTCGTGAGGAAGTTGACGAGGTCGGATAAAACAGTGGCTACAGGGGTTGGAACTCACCATCAGGCACCGCAGTGGAGGTCGTGAGGAAGTTGACGAGGTCGGATAAAACCTTTGCAACAGGGGTTGGAACTCACCATCAGGCACCGCAGTGGAGGTCGTGAGGAAGTTGACGAGGCCGGATAAAACAGTGGCTACAGGGGTTGGAACTCACCATCAGGCACCGCAGTGGAGGTCGTGAGGGAGTTGACGAGATAGGGTAAAACGGGGGCTACAGAGGTTCGAACTCACCGTCAGGCACCGCAGTGGAGGTCGTGATGAAGTTGACGAGGTCGGATAAAACCTTTGCAACAGGGGTTGGAACTCACCATCAGGCACCGCAGTGGAGGTCGTGAGGGAGTTGACGAGGTCGGATAAAACAGGGGCAACAGGGGTTGGAACTCACCGTCAGGCACCGCAGTGGAGGTCGTGAGGGAGTTGACGAGGTCGGATAAAACAGGGGCAACAGGGGTTGGAACTCACCGTCAGGCACCGCAGTGGAGGTCGTGAGGGAGTTGACGAGGTCGGATAAAACAGGGGCAACAGGGGTTGGAACTCACCATCAGGCACCGCAGTGGAGGTCGTGAGGAAGTTGACGAGGTCGGATAAAACAGGGGCAACAGGGGTTTGAACTCACCATCAGGCACCGCAGTGGAGGTCATGAGGAAGTTGACGAGGTCGGATAAAACCTTTGCAACAGGGGTTTGAACTCACCATCAGGCACCGCAGTGGAGGTCGTGATGAAGTTGACGAGGTCGGATAAAACCTTTGCAACAGGGG
This sequence comes from Brachyptera risi, assembly GCA_964007535.1. Lineage (NCBI taxonomy): Eukaryota > Metazoa > Arthropoda > Insecta > Plecoptera > Taeniopterygidae > Brachyptera > Brachyptera risi. The sequence continues at coordinate 25,016,229 of OZ023336.1, forward strand.
TTGGAACTCACCATCAGGCACCGCAGTGGAGGTCGTGAGGGAGTTGACGAGATCGGGTAAAACGGGGGCTACAGAGGTTCGAACTCACCGTCAGGCACCGCAGTGGAGGTCGTGATGAAGTTGACGAGGTCGGATAAAACCTTTGCAACAGGGGTTGGAACTCACCATCAGGCACCGCAGTGGAGGTCGTGAGGGAGTTGACGAGATCGGGTAAAACGGGGGCTACAGAGGTTCGAACTCACCGTCAGGCACCGCAGTGGAGGTCGTGATGAAGTTGACGAGGTCGGATAAAACCTTTGCAACAGGGGTTGGAACTCACCATCAGGCACCGCAGTGGAGGTCGTGAGGGAGTTGACGAGATCGGGTAAAACGGGGGCTACAGAGGTTCGAACTCACCGTCAGGCACCGCAGTGGAGGTCGTGAGGGAGTTGACGAGGTCGGATAAAACCTTTGCAACAGGGGTTGGAACTCACCATCAGGCACCGCAGTGGAGGTCGTGAGGGAGTTGACGAGATCGGGTAAAACGGGGGCTACAGAGGTTCGAACTCACCGTCAGTCACCGCAGTGGAGGTCATGAGGAAGTTGACGAGGTCGGATAAAACCTTTGCAACAGGGGTTTGAACTCACCGTCAGGCACCGCAGTGGAGGTCATGAGGAAGTTGACGAGGTCGGATAAAACCTTTGCAACAGGGGTTTGAACTCACCATCAGGCACCGCAGTGGAGGTCGTGATGAAGTTGACGAGGTCGGATAAAACCTTTGCAACAGGGGTTGGAACTCACCATCAGGCACCGCAGTGGAGGTCGTGAGGGAGTTGACGAGATCGGGTAAAACGGGGGCTACAGAGGTTCGAACTCACCGTCAGGCACCGCAGTGGAGGTCGTGAGGAAGTTGACGAGGTCGGATAAAACCTTTGCAACAGGGGTTGGAACTCACCATCAGGCACCGCAGTTGAGGTCGTGAGGGAGTTGAGGAGATCGGGTAAAACGGGGGCTACAGAGGTTCGAACTCACCGTCAGTCACCGCAGTGGAGGTCATGAGGAAGTTGACGAGGTCGGATAAAACCTTTGCAACAGGGGTTTGAACTCACCATCAGGCACCGCAGTGGAGGTCGTGATGAAGTTGACGAGGTCGGATAAAACCTTTGCAACAGGGGTTGGAACTCACCATCAGGCACCGCAGTGGAGGTCGTGAGGGAGTTGACGAGATCGGGTAAAACGGGGGCTACAGAGGTTCGAACTCACCGTCAGGCACCGCAGTGGAGGTCGTGAGGGAGTTGACGAGATCGGGTAAAACGGGGGCTACAGAAGTTCGAACTCACCGTCAGGCACCGCAGTGGAGGTCGTGATGAAGTTGACGAGTTCGGATAAAACAGGGGCAACAGGGGTTTGAACTCACCATCAGGCACCGCAGTGGAGGTCATGAGGAAGTTGACGAGGTCGGATAAAACCTTTGCAACAGGGGTTTGAACTCACCATCAGGCACCGCAGTGGAGGTCGTGATGAAGTTGACGAGGTCGGATAAAACCTTTGCAACAGGGGTTGGAACTCACCATCAGGCACCGCAGTGGAGGTCGTGAGGGAGTTGACGAGATCGGGTAAAACGGGGGCTACAGAGGTTCGAACTCACCGTCAGGCACCGCAGTGGAGGTCGTGATGAAGTTGACGAGGTCGGATAAAACCTTTGCAACAGGGGTTGGAACTCACCATCAGGCACCGCAGTGGAGGTCGTGAGGGAGTTGACGAGATCGGGTAAAACAGGGGCAACAGGGGTTTGAACTCACCATCAGGCACCGCAGTGGAGGTCGTGATGAAGTTGACGAGGTCGGATAAAACCTTTGCAACAGGGGTTGGAACTCACCATCAGGCACCGCAGTGGAGGTCGTGAGGGAGTTGACGAGGTCGGATAAAACAGGGGCAACAGGGGTTTGAACTCACCATCAGGCACCGCAGTGGAGGTCGTGATGAAGTTGACGAGGTCGGATAAAACAGGGGCAACAGGGGTTGGAACTCACCATCAGGCACCGCAGTGGAGGTCATGAGGAAGTTGACGAGGTCGGATAAAACCTTTGCAACAGGGGTTGGAACTCACCATCAGGCACAGCAGTGGAGGTCATGAGGAAGTTGACGAGGTCGGATAAAACCTTTGCAACAGGGGTTTGAACTCACCATCAGGCACCGCAGTGGAGGTCGTAATGAAGTTGACGAGGTCGGATAAAACCTTTGCAACAGGGGTTGGAACTCACCATCAGGCACCGCAGTGGAGGTCGTGAGGGAGTTGACGAGATCGGGTAAAACGGGGGCTACAGAGGTTCGAACTCACCGTCAGGCACCGCAGTGGAGGTCGTGATGAAGTTGACGAGGTCGGATAAAACCTTTGCAACAGGGGTTTGAACTCACCATCAGGCACCGCAGTGGAGGTCATGAGGAAGTTGACGAGGTCGGATAAAACCTTTGCAACAGGGGTTGGAACTCACCATCAGGCACCGCAGTGGAGGTCATGAGGAAGTTGACGAGGTCGGATAAAACCTTTGCAACAGGGGTTTGAACTCACCATCAGGCACCGCAGTGGAGGTCATGAGGAAGTTGACGAGGTCGGATAAAACCTTTGCAACAGGGGTTGGAACTCACCATCAGGCACCGCAGTGGAGGTCGTGAGGGAGTTGACGAGATCGGGTAAAACGGGGGCTACAGAGGTTCGAACTCACCGTCAGGCACCGCAGTGGAGGTCGTGATGAAGTTGACGAGGTCGGATAAAACCTTTGCAACAGGGGTTGGCTCACCATCAGGCACCGCAGTGGAGGTCGTGAGGGAGTTGACGAGATCGGGTAAAACGGGGGCTACAGAGGTTCGAACTCACCGTCAGTCACCGCAGTGGAGGTCGTGAGGAAGTTGACGAGGTCGGATAAAACCTTTGCAACAGGGGTTGGAACTCACCATCAGGCACCGCAGTGGAGGTCGTGAGGAAGTTGACGAGGTCGGATAAAACAGTGGCTACAGGGGTTGGAACTCACCATCAGGCACCGCAGTGGAGGTCGTGAGGAAGTTGACGAGGTCGGATAAAACCTTTGCAACAGGGGTTGGAACTCACCATCAGGCACCGCAGTGGAGGTCGTGAGGAAGTTGACGAGGCCGGATAAAACAGTGGCTACAGGGGTTGGAACTCACCATCAGGCACCGCAGTGGAGGTCGTGAGGGAGTTGACGAGATCGGGTAAAACGGGGGCTACAGAGGTTCGAACTCACCGTCAGGCACCGCAGTGGAGGTCGTGATGAAGTTGACGAGGTCGGATAAAACCTTTGCAACAGGGGTTGGAACTCACCATCAGGCACCGCAGTGGAGGTCGTGAGGGAGTTGACGAGGTCGGATAAAACAGGGGCAACAGGGGTTCGAACTCACCATCAGGCACCGCAGTGGAGGTCGTGAGGAAGTTGACGAGGTCGGATAAAACCTTCGCAACAGGGGTTGGAACTCACCATCAGGCACCGCAGTGGAGGTCGTGAGGAAGTTGACGAGGTCGGATAAAACAGTGGCTACAGGGGTTGGAACTCACCATCAGGCACCGCAGTGGAGGTCGTGAGGAAGTTGACGAGGTCGGATAAAACCTTCGCAACAGGGGTTGGAACTCACCATCAGGCACCGCAGTGGAGGTCGTGAGGAAGTTGACGAGGTCGGATAAAACAGTGGCTACAGGGGTTGGAACTCACCATCAGGCACCGCAGTGGAGGTCGTGAGGGAGTTGACGAGATCGGGTAAAACGGGGGCCACAGAGGTTCGAACTCACCGTCAGGCACCGCAGTGGAGGTCGTGATGAAGTTGACGAGGTCGGATAAAACCTTTGCAACAGGGGTTGGAACTCACCATCAGGCACCGCAGTGGAGGTCGTGAGGGAGTTGACGAGGTCGGATAAAACAGGGGCAACAGGGGTTTGAACTCACCGTCAGGCACCGCAGTGGAGGTCATGAGGAAGGTGACGAGGTCGGGTAAAACAGGGGCAACAGGGGTTTGAACTCACCGTCAGGCACCGCAGTGGAGGTCATGAGGAAGTTGACGCAGGCCGCGCCAGTGCCGTGGCCGACTATGGTCACGTTGGTGGGGTCCCCGCCGAACACGGCGATGTTCTCCTGCAGCCAATGGAGAGCCGCTATTTGGTCCATGAGACCGTAGTTCGCCGGGGAGCGCAGCTGAGGGTCCGTGTTGGCGTTTAGGAAACCTACAACAGACAGAAACAGGTATATGAACAAATTGCTGGAGATGATTATTCTAGAGAAATTTGGTTCTAAAACACGTGAAAATCTAATATTTATAGTGTACAAGTAGCATATTCATTCCATAGCTGTTCCTTATATTAAGAGATTAAATGAAAAGAATTAAATGACATTTTATATCCAATCATCACTTAGAGATGGTAAGGTCGCTCTCTAGCACCCATTCAAATGATCTCAACTTGTCTTCCACAACAATCAATGACTGTATGTCAAGATTTCTATGTTGACGGTATTTTTTCATCGAATACATAAGTTGAGCCCACATTATATATATATATATATATATATATATATATATATATATATATATATATATATATATATATATATATATATATATATATATATATATATATATATATATATATATATATATATATATATATATATATATATATATATATATATATATATATATATATATATATATATATATATATGTATATATATATATATATATATATATATATATATATATATATATATATATATATATTATATATGTATATTCATATATATATATATATATATATATATATATATATATATATATATATATATATATATATATATATATATATATATATATATATATACATATATATATATATATATATATATATATATATATATATATATATATATATATATATATATATATATACATATATATATATATATACATATATATATATATATATATATATATATATATATATATATATATATATATATATATATATATATATATATATATATATATATATATATATATATATATATTGATGTTATATCATGAACATTATCATATCTCTATACACTATAGGATCATAGCTTCAATCCTAGCTATAGCCTGAATTATCGACATCATCAAGAGATTCAAAGTCATACAGCTGACAATATTTCATCCAGAGAGTTGTCTTCAGAGTCCTCTAATGTGTATTTGTTACATTCGAGCAGTATCTTTTTCTCAGTGGTATTATTGAAAAATCGATTGTGAAAAAATATATTCGAAAGTATTAATATCGTGATTGTTTCATCAACTTTTTCACACATTAGAGTATCAGGTGTGTATAGAAAAATAGGAAAACCATCAATTTTTTTTTTATTAACATTGAAACTTGATGAGAAATAATTGATCCTCAATTAGTACTATGGATGAAAGTGAGACGCTTTGACGAAGCACCACAAAGACGATCTTACCACTTATTTCAATTATCAAAAAAAAATTCAATGAAATATGACAAAAAATCAGTGATGGTCAGTGATGAGCCTCTACGCTTCTTCACGTTTGAGTAATAGCGCCTTGCACATTCTGCTAATCTTAATTCAACAGATAGGCTTCTGTCACGTAACAAATTACAAACAATCGTTACTATAGCAATACAGCGAACTGGTGGACTACCAAACATTCTGATTGGTCAATTCCAACTGGTGCACATTGTTGTCAGTCTCTTGCAACAATGGGTGACGTCACTTGATGGAACCTTATTGGACCGTTTCAGTCAAATTCTTTGGAACATCGGGCCGCACAAAACGAGATTCCAAAAAATTGTAAGCTTCACAAAATATTACATGTTGAAGAACAAGTTTTTCAATTCTCTATCCGGATTAGTTATATAGCAAAAGATAATGTTTATGTAAAAATACATCGTACTACAGAACATAGAATGTCAGAATATCACGATTTATTCCAAAAAGAGGTGAAAAACTGAAAATATCGATTGACAGTTCAATTTAGCTTATAGAAGAGGAAGTTTCACAATGCAGTAGTCAAACTGTCACTTCCAACCCAAATCCGCCGTTTCTTGCTAAACTAAGCTCTTTCTGTGACGTCTCGTCCAGTCTAAGATGAAAATTTCATCACAATAATGTATCACATCGAGGTTTTATTTGTTCCAGTGTGAATAAGTGGGCTTGTGTGAGAAATGTGTGACCTATATTTGCGATCCGATGAGAATTGGAAATTGGTATGATCTCTTTCAGAATTGGCGGGTACGTATGAACATTAAATTCTGAACCACAATTAATTTCATGACTTATGTAGAAAATAATATGGTAATATTCATGAAAATACACAGTGTGTATTACACTTCTCACTCATTGGATGAGCGAAGCGAGGACTCAATTTCACCTCACTTGAAACAAACGAGCATTCTTATTCATTTTTTTCACGATCGACAGGACTAATGGAAGATTTTTTTTCTGATGGAACTTGGCATGCAGTGTCATCATCTAAAATCAGGACTGTGTAGTTACGAAGCGCAATCAGTTTGATTTATTAGGAGAAAAAATAGTTTTGGAATTTTGAGAATTCTGAAAAAAATAACCCAGGAGGGAAAACATTTTGAGACAAATTTCTCCGAATAGATTCAGATATCTACGGAATTTGAGTCCATAAATTGAACACATAATTACAAACATTTTTCATGAATCGAATCAGCCGTATTAGAGATGACAATCATTACTAATTTCACTTATATCAATTGAATCTATTGGAAAAAGCCGCCCCTGTGGCCCAGTCAACATTGATTGCGCTGTAGAAACTGGTCAGGTTGACCGTGGGTTCAAGTTCCGCATGAATCATGGGTTTTTGTAAACGTCATTCCACCCATCATCACTTCAACGTTTACCCGTTACCCGTTGTCTTACCCCCGTATAACCTACCTGTTGGTGGGGTCGTTAAGCAGCATTAAAATGAGAAAAATGATATTGAGAAAACGATTGAGTAGGTCAACAAGTGAGACCAATCAGTTCATGGAATGATTCAAATAATTTTTAGGTACATCATGAAAGGAATTAGTTGAAAATATCCAAAAGGTGTGTGAACCTATAGAACTTCTCATTAAATTTCATTTAAATTCTGCGTTTTTCCAATTCGAAAAAAATTCAATTGGTTTGAAATTCATAGTAGTCTCTCTCTCTCTCCATAATATTTTACAATCTCAAAGAACTGTTGTAACCATGTGGTAACTATTGACCAGAAAAACACATACAAAGTTCAGAGACAAAATAAAAGAGAAAAAAGTCGCGAAGTTGAATTATTGTACCAGAATCCAAGAAAGAAGTTTATTGTCTAACAACGAAATGATTATAAAACTTTCGTAATCACTCACTTGGTAACTATATATTTGATGAAAACATCCTACTCACTTTGAACCACAATAATATTATTGGAATTGAAAGTCGTCTTACTGGAAACTACATCCAAACTATCAGATAACCAATCCCAGAGAAACTTTGAAATCTATATTCAAAATGAAATATATCAGAAATAATGTTAAGAAATGAATGATTATTATGGATTCTGCAATGTTGAAGATTACAAAATGAGCGGAAACTGCTAGTTCGAGTGCTTCGGTTGATATTATATTCCATCAGGTGAATTAAGAGTCATCATTATTGATATCTAATAAAACCTATTTGGTTGAGCGATAGCGAAGACATCCATCCCACTCTGATTGGAGCTCCATCCGCTTTTTGTTTGTTCGTTTTTAGGCACTGCACATGTCGTACGTTATGACTGATTGATATGAATTCTCACAAGCAATTCCATATAACCTGGAACTGTCAACTTTTGGGTGAAATCGGTTGGGCCATTTCTGAAAAACTCCACTTCGAAGTTTCTAGAAACCACATGCCATCAAGCTGGGTGGGAAAAGTGGAAGTCAAATGTCCTCAAAAATTTAAATTCAGGCTGAATGTAAATACATAAGTGATACACACTATCAAAATTCGTATGTAATTTTGATTGGCCATTTTGAAAAAAATAATGTAACATGTTTCTTATTCATCGAATTTTAGATAGAAATAATAGCAAGAAAATAATGCCGAGATTTGAGGGTTTCTTGATTATTTAGTTACCAAATGAAGTATATTTTATGACGATTAACGACCCCACCAACAGCTAGATTATAGGGAAGTACGAATGAGCAGGTGATTATAAAACTATGAAGTGATGATGAGTGAAATAACGTTTACAAAAACCCATACCTTGTGTGGGACTCGAACCCACGCCCGACGGTGACTTCAGTTTCCAAAGCGATAACTGATAGCGGACCTAGCTACCGAGAATGGCATACATTCAATGATATTTTATATGAGTCAACGTGTGTATAGGTTTTGATCATACTTTATATAGATATCTCGTCCATTCGTCAACGCATTATCTTCGGTTTGCCCAGTATATTAGTAATCACTATTACCGATGTAATTGTAGGTTTAATTCCATTTCATTTTCATCCCATTTCCTCTTGTTTATTATATTCACATCTAATCATCATGAATTTATATATTGTGACTGTTTTTTCTCTTTGGTCCAGTGTTAGAAAGTCCAGTCATTCTTTTGTAGGATTCAGTGTATACGAAATTGATAGCATTATTAATAATAATGATGATAATAATATTACTATCGTCCTCAAATTGATCACTCACATGATGTTCAGACAGTCAACAATGAAAATTCAATAATCAAAATTGTTATAACCATGGTGATAACCGGTTTAAACTACTCGTCAGACCAATTCCCACGCCGGTAATTCAGACACTTATACGAATGTGGGAGTAGCTCAGACTGGCACTTTACTCATGCCATTTGATTCCACCAATTCGCAGTTAAAGACTAACTGGGCTTGGTAATACCAAGTCTCAGTAATTTTATATTTACTTTGAGTTCAGACGTGTTTTAACACTCAAGGTCCAACCTCCATTACGTCATGAAAAAATTATGAGTTTTTGTCAGTCGATTCGTTTTGATGTGCTCGATAATAATATCGAAACAGATGATAGGCTGACCGGGATGAATTTTGAGATATATCAATTCAAATATCGGATGTTTCCCTATCATTCAACGCGCAACCTTCAAGTTTCATGCGTTTTTATTATTCAACAGATCATTCAAATACACTAAAGTGATGACATTCAATCAAAAAACTTGTTTTATTGTAAATTAAGTTATCATGAATTGAATTATGCAAAAATGAATATAGGTACCCGTTCTCATTTATGAAACACACTCATTTTGAGAGGAAAAATAGTTGTTTCTTCACCAAAATGAAGTCAAAATAGCAACTTAATATTTTATTCAAGTGCTGTAACTTGGGAAAAAAATATGACTGTTTCTTATGCAATTTCAATTCAAGAATACACATGTCTAATGGAGCTTGACTCAAATTTCCCCAATGTAGAATTAATTTCAAATTTACTTTCTGACTCTGCTGACCAAACGGCTGTTGAAATTGAAATGCCCTCACACATGATGATAGGTGATTGCAACTATGATATATCTTTACATACTGATGAAATGGAAAGCTCCATGAATTATAGAGAAAACTCGTTTCAGTTTCAAACATTCAACACTATCGGAAGATGTCGTATCATTTCTCATCATAAATGTCTACCTGGGAACTACTGTATTGAATTGAAACTGAAGCCTCACTCTTGTATATTGTGACTGACGTAAATGATAACTCAGGATAGCGGCTGTCTCGTCTTTCATCCACTATTCATTATTATTGGATAGTCAAATTAATATAGAAGTATTTAGTAGTGATTATATCATAATAACTTCCAATCACGTTAATTTACTTTGCTCTCTCTCTCTCTCTCTCTCTCTCTCTCTCTCTCTCTCGATCTGCCTCTCTCTCCATATATATATATATATATATATATATATATATATATATATATATATATATATATATATATATATATATATACATATATATATATATATATATATATATATATATATATATATATATATATATATATATATATATATATATATATATTATATATATAAATATAAAGATATATATATATATATATATATATATATATATATATATATATATAAGTAGATGGGAAATTATTGTTATGATATTTAGGTTGAGTGAGTGATCACCGGCGCCAGTCATAACTTATATCATCAATGAGGCCCCAATAATACGAATCTAACAGTGATACCGTATTTGTGTTTGTAATTTTCGATAGGTGACTTTTTTCTTGAATGCATGTAAGTCTAAAAAAAGTGATGATGCAATTCATGTCTTCACATAGTATTTATGGAAAATAACGTTTAAGGGGACATTGGCAGCTATTTTCTCATAATTTCGAGATTTGTTTTTTTGGCGCTCGATTGATGGTATGTTTCAATAATTATATACTGCACGACCCATCAAATTATTAGAAGTGGTTCTAGTTATATAAATTTTTTCATCAATCACTTTTTAGGCCTTCTTCTCACTTTTCAGTGCCTCTCATTTTTGACACATTTTTTCAAATGCGTTCATCTCAGAATTTTGTTTTTCAATCGCCGGTACCTGGATCTCTGGAACTATTGAAGATAATCACTTCAAATTTTCACCACATGTAAGTACAAGTGTGCCATACTCGTGTGGAGCTTTTTTTCCGTCTACTCACAATATCATCGGGAATAAAAATTGGTATATGCTCAAAAATGTACGTTTTTTTGGACACTTTCTAAAAAAATTTGAATTTCATATAATATTTTTTTATTTTTTTTATTCTCCAGTGCAAGTGAACAAAAATTTAATTAACTACTGCGGAAGTTTCGTGCATGTACCTTCTATGGTTTGTGAGAGAAAGGTACCGGCAAACTGACAATTTAACATATTGTGGATATAGGGCTGTCAATGTCCCCTTAAATTAGTCGTATTTGATAATATAATATGATAACATTCAAGTTCTTGTTAAAAGTGACCAAACAGTGAAACAAGTGTGATATCACAGGTTTGTTTCAGATGGAATGAATATGACGGAATAGGACTGGACGGCAGAGAACAGAGAAGCATTAGTCCCCGATTGAGTGCCACTGCTGTGTAGAGTTCTTGTAAGCAATCCGCATGTCAGACTAATTGACTGATCGACATCCACGCTTTTTTCCAATTTGGATCAAGCAAATATATATATATATATATATACATATATATATATATATATATATATATATATATATATATATACATATATATATATATATATATATATATATATATATATATATATATATATATATATATATATATATATATATATATATATATATATATATATATATATATATATATATATATATATATATATATATATATATATTTATATATATGTGTGGATTTCGGGGAGAATATCCTTGGAATATAATTTGGGGGACTCCTTGGTTCATTCTTTTTCTCTATAATGTTGATTTAGGCCCGGTATTACCAAGTGCAGTTAGCCTTTATCTGCCAGTTTAAACTTGTTATCGCCATGGTTACCTGTGGTATTTGTTCTCACCAACTCTCAGATAAATATTAACTGGACTTGGTAATACTGGACCTTAGAGAAGTATATGATTCGAATAAACTACAATAATATTTGATGTAGTATAAATGAATGGCAATTCAAAATCGAACGTTCTGAGTGGTGACACCAATTGCCCATCAATTTTGCCTTATATTCATTTTATCAAATCACAATTCTGAATTGAGATTCTGCTTGACTAATCGCCTTTCTTTCCACAAAAATACTTCATGGCTCCAATCATCAGTCATTTTCGAGATAATTCAGGTCAACTACAATAAAATACTGTGGTTTTGAAGTAATGAGGAATATATTGGAAATCATGCATCTCTCAATTATCAATCAATCAACGTCACTTATCCATTAATGCGATCAATGTTCACCGTTTCACCATTAAAATTCTTATCTAATATACCGTGGTTCCAGTGATATAAGAAGAGACAGAATAGCGTTATAAGCGGTCATTAGTTAAAGATAAACTTCTCCTCTCATCGATATGACGTGGTCTTCCGCTTCAAGATAATAAGCTCTTTGGAACAACTTACACATAGTTATAAATACGCTACATTGTGTTGTGAAACAACTTGATGAAGATCACAATTAATTACATGCATAAACTTGTAATCAAAAAGTTTTTCGTTTTTCCCATCTTCATTACACTCATTGGATGGATGTATTCTGGCAAGAGCGTAGGTATAACGTATTATTGAAGAAATAAAGACACTTATTTTCCGTTTAAACTTCAGTTTGTGAAATTAACACCTTGTATGAGGAGCTTGAATAACGTTGGAATTTGAAAAACACACGAAACTTTTTCATCGGAACTTTTTCTTAAGTTAGAGATGATAAACTGGCACTTCCACCAATACTATTTCAAAAAACGGCACTTCCACTAATATGTAAATGAAAACTCTGAATTAATCATTGTTGATGAAAATGAATGCACTATTCATTTTTCATCACTGATTTCATATCTTCATGAAGCGCATTTGTATATTTATAACATATACGTCTTGAATTCAAATAGATTGGGTGAAAATGAGATTTAGCTTAGATGAGGTTTGGGTAGTTCATTCAGGTCAGGTTTTGTTGGGTTTAGGTTCAGTTCTGTTGGTTTGATAGGTCAAGCTAGGTTTTGTTGGTTGAGGTAGTTATATGAGGTGAATTGAATATAATTGAGTTTCCTTGCCAGAACAACAACAACAACAACAACAACAACAACAACAACGCCTCATAGACTACAATTCCCCAGGTCTGTCCTCAAATCTCATCCTCTTCCTATTCACACTGAGAGAGAAATTTATTCAAACACTGCCTCCAAAACGGTTGTATGAAAACAATGAATTATTTTTCAAAAATTGAGAGAATTAAATGTGGGAAAAATGTGATAGAGACATTATTTTCAATAAAACTTTTTTGTTATCAGAAAATATAATAATAAGTTGAATGAAAAAAATGTATTTGAGAAAAAAAAATGGAATGATAATAAGGGTAAGTTGGTGAAACAAAAGAACAAACGCGAAAATAAATTAATAGCACTGAAAAAATGATAGAAAATTAAATGAGATGTTGACCGTATGAATGATTTCGTATGATGACAATTGATCCTCTCAAAGCCATTAAATCATAATGCTTTATCACATCTTTTCCAACTAAAAATTCTGTACAAAAGTTCACAAAAAATGACGTGATCGTACCCCTTGCTTCAATAAACAACCCAACAACGCTGATACTCGAAGCATTATACTTCTCAGTATAATAAGGGATGGTTGGATTATATATTGATTTCTTCTTTTTAGTTCGAAGGATTGTAAATAATCCAAAATCACTTCAGGTATGGTTTTACGAACTGGAAGTTAGAGAAATAAGCAATAGTCAGCGGATTAACTTGTTATCACCCTCGGTCAAGTATATTATTCCTGTATCTGATCCAATAAGAGATCTTAAAACCAAGCTCTTCATTCTGCAATTCGAATATATATAGTTATCTATAATGTTCATCTGTTTTGAATTATTATTCATATTATGTATCAAATACAACATATTGTACCCGACGCAAGGAATAGTATGGATTCAAATTTAATACTGTTGTGTATATTATTCCAAGCTTGCAATTAATTTTAAGCAAGTTTCAATACCTTTGAGTGCGGTTAGATAGACGGATATCCACACGTGTGCGGTGTGTTCTACTTCTTGTTTGCACTGGATCAGCTCAGCCGTGGGATATGTTCGAACTGTCTCTGGGATGTGGGTTAAATCATGGTTGGAGCTAGACAAGGGTTTTTAGAGAGAATTAAGCTAGTTTTGAGTAGACGAAGTTGACCCGTTCTTTTTGTGTTCCGTGTTATTGAATATATTACATGTGCACTCGGTGCCAAGTACACTCGGGTTTTGTACGGGAAAGAGAGTTGGCATCGAGCGAGAGATATGGAGAGGAATTATTATAGCAATATTATTTATTTTCGATACACAATGATACATGAGTTTTAAATGTAGTGTACCGCTGGTGGTAGGAAAAGAACAAGCTCCGTAACAAAATGTGCCTTACCACTAGCCTGAACTGAGATTACTGAATTAATATACTGAAATAACAAAATATCAAATATCTGAAGGAATTGAAAATTGAAAGAAAATAACATATTGGAATAATACAATGAGAGGAAAAAAACACACACACATATATATATATATATATATATATATATATATATATATATATATATATATATATATATATATATATATATATATATATATGTATATCTATCTTCATTCAAGACTCTGTCTCACATTATAGGTTTTCAAAAACACACACAATAGAAATCAATTAATTCAAATGTAAAAAAATCATCAATAATAACATTTTGGAGAGAAAAAAGATGAATGTACACGGTCATGTAGGGCCAACTTCATTTTCACGAAGTGAGTCACCTCTTAATAACATTTCAAATTTGAAAATATCATCTTCTTGACGAAAGTTTGATTTAATTTGATTGTAATGATTTATATGTCTGATGTGAAAACCATTCTGGTATTGCTGATTTCGAGCAAAAGGTATGACTAGTGATAAAATATGTCTGGTATAAATATATGAATATATATATATATATATATATATATATATATATATATATATATAAATATATATATATATACATATATATATATATATATATATATATTTATATAAATATATATATATGTATATATATATATATATATATATATATATATATATATATATATATATATATATATTCATTCATATAAATAGTGATAATAAATACATATGAGCTTGGTTTCATACCATCAGTGACTTGAAATATTATTGATCATTCCGTTTTGAGGCTAGAGTCGTCTATTTGATGACAGTTCCGAACGATCCCAATCTGTCACCTACAGTGTGAATTAGGGAAGAGTGACTGTGTGTGAAGTTTCAAACTAACCCAATATGCTAATAAACTCAAGAAAATGTCAACCGAATCGAAACTTACGAATGTTCTATTCTCTGGTGACAGAGATGGCAGAACATTTTACAATTGATAACTTATTTCTTCTCATTATGAACAGTCGAATATCTAGGAAAAAAATCCATTCACTGGAATATTATCGACATTTCTCATATAAAAATATCATTGATTGACCAACCACAATAGTATGATCAATAAAAATAAACATAAACAGATTGATATTTTTTTTAATAACATCGACACTTGATACAAAATCATTGTTTCCCAATCAAGGCTATGAATGAAAGATAGGATCGTTTGGACGGGGCACCACAAGGGCGATCTTACCACCCCATTTTAATTATTCACTAATTGATATTTGATTATTCTCTTTATTAGTAGCATATTGATAATTTTATCTAATGCTCATACATATAAAATATCCCCCGTGTATATATTACCCCGTGTAAGCTGAACAATTGGTATCGTCGAAGTGGATGGGTGGACAAATAATAAACCGACTTCGAAATAAAAACTGTTCTGTTTCACAGTCACAGAGAATTGCAATTCTCGAAATTTCAATTCGGATTTGAAAAAAATCCATGCATATTCTATCACCAATATATTTCACGCACTGTACGTTGACTGGCACCGTATATTCTACCACCAGTTTCAGTGCGTATTATATCAATGCGTCTTGATCGACCATTTCTTGTGGCCGCAAGTGTAGAAAATGACGTATTTGCAAGACCGGGAACAGTTGACAATATGTTATATATAGATCACTTGGATTCCAGTTATCACTCAAGTTTCCACTAATGATCAATTGAAAAATTAAAATACCATGTATGCCGTTGATATTACTTCATCATTAAAAGTCAATCTGAAAAAATACTGTAGAGAAATGAAATCAATTGAATTGAAGTATGAATGCGAAATGCTCATTGGAGCTGTGTCAAATCATTATAAGGAGCACAATATGAAACATGGAAACGTTATATCTCAATGACTATAGTGAAAAAATACGTGGATACAATTTTCCATCACCATTATTTTCAACTATTGAACTGGATAAATAGAACATAGATTCGAACAAAATCAATTTTGAACGAATGGTTTTAACTTTTTCCTTATCAAAGTTGAAAATAATTGTAACATTTCGACAATATTATCATATCCTCTCGTCGATTATATTATATATTGTCTATAGTAATTGCATATATATTTCGGTGATTGATTTATCAATACTTGACAAAGCATTGAGGATGAAAAAAAATCCCATTACATCAACTCAATGTTCATCGGGAAATAAAAATCATGGTGAAACCATTCCTTAACTATTCCAGTGCAAGAGAACAATGTTATATATGAAACAGAATCACTTGTATGATTTGACTACGAATTGACTCCGTTTTTTCTTGTGTTGGTACATTTCTGTTTGGTCTTTGATATTTCAAAATGAAAAGATTATCAGAACAAAGTATTGTTAGATTGAAAACAAGGGTGACTGCCCTCATTAGTAGCAATGACTTTACTAACGATTCAACTCTTATGATTTCACAATATAAATATTTTGTATGAGAACTCATTGACTTTTATTATACACAAAGAAAACTGAATACTTCAAACGACTTTTATTTCCTCAATAAAAAATAAATCAAATCTATTCAATGGCTCACAAAGATCAAGGTATTATTATTATGAAAGTTGAAAAAATAATTGGAATTGTAGATATATGATAGAAATTCACCAATATTTCCTCATCGTCTACTTGATCATAAATCCTTCCGGAACGAACCGAACTAAGGAACCCATTACATTGCTCTCATTTTATGATCTGCAAATTGATGAGAACACGTGTGTGTGATGGTAAGGTTCACATTTATTTGAAGTAGTTCCTTCTCAAGTTTTTTGAACGAACAAAAAGACAACATATATGCAATATTCTCATCATTTTAAGAGCAGAAACAGCGAATAAAATAGATGAATACGGCCGAATTTTCACTTTCCGCTGAAATTTGTGACACAGCAAATTATTAAATATGTTATTTCAACAATTAACGACTCGCAGTCTCCGCCCCCATGACGTCAGAAATCATACCGTCCAATTAACAGGGCTGTTAGAACTGTAGTCAAATTCAAATATCCAATCGGTATGTCTTGAAATGGCTACAAATGATAATCAATTCAAATGACTCCAACTGGCTGACTGGTAAAGCCATGTCTATTTTGTCGTCAAGTCTTTGGTATTCTGGTTCAATATGAAATCGTATACAACATTAGATACTCCAAGATTCAGGTCCGTTCTCTGCCATATCTAATGGGCCGTGACATTATCCATAAATGAATTCGAATATTTCGCATATTTTCAATGTTATTCAAGCCCATTGTTGATTTGGTGAAGCTATTCAGTGAGAAAGTTGCAGGTATGGTCTCAGTGGCAAACAGTGGAAGTTGTGAAAAGTTATGAAATAAAACGGGCTCATATCAACAATGCCATTCTTAAATACATTACATTGTTGAAAGTTTCATTGTAAGCGTCCGTTTGACATGTTAAATTCAGAAGCGTAATTTGTTCTTATTTTGAGTGTCGAATTCTGAATCCTGAATAAAAGCTGCTATATCCAGTAAGAATCTTTTGTATAAAATAACTCGTTTAATATAGATTGGATTTAAATCCAGACTGCGAGAAATTTGATATATACACTTCTTTCGAAGGTGGTATGGTACTCCATACCAGACATGTTTCAGAACTGATATTCTCCATGATTATTTCTAATGTTTTAGCCAATGTAATTATTTCGTTCTCAAAAACCTACAATTGCTCTGTTTTTTTTTATTTTCAAGACCGAATATTTCCCGCTTTGCCATGTTTCACTGAAGTAATCCCCCACACGAGGGAAATATAGAGTCAACAACTGCTCTCGAGTGATACAACATTGCAATTTGAACCAGTACTAAGCTCACGCTGGCAATACGTGGCAATTAGTGCCTGCTAAGACTGCACTGCGATACACAAGCGCCGACCGTATTGGATGCAAGTGCCGACAGCTTCAACAGGGATACGTTGTGATAAAATCTGTAGCTTCAGTTTTAAATTAGCTTCATTCTAACAAACGGAATGATAATTTATGCTTTGTGGGTTGGTCAAGTCGAAGAGAATTTTATATTCTCTGTTTGCATATTTGTTTAGGGATGGTTTGAATGAAATATATCTCATGAGATGGAAAATCTTTGTAGATTGTGCAATGTATGGTATGATATTATGATATGATATTTCTATTTGTGTTCATGAAATACTGTGTACTTCTATATATATATATATATATATATATATATATATATATATATATATATATATATATATATATATATATATATATATATATATATATATATATATGAATATACGAGAACCGGGGTTTGATTCCCATCATGGTCGACCATCCTGACAGGAGTTTTTTGTGGTTTTCCTCCGCCGTTCAATCAAAAACTGGAATGGTTCCTAAACAACAGGCCATGACCGACTTTCTACCACTATCCAAAAACATAATATATTAAAATAACCTGTCATCTCATCATCCCAACATCTCACCGACGCCATATATATATATATATATATATATATATAGGAATATATATATATATATATATATATATATATATATATATATATATATATATATATATATATACACATATGAATATTTATATATATTCATATAAATATATATCTATATATCTATATATATATATATCTCTCTCTCTCTCTCTCTCTCTCTCTCTCTCTATATATATATATATATATATATATATATATATATATATATATATATATATATATATATATATATATATATATATGAATGAATATATATTCATACATACATCAGAATCGTTCCTTTCATATTTGGCTGTAAATGATGTATGACATAATATAGGAATGAGTTCAGTCTCCAATCGAGGCCTGGGTGTGTGTAATAAATTTCGATTCATTCTAATCATTTCCTTTTTTCATAATTAGGAATCTAGTTATAACCATCACAACATCGTTGAATCGTTGACCTGAACAGAAGTGTTCGTTAATCGAGTATTAACTTGAACGAACTCCGTTTCCATTTGTTTGATATTCATATTTAATTGTTCTGCGCGTAATACCACTTCACCACCAGATTTTCATTATTAATAAATGATGAGATCCTTCAGTTGAAGAACATCTGCCGAAGCTATTTCTTTGTGGGAAAAAATGTTTAATTCAAATAAATCCAGCTGGTATATCTAGATAGATGTTGCCGCTGAATTGCTTTTACCTGTAGAAAAGAATTTCAGAGAAAACGGATATGACAAATGGAGAATTAAAAGAGGAAATAATAAATCTACAGATTCTATTTGAACGGGTTCTTTCAATTATAACTTTCAAAAGGTTCTCTCAATTCGATTTTAGAGTTTGTGGATTTACTAGAAAACTGCTTCAAAGATGTTCTTGATTGTACTTAGTTGATTTCGGTTTTGTTCATCAATACTTCATACCTGAAGTAGAAGTTATCTTAATATTTCCGAATTCCATGAAGATGTGCGTTTGGTAATATCGAACACTTTGTTGTTGAAGATGATTCTAATCTCCTGATGATAACTTGAACAAGTAGGCAGAAAGTTGGCTAAAGATTATTAACATGAATAGATTAAATAGAAATGAGAGAAACGAAATTTTTCAAATATAATCAGTTCACATTCAATTATAATTTGAAAAAAAGTCATTCATTTTGACAGCGTTTTGAAAATGATACATTTCAAATGTGAAGGCGTGGGAGGGGAATGGCCATTCACATGACAGCAATGTGACTCTTCCACACTGAAGCAGAACAGTTTAAAAACGGTAGCAGCCACAAAAAACATTTTTTTGCAGCACATTTCAGCACAAAACGAACACATTTCATGGCCTGTAGAGAAAATTTCCATTTTCCAAAGGAAAGTTTATGAACATTGTATTCAATAAGGTTGAAATGAATCAACAGGTGAATTCAAATGGAAATTTAGGTTTGTGAATGTAAAAATAACTTTGTATGTATTGAATATTTTCAAATACTAGGAAAACGGGGGATCCGCGTTGTGAGATGAGCTTAGAAGTATGGAAATCTAGAATGAAAAATATTCTGTCAGCTCAGTCCACATTCACGGACCTTGGATCACTTCAAACGTTCGAAAACCTCACCTGCAACTTGTTGATATTTATAGTGCTGTAACCTGGCGCATATATACTTTGCAAATCCAATTGATCCAAATATTCAATAAAATGTACACTTTTATTGCGTTTTCTTTGTTATTTCTCATCAGATTGTTGCAGAAATCTCTGAAAAGGTGTATGATAATATTGTTCATATTCCGTGGAAATTTGAGAGCTTTTGAAGAATTCTTGTTCTCAAATTTTTTTCTCCGGGTTATTCTCATCAGGATTTTTCAAACTTTCAGATTATTTTCCATAAAATCCTTCCGACCGATTTCTCTGAATAAAAATTCCAGTCTATTCTGGTTTGACAGAAATATATAGAGAAATTTTCAAGTCAATAAGTATTTTTTCCTGACCTGTATGCCGCTTACAAAATTCAAAAAAAAAATTAAAACATAAAAACCAAGCCCATTTTTTTCGGCATGTGAAATGGAATCTTCACTACGCTCATCTAAATATATCATAGATACCATATTGATTTGAACTAGGCGGCAAGTCCGATAAGATATTCGCTTGGCGGCCTCGATCCAACTTAAGTGCCCCAACAACTTGGAAACTGTCGAGTGACATTTTTTTGAACGATGTAGAATCAGTAGATCCAACTAGTATCGTATATGGATTGAAACTAGTTTCCATTGAAATAATGCCTTGATAATCCAATTATTTACAACTGATCTGATGTAATGTCATTACTGAGAACAGTCATTTTATATGTCTCCCGATAAATGTACCGAACCCATTATTTTCATTTATAATATAGCCTGAATCTAATTACAGCTTCCGTCTTTTGTATAATGAGTGTCTGGAAATTCGTAAAATAAACATAAGGTCGTGTTCTTAAGGCTCGCTTTAATTATTTGAGTGCGATACTAAACCATTTAAGTACTAAGGAGCTCTCCCAATATGTTTACTTCATGGTAGGAGTGCGAGAGAGAACGACGGGAATACTGGAAGAAGAGTGAGATATACCAGAGGGAGCAATATTCAGTTTTACAATGGTAGATTAAAACATTTTTACCACGGTTGTTAATTTGTTTTTACTGGATTTCCAGTGCAGTTGCTGTAGCACAATTGTGACTGACGTAAGATCACGAATAATGTAATCGTATATACACACCATATATATATATATATATATATATATATATATATATATATATATATATATATATATATATATATATATATATATACTCGCTGCATGGTTAGATGAGATGGTAAAAGTGCACATACTAGATGACGAAATACTTTTCCAACATGTGGTAAAATATGCTATTTCTCTGTCACAAGATTTTCAATGGTAATTGAAATACATCTTTGTTTTTATGGCACTCCTTATTTTCAATTTGGGAAATAATTTTCCTGAAAATCATTCAGAGATCATGAAAAAAATGTTCACAATTCCAATTTCAATCACGTTTGGATGGTTATTAGTTCTGGTTATGGAAATTGAATGGAATGAAAAACTAACGGTTGCAATTTTTCTCATCAGTTAGGAAATTTACCTTGACAAATTATGAAATTCTAATTAATTCCAAATGAAAAAAAAACAGTTAGGGAGACGAAGTTTTCCTCCTATACGATTGATTTTTCAGAATCATTATCAATCAACGAAGATGAGAAATACATTCAATAAATCAGTCGATGAATAAGATAGAATGAACAATAGAAAAAAAAGGGAAATAATCGAAAAAAAAAGAAGAAGAATGAAAACATAATGCAAGAAAACGATGCGATATCTTCGAAAACAAAAATGGAAACACTGCTCTAGTGAATAGAATATGAATGAAATATTGAAGGTATATGAACTCAAGATGAATGTTGATCTTGAAAATGAGCTGAAATCAAGAAGAACGTGAATTCCTTCACCACGTCGTCAATGCCCGATTGTTTGTTATCTTCTTCAGAATGTATAGGCCTATTATAAGATATTTATATTTCGGTTAATTATTGTTTCTGCGTCGTAAGATCGCTTTATGATGCCTTGGCCGAACGACGCTACCTTCCGGCAATCTTCAGCATTTATTGGATAGCATGATATTGTGCCAAATTTCGACCGTATCGAAAAAAATAGCTGATCTAATATCTTCTTTCCATAATTTGTAACAGCTAGTTTTCAGCCTACGTGGTATACTTGATATGGTTCTGTATAGCTTTAGAGTCAATACTCACGTCGCTCGCAGCAAAATTACAAGAATTTTCAACATGAAGATGTTACACTTGTCTCGCTTTCCAGACATTTCATTGTATAATGTATATTTCGAGAGAGAGTGAAAGATCAAGAGTCAACAATCTGACTCACCCAGATTTAGGCAGCACAGTTCTTGATATAATTAGGATCGTCACTCATCATGTTCCTGACTATGGTAATTTCATCACCGAATTCCGATTTTTCTGAACATTGATAAACATTCAATTAGATTCAATCAAATTTTTCAAAACTACATGGTGAATATATTAAATTGATCTGATCAATATTTATATATATTTTATGATGAGTTCATGATGTGAAGTCATGTTTGACATATAATTCGTGAAGTTAAAATTTGTCAACAGATGTCTTGAATACATTCTCAAATCAAACCCACAGCATTTTTTTCAAAAAGAGTCATATATATTTCGACTGTTTTTCTCATGTTGGTTTTAATGATGCACTATAATGATAACTAAGATCTATTGGCACCGGATGGATGATTAATGGGATGAAGGTTTCAAAGATGATGACAAGGATAGTGGAGAGGAAGCGGTCGTTGCCCATATTATAGGAACCATCCCAACACCAGCTTGGACTACAGATAGAAACCCTCAAACACCTCTGTGAAAATGAACGGTGGTGGGGATCGAATCAGGTCCGACATGCCCCTTCACATCCCGGATCACATGAAGCGAGCGTGCTAACCACTGCGCTGCATGTGCCGGTGACTGGTTTAAATAATTATAAAAATATAATACCATATCTGCTTTAATTCTCAACGAAAAGATTGACCTTTCAATAAGGTAAGAAATCCTTGTTACCATCACAGCACTAGAATCTCACATCTGATCCTCAATTCCCAACAGGGGAATGTGGAGACGAAGATAACCATCTCCCTTCATTTGTTTCATACTGGAGAACATTATCAGTAACGAGCTAATTCAATTGCATTGTTGTAAGACGGTTAAAATGAGTTCACTTGTGTCACTAGCGCCATCTTTCTAACTGACATACCGTTCACTATCGGCATACTTGTGAACTAATTATACATTGTCAAAGTATACGGCTCCTCTACATTTATGAAATACCCATTGTGAGGGTTACGTTGTACACAAAGGGAGTTAACGGCGAATAGCTTAAACATTAGTTATAGTATTATTATATTAAAAGTTATAATAAGTTATTAATAAAGTTTTGTTATCGGGATGGGCGGTATAGGACTTAGGGTATTTGAATATGTTGACGGGAGAAACTATATATATATGGGATTGTTGTTATACCACCTTGTTTTAATAGTTGATTATTACGGCGTAATGAGAACATCATTTTGTATGTTGTTGAGGAACTGAGATAGATTGTATAAGCCTTTATTATCTGAAGTTCCCATAGGCATGAAGTACGTGAATATATGAGTTCACCTTGTTCCAGTGAATCACTATCTATAAATATATTCTCGAAATATGTTCCCAACACTTGGAATGAAAGAATGAAAATGCACAAAGAATACATTGTGAAAGAGAAAACATAAATTGTATTGAAAAGCATCGTTTTTCGAAAGTTCATACAGACTCTGGTGACGTTATGATTATAATTTATACAAATTCATTGAATAATGTTGGAATGTTTGTAATAATGTTGGTGAATTAGTGCCTTATTAACAATATTATCGGTCACATTAGAGAAGCGGAAATTAGTCTTCATTTCTGAAATTATTGGAAAAATTCATACACGAATTGTCAAAGTGATATTTATAATTGTTACTTCTCTGTCAAACCGCTAATAACTACGTATTCATAATAATCTGGTATGGTATTCATCTCGGTATTGCATTGGCATTGTTATTGGTGTCAATTATTTCAATTTTATTTTAATTTGATATTATTTCAATATTCAGTTCTTTAATTAGGTTTCATCATTTCTACATATATTATATTGATCATCAATTTGTGCACTTTGGAGTCAGGGACCAATAAAAGTTCATAAGTTACAATTCAGAGATAAAACATACATTTTATGTGGTTGGAGAAGAAAGCGTTGTTATTCCAGCCCCGTTATTCAAGTCACCATACAATTAATACATTCTACGCTTCAACATTTTTAAATGATCATAAAATCAATTATATACGCATATCATTTATCTTATACATGAATTAATTTCGAATGTTCAAAATATAAGTATCAGAATAGTGTCATTTCTCTCGACCTCTTTCACTTGATGAAAATATTGAACCCATGAAACTATTCCCAATAATCATATTTGCTATGCATAATTGTTATGTTTGAAAAAAGTTTATGTATAATGCATACCATAGATTATACAACCACCTAGGAGTGTGTTATATCCTAAAGTTGTACAAATACAAACAAATAAATAAATGAATATATGAAATGAAACAATTTTTAATCCATTATTGGTCTCTAATACAATACTACATTGAAACAACATCGCACTCTTGCCACACACATTCATTGCTCTTCATCAGATTATCTCACAACACTAAACTCCGTGTTCCACTTTCAATCGGAAGCAACTATCCCCGTTTTATTTATTAACTAGACCAGGAAAAGAGGAAACTGGCCAACTTCCGTTCTTTGAGTCTCCACCAGTTTCCACCAGTTTCCATCCCATTAGGTACAAGAAAAGTTGAAAACCGAAAATCCCCCAAAGAAGCGTAATAAATATAAGATTTGCGGTATTTTACATGTACACGGTTGGTCTATAGCAAGTTCTTCTCTTTCTTGGCGCATTGCTGAATCCACGGTTTAAATCAAACTGAAGTTCACCCACACTGTGACCGACTGCTGAGAAACTCCAGTAGTATTATTATATTAAGAAGTAAATAATAATGCTGACCTAGTTGGAAATATAAAGGGAGATACAATTTTCAGATAGTTGAGTTTAATTGATGATATTATCATTATTATTATCATTATTATAAATAAAATGTATGTGTAGGTGAGCGGGAAATGCACGTGATAGGCCTACATTCCATTTTGATTGGAGTATTCATTGAATAGAGCTTCATTCTCTATTTTTCTTTCCAGAAATTTATATGAACACAAAATTATCATTCATTTTGTTTTTCTTCTACATTTTTTTTAATAACACTAAGAATACGGTGTGTTCATGTTCATTTATTCCCACTATTGGGCTTATATTTCATTATTCGTAAAGGAAGACTTCTTTCAATATTGTCTTTCGATTTGTTTCGGTTAGTTTTCAGATCAAATATAGATTTCCCTCAAATTATTCAGACTTGAAACTTATTTTCAATCTGTATTATTCTTAAGTATGAAATGTTAGTTAACTTCTGTGACTTTGCGGGCCTACAAAATTGTGCCTAAATCTATCTGAAAATATGAATATATATCTTTTTTCATTATTATTATTATTATTATTATTATTATTGACTTCTTGAGAACTTTGGTAATCTATACATAGTTGAATTGTCGATTCATTTGTGAATGCATGTACAATTCAAGATGAAGAAAGCAGCCATTGTTTTTGATACATAGTTTAGTCTTCATGTCTTTCAGACTTCGGTTGGATATAAGATTAGTTGTTTTATTATTTGTAGATAGGGAATGCTCAACCTGAACAAATAATTATCATTTCAGTACGTCTCTGGAATATCCCCAGCAGTAACTCGGAAGTTATTTAATCTTGTTTGTTATTAATAATAATTCATAATCATATTCATATTCACTGTGAATTGTAGAGAACTATTTCCATGGTGGAATTTGAAGATGATTTCTAGTTAGTGACAAATTATAATGAGCTTGAGATTACTAAATCCCGAATGTGATTAAAATGGTAGAAAACATGTACAAATGAGTTGATTTTGTTCTACCGAATTGACTGAAACCATCTACAGAAGATGTTAGTTCTACGTAAGTTCAGTATTTATGTTGCCTCTTTTTTCTTGAAAATATTAGTTTCTAAACGATAAGTACAGAAAACGTTTCGATTCTCCACAATCCATGTAGAATATGATGATTCTGTGATTTACTTCATCAAGAACTAAGTTACAAACATTGTGCCAAAATGTAAAATACACAATTTTTTTCAGATTTTCATTGGGTAAACATGTAACTTCATAATTGTAGTGGTAAGATCGCCCTTGTGGTGCCCGTCATACGGTCCAACTTTCTAATCCCTGATTAGAGAACAATAACTTGATGTTGAGTTTTGTTGAGAATGAATAAACATAAAATCGGAATAATTGTAGGCTATAAATCATCTGTCGCCTCCTCGCCTGATTCAGTTAAGGAACTACTTAAGAAAGTCAACGCAAGCTGGGGCCGGATTAGAGAGCCACAAAAATAAGTATTTCTGTAAACATCTGTCATTCGCTTATTCATACCCCCAAAAACATATATCGCAATACAATTAGATAGACATATTTTTTTTCATCGTGAATGTAATAAAACTAAAAAAAAACGCAGCGCATGCGTTGTAAGCCTACGATGAACGATATGGGCCTATTTATGTGGAATATACTGAAAAGCTATATACACATGAAAAATTCAAAACCATTGATGCATGGCTTTCGTATTCTGATTGTTCCTTTTTTGAAAATCGTTCGATGAATTATTTGATTTCGATTTTTGATTTTCCTAATAGCTTCCTAATTGATTTAAAAAAATATATCACATTTATTTTTTTCGAAACGGTTGATACGATTTATGTGAGACTTCAAAACGTTGTGAAACATTCTCATTACAAATTTCCTGAAAATCTGAATTAATTCGAAGAAGTCATGTTTATCAAATATTCTCCTTTCTTTTAAACTCATAGGGATTTCGAAACATTTGAGATGATTTTCACAGAAAAATGAGTGCAGCCGATTGGGCCTCGAAACAGTACAATATATCGAGTTATATAATGACACGTGTGTACGCCAAATTTGAACACAATGTGTTTTTCCCTTTGACATGTAGAGCGCAAACAAAAAAACATTTTTTTTCTCGAGTACGGCAGAATGGATTTCCACTTTGACCATCCGATGCATAATCTCTGTATTCCTCACCTAAAATGCCCAGCCTGTAATTGATGGTGACGACCACCACCCCTCCGTAGCTCGCCAGAACGCTGCCGTCGTAAGGGTTGCCGGAGTTCCACTCGTACGACTCGCCGTGGACGAAGACCATGACGGGATACCGGCTAACTCCGCCACTTTCACGCGAACCAGCTGGAACAAGGAACAAGAACACAAGTCTGAGAACAAGAGTGAACACAACGAACCATCTCGATAATATTATCATTGATTTGATTCAATTCAATTCAATTCAATACTTCATTTGCCAATTTGATTTTTACATTCTATAAATGAGTTATGATAAAATATAAGGTAAAACAAAAATATGATGAAAATCAACATAATATAGACTGAAATTCAACTATATGTATAAGATACATATGAAAAAAAGAACATCCATACACAACATACTCATTTATATATATATATATATATACATATATATATATATATATATATATATATATATATATATATATATATATATATATATATATTTATACTATATTCATTTATAGTTTATCGACGAACTGTACTGATGACTTCGATCTATTGGTGTTGGTGAATGGCATATGAGATGATGGGATGATGAGATGAAAGGTTATTTTATCAGCTATTTTCGGATAGTGTGAAAGAGTTGGTTGTGGCCTGTTGTTGAGGAACCATTCTGGTATTGACCTGCACGACAAAAGGAAACCACGAAAAACCCCTGACATAATGGTCGACCATGTATGGGGATAGAACCTTGGTCTTCTGAATGACGGTTCAGTTTGTTACCACTCGACCACTCGTCTCTGTGATAATATCATATCATTGGTTGAAACACAAAACTCCAATGAGTAAGAAACTGGTAATTGAATTAAATGTGTGATTTTTTTTCCAAGATCGAAAACTTGATAGAAAATAATTGCCATCAAATTAAATCCATGAATGAAATATGGTTTTGAAATATGAGATATATACAAATTATTTGTTGTGGGAGAGACAAAATACGGAATATTCACAGTTTGCTAATATTGTGATGAATACAATTCGAAAATTCTTTTTCAGATTCATTGAAAAAAAAATTCACTACAGTGATCAAATCACACGGAGAAGAAAATAAGCGAATATGTTAAGTTTTTTTTCCCATTCACTCGATCTAAAATACAACAGACAATTGGATAACCACTTAGTTACTCCGACAGTTAGTCACCGTCATAGTTACAAAACCACGGGACAGGGCGAACAAACGAGATAAACAATTAAATCCATGAAATAGCTAACCACAGGACTTCATACTCTCATACTAATGGACACTAGGAAAATATAAGTTCATAGACATTGCATTCGATTCAGTATGTAAAATTTCCAAATTCAACCAAAATATTCTCAATTGTTTAAACAATTGTTTGATTAAATGATATGTAAATTTATCAACTGGATAGATACACAATCTGAGGTTATTACATCGGGAGAAGATATGAATGAATATTCTCTCATTGGAATTATCCCCCATATTATTCATGATGAAAATACTCAACAATTCAGTTGATATATACCAAACCTATTCAATTTTGAAAGAAACATAATGTATTGAAATGAATGAAATGGAAATGATAACGAAGTATCTCAGCGTACTGATGATTATCGTATCTTCAAAGATCTTATACTTCACGTCTATGATCATCCATCGTCCTTACTTTAATCTCAAGACATATGAAGTGAACTATCTGATACCTAGTTCCACTAACCACGTAACTCATAAAAGAAATTACAAGAAGCGATAATTCAGAGAACAAGTAATCGAAATAAATAATGAAAAACAAAAACACATTGCCCTACATTCTACAAGTATATGGATTTATCTGTGTCAAGAGATAATCTTTTTTCTCCTGGCTTCGAATTGCGCACAGTTGAGATAGTAAAGGTGCGCGCGTGTAACGATGGGAACGGGACATTATACCAGAGATAAATCCATTAAATTGTCTAGCGACTATTAAATCGAAACAGTTTTCTCGAGAGCGAGTGATTTTACTCCAGAATTGGTGCAAAGATAAAGACAATATACTCCTTTAAAATGTAAGTGGGCTATATAAACAACGGGTTTGCTACACTTATTGTACTATTTTTCACGAAAACGGAGCTAACAAGTGTAAATGATATTCACATTACCATCATATATTACTATGAAAGTCCTCATTTCATTTCTGTTTTCATTACTTTATCGGTGATTCAGAGAGAGGTCAGAATATTATATATATATATATATATATATATATATATATATATATATATATATATATATATATATATATATATATATATACATATATATATATATATATGAACATATATATATATATATATATATATATATATATATATATATATATATATATATACATATATATATATATATATATATATATATATATATATATATATATATATATATATATATATGTATTAATATATACATATATATATATATATATATATATATATATATATATATATATATATATATATATATATGAATATATATGCATATATACATATATATATATATATATATATATATATATATATATATATATATATATATATATATATATATATATATATATATATATATATATATATATATGATCATTATGAATGATTTCAACATGAGTTCAGTTAGTCTCGATTATCTCCAAGGTGCAAGCTCTCTTTCAATGAAAACGAATCACCACGACCGCATAATTACGCTGAAAGAATGATAAGCCGGAAGCGTTCGTTCATACAAATTACCAACTTTTTTTTCCAACCATTCTTTATTAAAAAAATCTGCTGCGGGCACAATTGAAATATTGAGAATATGTGCATGTTTCACAGAGTATGCACATCCAAGTATAAGTAAAGTATACACAATCATATGGTTTATTTCTCTTTGCATGACGTTCGTATTGTTAATTATTTCTTGTTAATAATTTATGTAATTTTCTTCTTGCTTCTCATTAGTGATTCACAGTAGCATCAAAGTGAAACTCGGATATTGAATTCAAAACTTTGCTATAAAACGATTTGAAATCATCAATACTGGATAATGAATTAATCAGAAATTGAAGTGTAAAATTTGTCAAGTTTACGTGTGCACGTTGGATGGTAGAATAATACATTTGGGTGGATTCTTGGATAAAAGGGCGTGGACCATTTCATGAGGAACAGAGTACCCACTGGGAATGAAGGCTCGATCATTCTTCATCTAGTAATTTTACTTCTATTTTCAACAAGATTCTTCTTCTTATTATCATTATCGATGATTATTATTCATAACTAAGTTCATTATTCTATAATATGCAATTCGAAGTTTCCACAAATCTTTCTTTAAACATATTGTTGTTCAACGAGATTCGGTCATGGACCACCGTAGAGTACGGACGTGTCTAGCTGCTCTCTGAATTAGTGGAACTGAACGGGTTTGTTCAATAGGTTAAATTACATATATAGAGGGGTATCACACAGTGAGTCAATACATACGTATATAGACTATAGATAGAATGGAGAAGATTGCTGCATTAGAGGGGGCTATAGTGAGAATGGAAAGTGCGTTAAATTCTGTAATTAATAACTTGAAGCCTACTATTAAAGAAGCAGTAAGTGAAATTTTGGATGCCAAATTTAAGACTGTTGAAGACGAGATGATGAGGTTACGTGAAGAAGTTGGTTGGTTGAGAGGTAAAGTGAATATGCTGGAGATCGAGCATAACAAGTCCCAAAACAAGGAAAGAAAATTGAACGTTTTATTTCATGGGGTGGCACGCAGTGATGAGGGAGATTTAAAATGTATTGAAGAAATAATCGGTGGAATTATGGAGGTGGAGGAGTCGGCCGCAGATATCTCATTCGTTTCTCGCTTGGGAGGTAAGACTGCAGATGGTCCTGTTTTGGTCAAGTTCAAGTCCATATCCAGCAAAGTTCAAGTGTTGCGTCGAGGCTACACCCTCCGAGGAAGGAACATATACGTTGGTGAAGATCTTAGTGAAAGTGATCGTCTTATTAAGAGACATGTCTTAGAACAAAGAAAGATTCTCTCCGCCAAGGGTAAACGGGTGAAAATCAAACGTTACAACTTGTTAGAGGTTGATGGGGTGCTGTTTGTTAGCGATGGAAAAACATTGGTGAGAGATAGTGAGATGATTGCATGATACCGTAAGCCTCAATCCTACATAACGAACAGTGGAACTCATAAGATTCATATTTTATTTTGGAATATTCAAGGTTATCAAAACTTATGCGATTTAGACGAAGTATCAATAAATGAGTTATTATTATGCGATATAATTTGCATAAGTGAAACTTGGATGCCATGTGATCTGAAACACGTCCCGTATTTCACGAAAGACTACAAACTATTCCAGTGTAAGGCAACGAAAGAAAGAAGCAAAGGTAGAGCCAGCGGGGGTCTGATTATGTTGATCAATAAACATTATTATGAAGCAGAACTTGTGGATGAATGTGATATGTGGCTTTTTGTAAAAATGAAATCCGTGCGTCAAGACGACGAACAGGGAGTTCCTATTATTGTGGGTGTCGTATACATGAGACCTAGCAGAGACTTCAAACATTGTATGAACTTATTAGATGAAACATTGCAAAAGATACGTGATTCATATACAAACTGCAAGATTTACGTAGGCGGTGACTTTAACGCGAGAATAGGAGATTTAAACCAGCACGAGAGTATCGTGCTGGAAGGTACTGATCTGTATGCGAGGAGAGATACTTTGGATGACTTCATCAATTCCAAAGGAAGGTTATTATGTGACACACTAGAGAACAATACATTTATGGTTATTAATGGTCGAAGTAGAAGTGATCGCCCGGCCAAGTTAACTTGGTTGAATTATAATGGTAGTAGTGTAATAGATCTGGTTTGGGTCGATGTTACATACGTAAATAGTGTATCTGACCTTGTTGTTTTAGACAATATCACTGTGTCAGACCATTCCCCTTGTAAACTCACTATACATGAAGAGAAAAATAGTGCGAGAATAACGAAAACAAATAATATGCATAGATTTTCGGATAGGAAGCTAAAATGGTTTCCAACAAATGGCATGTATACAATCAGAATGCAGGAATTATTCGTCAGTGGAGTTAAGTTGTTCGCTAAAAATGCAACATCTGAAGAAATGTATACACAATTATGTACAAATATTAGTCAGGCTGCCAATGACCTCAACATGTTAACAGCTGTCAACAGTAGGTCGTTCAAAAGCAAAAACAAACCATGGTTCGATAGGGAATGTATAGAACTTAATAATAAAACTAGAAGATTATTACGTAAGTGTAAAAGAAATGCTTTTGATAAGATGGACGTGAAATGTTATCTAGATTCTAAGAAAATGTATAAATCTGTTTTGAAAGCTAAGAAATGTGATTATCAGAATAAGTTCAGAGAAGACTTGAACAATGTTAAAAATTCAAGTGCATTTTGGAGTACGGTTAAAAAGTTTCGGAGCCGACAACACTGTGACAATCCCATATCAATAACTAACTGGGAAATATTTTATAAAAACATATATCCCGAAAGATCTGGGTTATTAACTGATTTTCAGGATGCCAGGCATCCTTACCTAGACTCACCAATTAGTGTAGAAGAATTAAATAACTGTCTAATGAAGTGCAAACTAGGAAAGTCACCTGGTTTAGATAAGATATCAAATGAATTCTTAAGATGTTTGCCTACAGAGTGGACTTCTTATTTGTTGGCGTTTTATAATACTATATTGGAGAGTGAAATACCACCGTTAGAATTTTCCCTAGTGGAACTTATATTGTTGTTCAAAAAAGGTGACAGAAATGATCCCAGTAATTATAGGGGAATCGCGTTGATAAATTGTATGATGAAAATATTCACTCAAATAATTGCTGGTAGATTGAATACGTGGGCAGAAAGTCACAGAGTTTTACCCGAATGCCAAGCTGGTTTTAGGCAGAAGAGAGGTTGTATTGATCACATATTTGTTTTAAGTAGCCTCGTACACAATCATATAAGATTACAAGGAAGGAAAGTTTATGCTTTGTTTGTAGATTTTAAGAGAGCGTTTGACTCAGTTAGCCATGATCTTCTCTGGCAAAAACTTAATAATTTAGGTGTCAGTTCGAAACTTATAAGAATATTAAGACACATTTACAGTAAGGCAGAGATGAGAGTTAGACTATTAGATGGGCACACCTCACCAATCAATGTAACTGAGGGCGTATTACAAGGGGATTCCTCAAGCCCTTTATTGTTTTCTTTATTTATTAGTGACATTGAAGACTATTTCAGGAAAGCAGGTGTCAGAGGCATAAGTATAGATGGGATATCGGATATTTTAATGCTCTTGTTCGCGGACGATTTGATTGTATTTGGAGACACTCTAATCGATCTACAGAAGAAAATTAATATTTTGGATAAATACTGTAGTACAGTCAACCTCACTGTCAATATAAATAAGACGAAAGTAATCATTTTTCGTAGAGGTGGAAAGTTGAAAATGTCTGATATTTTCTACTATAGAGGAGAGAAGCTTGAAGTGGTTAATAGGTATATTTATCTCGGTGTTCCATTTGTTTCTTCAGGATTATTTTATGACGCTTCTAATTATTTTGTTAATAAAGCAAATACAGCTGTTGGTTCTGTTCGTGACATAATGGTACGATCTAAGGTAGACTCTTGGGCAGGTAGAGAAAAGTTATTTGATTCAATAATTTTAGCTACTCTCCTCTATGGTAGTAATATATGGTCACTTAGATATTTTGACGTAATAGAAAAAGTTCAAGTCCAGTTTTTCAAAAGGCTGTTATTTCTTCCTAGAAATACACCTAATTACATTGTTAGATTGGAAGTTGGTAGAACAATGTTATCAGGACATGTTCTCAGAATGATTTTGCAATTCTGGATAAAACTCTTGAATATGATGGAAAACAGATTTCCAAAAATGTGTTATAATAGATTGCTAGTGCTTGATGAACTAGAAAGCAATCAGGTGAAATATAATTGGGTCAGCCAAATAAAAAAAGTTATTTGTGATGTGGGTTATGAAAATGTCTGGCATGCACAAAGTTCCATTATGATTGGTGATAAATTGGAAGAAATAATTGTTAGTTATAATAATAAGATGTACGAGAGAGATAGGCAAAATATGATAAAATCGTCATGCTGTCCGTTATATAAAGATTTAGCAGGTAATACCCTAGGTACTGCAAGCTATTTGATGTTCCGCATATCAATTGACAAAATTCGTATAATTTGTCAATCAAGAGTAGCTAGTGTGAATAACATCCAATGGTACAGTCGATCCAGCAAATACCAACTACAGCCTGAGAACAACTGTACTTTATGTAATGTCCAGGAAAGGGAAGATATGTTTCATTTTATGTTGATATGTCCTTTATACAAAGCCTATAGAGAGTATTACATAGGAGAATATTTGTCTAACACAGAATATACTAGATTGAATTTCCATGTAATTTTGTTCAATGTGCAAGATGAAGTAAAATTGCATAACATATACAACTTTATCTCCAGATCATTATTATTGAGGTCGTTTGTGCTGACGGAGTAGCACTAATTGATATAGTTACATGCATATTGATGTATTTCTATTTTTGTTTTGATTTGTTCTGTTTATATCTAACTGGTGGTACTGTGTACCGTGTTAATATTTTTGTATCCATGTAATATGAATATGTTATGGGTTGAGGCCCTAAAACAATAAACTTCTTCTATTCTATTCTATTCTATTGTTGTTCAACTGAAATCGATATACCAGTGGAAGTCATTGTCATTAGTGAGAATAATTGGATACGCAATCATAAATACATCCATTGTTTGTATTAGAGATTCGTTATTCAAGTGAATTATGATTTGAAAATCATATCTTCGATATTTTGTTCATATAAAGCAGCATTTTAAACTGGACCCCTCATGATCAAGAACGGGTAGAATGATTTCAGGTCAGTTAATCGCTGGATTTACAGCGAGTTATATACCGGGGGCAAGGTTAATGACGCAGCTTGTATCCGGATATAATCAACACGTGTGTTTTAATTGTCACTAATCAAGCGAAATGGTCCGATACTAGCGAGACCAGTTGTTAAAGACCAGAGAGAAGCAGGCTACTAGAGCGAGACGACATTTACCGCACGACAGGATGCGGTGCGTTATTGGAATAAATAATAACGTAATTTAGTAATTCAGGGTGATAATTGTCTCATTTAGAGTATGAGGTTTTGATCATCTGTTTTATTTGAATGATTCTGATAGGGTTTAGGTTTCTGGTAGGATTGAGAGAAAGAAAGAATCATTATTTTCGAATATTGAATTGATGCATTATCGATTCATGCTACGTTATATATTCATTTAGTTTGGTGTACGTGTTCTTTTCAGGATTTCATTTTATGACATCAGAAAGTAATTAATTTTCTTGTATCTTATA
Source organism: Brachyptera risi (assembly GCA_964007535.1). Lineage (NCBI taxonomy): Eukaryota > Metazoa > Arthropoda > Insecta > Plecoptera > Taeniopterygidae > Brachyptera > Brachyptera risi. The sequence continues at coordinate 25,052,159 of OZ023336.1, forward strand.
CTGATAAAAATATTATTGGGACATAATCAGAAACAAAATAGGAAAAATTATATTTTTCGGAATATAATTTATAACTGTTTATCTTACTCGAATATCACATTGAATGAATGGCCATGATTTTTTTTCAATAACATCGAAACTTGATTCGAAATCATTGCTCTCTAATTAAGGCAATGGATGAGAAATATGATCGTCCGAACGGGGCACCATGTTCAAAGAATATATAAAAATAAGATGACTCCTCTAAGAAACAATGAAATTTGAGTCAATAATACCAGCTGGCTAGAAAACCATTCAAACATTAACAATGAAAAAAAAACTTGAATTTTCTCATCATCTTGATCCTCTTCTTCTTACTCTTTTTCTTCTTCTTCTTCCTCTTTTTCTTCCTCTTCTCTCTGAAATCTTCTTTCTTCTCTCTTTTACGCCGTAATTGTGTTCATTACGAAATTGATTTTTTTTTATTGTATTTCATTAATTCCATTCGTTGTTCTGATAATATACGCTTGTGAAATTATCAGACTGAAACGTCAGAGGGAAACCATGGAAAATCATCAGTCAGGATGAAAAAATGTTCGAGTTATTGTTGTGGGGATATTGACGACGTACACGTTTTCCGGCTACAACTCTTCATGGGAGACTTTCTGAGGAAGTGGACAACTTGTCAGCTCTCCAAAATGTGGCATAACTCAACAAAAATGAAAATGAAACTGAAATCATTTTTATACGTCGTTCGAACGATCTTATTTTTCATTCATCGCCTCAATTGGAAGCAATAATTCTGTATCAAGTTTCGATACAAAAATGAATAGAAACTGATTTGATTCATTATACGTGATGGAAAATCATTCAACTACTCATCAAATCACAATATATGTTTCATAAAAGTTTAGAATTTGTATTACAATTCAATATTTTAAAGAATCTCAATGATATAGCCAACATTTCTCCACAACTCGTGAAATATTGATTCAGAATTAACGATTGCTAATTTGATACAAGGAGTTTTTTGTGGTTTGGTTGTGTGATCAAACAAATTAATGCATTTTTCTACAAATGATATTTCATTATTTACGAAGTCTCCTGCGCACCAGTGAGTAGGCAACACCCAATACCATATCATCAGGATTAACAACGTTACACTGTCCGTGTGCAGTAACATATAAATTGAACTCGAAATTACTTTCGAACCTAGATTAGAGAAGGATTAATTCAGTATTAATCCCACCAAACGAAGCGCCACTTCAATGAACATATTCGAGAATATTAACAAAAGAGTCACGCTACAATTCTATATGTACCGGTATATACATATTGAACTCACCAAACGAACGGACCCTCATTTCACATTTCAATACCGTGAAATGGTAAACCAAACATGAAAATAGTGGCAGAGCCGGAAATTGTTTGTTTTGAAGGAGTGTGGGAAAAGTCTTCTACAGACTCACTGATACATTTGTGAATCGAAGAGAAGATCAAAAAGTCAATGAGATGTGATATATATATATATATATATATATATATATATATATATATATATATATATATATATATATATATATATACATATATATATATATATATATATATATATATATATATATATACATATATATATATATATATATATATATATATATATATATATATATATATATATAGGCCTATATATATATATATTTATATATTTTTTTCCCCCTTTCAATAACATCAAAACTTGATACGAAATCATTGTTCATCGATTAAATCTATGTATGAAGTAGGATAATTTGGATGGGGCACCACGAGGGTGATTCCAAAAAATTAATGAACTTTGACACCGGGACTGGCTGTCTATTGCGATCATACTTTTTCGCCGCAGAAGTCTTCCATTTCCAAAAGTCCAGAATACATCATCAGTATAGACCGTTTCAGTGATATATCCAAATTATATGAAAATAATAAATTAAAAAGGTGATGAAGATAGATAAGCAAAGGAATAAAAACTTGACAAGTCATACTAGTAAGACACACCATCTCATAAAACACTAAAACAATTCTCCTCTACATTCATTCACACGTAACTGAATATAATTTTCAAATTCTCATATCTTTTCACTACTAGCTCTACTCGTTTTGGTCCATCATCATACATTTCATGTAATAATCTTCGTTCGTTCCCTTTGTGCTCGAACGTCGGTGGCTAAACGACGTCCGTGACGTTGGGCGCCAGTTATGACGTACCCGCTCGTTCTCTTTTGTTCGCTCGGTGACGTATTCATGTTTCACTCGCTAGGTGGCAGCACTAAACCTCGTCAAAATACACAAAGCCGTGTAATTGATAACATAGGGTCTTGCGTTTGTTTGTGGTACGGAAAATTGAAATTTAGATTATTATCATATTTATGTTGAGAGTTCATTGAAAGGGTATGTTATGCTTATGTAAACTATTTAAAGGTATTACCATTTCTATATATCACTTGAAAAATGCTACATGAATGATGCGGAAATAGTATTTTCTGGTAAAAATAAAAATGTTGATAGTATTTTCAAGTATTTCTTATTCAGTTAGTTTTTTCGAAATGTCTGAATAGTCCATTTTCACGGGTATTTGGGAATATCATACCACAGTAAGCTACGATTCTTGTATATATAATACTAATTCCAACATTTATTTCTCATAAAATTGGATCCAGTTCAAAGGTTCTCTTTGAAGAGAAAATAATTTTTCAATTCAGATCGAAAATTGGCTCACCAAAATGCATTGTGTTCTTTTGAAATTTTTCCATTGAAATAACTCTGCCCCATCTTGGGTCTCCTAAGAGAGAAAAAAATGAAAATATGTAAGACTATTATTCAACAAAGTGCTTATTTTATGGACCAATTTTGAGTATTATACTCTGAGAGATCTTGAAATAGTTTCGGCATCACGAGAGGTTTTGCATTACACATGTCAAATTATAAATTGCTCAAATCTATCATAAAAACAACTGATGTTTTCAGTTTCAGTTTTTATTCTCTTTGTTTCTGCCACGATAATAATCTCTTTTTTCTTCATTACGTTCTCTCTACACTTTTTACAGTTAAAAGCTTGACACTGTATTTTTTCGACTAGTCACAAAAACTAAACACGATGGTGAACACAAAGGTTTTGTTCGTGTTATAAGGTCGACGCCACCGAACTTATGTCAACTCAATTTACGGAAAAAAGAACAACAGTAACCCTCGTATCATTTATCATTCATCATCGTCTTGAGTTCGATTCTTCACGACCAAAAAAAAAACTAGTTTCTTCTAGAGGCTATCTACAATAAGGAAAACATAATATTTATGAGTGTATATAATTGAAAAATCATCAATGATTTTACCATGAGAGTAAAATACCGCATCATTGTCGTCAACAGGGAAAGTTTATTCTTCCTATCGATTTTATAGATTATAGAAATGATAATATTTTTCAATATCGAAATAATATGAGATATTTGGAGAACTAACACAAGTATTACTGAAAATCACAACATTTGTCCACATGAAAAATATGGTGAAGTTTCTTACTTTTTTCTAAAAACTATTACTGAGTAATTAAAATGAGTCTTGATGAGAAAAAACAATACATTATTCTATCATATTATATTCCATTCTATGGATTGAATGTTTTCAATATCGATTTCCTATATATGAACACTATATCCCCTCGTATAACCTGGCTGTTGGTGGGGTCGTTAAGGAAACAAAACAATAATGAAGATGATATATTCGAAATAACACAAATAAATATGAATACCAATTATATTTATATATTTACAGTTTTTAACGATGATTGTTTTCACATTTCAATTGTTTTCTATTGTCTCTCATATATTTTAACTCATATCAAATAACATCATATTGCATTCCACGAGTTACATTCAAGGAAATACTGTTTCGTATAATTCTCACAAAAAACACTCATTACGTTCCAGTTGGACGCCATTTTCTTTCTGAACGTCATGATTTTCTGAATCCACCGAATAATGTTTGCCCGCTCATGTTTTATCAGGTCACAAATATGGCATTGCTCGAATCTGTCGCCAGTGAAAACGTTTATGCATTTGTCTCTCATTAGTGCCAAATGGACCACAATAGATGGCAGCAGACGTTGCATAATATTATGGAGATAAAACGAGTAAGCTTCATGTTTTATATTAGTTCTGATTCCAAAAATAAATGTAAAACATTTAGACTATATGCATTTAGCATTTTTGCTACTGCCTTGCTTATAGAAAGGGATTTACTGACAACATATATTACGGTAATGGAAGGGATTTGATATCACTTTTTGGACCTAGATTTCGATATCACTATCAAATTATAAAATTTCCATCAACTTATGTATAATTCGTGAGTTCAAACGAGAATGAAGAGACAAGAACAGTGTTTCCTCGAGTAATTCACCAATGCGTTCAGAACGGATTCACATGAGATTTTCAATATTAAAAAAAATCATGTTCATCAAACGAAGAACGTGAAATTGAATGACCACGCAGTCAGAGTCACGAAAAGATGGTGAATTGATCATGAAAAGTCGACTTTATATTCATTGTTTCCTGTGGGATACCTTCGTGAGTTACTTTTGTATCGTAAATCTGAGATCTTGAAGGATCCTTGGGAACCAAACTTATGCAAACCATACATGACAAATTTGGCTGCAGGAGTGGTTATTTTTCACTGCATTGTCACATTTTTTTTTGTAATTCAATTGAACTCCATACGTGAAACATGATGAAATAACCAATAAATGGAAACATCCACTGAAAACTACCCAGATTTATACAAGAGTCTACTGGAATTTGGATGCACAGTTTGTTGCAGCATTAGCAACAATTATAATTCGCGTCAGTAAACATTCAATTCTGTTACTGGAATTGAGATAAACAGTCTATTATTCAGTTTTGTCTCAAATCACGAATCATTTTTCATCAATGCGTTTAGTGTTCATCAATATATATGTATATATATATATATATATATATATATATATATATATATATATATATATATATATAATATTCATACATATATTAATATATGTATATATATATATATATATATATATATATATATATATATATATATAATCAAATATCGATAATATAATGAGGTATAATATAATATAATAATTGTATTCAAATATCAGATGTTACTGATCGGGTTTATAATTTATATATGCACTAAAAAGGAGCTGAATCGTTGGTACATAATTTCGCTCTTCCTCTATTCTAATGGTAGTCGCTTTTCTTTCTCTATATATATATCTGTCATTATTCCTCCATCTCTCTTACTCTATTCATCAACGAACTTCTGTTTCCAGCATCTTCTTTATTCACCACATTTAACTAGGCCTAATGCATTTTACTCTCTCTCTACCTCAACTTCTTTGACATATGGATCTTTCCCTTTCTCTCTCTCTCTCTCTTCATCGCTCATTGTCTTTCCCTCTCTCTCAATCTCACGTACCCAGTTTTCGCATAATGTTGACGACACGTTTATAAAATCAAATTAAGGGAAATTGACTTCAATATTAAACTGAGTAGCACAATACGACGCCGTTATTTCTTCCCTAATGGCGTCTCACATACTTAGGCAAATCTATTTTGATGGCGGTTCTTAAAGTTGGGTTGTGACGTTATATTGAAGTATCAATATTATCCAGTTTGAAATGTGTAATGATGAAGTATACGATATTCTCTCCGAATATGAGCCATTCCGGAGTATTTTGTGAATTGAATCTTGATTACATGAGTATCATCCAAACCGTTATTAGTTATTCCATAATTCTCTTCATTATTCACATTTTCACTAATTTATATGTGATCATGATTTTTTTTATAGGTTCCATTTCTTCATTTCATCGTTTGGTCACACCTACACCACATAGTCGTTCAATACTGTTCTTAAATCATTTTGATCATTTTCATTATTATTATTGATTATTATTTCCAAGAAATCATATTGATGTTGCTAAATATTTTAGATGAATCAAGATATCCAAGCACTATGAATAAATATATATATATATATATATATATATATATATATATATATATATATATATATATATATGAAGTGTTTTTTTTATAGATTTATACAAAGAAGAGTAAAAGATAACACCTCGAAGTATTCGAGATTTCGGTGGGATCATTCAGAATTTATTCACAAGTCTCATATAGTGGTCAATATCTGTCCTCCATTCATCATTCATCACTTCATAAATATAAATCATAAATTTTATAATGCTCTACCTCTAGAAATAAAAAATGACAATTGTTTTAAAATTAAACTAAAGAATCACCTTATCAGTAAATGTTACTATAGCGTTAAAGAATTTCTAGAAGACTGACTATATTTAATTTTAATCATCGACACTAGTCAGTTCTAGATATACCAGTATTGTAAGTTTTCAAAATATTATTGACCATTGTATATATTTTATTTTCTCTGTATTTAGTTTTATTTTTACGATGACAATATCATGTACTTGATCAAACAGTATTAATAAAAAAATTATTATTATTATTATTATTATTATTAATCACAAACCCAAAGAGCTCAGAAATCACCGGAAAAGATGAACCTGCTGATTGAGTGAAACCTTACTAACTATCTAAATTATAACTAAGCAACTAGTTGACTAACTAAGGCCCGGTTTTACGAAGCTCGATTAAGCAATAGTTAGCGGATTGACTTGTTATCACCATTGGTTACATATGTTATTTCTTCACCTTTAATTGATGGTCAGTGGATTAGCACACTAACTAAGGTTGGTGAAACGGGGCCTAACTAACTTATCATAATTGGATTATTGTTGGGGTATCGTCATCATCATTATTATTGTCGGGGTAGGTTATTGTTTTGGTGATATACTATATAGAATAGCGGTATGAAGCGTGAACTAGAGCACGCTATCGTGACATTAAATAGACATTAGAATCTATTCACATTTTCTATGCGATTACGTGGCCGAAACCTTTGATGCGCATTCATTAACTCCAGAGGCTTCACACTCGAATAGCAAAAGCTAAAGCTCACTTGTTGGTGGAGAAAGGTTGCGAATGAAATAACGTTATTGCAGACTAATGGCACATTTCATTCCGTTAGTAGATTTTCTTCATTAGTAGTTGAAGTTTACTCAAGATAGAGTATATTATAAATGAACGATTATAAATGAAAAATTATGAACCTCATGGTTATGGTTTATAACGTATTGCATATGTGCAGTAGCTAGATCCTTGATTAATTGGAAGTAATGAACTATATACATGTATCCTACTTGAGATTTCATCAATTGATTATAAGTCTGACTGAAATCAATTTCAGAAACGTTTTAGATGATCATGGAAAGAACTATACTTTTTCAGTTTTATCGTTCCATTGATATATTCACATTTCATTTTTTTACAAATGATAGCTATATATGTTATGATTAGTTTTTTGCCCTCTCCACTTTCACTTTGAACCAAATTGATTTTGGATATTTTCATTTCAATCATGATCATTCAGAAAGATGTATTTTTGCCATTCATACGTATATAAACATATATATATATATATATATATATATATATATATATATATATATATATATATATATATATATATATATGTATATACATATATATATGTAAATATATATATATATATATATATATATATATATATATATATATATATACATATATATATATATATATATGTATATACAATATATATATATATATATATATATATATATATATATATATATATATATATATATATATATATATATATATATATACATATATTTATATCCTGAACCTAACCAACACACTCATATTTCAACAAATTGACCATCGAAAATCACAACTTCCCCTAATTCTCCCAGTCGGTGGTCTCTCGACCCTCTATAATAACTCTTATATAGGGGTGGAAAAAAGAACCCCATCCACAAGAGCAGAAATAGAGTCTGCTGTAACGTCTACTGAGTACACTTGAAACGGTGCTGAAATTAATTAATTAGTAACTACATCATGGGGAGAGTTTAATTATTTCGCGTGTTTATTTTTTTTTGTCAACCCGAAACATGTTTTCGGCTACATTTTCCACCGTCTGAAAAGCTTGATGGAATACTACGGATTTATTTGCTGAATTTTGTTTGTTCTCGCCCAAGCGTTTATCTCTCGGCTTACTTTTCACATCTGCCTGGAATAGAAGTAATACGCTCGACTAAATGGACACTACTGCTTGTTCCTTTTGAGAGGAATTGAAATTGTATTAATTCTGGGATTAAAAAATTCATTTTCTTTTGTTGAGTTTGATAGCTTGTCAGAATATATTTCTCATTTTGAAATAGTTTTTACATACAACGTGTAATGAGTGAAAGTCAAAATTTGTGGAAAATCATCTTGAAAAAACTATGAGTTGAAAAATCCAGAAAGAGGAAAAGAGTAACATGACTGGAGGAGTCCATAAGTAAGTTCATATATTGCACGCTTTCGGATTCACATATGTATCTTGCGCACGTCTTTTTACGAAAAGCATTAATCTGATTGGACGGAAAGATGAAGGTGAAGCTCCATCTTCGTGTTACAATATCACATATTCATATATATGGTGAGTTTGAAACAGAAAGAATCTCTATAGTAACAATATTCACTTCGGAGACATTTTGATGCTTTTCCAATATTATTTCGGATGTCAAAAGCCGCATGGACGATACACGTTCAAAGAAGAAGACAACACTGGTACTCTCTTTTCAAATGTCATCAACGAAAACATCAACTGATAGATCACTTGTTGTTTCAATCAACACATTCACCACATTGCTACTGTTGCTTCATCTATTTCAACCAATAGTCCAATGTGTGTCACAGTTCAATTAAAGGCTTATAACAATATGTCTCAATTTGTTTCAATAACATCAAAACATGATACAACTTCATTGTTTCCCAATTGAGGATATGGAAATGGGAAATAACGAGATATGGAAGAGAAAGAAATTCCTCCGCTAGTTTTGAATGGAAGGTCTGTATATAATCTCAAAGAAAGTTATCATTACGTCAGATGGTATCTTAATCGATTGTAAAATTATCATCGCTTGTGGACATATTTTGTCATTTTTTTCTTTTTTTTCTTTCAATACCATCGAAACTTGATACAAAATATTGTTCCCCAATTAGGGCTAGGGATGAAAGATAGGATCGTTCGCACGGGGCACCACAAGGACGATCTCACCACCCCATTTTGACCATTTAAAACTAATGAACTTCAACACCAGGACTGCGCTGTCTGTGACCATAATTTTTCGCCGTAGATAAAAGTCTTTCAGTATGAACACACGAATGTTGATATCTTCCACTTTGAACCAAGTCTCTTGAGCAATGATCACTTCTTTCCATTGACAGCAGATGTAAAGTTCATCATTATACAAAATTGACAAAATAAATTAGTGATAGGCCTATACTGTTATAATTAGGCCTATCGCTCTACTAATTAATGGTCGTGGCCAATTAGTACTTCATCTAAGCATTTTATTCGAGGACTGTGGGAAACCACGAAAAACCAAGTATGGATGGAGTCATGTGTTAGTCACAGTTTTCGGTATTTCACATTCTGAACTTCATTTATTGTACTTTGGTGAGTTGTTTACATAATAAAATGTATGGTATACAGGAATGAATGGATTAATGGAAGTAGACAACGCGAATACTTCCAACAATATGTATACATGGAAACCATTTAACAGGTTTTCATGAATTTTGTATTATTCAAAGATAAGTTGATGATACATATACTATTCAAGTTTTTTGGCCATCAAGTTGATAATATTTCATACCACTAACAACATCGAACAAAGTGGTGGTTGTTTTTGTTACCAACTTCAACATCTTAAATATCCCCGTTGAAAATGTGACAAGTACCACAAAAGGTTGGCCATCATGGATTCTTCTTCTAGCTCTCATACAATACGGTGGCTCGTTCACGTCGCACATTCAAAAACTTCAGGGAAATAAATCGTGAGCTTTAAGACCATATTATACTCTCACTGGTATATTGAAAATGGAACGAGGGTGAATATTAAAATATGCGAGTTTCATATATATATATATATATATATATATATATATATATATATATATATATATATATGTATATATATATATATATATATATATATATATATATATATATATATATATATATATATAAATATATATATATATATATATATATATATATATATATATATATGACTTATATATATATATACATATATATATATATATATATATATATATATATATATTTATATATCTATATATATATATATATATATATATATATATATATATATATATATATATATATATATATATATATATATTTGTGGTCTTATATACCACTTTGGTCTTCTTTGTGGTCTTATAGCATCCAAGAGGTGCCACATATAAACAGTCTCATCGATTCATATTTGGCCTTGGACTGATTAGGGAAGTATGAATTGTGAGTCTTCAATTTGATGTTGATAAAGTGTTAGGAGGTTCCACATTGAGAATGGTCTGACGAAACCTGTGAGGTGCAGGGCAATATTTCAACTGTTCCAGTTTTCAGATAACACCTATAGCAACATCACATATTCTCATTTAATGAGGTGAGATGCGTATTTTCAATCTTGTATTGCATTCGAGTAAACAAATTAGATTGAAACACAATTTAATTCTCTGTTGATTCGAAGAGATCCACACTCAATGTAGTCAATCATTCATAATTAGTGAATGGAATGACGAAACATGACATGTCACATGAATGCTGTGAATGAATTGCGAACCATGCTCTCGATTATTATATTATTATCAAATGGTTCTTCAACAATTCATGACACAATTTTCTAATATTCTACTCCATTTGATTTGTGTGTCTCACAAGTACCGTGCATACACTTTGTCATTTGTATATACCCACAGATAAGCCCGTTTCAGGATTTTTTGTTTTATGAGCGTAAAACAATTCATTTTTATCATCATCATCATTATTATTATTATTATCATTTCATGTTTTCTTTGTATTTAGACCCACAGACAAGTCGAAACTTATGTGACTTTGTGGGTCTACGTTATTATTATGTTGTAGAATTAAAATGTGAATAAAATGTCTGAAAAAAAATCATAATTATGATATGGAATATTCTATCAATATCACGGTTTCGAAATAGTGCAGGAAATATAAGAATGAGAATGAACAAAGAAAAAGTACATCATATTGGAGAATGTTCTAGTATATTGTCAACGGAACGTGTGATTGAAATATTTCTGTATGAGCATAATAATTCCGTACTCAATCAATTCTTACAGAGAATATCAAGTGAGTTCCAGAAAAACTAGATAAAAATAGAAGTATGAACATTTTCTAAGCTTCATTAACTTCTAGCATCTCGTTTTTTTTTAACTATTCTCAGAATTATCTTAGCATATTAGTTTACATTATTATAAAACGTTATTCCAGCATTATTCCAGGGTTGAAAAAACTTGACAGCAACCCATTTTGCTCTCTATCTCTTTCTTCCACTCTCACTTCTTTCTCTCTCTCTCTTGCTCTCTCTTGTCAAAGAAGTACCTAAAAGACGAAGACGAGAGAAATTAAAATATAGCCCGTTGAAGTTTTTCTCTCCTTCTATTGGTATATAAACTTTTTCCACCTTGAACATTTTCTATGTGAAGATTCTCACCTCAATGGAGACGAATTAGCCCTAGGTTATTCTCAATCGACTTTACAAACTTTTTTGCGTAACTCAACAAAAAAAAAAAACTTGAAAAAACTTTCTCATTTTCTAGGTTTTTGTTTTATATTCGTTCTTATGGGCTATGTTATAAGAAACTGGTATTCCTCTCTTGAAGTATGTAAGTTATTCAACGCTGTTATAATAAAGCTATTTTTTGTCATGGGGTAACAAATTGATTTTTGATAAAAGGTTCAATATGCATTGATATGTAAAATAGGTCATTAATTATTTTTGATTGCCACGTGAAGTACAAGAATCATGAGAAGTCATTTTTTATAGTCGGCTGTGACAGATTGAATAGGAACTGGAGGAATTGTGTGGGGAATTCGGGACAAGGAAGGGTGAAATATATTAGGTTTTTAATACTTCATTTCTTGCCGAGATTTTTTCTCAATTTTCTGTGACCGCATTCGTCCTGGTTCGATATTTGAAATTAACATAATGTAGATTTTAAGTTTTGATAGATGAGTTTTATCACTTATTATTCCATATAGTCGTTTGAAGTGAAATTTATGAGAATGGTAAGTGGTTTGTTGATTTTAGATGATACGTCGTGTTGTTTATTTGATATAATCATTATTTGAGGCGTAAATATAATCAAACGAAATTTCACGAATATATTTTACAATTGGAATAAATAAATCATTGTTTTTCTGTATTTTACAGTGTAAGGAGATGAGATAGTACGTGAGAAATGAAAAATGTGAAGACTGTATCAAGTATTAAAATGATCAAAATCAATTGTATCATACATTTTCAGTAATTGCAATTGAAAAAATATTAGAAAAATACTGGAAATGTTATTATTACAAAACAGTTTAGACGATTACAGTAAGTGACTGTTGAAGTCCTCGGAAAATTTCCTGAAAATGATGAGATTCCAAATAGGAAAATTGAAGATCTCGAGAGGAAAATTGCATTCGAAATATTGAACTATCGTACAGTTACTCCATCTTGCATCTCATATCAGTATGATTATTTTTCGTTCTTCTTAAATTATTGTCGTGATTAAAATGTCAATATTATATAACTAGGAAAACGCGGGATGCGCGTAGTGAGATGAGCTTAGAAGTATGGAAATCTATCTGTCGCATATACACTTTGCAAAACCAATTGATCCAAATATTCAATAAAATGTACACTTTTATTGCGTTTTCTTTGTTATTTATCATCCGATTGTTGCAAAAATCTCTGAAAAGGTGTATAATAATACTGTTCATATTCCGTGGAAATTTGAGAGCTATCAAAGACTTCTTGTTTTCAAGTATTTTTCCTCCGGGTTATTCTTACGAGGATTTTTAAAACTTTAAAACGATTTTTTCCGTAAAAACCTTCCGACCGATTTTTCTGAAAAACAATAGCAGCCTATTCTGGTACTACAAAAATATATAGAAAAAGTTTCAAGTTGATGGGTATTTTTTACTGACCTGTATGCCGCGTACATAATTACAAAAAAAAAAAAAAAAACATGAAAACTAAGCTCATTTTTTTCACAGTATATGAAATGGAATCTCCGCTACACTCATCTGATGACAATTCAACAACATTACGTAGCTGATAGGTTCTACTATTTTTGTACGTCATGAGTTACAGAGTGATTCTCCATTGTCTGCAGTCATGCGCTTCCGGATAAACTACTTCAAAAACTACTTATCACGACTTCAGCTACAAGAGTAAAATCTTAAGCAGAGAAAGTGAAAAGTTTTCCATTCTCTATCTCTGTCACTCTCTCCACCATTTCTCCCTCTCGTTTCACCTCTATATATTTATCTCTCTTTCCCTCACTTTATTTCACGTCATGTTAGTTTATTATCATCATAATTAATACGACACGTCACCTCTTTTGGGAACATTTCAAAAGTAGTATTTGAAGGAGAAATGTTTAAAACATTCAGTTAAAATGTGAAGTTACACACGTATGTATACCCAAGAATAATATGAAACTGAGTCGAGTGCAAGTTAATGTAATCGGCGGGTTTACCAAACGTTTTACATTCACTGTGCAGGCATTTTCTTTTGTACGAAGGTAAATAAATTCGAGACATTGCTAGATAAGTGGAGAGTGACGCGATAAAACTGAATAACTCTCGCCATCGTAACACTTCTTTTTTATCACTCTTATTTCTTTCTTTGTGGTTATAAGGAAGGGGAGGGGGTATCAGAGGCGAAAAGGCAAATTATTTCATCCATTTCACATCGTTTATCTTAATTTTAATCGATTCAAAAACGAAATGAAAATTGAAATTAATCACTTATATTTGAAATTAAGAAAGATTCATTGATACTTTTGATGATATATGCAAATATTTGATTTCAATTCATCCATTGACTACCATGATACTCCTCGTGTATTTTATTTGTTCTCGAGAGTGATCGCCAATACGTATTGATGTGAGGAATGAAAGAAATGGTCTGATATTGGTTTTCACTCGTCGTCCGTAGACCTCCGGCTACCTTGAACTTTCGAGGGGAAAATACATGTTTTCAACGATCCTGTCAACATCGGGAAAACAACAATAAACACTAAGCCTGAAGGTGTGAACCGAAAGCTAGGAAATGTGAACAGTTCACTATCGACTAACAGTCTATTGATTTGTCTATTGATTAACTATTTATTCAACACGTACTGTACTGATGAATAAGATCTATTGGCTTCGGTGAATAATGAATGTGATAATGAGATGATGATATGGAAGGTTATTTCTTCAGGTATTTTTGGGTTTTGGGTAGGAGTTGGTCCTGGTCAGTTGTTGAGGAACCATCTCGGAAGAAACCTTGATCGACTGAGGAAAACTACGAAACATTGGCCGGAAGGTCGCCCATGGAAGGATACGAACTTTGGTCCACTAAATGGCGGTTCAGTGTGATAGCCACTCGACCACCCGTCTCAGATCTCGTAGAATATATCGAAGGGTCATTTCTGGATTTGATCACTATATCACTACTCTTATATAGAAAAAAGGTTCCGAGCGGTCGTCCCCCCTATCCCACACCATTACCGCACGGGTGATTCGCGTCTTCTCATTTTTTTCGCGTGTTTTTTTCTTGAACATGAATATGAAAATCGAATTGAATTCGTATTCCAATATCATTTTGAATCTTATGACCGAATTCATTTTCAATCATTTCATTTATAACAACTGATATATTTTATTCAATTCCAGTTAAATTTTCACAATGGAAAAATATCATAACTTCAACTTTATAGTATAATGTCTCGATCATTATGAATCCTAACATTGTCCTTTTTCTCTTCCACTGTATACCCGATTCTAGATGTTCCGATCGACCGTCTCCCCTATCCATTAACAGTGACTGCTGGCGTTTCGGTCTCACAATATTACTGTAGCGAATCTGTATCGAAAATCTTAACTGTCGTAATGCGATGTTCCGATTATTATTTTAAAAAGTAGTTCAGAATATTTAATGGCTCGTTCATATAATAGAACCGTACTCAACGGATGATAGGAAATTATATTGTAATTTAATTATCATTTCATTAAGCTATTATCATCATAGAGATAATATATTAGGATAATGAATCGAGGTCGAACAGATTAAAATCATGTATTCAATATAGAGTATCGGGCTTGTGTCAAACACATTTTTTTCACTTTTGGCGTCGTTTCATAATGAAGTCTCACTGATTGGTGGAAGATAAAATCAATCCACTGTGTATCGGGTTATTTTCACTTTATTCACGTGAAAGATGTCTGTATCCACAAGGAATTTATCACGCATACTGTTGACAATATCTTGACAATATGAGCAAAAAAAGAAGTTTGAATGATATGCAGGAATGACTTATGGTAATTGAAAGAATACTAATTCCTTCAATATTTTATAGGAACATTTCTGTACAGTTTAGGATGTCAGTTTGTTGGTATTTTCCATTCATATTGAGTTTATAACGACGCATTTGACTGATATCCACGATCTATTGGCTTCGGTGAATGATATATGAGATAATGGGATAACTAGATGAACGGTTATTTCATCTGGTGTTTTTTGGATAGTGGGCAGGAGTCGGCCATGTCCTGTTGTTAAAGAAACTTCTCATTATTGACTCGAATGACAGAGGGAAACCACAAAAAACTTCTGTCAAGATGGTCGACCATGGCGGCAATCCAACACCGGTCTCTTGAATGACGGTTCAGTGTATTAAACACTTGGGCCACACGTCTCAGTATACGTTGGTATCAGTGTTGAAATTCATTATTACCCATAATCTTATTGCAACAATATAAGAGCTTGTTCAACTTTAGATAATAAAATCTGGTTTAGTTAGTTAGTTGGTTGGTTATTATTTATTGATCCCAATTGCATTACAAGTAATATTGGATACGTCAGCATAAATATAAAAAAATCGATAAAATACAATACAGTAAAGGAGCATATTGATAGATAAATGCAGTATAATATTCTACATACAGTAGAAATACATGGAATAAAATAACAGGTGAATACATTTTATGAACAATGGAAAAAAGAAGTCATAATATGCCTCACTGAGAGTCGCAATTGGTCAGTATGATTAAAAAATTCTTCGAGACTATAAAAGCAGTGATTGATGAGCCAGGTTTTTGAAAATGATTTGAAGCTAGTTCCAGTCATTCTTTTCATTCTCATTGGTAATGCATTATAAAATGACTTCCGACATATGAAGGGCCTTTCTTGTAAAACTCATGTTTGTCAATTATTCATCATTGATTGAATTAAACGTGTCATTCTGATACCTCGGTTGATTATCCAACAATAACACTGGATTCTGAAATCAAAATAACATCAGAGAAAAATAACAATAATCCATTTTGAGAATGGGAAGTTGGAAAAAGTAGTTGTTTACTTCTTCAACTACACCATCTTCATCACCTTGTGTCACAACATAATGTGTTCCGTGAGTCGTACATCTTAAGCTTCGAACATAATCTTCTCGAGACGATCTCAACTAACAGATCTTCCAGGGTTTAGGTTATAAGTTATAGCTTCATAGCGTCTCCTGAGGGGACTTAGCAAGCGATAAACAAGGAAATTCGACGCCAATATGTGGTGGAAAACGATAGATTATTTAATAGATAATCGGATAGCGTATTAGGATATAAACAAGATAGAAAGTTTCATATTAAAGTAGCAAGTAGTAGTGGAAAGGGGTGATCATTTATCTTATACCTAATACAAGGTGGGAAGCAATATTGAAAACTGAAGATGATAGGAAGTTTGATGGTGTATGACTCGAATAAGATTTGCTTTCTACATATATATAATTGAATATCGGTGATCAAGAGCCCGGTATTACCAAGACCAGTTAGTATTTATCTGACAGTTTAAACTTGTTATCACCATGGTCACCCATGCCGTTCGTTTTCACCAACTCTCAGATAAGTACTTACTCTATACTTGGTTATACCCTAATACTTAATACTTGGTATTACTTTGGTAATGGGCATTTTTGCCTAAATAATTATTTTGATTCGTACCGGAAGTTATATTTTACATTCACTTCAGTTACACATGATAAAGTTAGTGTAGATGATGATGACCTCTCATCATGTTAACAATTCAACAAGTATTGGTGAAGATCGTTCGTCTTTTCAAAGTGACGAAAAGTTTTCTCAGGATAAAAAAAGTATGATATGAAAGACGGTATTAAATATATACTGCAATGATAAGTTGGTTGATAGCAAACGTATGTGATTTCTTCTGAAGAAACATTACATTCACGGTGAAATTTGTCAGAGAACTTATACAATTCGAACTGTGCATACAAAATCAAGCTGAGGAACATGCATGCAATTTTTTTTTTTTTTTTTCAATAACATCGAAACTTGATACAAAAACATTGTTCCCCAATTGAGGCTATGGATGAAAGATAGGATCGTTTGGATGGGGCACCACAAGGGCGATCTTACCACCTCATTTTGATTATTCAAAATTGATGATCTTCAACACCAGGACTCCGCTGTCTGTGACCATAATTTTGCGCCGTAGATAAAAGTATTTCAGTATAAACACACGAATGTTGATATCTTCCACTTTGAACTAAGTCTCTTGTGCAATGATCACTTCTTTCCCTTGACACCAGATGTAAAATTGATCATTATACAAAATGCACAAATTAAATTAGTGATAGGCCTATATTGTTATAATTAGGCCTATCACTCTCATAATGCAAAATGATGCAGAATACTGATTTATCTGGAAAATGAGAACATTATTAAACAATTGACAGAACACTAATCGCTCATGTGAAGATATAAATAGTTTCGATCATGTTTGCGATTACTTTCAGGTAATCCTCGTGATAAAGAAATATTAAATGCATATGGGAGTGGCATATTTATAAATCATACAGCGGGAGCCTCTACTAGACTCTATAATGAAATCAGTCACTTCTATTTACTCTTTTTGCCATCGTTAACTGAGTAAAACATTTACTGTATAGCATTGTTCGGTCATTGGACTACCCGTAAGGCATTGTGATAAATCCTTGTCATGAAATCACTCCATGAAAAACATTAAATTATTCACATGTACTTTTGGAAATACAAAAAATGACATCATCACTTTGATTGATTGCGTTTGATATACGTTAATTATTCCACGAGGAGAAAGAACGTCCTAGTACAGTCGGAGATGAAAGCGTATAACATAAAATTGCGTTTTTAGAATGAACACTAGCAAAGTATAATCATTTTGTATATTCATTTTCTTTGGGCTACAGAGGAAGTGTTAATTATCCGATCACCGGTACCGTCTTACATAATGATAATATTTTTGAATTTTTTTCACCAATACATTAGAGTGATAAACCAATATTCACAAATGTTATTTTCAAATCCCATAGAATATAATTACGTTCATAGAGTAGGTACTAACAAATTATTATCATCAATTCAAACGATCGCAGTGTTTATACATTATAGGATGATTTCCATTTCAGGGTAATACCGACAGTGTGATCATTTGATCACAATTTGTAATTTTAATAATATGAAATTTTGGAAACATACTTGATTCATTGAAGTCAGCTGCATTTATTGATATATCTTCTGAATAATTCATCAAGACAACAATTTGATTTCCATCTCCATATCATTGACACTTATGTCATGAGAGGAATGTTCTTACAAACCTGGCTCCTCCACCGAAACTATTCAATTTTAAGAAATATTTTCTTGAGCTTCATTTAAATGAATATCACATAAACGTTGAGAATAAATTCGATGAATATATTATGAGAGATACAGAATTTCCACATCTCTTGTGTAGGCTCACACCTCATTTTTCAAGTGATTCACTTCATAATTTCATTATCATCTGGTCATTCGTACCCCCGTATAACCCAGCTGTTGGTGGGGTCGTTAGGCAAACAATAATTCAAGGGTATTCAATACATAATTCAAATTGAGATTCATTGTATCCTAGTGCCATATGTAACATTTGAATTCCCAATTTTGAATTCGAACATCATAGTAATGAAGTTTGATTAGTTTTTGTAGATTGCATACTGAATATTACTCTCATATGAGTTTCAAATCCATCAGTCATCAACTCAATCCAAATTGACCAAATAGGACCAAATTGACATGCAGCTTGAATTGTGAGAGTTATTTTATTCCACTAGATGAACATAAAAAAACCTTCACATTGATTGAATACCGTATCAGAACTCGACTCTGCGATAAAAAATAAATTCAAATCACACATATCATATATATATATATATATATATATATATATATATATATATATATATATATATATATATATATATATATGTATATATATATATATATATATATATATATATATATATATATATATATATATATATATATATATATATATATATATATATATATTTATATATATTCAAAATATACGATCATATATGAACAAACACTACAGACTATCATGTTTTAAAACCATCCAAGTATTTATTTATTTATCAAAATGGTTCAAAAAATCAACCACATCGCCAGCTATCATCAAATCAAATGAACAACAACTCCATTCAGAATTCCATCAATCACTTTTTAATCAATCAATTAAATAGATAAAACCACAGGGGAAATCTCACTCGGTATATAGCAGATAATTATTCCACACGTCTGAAATATACAATCAACTCGGTGGATGATTATTACTATATGACTCATGCGTCAATAAATCATGATATGAATGATTGTTGCTACCTGTAATTAGGTAGTATGATCACATATCATTATGTTATAACGTATAAGCGGCTTATCTGCACAGTCCGCACGTTCAGTTCTCTCTATGGTAGACAGTGTGAGATTAGTGAACTAAATATCATATTGAATATTGTAGACATTCTATATTATTAATAACTCAAGAGCTTCGTTGTAGTTGATAATTATTATGGTATGGAGCAATTATATAAGATCATGATAATGTGTTTGAAAATACCACCGTTTATCAAACGTTTAGAAGTTTAATTTGTTATGAAAGTGGGTATCATGAATAATGTTAGTGAATTTCGAAACTATTTTGATTCCTATAGAGTGTTGCTGTTGTTGTTTTGCGCAATATATATTCACGAAATTATATCTGAATTGAACCAAACGTGAACAACTAGAACTGACCAAGCCGATATAAAGTACTTTTAGCCTGGAGGCCAAGTACCATGGACTATTTAATGAAGTCACAGATCATCTACAATATCTACTATATACATCCAATATATACCATCCACAATCATTGAATACTTCAGAAATTATGAGATAATTGATTGAAAACATGATTGTCTTTCAGAATATTTCATTTCTTTTTCAAAGTACCTTCATCCATTGTTTGTTCATAATTATTTTCCGTCTATGTGTCTGCTCGTAAGTGAAGAATACTCATTCTTTCGTGTTATTCCTCACATTAGCGACCCGGGAACATATATTTTTGTTATTATTTGTATATTCGTATCATTTGTATTTTTATATCATTTGAACATTGAATACATGATTGATATGAAATGTGTATTCATATCGCGATGACGAATTGGTTCATCAGTTTTAGAAATACATCCATTTCGGATGTTTTGAATAATTTTTGAGTTGAAGCAATTATTTCTTATAATAATAAGTATCGGGCCTCCGGTTCCAAACTGAATTGGGTCGGGGGGTGGGTTGTCCCACCATATCACCAGGGCAGCTGGGTGTCTCGGAGTCGACTTGCCAGGTCTGGCGCTCCCCCCTCTTCATCTCCTGATTATTGTTTGCTTAACGACCCCACCAACAGCTAGGTTATACGGGGGTACGAATGAGCTGGTGATTATGAAACTATGATGTGATGATAAGTGAGAGGACATTTACAAAAACCCATGCCTTATGCGGGATTCGAACCCACGCCCAATGGTAACTTCAGTTTCTGAAGCGGTGCCTCAGCTGACCGAGGTACCGAGGGAGCTTCATCTTTTTCTCATGAAATTATATCTTATGAAAAAAAATTCGAATGGTATAAATACATATACAATGCACCTTGGATATTAACAAACTCTTGAGGAAAGTGTGACAAATTATTATCCCATCGTGTTTGGTTGTTCAAGTGTTTATAATAACTCGATTATATTGAATTGTCTGTTATTGTGTCTGCTCTGTTGACATCTTATCACATCACAATCACTCCCATGTATTAAATAGTAGTTGGAAAAATGATAATATAGTTATTGAATATGTGGGCATTTGTCCTTGGTCTCACGTCAGGAAATTAAAATTATTTTTTACATTCACTTCATCAAATACTCACTTGGTTTCAAATAGAATTGAATGTCAAAGCACGTAAAATTCCCTCAGTATTTCTTTGATAATTATGTAAAATTCTTGATTCTTTTGAATTCTGCACCAACTGTATACTTTCTGGAATTAGGTTTTATTTTATACAAATGCAAGACAAATGATTATTCAACTCAACAAATAAGCCGGTAATACAGGCTTTGTGAAGATTTATGTGAGCTATATGTACTTGTCTCGAATTGCTATAGAAATGAATATACGAAAAATTATAATAAACCTAAAGTCAATACGTTTGAGGATCCATAGGGACTATAGAATTGCATTTTATTTTGTCATGTTACGCTTTGAAAGTTCGAATGGAAAACAGAAATATAACCACACCACTATAATACGCGAACGATAGTCAAATGAATAATCTACGGGAATGAATAGCTACTATATGTAGCAACTCTGTATACTATATAGCCATGAATTGCTCTTATATTTCCTGATGCTAATATATAGGCTAGATGAGAATTTCATGCATTCGTCCGAAAAATAAATTAGAATCAACTCTGACTGGATATGTGTTGTATCGAACCGTATTTGGTACGATCAAGAGTTCAAATCATCATACGACATTGAAACCACAACAGTGTGCTCCTCGATTTATTTTTTCAAACTCTGCATCCATTTTGGGTAACAACGCTGGCGTGGTCATTTCGTTACCCATTTCTTTGGGAGACTTACAAAATATGTTCTGGGAGGAAGTAAGTATATAATTATTATGAAGATTCACTTCACAAATTTTTGAAAAACCAAGTACCGGTATGTGATGTTATCGTGGTACTGGAATATAATTTCACCGGCACAGTAGCTGAGTGGTTAGCTCACTTGCGTCGTGATCCGGTAGGTGGAGGGACATATCGCACCCGGTTCGATCCCCGCCACCGTCCATCTTTACAGGGGTTTTTCGTGGTTTCCCTCTGTAGTCTAGGCTGATGCCGGGATGGTTCCTACAATATAGGCCAAGACCGCTTCCTTCCCACTATCCTTCACACTACCCATAAAAACCTTCATCTCATCATCCCATCATCTCATTAATCATTCATCCGACGCCAATAGATCTTAGTAATCATTACAGTGCGTCGTTAAAACCCAATTTAAAAAAAATATATATATATAATTTCAAAGGGATTTTTTTTATATGACTATGACGTCACTTGGAAATTGACATTACATATTGACAAACTGATATCTTCTTCACATTCTGCTGAAACGACCAACTGATGAGTGATTTTTAAAAAAACTTGAGGTGAATTGGCAGGCTCGAAGTCTTGAGACAGAAGGAACGGTGTTACTCTCAAACAACTCACTGTTTGATTCCTCGTCAATAGGAGAACAATCATTGTATCATTGAAAAATTCGATTTGAATCAAACTGAACAATCATCATAATTATCATAGATTTGATCTACGAGAGTCATACCTCATATGATTTTGCTCTCACAGAAACTGAACCCCTTGATTAAAAAATTACATCAATTGATCATATTGACATTTCATTCAATATTATTATTACATTTTAATATCATTCTCTAATTACGTATTATCAACAACTACTACCGAATGAAGAGTTGAAAACGTTGAAAAATTATATAACCAATGATGAATTATTCTCATTACCCGATTATCCAATTGTGGATGTTCAATTGGAAGTATTTTTGAACTAATATTATTTTATTTCATGAAAATGATAATAATATCTTGGATCAATTGGGGACAATTTCTACAATTTTTCAGACCCACATATAGTCATAGTAGGTGACATTGTCCGTGGGTCTAATATTTGTATATTGCCAATGAATTTATGATGGTGAGTAGTCTTACAGAACACAAATAGGTCACCTCAAGACAATATTAATAATAATAATGATAATAATGTGGTGATAACAGCAATTAATACCAGGAGAGTGTCTGAGTGTTTGCATCATAATTTATAGATGGTTGTCTTTTTGCTCGTGATTCCACAGCATATTGTACAGCAAGTATCTCTACCCGACATCTTCTAATGTAGTGTAGTGTAACAGTTTCCGACTTTCTGTAATTCTCCTACGATTAAAACAACCAGTTCGAAGCATCATTTCGTCCAAGATAAAACATGACTATCGCAGAACATCATACAGTATCACCTCAAGGGCTGTATACTTGTATCCAAGTGAGATAGAGGTTCCGATTGCCCGTCTCTACCATCTCACACCATTAGCGCACAGGTGGTTCGAGCATACATCACTCGTTAATATAACATACCATACTATTCGTAATAGGATTACTTCTGGTTTCGAGAGTATAAATAACAATTCGACATGTTGTAATTCGAATTGTTGTAATGTATATTAATTGTTCTTGTGAATAGTGCTTGGAATATTATGGAAGATACAGTTTGTATTGCACATTCTATATATCTTTATCAACAATATCAAATTGATAATTATTTTTGCACTTATTGAAGATTAATAGTTTGTTCAATGAGTTACGCCAATGAATAAGATTATTATTTTCTGGTGGTTATAACACTTTCGTGATGCTCCGTTCAGACGATGCTAGATTTAAACCTCATTTTTGATTGAGACACATTGAATTTGTGTGAAGTTTGGATCTCATTGATACAAATTGTATTGCATAGAACCAAACGAAATCAGTTATGACAGAAATTACCTTCAATATTATATATGATTATTTCACCTTTAAGACCGGCACACATGACTCAGTTGCTAACGGGCTCGTTTTATGTGACTAGGGAGGTGAGGGGAGTATCGGACCTGATTTCACCTCAGCAGTCGACTATCTTCACGGTGGTTTTTCATGGTTTTCCTCTGTAGTATAGGCAAATGCCGAAACTGTTCCTACAATATAGGTGGTGACCACTTGATTTTACTATCCTTTGTATAAAAGAAAAAGTCTCTTCCCCCCATCATCATCAAAGTTTCAAGCTTATATTCAGTCATTTTCGAGAGATTAAAAACATCGAAACTTTCCTCACAAAATCGAAAGAATCAAATGCTCTCCATTTTCATTTTATATTTATTCAAAAAAAACTTTCTTGATTTTGTCAGTAAGATTTCAAATATTCCATATCTCTTAGAAAAGGGCGAAACTTGAAAGTTGAGGAAAATACATGCTCATGTAATCAAATGTTTTTTCCATCGCCTTTCTTTCCGTTAATTCTCCTCTCAATCGATAATACACATTGTTGCAAAATGAGTATTTTTTTTCAAAATATAATCAGTATGATTCCAATACGTGAGTATGAATAATCATATTTTTTAAGTCGTGTAAGAACACTCTATATTCGACTCCATCGCGTGATGACAATTTTGCTGTCAACCACTTCATATACCGACTATACGCAATTCAATTACCAACATGATAAACGGATAACAAAACATGATCAATCACGCTACGTTTTTGTGATGAATTTCAAATTAGGAATATATTATTCCATCGCAAGAGAGATATTGTGTGAACCAAAATGAACTACAATTCACCTCATATTCAGTTGATATGCTTTATCGATCTCATGATGCCATTGTATGATCATAATACGTGGCATCCGGTCCTAAAAGTCAATGAGCCATGACTACGTTTATTACCATTCTATGTGTCTACAGTTTGGACGGTAATTTACCGATGGTGTAATAACTATTCGATCACTTCTGATAGGAATGTATAATGAGACTGAATTGTCACGAGCAACACAATATACCTATTGTTTCTCGTGGAACAACAAGAGCGAATTCTTTCGACCAAGTTTGTTGAAATTGAACGATAGTACCAATTATTGGTCTCATATTATTACTAGATTTTGGCGGCAATTTTCAGCCTGATTATGAGTTTAAATAACATTTTCACACCCATTACGGTTTGTTAGTGTATATATATATATATATATATATATATATATATATATATATATATATATATATATATATATATATATATATATATATATGTATATATATATATATATATATATATATATATATATATATGTGTGTATGTGTATGTGTATATATGTGTATATATATATATATATATATATATATATATATATATATATATATATATATATATAATATATAAATACATACATATATATATATATATATATATATATATATATATATATATATATATATATATATATATATATATATATATATATATGATTTTTAAAACTGTTTGAAAGGTCGTGGTAAATTGGGGAGGTCGCAATTTTTAAA
The DNA here is from genome assembly GCA_964007535.1 of Brachyptera risi. Taxonomy (NCBI): domain Eukaryota; kingdom Metazoa; phylum Arthropoda; class Insecta; order Plecoptera; family Taeniopterygidae; genus Brachyptera; species Brachyptera risi. The sequence goes on from OZ023336.1 coordinate 25,077,942, forward strand.
CAGTTTTAAAAATCATACAATTATGATAACCTACTGGTGGTCAAACAGGAAGCTATTGAAATCATATATATATATATATATATATATATATATATATATATATATATATATATATGTGTATCATACATATTAAACATATAAAGATACACAAGATATACACGAACCACGAACATTTCTGGGAGGATGAAGAAGCATGTCATAATGGTTCCTCAAAGTCACGGGAAAATTTGTTTATTTCTTGTATATGTTCTTCAGAAATGTGAGTGTAAATAAATAAATGAGTATCATTATCATTTGTTTATTTGTGATTTTTGATCATCACACGATATTTGAGACGTCAGTTCAGTATGATACACACAAATAAGACATTACCATAGACAACTCTTTTTCTTGGAAGCCGCATATCAACTTTTTATGTGATAAACTCAGATCTTGCGCGTTCAATGTATTTAACTTGAAACATATATTGCCTTTCAAATTATTACGCACTGTGTATTCAGCTCTCGTGGAATCTATCATTTCCTACGGTATTTTAGCCTGGGGTAATGCTTCCTACTCGACCTTGTCATGCTTAGTATCTCTTCAAACAAAAATCCTTCTCGTGTTAGACAAGAGAATTCATATGATATCAAAAAATTATTTCGACACTGTAATTTTTCACCAATTAACGACCTATTTGACTACAAATTTATTCTCAAATATGATTTCGATGATTCATTCAAAAATATTGTAGATCATTCAGCAAATAATAGATCCAGAATGTTAAATAACTTAAAAATTCCTAAATTCAACAATAAATACGGCAAAAGACGTCTCAAGTATTCAGTACCAATAATTTCTGATACAATTCCATTCAACTCAAGGCATTCTACAAAGTATACAATTATCATAACCGAAATTAAAATATGGTTACTCTTCAACTCTTAATTACAGTTAACTTCTTCCATATATGTATTATTGTTATGAAAGAAGGTTTGTCCAATTATGAGTATTAGTCTTGATTATGTTATACTTGAATTTTGTTTTTTGAGTGATGTAATTTCAGAACAAGGTTGAATCTTTTCGTTGTTTGCTTTTTCTATAAACTGTTTTTTCTCTCTATGTTATCGCATCTTAAATGCGCAAGTAAGAATTATTGGTTTTTGCGCAAGCATTTTTCACAGTAATTCATTGTGTGCTTATTATTTTCTTCAATTGATTAACTTTGCACATGTCTCGTTTTCTTTCGTAATTTTAGGTTGCACTTTTTTCCCCCTGCTTTTCAACTTATTTTTTGTGTATTTTATAGAGTCATTCTATTTATGTTATCGTCACAGTCAAGCCCTTATAATGCTTTGTGGATAAGAGATGTGAATTTTCTTAATTGTAATGTTTCTAACTTTTGTTTACCCAATGAAAAAAAAATACATTAGTAGATATTCACTCCAGTAATTAACAAGCTGAAAGATTTCCTGTGAGAATTCGAGTTGTATCAAAAGCTTTTTTGGATAACATGTTATACCAACCCAACTTCTCCGAGTAGACAAACAAACTTAGTTGTAGATGAGAGTGACATGGAAATTCTTTCAGGACAAAGACGTGTATAAAAAGCCATTCGCTCGAAACTATTTTTCTCACTTATTTTCCTCATACTTTTTCTTTACCCCATTTGATACTCTGGGATGAGAGTTGGGAGGGTATTTTAGTAGGTCTACTCAAAGTTCACATTTTTCGATTCGTAATTTTGAGATATTTTCGTACATGATTGGATGAACTTCAATTTGATTCTCATTAAATTCATGAATCCGATTGTTTTTCCACCATTTTTTTTGTCTCTAATTATTTCTACAAAATCAAAAAACTCAAAAATCATTATTTCAAATTCAAACTCTGAGATTTAGAATTCAATATATATATATATGTATATTATGTCTGTATTCTGTTCGAAATGCCATGAGATACAACTCTAATCAATTGAAAACCATTACTTCAGTCATAATAGAGTCTATTGCAATAATTTCGTAACATTTCAGACATTCGTTTTCTGGAGTCAACATTTTTGTCCATACAATTTCAGGAATATCGAAGATGGAATGAAAGATAAGTATAGTAAGATCAAGAAGAACGCTGCAGTGCACTATCACTCAAAATGTATGGAGACAGTTTGACAAGGTATTATTACCATGATAAGAAAGGACTAGAGGATATTGATAAGAGCCTTGTTTCGAGAGAATTAAAAGAGTAGAGTGAGGGAAAAGTTGGAAGACTATAGAATATGTGGCCGTTGATTCTTAGGTAATGGGCAGTAGACCAAGGAAAAAAAGAGTGGTAGATGACTTCAAAATATGGAGAGATGGATAGAATTGATACGAACATAAGAAGAAGAATAAGGAGAGGAAGTAAGACTTCGGTACTGGCCGAAACTCTGCTCTGGAAAATAGTGGTATACCCTCTGACCTGAAGGAATTTTGTTCATTGTGGAAAAATAATTTCAATGGTGAAAAATGTTGTATGATCTCCAAGAATCATCAAGAATGAAAAACCTTAGATTGGCAATCTCCACTCTGCAGAAAAATAAATTATTGATCCATGATATCAACTCTGATAAATACTGAACTGTAATGATTCGGAAAATTTCTTCCTGTCTCCAAGTGTTCGATGCATATCATATTCATCTCATATTCATATCTCATATCATATATAATATGTATCTCATATTCATTCTCATGTTTCTGATTCTTCAATAATCCATTTCCAATTTTATAATCTGGTTTATAGATTTGTATGTGTATTACAGTTTCAAAATGACTATACCTCTAAAATGCTAATTCTCTATCAAATGAAACTAATGTCCACTGAAATTATTCAGCCGTATCGGTCACAGCTATTTAACCATGAGTCGTGTATACGCGTATTTGACAAGTCAATTAATTCATTGTGCTGATAAATTATTATGGAAACGAGGTTCTGAATTTAATTACTCTATTGACAAGATCGCGTTCAGTACTTTGATCGACAACTACAATAGAGATTATAATTTTGAAAATCGTGGCATTCCTGTATTAATGCAATGAAAATTGAATTGAAAATTATTTTTTTAATTATCACTGGAATTTATTAGAAATTGTTCATATATTCATTCAGCGGATCAACCTGAATGACTTCACCTCAGTGAAACTCAGAGCTCTTGTTTCATATGGAGAATATTGAAGTTCGTGTTAAAAAAAATCAATGAATATAGTATATACAAACAAAAACGTTCGGATGAAATATTTTGTTTCACATTGGTTATATTAAAAATGAATGGAATATACCATCATCATCTAACTATGTTATTGCATAAATCAACTACAATTTATTTGTTCGTCAAAGTACATTCAGCAACATGCTTTTCGTTTTACAGTCAGTGTTTAGATAACACTGTTGATTCCGCCCTCGTCCAAACGCATATAGATTGCAGTACTTCAATACAAACATGACTTTGTAATGTACTAGACTATTTGTAAACTCTAAAAAAACAAAAACATGCAACATACATCTCTTCTCTCTGATTGTACATAATATATCGAACAAAACATTGTTGAGTGTAATTACTATTAGATTTTCATCACTAGGTTCCAAACCAATTGATTGAAGCCGATGATTATAGAGCGGAAAATCTGCACAAAACTCTTCGTCGAAACAGCTGTTTCTCTTTGAAGTGAAGTTTGATGAATGAAATTGAAAAAACCTTTGATGGAATGTCAATGAGAAACTCGTATATTGTCATCGGTTATATAGCGTATAAGTTTATAGAGGCAAATGTTTAATTTCAAGTTTGTTCAGAATCAGAAGAAATGATCAAAGTGCAAATTAGTACCTATTTGAAAAGGAAATACATTTCTAGGTATAATCATCTTATGAAATATCAACATGAACAAATCATATGAACGGTGAGAAGAATTGCTAGTGGATGTTACCTATTTGAACGGATAATGAATATATGCGGGTTCAAAATGGTCAAACTGGTCTACTTTGCACATACAGAGTCACATACTCAATATGGTATCATTTTAAGGAGTCATTCTTCAAAAACAAATAGATTATTTACTTCACAAAAAAACAACGAAACGATTATCAAATGGTATCTTTGATCCCACATCAGAAGTATTCTGCAAGAACTCATGTCAATCATTTTCGAATAATTTAATATTCTTACTGAGCCGTGCATATACATTATTGATACACTTTCATGTTTTGAAAAATGAATATCTTATCCACGATTTCGGTGGAGACCATAACCATAACACCAGGAAAAATAATATAAAAGTAATGAAGTGCAATCTATTATCAAAACTAGACCCATACACGCTGGCATTCACTTCTATAATTCACCACCTTTTTCACTCAAAACTAATGGAACGAATTGATTTAAATTGAGAATGAAGAAACAACTAATTGATAAATGTTATTATAGTGTGAGAGAGTGTCTGGATGATTGAATAATCAACTGTATTACCAACACATCCACTATTTTGTTGTTGTTGTTATTGTTGTTTCTATTCACTCTTTTTATTGTTTAATGTGTTTGTATTTGTTTCTGAAATCGGTAATCATTACTTGTATAACTAGATACTATATTGACACGTCTTTTATCTCTATAAGATAAATTTGGACCAATAACAAATATTCTATTCTATAAACTGAGAAACGTCGATTTGACAGAAAATTGTGAAATATAAATATGATGATAACTGAGCTTTTGATAATCATTTGGATGAACTCATACATTTTTGTGTGTCTGTGACATTCTGCATTGCAATTTGTTATATCATATTGTGGGATACTGGTCCGATCAAAATTGAGAATATTGATATTTGTAATCTCTCCGGGATTAATGTATATGCTTCTACAAATTATTAAACGAAATATTATCGATTGAAACTTCTCATAGTTCTTCGACTTGATTCATTTTAATGGGAAAACAATAAATGTAAATTAAATGCGTTGGTATAGACAGACAGATTCTTCATGGAACAAATAATGGAATATAATCCAACGCAATTTTGAAATTCGATCGATTTGATTCGAGTATTTGCATATATTCAAAATATTTTTTTTGTGAGCTTTACATGATGAACAGAAGCAAGTTGTTGAACCACTGAATGTTGGCGGTCCAGAATGGTCAGTGACGTTCATTGTATATATATATATATATATATATATATATATATATATATATATATATATATATATATATATATATATATATATAAAAACGATGTATTGATAACATCAGAATTTGATCAATAATTGTGGGACCTTTGTCCCGTTGTTACATAAATAATAAATTATGATAATAATGATCGTTCCCAGATTAAGGCCCGGTATTACCAAGTCCAGTTAGCAGTTATCTGAGAGTTGATGCAAACAAATATCACAGGTAACCATGGTGATAACAACTTTCATCTGCCAGTTAGAGCTACTCCCACGTTGGTAATACCAGGCCTAAGACAATGGATGGAAGATGAGACAATTTGAAGGAGACAGCACAAGGGCAATCTTACCATCCAAAAGAATGTTAAAAAATACGGTAACTCATTCAATATACCAGTCATACAAATATAATCGTTAAATTTGATGTATTTGATATGTTAGATGCTGATTTCTTCCACCAAGGGTACAAGTAGTATGCTAGTGTCTATTTAGTAAGTTAGTGAATATTCAGTAAGTTGGTGTCTATTTATAGTAAGTTAGTGACTATTTAGTACGTTAGTGTCCATTTAGTAAATTATTGTCTATTTAGTACGCTGGTGTCCATTTAGTACGTCAATGACTCTTCAGTACGTTCAAGTCTATCTAGTACGTTAATGTATATCAGTCAGAGGAGTGGGATGAAGAGGACGTGGGACTCTTACACCCAAGTCAACATGTTATTGCCCCAGCCAGTTTGAACTCACCCAACTTTGTTAGAAATGAGTATTCGGAGATATAAGATGAATGTCTATTTAGTATGTTAATATAAAGGGTATATCAGTGTCGCGTATAAAATCTATTTGCTCCGTAGCACTTTCCTTGGTTCGATTCCCGTATCCAAGTAAATTAATCGCAATACACATCAACACTATTTCACATTCATACATTGTTTTGTATTCCTCGTGAACAAGTTCCACATCTCCAATATAGAAAGGTACAATTTCATCAATTTCGAATGCAATCATTATACATGTACTACGTACAAAACGTGCGATTGAAAATCCCCCGCCCCAGGTTTCCTGTCAGATTGTTTATCCGTGCTTACATTAACATCGACTAGGTACAACGGGGTGGGGGGTGGGTGAGTGGGATGGAGGGGGGAGGTTATGTGTGGGTGGTGGAATGGGGTTGTTTGGATAAAAATATACATCGTAATTCACTCTGCTCAGGATATTCGTGTGAAGCGAACACCGCTATATAGTCGGATGACAGTCGGCCTTACTATCCCACCGCCAGCATTCATTACATTGTACCAAACCTGTCACTCAATATCACCACAGATAATGTATATTCTTGAAAAAGTGGTATTTGATGTATGAAATATAGATATTTTGTTGAATAAGTGTATAGAGTATTGACTTTTTATGAGTCATATGTTGATGTTCAGTTTGAGAAGTAACCGCGAATGTATTTTTATTGTAAAGTTTTGACTTTTGATGTATTATTAAAATCATAACTGATAAGATATTGTTTTGTGAGAGCGACAACGAAGACTTATCATGTGTCTTCCTCGATATTGGTATGAACAGATTATTTGAAAAAAATGAATCGATGAAATTGATCGATGTGGTATAAGGTGAAGAATTAGAAAGTTGATGCAAACAAAAAAACCAATGAGCACAGAGTGATTGATTATCTTCAGAAATATGATGAAATATATATTCAAGTTGCAATATTCAATATGACATTTTTCAAAATAGAATTGAGATATCGATTATCAGTTTATTTTCATCTTTGAAACGATACATTAACTAATAATGAATACAAATAGTTTTCAAATTATTTCATTCTCCATAATCAATGTGTCAGTTAACAATATATTCACTTTTATACTCACATTAATTAAAGTGGTTCTTGTATGATGTAGATTGTAATAGGGAATTAAAAACGATTCATCACACCGTTTTCACCCGTCGAAAAGTGAAATACAAAATATCTTGCATATACATTCAATTCACAGAATTAATTCATCATTTTTTGTTCACTTCGGTCGAAACATTGTTAGTTCCCGTGTACGGATGGCATTCATCTTATCACAACTAATTCTCCCATACCACCAACAACAGATCATTTCATTTTCCCAGCATTATTCTCCCATATAATATTATCATTCACTGTTTTTCAATCAAAAACACCAAAATCCGCAATAATTCCCGATACATTGCAGAATTATTGACATACCACTACCGATAAAGTACGAAACAAAAACAAAAATAACGACTATTTTGCGCCCATTTATCATTTTCATTATTGTAATTCACGCCTTCTAGTTGGTACTACTGGGACTAATACCACACCAACACAACACAACTATAGAACGAGCAATACAAATGGTTTATAACGGTATGAATTTATTACCCTTATTTCCTGCACAGAAATAGACGGTTGAAAATCCGGGCGTATGAAATTAAATATTGATTTGGATTACTGATGTATGAATGAGTTTTGAGCTTTTAATAATATTTCGGCTACAAAATAAAGTGTTAGGATTTCCCCGGTTCTCAATTCCAGATATATTGTTGGAATATACAAATTTAAAAGGCGGGCACACAATCGAATATTGGTACGAGATGAAATTATTCTCTCTCTCTCTCTCTCTCTCTCTCTCTCTCTCTCTCTCTCTCTCTCTCTCTATATATATATATATATATATATATATATATATATATATATATATATATATATATATACATATATATTCATTTATTTATTATTTTCGAAATTGGAAACACATATCCATGTAGTGGGACAACAATGGTTAGAATGTGCGTCATATAGACCGTCATGATAACTGAAACATCAGAACACACATAATTGAAAATATTACATTTAATTCGCATAACATATTTTGTAATCAGTATGGATACAAAACAAACAAAGAACAAACAATATATATATATATATATATATATATATATATATATATATATATATATATATATATGTGATATGCAGTATTTGATTCTGAAAATATCGAATATATATACATATATGTATTTATATATATATATATATATATATATATATATCTATCTATATATATGTATATATATATATATATATATATATATATATATATATATATATATATATATATAAATATATATATATATATAGTATGAAAGTAATGAAATGAAAGTAATGCAAGTAATGAAAGGATTCGATAGTAAACTCTCTACTGGTATTGATGAAGTCCCATTTAAAGTACTCAAAGATGTAGCTACTTCAATAATCCCTGTCTTAGTTCATATTTGCAACCACTCTTTTATCACCGGAGTGGTTCCAGACGAAATGAAATTAGCAAAAGTAATACCAATCTTCAAGAAGGGCCAACCAGATGACGTATGCAATTACCGACCGATTTCCCTACTATCTGCCTTCTCTAAAATTTTCGAAAAACTAATGTATAATCGACTCGTGCACTTCTGTGAATCATGTAATATAATATCACACAACCAACATGGCTTCAGGGCAAAGAGAAATACTGTATCAGCTGCCTACGAGTCAATTCAGAAGATGTTATCCGCTAAAGATGATAGACTGTACTCCGTTGGAGTGTATTTTGATTTATCGAAGGCCTTCGACACAGTAGTGCACAGTCTATTGCTAGAGAAACTTGACTTCTACGGTATTCGTGGTGTGCCCCACAAGTGGCTTAAATCTTATCTAACTCAACGAGCACAGTGCGTACATGTTTCCCAGGACGAATGCTGCGGTGTTTCATCATGGAATCAACTGGATACTGGAGTTCCGCAGGGGTCCATTCTAGGCCCTTTGCTCTTTTTATTATATATCAACGACTTGACCACCCTCGAAGACAATGTTCTCATGACGCAATACGCAGATGATACTAGCTTACTCATAAACCACGCAAATCCTTCAGAAATCCAACGTAAAGTTAATAGCGCTGTGGGTGATTTGAGTGCTTGGTTTTATGATAATAAACTGTCTGTCAACAATAGTAAAACGATCGTTGTCAATTACTCAGGAAAGAAACATTGGGAGCCTGAAATATTCAACAATGGTATTCAACTGGAGGTCAACAAGAAAACGAAGTTTCTAGGTTTTAATATTGACAATAATTTGAAATGGACTTCTCATATTAACCAAACCTGCTCCAAACTCAGACAGGCCATTTTTAAACTTCGTTCGTTGAAAAAAGTACTTGGACCGACTGAAATGAGAATGTTTTATCTTGCGCACTTTGAATCAATTTTGCGTTATGGCATCGTGTTCTGGGGTGGAGCTGCTAAAAATAATATTGACAGGATTTTTAAACTACAGAAGTATGCTGTACGAATCTTATCCAATCAAAGAAAAGGTGACAGCTGCAGAGGATTATTTAAAACTCTTGGTATTTTAACTTTAGCAGCTATTTACATACATGAATCCGTCTGCTTTGTCAAATCAAATACTGCTTTATCCGGAAAAGAATTGAACCATTCACACGACACAAGAGGTAAAAACCTTCCAGTAGTAGAGACACACCGAACTGCTTTGTATGAAACCGGACTAAACCATAATGGTGTTAAATTCTATAATCTATTACCAAGAGATATTCGCAGTGTCAACCGTATTCAGAATTTTAATAAGACTGTTAAACGTTATCTTGTAAACAAAGAACCATACTGTGTAAGCGATTTTTATACCAAACTGATTTAAACTTGTATCTCGTTATAAACACATTGTTTCGATATTTTGTTGACGAAACTTAACATTTACAATGTATACAGTGAATAAAAAATTATTATTATTATTATTATTATTATTATTATATATATATATATATATATATATATATATATATATATATATATATATATATATATATATATATATATATAATGACCTATATTCGTCCATCAGTTATCACAATAATCTCACTTCCATTCTTTCCTTTGAATTTCAGAACCTGTAGATTATTCAATTAATTAATTCTTGCACTGTGAATATATCAATATATTATTGATAGTACATTTCCCACAGTTTTTTTCCTCTCAACAAAGACTCCTGAATGTTGATATCACCATATGTTCCAATTGTGTTATAATTGTTGTGTTTCATCGTATTCTATTTGATAAAAAAACATTTGTCTTTCTAAGTCTGCGCCAGAATATACCTAGCAATTTCCCCCATGAATTCTAATAATTTTCAGAGTATGGTCACTAGTGACGATCCACTACTTTCAAGCTTCACTCAACTAATGATTAGTGATCTTTCAAGAATATTAGGTAGCAAAATGAGACTTTTGGATACGTGACGGATATCATTCGTAAGAACTTTCCATATTCATCTGCAAACATCATAAAATACATCGGGTGATGAATTCAGTGAATGGTTTTACTGTGTAGAAATACAAAATGAACTGAAAAAGGAATGTTTTCATGTTGTGGACGCATTTTTGACATCATGGAATTCCTAACAGAAATAAAATACAAACATACTGAATATCATCTTATTTTGTGACTATTAGTACAAGGGAAGATTGTTGTCACCCCAGAATGTAAAGAAAGTGTTGATTCAATATGTTCAAACTAGTGTTTCGTTCTGTGTTTCATTTTGTGATTTTTTTTTTTCATTGAGAAAACAAAAGTTAGAAACATTAAAATTAACAAAATTCACATCGCTTATCTACAAAGCCAAAAGGGCTTGACTGTGGCGATAACATGAATAAAATAATTCTATAAAACTGAGTTCTGAGTCTGGATATTCTGGAATGATTGGATGTTCGCTTGAAATGATTGTTTGCGTAGAAAATGATCAGTGGTTCAAATTTCTAGATTTTCTCACATTTCAAGTTTCCATATTTTTGCACAGCTATGCAGAATCCATCAAATGAAAAAAAAACTTTTCTCATCGATTTATATTGATTTGATCAAGTGCCTTATTTTTATTTGAGAGTTTCTTACTCAGTATATTATCAGGAATAAGTATGAAGTTTAAGTTGCCACCTTTGTTCACATTGAAATTGATATTCCAAGACAGTAATATATATATATATATATATATATATATATATATATATATATATATATATATATATATATATATATATATATATAAACCCTCAGTACGTTTTGGAATTCTATGTTATTATTCAACTGTCCAAAGAGTTAACACGAACTGTCTGAACTTCATTCATCTTGGGAAAATCTTTTACTCATACCACTCTATCCTTTCTAAATTGAGTATATGTGTAGTATTTTTCAATTCAATCCGAAAACCACTTCTCACATATCATATATTTCGAATTGAGAAAATTGTGAAACCATTTTATATGCATTATTCAATCCTAATAATCTTCTTCAGGAGACTTGGAGCCAACAAGCGCAAATGAACATTAAAACCAATGATGGAACATAAAAAAGTATTTTCTGTTTTTTTTTTACTCACCATGAAACAAAAATACAATGATGCTAATGGAAGTCTCACAGGTCCACGTTTAAGGCTCTTACGTTCTGCGTAATCTTCTTCATTAAATAGAAATGTTCGTGGAAAAGAAGAAAAAAGAGAAAATACTTGAGAATTATACACTCCCATAGTATAACTCAACAGTATTGGTGGTCCTTTCACATCGCAATATTATATTTATATTCTGTTTTCACCTCAAAAAATATTTCAAAGATGCCTTTCTATCCATCATTCCATTATTTTATTTCTTCATTTTTTTTTGGTGAGTGTAAATGATGGAGTGGTCATTTCATCACCCGATACGGTATGAAAAGTATACAATTCAGTGATGAATTATCACTATTATCAACTATTATTATCACTATCACTATCACTATATATCACTATTATTTGATTATTATCAAGTATGTATATTGTGACTGAATATTTACCGGAGAAGAGAGACTATCACAAGACCTAGAAAATATTATTGAAAAATTAACAAATGTATAGTACATTATCATGACAATTATTACATTACTACATAACTTATCATTACCACCAGTCTGCAATCAACAGGGGCGTGACACAACTACATAACAAAACCAATCTATTGTGTGGTTGTCTCAGAGTTGTTAATAATGAATAAAATTGAAATTGAAATTATAATTGAAAGTCGATAATGATAAAGTTCAACGTTTTGAAATGTACTATTTGTGAAGAAGTGTACTTCCATTATTTTCTGTTTGGGACAAGTGTAGGGAAAAATATTCGCTCATTATGATTATTCGACATTTTTAATTCTGAATGAAAGTTGAGTTGATAATAATGGTTGATGATGAATGATTAAATGAATAATCATCAATTGATTTTTTTTCCATGACAAAGAGCTTATTCGAAGAAAAAAAATCGGGTTATTCAGGATCGGGATCGGAATATCGAGACAACGACTGTGGTGTTTGGATATAAGATCGAGATCAACAATTAAATGATTGTGCTCTCGTTTATATACGTGCATCTCTATCATGTATCTTTCTATTTCACTATCTCTTTCTCTCTCTCTCTCTCTCTCTCTCTCTTTCTCTCTCTCTCTCTCTCTCTCTCTCTCTCTCTCTCTCTCTCTGTTTCTCTCTCACTTCCATATTGACTAGTGACTTTATCTACCAGCTTGATTTCTAAATTAACACTTTTATAAATAATTCAAACCAACGAAGAAAGAACGTGATAAAAAAAGAAATTCTATTAAAAAGAAGACTGATGCTAACATACACTTCTGTCTAGATGAATTATATATTGGGGTGGTGTATTTTATTCTCGTGGAGCGAAGGCGGGAGAGCAGTATTTCTTATTTATTTCACTCTCTGATGTTTTCGAAAAGAGAAAAATGAAGCTCAAGTTACTTTTCTTGAAGATAAATACAATTGACTTCGACCCAGACGGTGCGTTGAAGCTAAGTTTAATGAAAACATTCAGAATAAATATTATTCCTAATAACATTTTCATTGAAAACATAAACTCACAAATATCTAGGCACAGAAGATATTCTAATCGCCGCTCATATAATTCTCCATACGAACAGGTTTCGGATGTTTCTCCAGGAGGAAAATGAAACAGTCGTAGCTTGTTGTAAAGTTGCCATTATAAACTTTCACGTGGAGTTCACATCTTCACAACAATATTGTGAACATCATTTGATCACTTACAAACAATATTGCGAATCACCAACAAGTTTTAGTGCTGCTACCTGGGGATAGATTTCACCCACAACTCTCGGCTATAATATACACGGAAAACTTATCAACTAAGATTGTTTGGTATCAAATATCTGTAAGGTAATATTTTGAACATGCAAGTAGTTCACTGCTTTTTGTTCTCAAAATGTGTTATGATGGGAGATCTGTGTGAGCGTGTTTGTGTGTATATAGGAAAGGGGATTTGTGTTTGGGAGGGAAAAGTTGGAACTTCAAAATGTCGTCAATGTCTCAACGACCCGAGGAATTTTCTTATTATACATATCTCTGAGAATCTACGCCCCGCCCCGGTGATGGATTATACAAAGATATCGTGGGGAGATGAATCGAGTTTTCGCGTCCAAACTATTTGAGAACCAATTTTTGATGGTAGAAACTCGTCAAGGAGATATACCAACGCAAACATATTCCTCTGTCATCCCTATAACTCTCGAATCCGTATGAAATATTCATGTTTTAAGAAATGTAGTACACCTGTGCGAAAAGTAATGCCATAATTTTTTGGTTGAAGTTTGTTGACTATCATGAAATTCATAACTCTTGTAGAAAATTGATGATGTAATATTTCCGAAAGTTCAGAAAGAAGTTATTCCAAATTCGCAATCGGTGACCTCTGACATCTTGATCGCAATTGAACATGAATTTATTCGACAAAATGATATAATTTGATGTATTCAGACCCCATATTACCAATAGTAGGCCTAAAAATGTGTTGATTGAGCTAGTTAATAATTGAATTACAGAAATACCATTTGGTAATCAAGTTTGATAACAAGTTAATCCACTGATTATCGCCAAATAAACAAATTTAATATTCTTAAAACGGGACCTTAATCGAATACCTCAATCACGGATTACCTGGTTCGAACATTATTTGAATACAGCAATAACAACGAGAAAGTACACATCTCTATATCATCTTCTTTCCTTTTGTTCGCAACTCCTTTGTCACCATTGTACTATATTTTCTATGCACTTTTGCTTAATTAATTACAGCGATTTATCTGGCTTGATATCCAGGAGACTACAATATCATAGCTGCAACTTCTACGGATGTTTTCCGTAATCGCCAGCATAATGACACCGTCGTATTCGTTCATTCTATACCACTCTGAATAATATGATAGCTGACATTGTATAAACGTTACTGATGGAGATCAGAAGAGAATTTCAGTACTCGTATTATAATGATCTTCCACACACACACACACACACACACACACACATCACCCACACACAAACATATATATATATATATATATATATATATATATATATATATATATATATATATATATATATTGAATATTATGATCACTGAAAAATACCAAATCGTTGAGGTTGATGCACAACTGCTTTCATCATTTGAACCAACGAGAAGGGAATCTTTCAATGGTATATGGTGATTCTATTCAGGTAAGGGGGGGGGGGGGGGGTGATGACACGGACAACGTGGTCATTTCATCACCCGGTTTCATACTAATAGTCTCGAATCTTATTGCTTGAAAGAAATGTTGATATTTCATTATTTTATTATGTGTGATCGATTAAATTTCATCTATCAAATTAGTTTGCTTCAGGAAAATAAATACTTTGTTGATAGCATCACAATTATATGTCAAAACTTTGGAAATTGTGTCTTTAATTGCTGGTTATTGTCTCATATTGTTCTATTCAGTACATTTTTTTTTTTAGTATATTTTATTCTAGTATTTTTCTTGTGGTCTTACAAATTCTCTTCTCTTTCCCAATACATTTTCAAATCCTCCCCTTGGTATTCTCTCGATCAATTCTCCGTATATGGCCACACAGTCCAGAGTTTTCCTTCCTAATCTTCATCTCTATACTTTTCATCCATGGTCCATTTTTCGAAAAATCTGGAAAATCTCATATTTCACAAGATACGTTCATAAAAGAGGTAGTCATGTTTCAATTTTAACCACTATGTCAAGATAGTTTTTCGATTTCTTTTTTGTAGCACTCAAATATTGCTGTACAGTTGTAACGGAAATCATCCATGAAGGTTTCTGAACATCATTAACTATTCTTTGTTAATGAACCACTTACGTTCATTAAAAATAATGACTGTATTTCGCCGTTAATGCGGTGTACCGTCGACGAACTCTCATGTTACGGTTACAGGAGGTGGTTTGGGTTACGGTATATAGTCCGTGGGTTTTGAGGCGGAGGTGGGAGTCGGTGATGGAGAAGGGTGAAGGGAGAGGGGGGGGGGGGAGGGGCAGGGGCGCACTTTCCCATATAGTGATACAACATGGCAAACTTGGTAGTACGTCACACACCCTCTTCATCACGTATACGTTGATGATACGGTGTCACGAAAACGTGATAGATTCACGGATGAGTGAATGAAGTGGGAAGAACATATTTTGATATGTATTCATGTTTGTGTTTGTTTTTCCTTCATTATAACAACAACAATTTTCAACACAATCTTTTGTGAATTCGTTTCTCACCAGCAGATGCATTTTTGGAACATCATTTTTCCTCGATACTCTTTATAATCGGCATTACATAGCTATAGAGTAATCCACAAATTTGAAATGATAAACTGTTCTTAGATATTGATTGAGAGTACAGATATCTCATAATATGCCAAGGTCGTTTGTTGGCGTATAAAAATAGTCGAGTGTATTATACCTGTATCCAAGGCTCTCGAAGGAATTCAGAGTTCTACTGCCTTGTAACTAATTCAATCACGTTGTTGAAAATAAGGAACATTTCAGCATATATCATCATAAAATGCTAAGATCATTGAGAAATGAATACAAATTGTGATGATGTGTCAATCAGTTACGTAAGAAAAAAAAAACAAAAAAAAAATATATATATATATATATATATATATATATATATATATATGTTGGGTTTTCAAAGTTTAAAATTCTGATGGACATAAAATTTGATTCAATTTCATCAGTGCCCATATATTAAAATCTGGAAAGTCATGTCAGTTCAGAGTTGAGACTGGATTAGGTTTAAGAAAGCTTTAAAATTCGTCATTGTGTGGTCTAGAAGAGTCACATTGAACTTTGTAGAACTTTGTTCCATAACACTATTTTGTCCTAACTTCAATGAATAAAATCATGACCAAAACATCTTAAATACCAACGATATGATTAGTTGTTCGATATCTGTGTATGATGTGTATATTTATTTTTAATGTTTCAATTGACAATTTCGTTGACGTTTAGCATAAAATGTACAACTTTTTCCCCAAACCTTAAAAAAGGGTTTTATCTCTATAGGTATCATTTTCAACGCTGTACATGAACTTCTTGTTTGATTGTGTTGTGTTATGAAAACAATGGGAAATAAAGCACTTATTATTATTATTAATAATATCATATGTATCATATATTAATTTCTATCACATCCGAACCACTTTATTCACTGCTACAGCACTGCGTTCATTTGATCGATAATGTAGACATTCTCTTCACCACCACATTCAGGAAGCTTATTTCTAAGATAATATCTTATTAACATTGTAAACCTCTCAGCAGAACATAACCATCTGCGGTATTCCTCCTTGTATTATTACCAGCTTAGATACTGCTTCTAATACTATAGCGTCATCATAATCTCTGCTAGTTACCCTCTCACAACACAAACGAGAGAGTGAGAGAGGATGAGAGAAAGTGGCATTATTATTATATGTACACTTCTTATTAATGTTATGATTACGGAAATTATGATTTAATGTCTAATTGGGAGGTGGTAAAATTCAACCTTAAATCATTGGGTATGATGAGTGTGGTGAAGAAATATCATTGTTGGACGTTGATTTTGAATTTTCCTGTGATTTAATCTGAATAGAATGTATTCTATTGAAATATTAAAATATTATTGAAATATTATATTGAGTATTCTATTCTATGTAATCTGAAGAATTGTATTCCATTTTTGTATTGTAATCTATGATTGATTCATTTCTTCGTTATTTCCAATCTGATTGTTGCAAAAATCTCTGTGAATATGTATGATAGTATTCTCTATATTCGGTGAAAAATTTGACAGTTTATGTTGAATTCTTGTTTCTGAAGTATTTTTCTTCCGAGTTATTCTCATGAGGATCTTTAAAACTTTCCGATTTCTTTTTCTTTTGAACTGATTTTTTGAAAAACAACTTCAACCTATTCTGGTATGATATAAATATGTAGAAAAAGTTTCGAGTCGATAGTTCTTTTTCTGACCTGTATGCCACGCACAAAACTCCTCCTCCCCCCCCCCCCCCCCTTCGAAAAAAAAAATACATAAAAGCGAAGCTAATTTTTTTTCAGTGAATGAGATGGAAATCTTCGCTACGCGCTCATTTAAATATATTGTATGTGTATAAGATGTGGATAAAGTATAATAACCAAACAAAACTTGAGCACAACGATAATAAAATAATACTCGCTCATTGAAGCGGATTATCTTTTTGTTATCAGGCTTGTCGTCAATTTTGTCAACGCAATACGCACGACATAGCTCAGGTCTACCACGTTGACACGAACATAATCAAGGGATAAGCCTTCGTGCGTACAGCGTGATATTCGCACTGCACGTAATAGCATATGTATATATGTCTGTCATTACAATTGAATCTATTACGTCGGAATATGTGAGAATGAAAGTCAATATTCAATATTATTCCATATTGTTGCGCCTTAAGACCCCTTATTCTTAAGAGAATATTCATTCATCGAATTAAATAAGATTATTTGAAACTAACTAGAATTCTCAATGGGAAAGATAATGTTTGATTATGGAAAATACGATGGTACTTTTTTGTATCTATATATTTAAGTTCATACATTAAAATCAATGTTAGAAAATTGATTAAGGTATATTTACCATGATCTGCTATCATGCTCTGATATTGTCAGTCATTACAGTTGAACCTATTACGTCGGAATATGTGAGAATGAAATTCAATATTCGATATCATTCCATATTGTTGAATTAAATATGAATTCAAATCAAATTAGACTTCTCAATAGAGAAGATAATGTTTGATCATATAAAATAAAATGGTACTTTCTCGTATCTGTACACGTAAGTTAATACATTATAATTAATGTTAGAAAATTAATTCAGGTATATTCACCATGATCTGTATGCTTTATCAGATAATTTTTTAATGATGATCATAATATCGACGAGAATATCTTGCACTCAGTAATATATTTTCCTTTCATCATGTGTTGTTGGTAATTTTATTATTGTTTTTGTAATCTGTTGTATCTGTTGTGCGTAATTATAAGGAAAGGAAAATAAACGAAATAAATGAATGAATAAAATAAATAATTATGATTATTCGTTCATAGTTTATCCACTCACAGGATATTTTCCACCAGGACAATGCAAGTAATGGAAGTTGTAGAATGGTCCGTTGATATTATGAAACTCTTTGACCGAAAGATAACGTTCCACATCCAATTCTCTAGAAAGAGCTTCATACAGTTTTGAAGCGTAATAATCCCGTCCAGTCTCATACGTGGCAGTGTGGTTTGAAAGAGAGCCGGTATTAACAAGTCAGGATAAGAATAAAATCTTGTTAGTCGTAGACAATTCACAAAATGACCATTTTCACTGCAAATCAGCTGTTTTTCAAAAGACTTATTCGACGAATATCTATTTAATCATGAGAGGATAACTTATCAGATGAATAATATTTTGTGTAGTTCATTAAGAGAAGTGCAAGAGTCGCTTGTAGCAACTGATAAATAATTCATTGAGCGATAATTGGCAAATTAAGACTTGTTATTATCTTCAGTGACTCATTTTATTTCCATAGCATACCGTAATGAAGATCAGCAAATTGACACTTGTTCACGAGTTATTGCAACCGGCACAACAGTGTCTGCAAGTATGAAAATGAATTGATGCTAAAAAGCCTCAAGGAACAAACAAGATAAATTATGTATTCATTTTTTCACCCTTCATCAATTATCATTATATCATTTTATATAATTTTTCACATTTTTTGATGAGAATACAATATTTTATTAGATTTTCAGATTTTATTATTAAAATAGTGCTCATTGTAATTGAAAATGTTGTTGGGTCGTCGCCACTGTCTATGGTATTCGTGAGTGTAGAAAAAAAAGAAATAAATAAACAAATGTGTCCTCCCTAGTCGCCTGCTCTTAGCATAACCACCAATTGATTAATAATAATAATAATGATTTTTTTATTTCCAAATTTGTGTTTACAAATTATTACCCCATTTAATAGGGTGATTCTTGAAAATACATCTCAATTTCGATATTAAATTTCGATCTCTATTGACTACATTTTCTCCCGACTTTGAAGGTGACAAGAGATCAAAATATCAATTTCAAATATTTGAATTGATTCATTTTATTCAAACTTTGATCACCTAAGCAACCAATGCTGATTGAAAAAAAGGGGGCTTGACACATCTCGTCGCTCGTGCCACCAGTTCCAATACTTCGAAGCTGTCTCGCCACAAAATAGTAAATAAAAAATAATCATGTGACTATGAACTATTTTCAACCTTTCTATATCATTTCAGCAGTCATATCAGTTTCAGAATTGCTATCACAAAATTCTTCATCAAGACAACAATTAATAGCAATTTTTTTCAGTTTTAAAATTAATTTTTCTTATCATTTTTGAGCAACGGTCACGAATAACAAACCAGCCTATCAACCGGCGTGACAGTTGTGCGTTTAGCCATACTAATTATTCTTACACCTACCACGCACACTTGCCACTTGCATACACTCCATGTGCTATACGCACGCCATCGTTCCACTCTTACATGTTGTCTACTAGTTGATATTTATACGCATTTTAAACGGACACGCAATTTAAACATGGATATTCGCACGAAGTTTTGATAAAAACAAGAACAGGGTTACATTAAAGATATATGATTTATGATCACTCGTGATTCCACATTACGCTTGTAACTTTTATGAGAGTTTAGATAAGAAAAGTGTTCTCGAATATAAATAGTGAATTATGATTATAATGTTGTTTTGATGAAACGTTTTTCACGGTTTGGTAAGTCAACAAATGAATATATATTTCACAAAGTATGAATAAAAGTCACGACTTACGTAGCTTGTTTCAATGTTTTTTTCGTCACTGCTTAATTATGCAACATATACCTTGCATGGGGGTACTAATGAATGAGTGATGATGCAACAATGGAGTGAGGAAAGACGTTAGTATTCTCACGAAAACCCATGCCTTATTTGGGATTATAACCCATTCCAAATTGACTATATATTTTCAAGCCTTATCTTCGCTGAATGAGCCACGGTTGTGCGGCTATGTATTTTTCTGCGTTTAGATAGGTCAACAGTGTGAAATTTTCCGCATGGAAGATGGAGAAGAGAGTTGGACAAGCTCTGAATATAACTATATCCTTTCAGATATTTCATACATTCATATCGGGTCCAATGATTCACAGTGATGATCACCAAGATTTATTGGCGTGGGGTGAATGACTATGGGATAATCTGATGACATTTTCTCATTGGCAATACAAAATAAAGTAGTATGGGAAGTGGTCATGGTCCATGTTGAGGAAAACATCCCGAAATTCATCCAGGACCAGAAGCGGGATTCGAGCAGAGGCCCGATCTACCACCACTTTTGGCCACATAGAGCATGCGCTCTACCACTGAGCCAGCAGTCGTCCGGATAACATGCTACTGAAATGAACACAAATAGGTAATGCAATACAATTTATTGAACATTACATATTCAAGTTTGTGGTTGTTTATTTATATTCCAGTGTTTATCATATCATCGCTCCACTAAGCCAGTCACGCGTACTCAACAAACAAAAAACATTCTCTCGAAGCACGCTACCTGGTGATAAGTTTCACAATCAAACTCTTATTTCAATACGTTCTTTGAAAAAAAATTGCTGTGACGTCATTTTCAATTTGACGATGGAAAAAAACTCGTTATTTACGAGACGTATCTCGTATTACGTGATATATTCTGTTTCACGACAAATTAAATAAACAATCTTCTTCATCCTCTCAGAAAATACCATTAAAAAGTTTTTCGTTTGAAATAAGACGCCATTACTTCACCAGGTTATTTTAATGAGTTATTATTCTCTATTTTGCATACGAAGCGATATTAATTCACTATTCTATGGCACAACCTTATTCTATCTCGGAATAAATGATATATACAAATAGTTCATGTGAATTAGAATATGATGAAATATAGCAACAATGCAACATATCTAATGAATATATTGAATATATTAATGAATATAGTTTCTCACTATTTTTGAAAAGTGTTTTTCACTTTAACCGATGAAGGAGATGGATATGTTCAAAAAAAAAAATCTTCACTGTTAATTATTCTTCAATTCATTACCATAACAGTCAATAGGAGTCGATTTAGCGAAATATCAGTTTTTTGATGATACATTTTTAACGGTATAAGATATCAAAATTCTAATACGCGAGAAACACAGATAATTATAATAGCTTCTGTATGATATGAGTTGTAACTATTCAACTCATGTCGCATAGCTGTCAAGAGTATACAGCTAGAAAATATGTTCTCTCAGCTGTATACGCTTGAGACAACTATGCGACATGACTTTAATAGTTATAACATAAATCATCATGAAGCTATTATAATTATATATGTTTTCGCATATCACAATTTTGATATCTTATACCGTTAAGAAAGTTATCATCAAAAACTGATTTTTCGCTGAATCGACTCCCGTGGACTTTTGAGATTCACATATTTTGGATGTTCTATATTAGGGCTGACTATCTTCAGTGGTGATAGGACCATATTTTTTCATGCCATCATAATGACCCGAACTTCCATTCTCAGTCTTAAGTAAGCACCAAAGATTTTGACGAGTTTCGATTTTATTGAAGATGAATAAACGAAGAGCATTGTAAGTTTGTAAGTGGAACGGGCACGATAGCATTTAGGCCTACTATTGCACGATGTTCACATAGTTTCAAATTTCCTTTTCACAATAATTGTTTCTGAACTCTTATGAATTCTTCTCAAGTCCTGATCAAATTTAGCCGCCCACGGTAGCTCAGTCAGCTGAGGCTCTGCTTCAGAAACTGAAGTCACCGTTGCGCGTGGGTTTGAATTCTGCATAAGGCATGTATTTTTGTAAACGTCCTTTCACTTATCATAACTTCATAGTTTCATAATTACCTGCTCATTCGTACACCCGTATAACCTAGCTGTTGGTGGGGTCGTTGAGATAACTCTACTCAACTCACTGATCAAATTTGTTCAGCGAAGATCAACATTCAACATTTGAGAGACCATCTCTTGGTCACAACGAAAAAATGATGTTTTTTAAATTAAACAGTGGTTAATTTCAATGAAGAATCAATTCCGTAGGAAATGGAGTTCGCAGTAGGCATCATGTTCATGGCTTGAAATAGAATGCAATATAAGTATTTGACTGATGAAGTTATTGGACGAGGATTGAAAAAATGCATCTCAGATTCCAAATATTCAACTTGGGTTCGGTAATACAAAATCCACTTGACCTTATTTGATGGAAACAAATTTAATGGGTAACCATGGGTATGAAAAAACCAAACAGCCGGCAAGAGCTGAGAGCAAAGACCAAATCAAGGCCCAGAGCTGATGGTGAATAAACACATCGGAAGAAAATGAATCCAATCGAAGAATCGAAAGAATAATATATATATATATATATATATATATATATATATATATATATATATATATATATATATATATATATATATATATATGTATATATATATATATATATATATATATATATATATATATATATATATATATATATATATATATATATGTATAGTATAATATAATTTTGATGCCGATTGTCGATTGATCAAGCGTTTATCTATGCAATCAGGCTATCATTACTTATACATCTTCATCAGCCAAAAGTTGACCAAAGTCAATCGATTAATTCAATAATATTTTTCATTCCATTTTATGTCAATACTTTGTTTCGAAATACTGGTCAGAAGTTCACGTCACCAAAACTGGTGGCTTTCGGCGCACAAAAACGTTCTCGTAACTAAATCCCACATTACACGCACGCACTCTGTATCTCGTTCAGCGAGTTATCTTTGTTTACCATATTTTCACCATATTTCACAACCACGTTCTATTTTCATTCTCAAGTTATTGTTTTCAACTTCACGACTTTTGCTCCGTTCATATGCAATTTTGTAAGAGATATTTATTCGATTACATTTTTGTTGTTATATTCGGCAATTTTTTCTTTGATCAATAAGAGAGAATATTATCGATCATTTAATCGTGTCACATTTTGACGTTGTAATTGAACTGAAGAGTGAAAATATTGAATGAGTCATAGGAATTTGTGCAGTGGTGGGAATCACCACAACCAAATTAAAAGTAATACAACAATACATTCCTGCCTAAAATTAATACCCATTCTACAGAAACTCTACACAGAAATCATTCCATCTACATATCAGTGTCGGTTATTGATCAAGTTAACAAGAGCGGGATGTGCTATCGACATCTTTGTCATTCGATTACAACTTTTAATTTTCCGTGATTGTAGGTCTATATGTGACATTGTAGGATTGTATTTGTTTTTACCTGTGTGACTGTTTTTCATTCACTGATTGACGTTTCATATATGTTACATTATAATCATAAATGTATATGTCTATTAGGATAAAATAAAATCATCATAAAAATAATGATAATAATAATAATAAATGATTACTGTATTTCAGCAAATCAGTCCATTATATTTTAAATACTCGTGGGAATCGATTGTGTAAAACATCTTTTGTTGTTGTTGAGTTTGAACTGTATATGAGATATAAGAATTCAAATACAGGATGCACACAGATGTTACTAATATCTTCGATATGGTAGGAGTAAATACTTTCAAACTTATATCGCATATTATTCACAGATGAACAGCTAAAAAAAAAACAGATTTGACGAAAGAAGTTACAAGTACGCTTTCAGTGTTGAAAAGTGGAACTTGTATAACAAATAACTAGATAAAGCGCTCATATCTTACCGACTGAATTGATTCAATATGTCACATTGTAGACAGTTGATTTGTAATTGTTGATTACCCATATTGACATCGGACGTGCATTCTGTTGTTACTATCAGTGTCAAATATATGTTACAAAGATGGAATCCAAATGATGATGATTTCATTCCGCATCCTTTTGAAGATATAAAACTTATTTGTTCATCTCCTGTATTAGGTGTTTGATATCTCAAACAGTTCAAATTTATTAATTTAATCAATTTAATTCAAATATTATTATCATTATCATTTTAAATATCACCATCATTATCATTATTGTTAATTATACATAGATTAACTTAATATCATGTAATCTTAAAAGCCACATTTATAACTTTGTAAGCTGATAATTGTAAGCTGATAATTGTAAACTGCTAACCATTCCGATTTCCTAGGAAGACGGTTAAAGGAATTATTGAATAAATAAATAAAATATCACCAGAAACTGCTATATCGTCGAATCGACTCCCATGCTTGAAACTTGGTGATCCATATGAAGTTTTCTATCATTTTTTAATTTGAAGAGTTAAATGGACAGCTAACTGCTCAATGCAGTCCATTATCATATGTTGCACTGTTGAAATTCAACGACTTCTTCAGTATCGAGGTTCAATATTTTGTTTTATAGGAAAAAATACGATTGTATTTCATGAGGTATGTGACCTTTCAGCAAGCGTGTCAAAATCACTCACCAGCTTCTCGAAATTTTCATTGAACATTCCTTAAGATTCAATCAAAGAGTTCATCAAATGATGTTTGAAATTTGATTCGTTTTCGTCATTTGACTCGAAAAAGATGTTATGAATGTGTTTGAAAATTCGTCAGTTTCATGAATAGAACAAAAAAAAAATTCATTCAAAAATATTATATAAAGATCGTGAAATAACACAGTGCTCAGCATTGTAAGTATCTTTAATGAAACTCAGTTAGTAGAAAATATTTCATTATTATTATGAAATATGAGACATGTTCATCGACCATATCATTTAAATGAGACTGCATTCACAATAGCATTAAGAAATAATTCATTTTTATAATGTCTGATATTTGTTATACTTGCATCCACGGGAGATGAAGACTCGAACCACCCGTGTGCTAGTGATATGAGATAGGGAGAATGATCGATCGAAACCTTCTCATATTATCGTACAACTATAGTAATATTTCACTAGAATACACCCTATGACCTTTTTACGTGTTCCGTATTGCCCTATCCCGTGGAGAATTTGTGTAAACGTCCAGCTTACTAAAATGAAAGGAAGATAAGTAGTTGGTTAGAATTGTACATACTTTTATCTTGGTCATAATAAAATAAAAACTGTACCACGAAAGCAGTAAGATAATTAGGTAAGTAATAATTTCCCTTGGGAACGTTAGTATTCTTGTGAAAATAACCCTTCTAGTGATATTATACACAAACCTGAAAAACCGCATGGATACATAAATATATATATGTGAGAAATTGTTGCTTGACTATCCCACTAGCAATAAGGTGATTTGAGGGTGTAAACAAGCTGATGATAGATTTATATGATGGATTTATCTACGGGAAACCAGCGTGGAAAGAACTTGAAAAAATGGCTCAAAAGGCTGCTCACTTTAACAGGACTGACCACGAACAGAAGCTCAAATTAATCAAATAAAATACGGATATGGGACTATTTTCGATTGTGGATTGTGAAACAAATCATCAGGAAATAAAATGACCAGTTTCCCTAAATTTCAAGACCTGGAGCATATCATAAAAAAATTATCAAATTTATAATACATTAAGAAGTACACACTACAAGTCTGCAACCGTCAGGGCCGTGTCACAACTGCACAACAAAATCAATGTGTTGTGTAGTTGTCCTCAAGTTGTCATCAATAAATAGAATCTGAAATCTAAATTAATATCTGAATTCAAATATGAATCTAGATAATTGATATTTGTATTAGCACAAGCCTTATGGAGGACTCAAAACCGCGACCGATTCGACTTCATGTTCTAAAGCGATGACTTCGCTGAATGAAACACGGGAAGCGGCGTGATATGTGATGTGATTTGTCTGAATTATTCGATATGTTTCATGTCAATTAGAATGGTGAGATAAATCCCACTATTTCGTGATCGAATTCCGTTTCGGTGTGATCATTTTTTCCTCTTATTCCTGCCACAATCAGTTTAATTTTTAATGACAACGGATGCATGGTCATTTTATCACGATTTTATAATGCTTCTGATGATGCTCAATGTTTATATGTGTTTCAATTTATTGTTTCGACTCTTAATTATTCTTCGGGGTAGTGAGATCGCCCTTCTGGTGCTACGTTCGAATTATCCCATTTTCACATTCATCCCCCTAATTGAAGAAAAAATATTTTTTCATCAAGTTCCGATGTACTTAAAAAAAAGATTGTATTTTGAATCGAACAATCCTGATTTAATTTTGATACCTAATAGTGAGAACTGAGTCACTTTTCTATCCAATGTATTATTTATGTATTGCCTAGCCGTTGGAGGGGCCGTTGAACAACAATGCAATATTTTGATTAATCTAGAAAATAAATACTTCATCAATAGCCTTTCTGTCTTACTAATCGGTCAAACTTTGTCAGGTGGGCAACTGAAGACTGCTATCTCAAATGTTCAGTAATTTATCCCAATCCATTTCCACATCATTTGTTCTAGATGAAGAGAGATGGAATTTGACAAGTATTTTGACTTTGCCACATGAAAAGGCTTGTATGTGAAAACTTAAGAATCCTTTCAAACTATAAGAACTATTCAAATGTGATAATTACTTCTTTGATTGATATTTTAGATTCGATATATTTTTGTTCGAATTCATGATAAAAAATACGAGTATACAACGAAAAAACATATCACTTTAACGCAATCACGGACGTACGGTACGTACAGAGATACCATCTCGTATAAAGAATCCATAGGGACACTCACAATTCTCTAATATTAAACAATCCACGTATTTTTCAATCATTATGATCGTAGCTATGCTCCACGTGATTAAATTGCTGAAAGCATGCAACTTCCACTCCTGGGAATATGCCGTTATAAGCCATAGCTGTGTGGAATAATATCCACCGGCAAACCGGCTATACATTCGTGTACTGACCCAAAGTATAGCGACTTCTGCACTTAAATTAGATTCCACTGGAAAATAAAAGAAATACTTGGAACAGAGTAAAAAAAATCATACATGATAGCAAACTGGTATACACCCTACTGGTTCGTATTTTTCTATATATTTATGTCGCAAAGTAATTACGGGGTAGATAAATTACACTTCATGGGACAATATTATCATGGAAATGAAATCAATTGGCTTGGATAATCAATTGAATATAAATACTGGTAAAACTATGGCTGAGTGAATCAAGCGATATTTTCACCTGAGATTTGTTAGTATATTCAACATTTGTGTTGTTTGTTTGTTATTAGTTCAGTTTCACTTTCAACTTGAGTCTTAAAAGCTCTTGCTGAATAGCTATTATCTGTGCTCTGTAAACACTGCAGATAGAATTGATTTCGAAGCAATGCGAAATGCTATCATTGCACCAAAAAGCGCAACCCATAGAGCTATTTAATTTCGAACCATCTGTGAAGTAACGGATATATTACTTGGAATATTCTCATACTTTGATATTATTTGTTTCTACGTCATTCAAGATATCCAGGAGGGTAGATATATGGATGGGTCAATTGTGCCAGTCACCAACACGTGCGTATGAGTATCATGAGTAGACTACTTCCACTATTTGTAGATTTTTAAGTTTATTATTACAAATTTCGGGCGCTGATAACCACGCCGTTGAGCACCCTTGAACATCACCAATCTATCAATCAATTATTGCAAATTTCACTTAGAAAACTTACGATGAACGAAAAGGAAAACTGAAAGCAGATTGTTTCATTCGATGAAATTAAATCAAAATGGTTGAAAGTTGTATTGTTAGAATTAAGAAGGGTGTTGGGAGAGTATCCCTTTTTCCAAAATGTGAATAATGGAGCACAAACATAGATTTGTCCAATCACATTCAGATCACATTTCGAATTTTTATGTATTAGTGATATCATCATTCAGAATAGGATAATGTATGATTCATTCCATTCAAATGATTTGATCTACATATGGGATGATTTGAGTTTAAATCTATAGATATTGATTGGATCAAGCAATCACCATGACTCACACTTTATACAATTCGTAACTGATATTATTCAGCTTCCATCATTTCACTTCGAATATATGGTTGATTTGTAAGACTTCAACTTTGTAAATTGTCTGATCAAATGTCTTGAATATATTCGAATACATTATTGTGCTGGTTTCACTCGACGTCATATTCAAGACGGTTTGAATGTGAAATTTCAGCCAAATTCAAGAATCTTCATGTGTAATTGTACTTCATTTTATTTTGATGGTTCATTATCTGATCACAAACATGATGGTTTCAGGAATATCGAATAGTTCAATTGAGTCATTGTTGGATCCCACAAACGTTTGATGATGTCATAAAAGATCACAAGATCACGGCGGTAGGATTTGGAAGGCGGAAGCAGGTTGGGAACACATTGGTGGATAATGGAATCGATGGGTGGAGCGGTTTGCCTCAGAGCGTGTTCGTCAACTCTCCATCAATTAATTTATTTAGGACAAGACTATTGGAGATTATTTAGACTCAAGTTTGCTATTTATTATTATATATGTATATATTTTTTTTCTTCCTTATTTAAATAGATGAATGTGTTATGTGCCACCGGATTGTAAAATTCAATGCATGAAAATAAAGTTTCATTCATAAAAGATAACGAGACACATTTTTCTCCTGGATTTTTTTGTGACATTGACATGTTATAAGGAGAGCCTGTCAGCATTCCTGAATATACCCACCGATGACCAGGGATGATATAGGTGGATACTGATATAGGATGATATTGTACGATATAGAAGAATGTGTATATTATTTTTTCACGCTCGCACTAAATTCAGTGAATGTTTTATCACAGTTATTCAAGCAAATTATACACAACTTTTGTTTGGATTGAACACTTTTATTGTGAGCTCGCATAGTGTAGGACGGACGCTATTTTTTATAAACTATTCAGATCATTTTTATTTCAAATATGTAGAGAATGATATTCGAAGTTACAACTTTATACATAAGGCTCAAACATGGCAATCTTCAATTGGTAGTATAATGACTATGGGCCAAACCTTGGAGTAAGTTATTCCGGAAGCATGATTTTTCGAAAATATTACGTAAGAAACCCAAAAGGACATGCAGGTGAATGCTTGAATGGATATATATATATATATATATATATATATATATATATATATATATATATATATATATATATATAATATATACTGTGAATAGCACAGTGCAGGATAATATGTGATGGCAATGCAGAGAGAATACAATAAGAGAAAGAGGTAAATAGAGAATTAAAATAGGAGAGAAAGAAACGGGAATAGCAGAAGAAACAAATAGAAAGACAAGAGTATACACAATGACAAGAAGAAAGAGACAGAGAGAGAGAGAGAGAAGTAGGAAAATGGATAATTACAATAAGAAAGAAAGAGAAGGAAATAGCGTAAGAAACAAATGGAAAGACAAGAATACACATAATGACAAGAAGAAAGAGACAGAGAGATAATTCAACAAATAACCCTTCATTACGAACCGTGGGGAAAACTGGCCGAGGCACTCATTAAAGGACGAAATGGGCTTCTAGCCCGATATTTGAAGATGAAAGAAAGAGAAGTGCATCTGAACTCGAAGTGTCAAGTTGACTCCATTCATAATACAATATTTGAAATAAAACTTCGAGAATTAAGAATGAAATGAAATGAATTAATGAACATCAATCAGTGGCTCGATATATAAGTAAAAAGTATCTCCAATAACCAATCATTGATTACCAAAATATATATTTTTCCACCGGAATATGTGTCACAATCCCACCGGGGTTATGTCTTTACATCCAAAACATCTCTTTTATTATAATGGAGCTACAAAACACATCTGCCAAGCCCCACCCTTACGATACAAAGCACACGCTCACTTCACTACTGTCCTCTGTGGATAAAAATATGCTTTACGATGTTGCCGTGCGTGTGTATCCACGGTGGCTTACAAGGTAACATAAACAACAAGTGTGGATAAAGATATAAACTGTATGAGGGTGGGATGCAGGAAATGGTGGTTTTCATGGCTAATATAAGGGAGATAATAACAGTTTCGTTGGTTATTGGAATGGTTCTGCGTATGGTTGTAGGAGTGTATGGGGATGTTTCCATGTAGCACGGGATTTCGGGTATTTTAATGGTTTGTTTACCGGAAAAAAGCTGTTTTGTTTTTTTGTGTATATGTGTTCTGTTATTGTGAATTCAGAGACAACATTCGGTATTCATTTTTGAAAGTCTGTTAATGGAGCAGTGATTTGATGAATTGAAGAACTGCTTAAATTATCTAGATGATTACATTCAACTCATACATTTAATTTCTTCGAATAATATATTATCAACTGGACAATATATCAATATTTGGTAACAAAAAGTTGTGAAACTTAAGTGATTAACTGTTGTGAGTGATCAGTGAATTATAACATTTTCAATTTTATATTCATGAATATTCATGTGAACGAGCTGAATCCATTCTGAAGTTCTCAGTAGTTTCATCAGTTAAAAAATACAATCACCTGCATCTCAACTTTTTTGAGATTCAGGCGAGCTCAACAATCAGAAATCGCGTAACTTTCGTCACTGCTTGATCGTTTTA
Organism: Brachyptera risi; assembly: GCA_964007535.1. Taxonomy (NCBI): domain Eukaryota; kingdom Metazoa; phylum Arthropoda; class Insecta; order Plecoptera; family Taeniopterygidae; genus Brachyptera; species Brachyptera risi. The sequence continues at coordinate 25,109,160 of OZ023336.1, forward strand.
TCATCATGGTGGCTTAAATAACTGGTTAGCGATTCCGATTAAGAATTTCGGTTACAATAATTCGAAATCCAAGTAACGCAGGTATGGAAGCTCAGCATAATTCTCGGAATATCAAAGATATACAATGATCAGATTCAGTGTTACTTATGATTCCACAATTTAGGAATGGGGTACAAGATATTTGATATCTTTCACATTTGGAATGAATGAATGAAATGAATTCAGTTTCTTACATTAAAACAAATCCAAATTATGGTATATAATATTTTGTTCCATATTCAAAATGAACACACTTACAATGATTTTACTCACAGTCCATAATGACAATAATAGTTCGATTTGTTTCTACACTAGTGTGACACTGGCTCATGAGAGTTGGGTACACAATTATGGAGCCAAAACTCGGTTGAAACTAACCTGTAGATAACAATTTACCTACCGGACTAGTCACCATACACAACCATCCCACACCATTCTAGAATAACATTATCAGATATCCAGAACATTTGAGTAAACAAACTCATATACGAACTCCTCCTGTAGTCTGTTTTAGACAGTTAAGCAGTCCCAACAGTTTCATATTTCAGACAAAAGTTGCAGACATTCATGTCAGCACTTAACTTCGTTATTTAACTAGAAACTGTGCTATTACATGGTTTTCAGTTATGATTTATCATCAATGCCAGAATATATTCTGCATCGAAATACATGAGTGGTGTTCAGGAAACTTTTATGTGGTGATTTTAATTGACCATCACTCATATTTGAATCAATTCTTGAGTTGAAAATTGTTATTGATAATTGAAAAGGTTGTTTTAAAAATGTTTGAATAACATTCCACTCATGAATGCATTCAACATGAAATACAAAAATCATATTGTATCAGATTGTATGAAAAGCTGCAGAATTTCATGAAAGGGCAGAACAGCATCACACTGTTCAAATCATTGGTTGAAAGGTCACATGATAGAAAAGTGCATCTTGAAATATCGAAGAATTTCTAGGAATGCAGTGGAATAGAGTGGTCAATGTGTCATCATGGTAGATGACGCATAATCTTTGACAATTTGAATGAGTGTTGAGTATAGCTTCTATTCAAATCAATGGTCTTATGTTAACTTGCGTACCTTTGAATCTGGTTCGTGTACACTATTAACAAAAAATATTATGTTATATTATGTAAAAGATGATTAAGACTTGTCGTTCAAATGATGTCCATGATAATAGCGACTGATGTTTAAACAATGTATTTCATGAAGGATGAATAAATCGATGAATGAATGAATGGATACATACAAAAATATATCGACCGATTCGACGAATTAAAACTCTTTCATGCGATGACATAATTAGACGAGCTTTATTAGACGAGCTTTAGCGAGGATTCAATTTGACATACTGAAAAAAATTGGTGTTCGTTTTTTTTTTTGTTTTTTTCATGTTTTTTTGTCGGTTCTCCACAGGTCAAACGGCTACAGCTATCAACTTCAAACTTTTTTTCGTCATTGTTCCTCATCTAACTTAGATCTGTATAGTTTTGTGGCATTATCGGGTGGTAACTTTTTTTTTTATGAATTTTAGAAATTTCAAAAATCCCCATTAGAATAACCCGGAGGAAAATACTTGAAAAATCAAACTTTTTCAAGACCTCTCAAATTCTCGCCGAATATTAAGGAAACTATTAAGCACATTTTGAGAGATTTTTTGCATCAATCGGATGAGAAATAACGAAGAAAACGCATTTATAATGCATTTTCCCATCAATTTAGGCTATTACGGGAACCAATTAAATCTATAGCAACAAGTGTCAGCAATTAATTCAAAACGATTGAAATGAATGAAGAGGAAGGCCGTGACATAACTGATTCTCGTAAGGTTTTTGAACGTTTGGAGTGATCCAAGGTCTGTAGATGTAGATTGGGTTGACAAATTATTTTTCATTCTAGATTTCTATACCCCTAAGCTCGTCTAACAACGCGCATCCCGCGTTTTCCTAGTTTTAGATCATGAGCCACCGGAATAGTGTCGTATTAACTGACTTCACATTACGAAAAGTGATTTCTGAATAAACTGGATCGGCTGATGATATCATCAGCCTAAGGTGTTATGAGGAACAGTTATTTGATCAAGCAGCTAACCTACCATATACGCTATTCGACCTTGTTATGTGGCCAAATAGCGCTATTTGGCCACATAACGAGGTCGAATAGCTTATATGGTAGGTTAGCTGTGGTAGGGTAGATTATTTGTTACCAGCCCTAAGAGCCGGTATTATGAAGAATAGTTATGTGGCCAAATAGCGCTATTTGGCCACATAACTATTCCTTATAATACCGGCTCTTATTCGAATAGTCGTCTGATATAATATGTGAGCATTTGTTACTGTCTCAGTTTAGTATGAAGAATCACATCTGAGAAAAAATGATATTCGATTCAATTTATATTTGGTTCAACGACGCACTGTGATGATAACAAATGATGATGATGATCTATCAGTGTAGAATGGATTATTAATGAGATGATGTAATTGATGTTTCTTAGGTAATAGGAAATATGGTGGCCTATATTATAAAAACCATCCTGGCATTAATCTAGACTACAGAGGGAGATCACGAAAAAACTCTGTAACGGCGGTTATCGAACCAGGTCCGATATGCCCCTTATCTACCCAATAGGCTTCAGTCAAGTAACAAATGAATAACAATAGTTACCATAGCAACATAGCGAACTGGTGGACTACCAAAGATTGTGATTGGTCAATTCCAACTGATGGACATTGTTGTCTGTCTCTTGCAACAATGAGTGACGTCACTTGACAGAAGCCTATTACAAGCAGCGAGCGCGTTAGCAACTGAGCTACTCGTACCGGTGAGACTAAATCATATTTACTTCAGTGGTGAAGGTCAAAAATGTATCTAAGTCACATTTTCATCTATATCAAACATCAATGTGACAAAAAACTCTCTCAAATGTACAAGATATTTAAAACTGATTGATCGCCTTCATTGTGTGAATATATCATCCAATACGACAAAGAATTTAACTGAACAGATGATTGTCAAGATTGTTAAATTACAGTAACGTATTTCCATCATTAGTTCACTCAGTCTTACACCTCGTATTAATTAGAGAAGTCATATTTTATATTTTAATCCTCTTACTTCCAAAGCGGGTTACGTTTTGACTGTAAAATGTCCTTTATAAAGCATATTTCTGACAGTATAATCCACCGACTCCAGTGTTTTGAGATGACCTTAGCAATGGCTCCAATTACACAGAGGTCAAGGACTTGTGTGTACACAATACGCAGAGATGTCCCTAATTTCCATCATACTTTTGCATTCTTCATCAATATCAGTGATCTTGTTATTCATTTGTTAATAAAATTGTTAATCAATAAGATTTCATCATAATGATGTTGGACACTATTCCAAAATCGATTTTGATCAAACTTTTCTTCTCATCTTCCTTCATATACACTTCATTCGAGTTGTTTTTGTTGTTCCCTATGTGATGGTATGTGAAAAAACCAAAGAGATAACTTATTTCTTTCATTCAATGGTTCGTTTTCGTTCCTTGAGAACATCAGCGTGATAAACCCATATGTATACATTCATATATCATGAATTTATTCATACATTAATGTTGTTGTCATGAGACTGAGATAACCAACATGGAAATAGGTCTAACTGGAAGTCAAGTGTAATTATTACCTCTGGTAATTGTTTCCACTACCGTAGCTCTCAGCATAAGTTCAACTGGACTTTTTAATACCATGCCTATAGATTCAGTAATTTATAATACAGTACTAGGAAAACGCAGTATATGCGTTGTGTGATGAGCGAGATAATGTTCGAAATGGATATTGCAAAACAATGTCAGAGTTCGAATCTGATAAATCGATGAGTGCCAGATATATCGATCTACTATTTCAATCTCATGAACAGAACAGATCATCTCATCAATGCGGGAATTCATTTTAATGTATGTCATTTGTTTTCCTAAATTCCGGAGAAATTGGAATTTATCTATGGAAACCATTTTTTATTCCCCGAGGGTTGTTATGATTCTTTTTATCTATTGAACATTTATCATCATGACAAAACACCTGTTATTAACAGAATCACAAATAATATCTGAAACTAAACATGAAAGAATCTTCAATTATCACATTGACACTCGTCGAATGAAATAAGAACGAGTGGAAATAATGAAAAATAATAAGGTGTAATAACGAGAATAAAATCAGTTGGTTATTCGATCTTTCGGAAAATAATGATGCCCACATAGCCAAGCCGAAACTTGTGTGTGAGAAAAGAGAAAAAATATATATACATCAAAGTCAACAAATTTGAATCAAGATAGTTTTCGAAATTCCAAGATTTCTTCTCTCAAATTGGTGCAAGCGATTGCGCACCTTCGAGGAATGAAGTAGCCATAGTTACATGAGTTTAGGTGCATGCAAAGTTCCATCAAAAGATGGTCTTCCGTTTGACTTTTGGAGTGCGAACAAAAAAACTACCGTTTTTCAAGTGAGGTGAAATTGAGCCTTCGCTCCCATCATTCAATTATCACATTGTGTCGAGTAGAGTCGAATGTATTTCGACTATAATTTTGATTGATTTTTTCTCTCATTGAATTCAACTTCTTCACCATTATCATATCATCCACATTCATATTCACACATTGATTTTCGATATAATAGTGAAATATTCAAATTTTTCCATTTTTCCATTTTCTTCCTTCTGGTTTCGTTTTCAGAAAACTGAATTCATGTATAGTGGTGAGGACTCGACCCCTGGACATTTTTCAAATGATTCTTATATATAGGTCTACAGAAAAATAACTGATGAATACAAGTATAAATATTTTCACATTCACTTCTCCAAATTCATCGTCAAATTTTTGTCTTGGAAATGTGAACAATTTTGATGTTGTACGTTGACCCGAAATGATCGTGAAAGAAGAACCATGCTGATTCCAACCCGTATCGATGCTTTTTAAACGTTGTTTTCTATCATGTTCGGTAAATAATGTTGCACTAGATCTAGATTGAATCCACATCAACAGATTACATAGATTTTTTTCAGTAACATCGAAACTTTATACAAAATCATTGTTCCACAATTGAGGCTATGGATGAAAGGAAGTATCGATTGAACTAAAATAAAATGAATATGATAGAAGTGAACTATTTCTTTCTTTTTTCCGATATAGTTCCACCAGTATATCAATATGTCAGAGACAATTACACATACATGATCAAAACCATAAGAAATAGAGAAATAGAGAAATGGAGGAATGAAAGATATAGATATGACATTTAAAAAAATCAATTCAGGAAGTTATATAACCATGACAGCAATTTCCAAACTGTTCAATCAATTGAAAATTCAGTATCTGGAAACAAAATAACTCTCGAATCATTTCGAAAACCTCACATGGAATTTTCACGAATGAAATGTCAACCTCCCATAACTGGTGACCATAATTCTGCGATAATTTTCTTGTCACTCATCCATCAAGTCATATATCTATATGATTTTCCCCTACTAATTAAAAGTTGTTTAATCACGACTGACTGCATTTGTGTTGCATGTTATCGGAAATATGTCGAGAGGTTGCATGTATTTATAACACGCCATGATTATAACGTTGGGCCAACATTGTTATTTATCGTTCACTATAACGATCGATATAACTCGATCAGACGTATCGTTAACAAAGTCATAAGCGATATACTGCATGGAACATGAGTTGAGGTACCCGGCTAACCCCCTCAAAAACGTACCAACGGTTAGGAGTGTCGATTCCCAAAACCGATATTCATGGATTTACCATTTCATCTCTGATTTGATGTTCACATGTGCTGTCACATAAATGTGTTGATTCAAAATTAAAATTGGAGTTCGAATGATAACGATGCACATTCACCAGTAAGTTTATCAAAGATTGTGCGTGGAGTGTGAATTTAAATTGACTTAGGCCCAGTATTACCACGGCAAGTTAGTATTTATCTGAGAGTTGGTGAAAACAAATAGCATAAGTAACCGTGGTGATAACAAGTTTGAACTGTCAGATAAAGGCTAACTGGACTTGGTAATACCGGGCCTTACAGTTTCAATGCGTATGATAATTATTCTTTTCAGGATTTATTTTGATATAGGCTTCTGTCAAGTAACAAAATGACAAACAGTAGTTACCACAGCAACACAGTGAACTGGTGGACTATACCAAATATTCTGATTGGTCAATTCCAACTAGTGGACATTGTTGGCTGTCTCTTGCAACATTGGGTGACGTCACTTGACAGAAGCGCTTAGCTTATTTGACAATTTCATTTGACCGCCACCGTAAGTACAGTAGGCCTACATGTTGAAGATAAAATAAGGATCTCTAATACTGAATTCTGAAAAAATATCGGTTAATGAAGTAAAAGATGATTATTTTATATATAGAGAGTGATAACATTCAAAAGAAGATTATTTTGTATATACAAAATGATAACATGAGTACATGCCATATTTTTTGTTTGTTCAATGGACCATCATCGCTTCTCTGGACAGATAAGACGTACTGTTATTTGCGAGCTTTGCTTTGAAAGCTTCCGACTTTCCAAACGCTTTGCAATCAAGTTTTACGAATAGGTCCAGATACATAGTGTGAAGAGATTTAGGATAACTCTCCGATTGGCTAAAGCATTCAAGTGAGAGAAGTTTTCAATTCCAGTTGCCTGATGAAAATAAGAGCTGAATTACATCCTTTGAAATGAACGCTTTTGAATGGGAGCTTACGAGCTGAGTCTGTGGAAGAAATACTCTCAACACTAATTAAAAAAAATGAAGTAATTTGAACGTTTATAATTCTGTGTAGAATATCTTGAGGAATATAAAATATTACACTCGTCAATCAGAAATCGAGGAGTAATATTATTGGTCAGTTGAATCAATTTTTTCATCTCAATTGAAACATATTTCACTTGAATTCATAAAACGGAGACAAAAAATGTCGCACTGTATTTTTCGTTTCATGATCATTTTCATGGTCACAGACAGCGCAGTCCTAGTGTTGAAGATCATCAGTTTTCGAACGATCCCATCTTTCATCCTCAGCCTTAATTAGGGAACAATGATTTTGTATCAAGTTTCGATTTCGTTCTTTTATTCTTTTTTATTTTTCATTTTTATTTATATTTTTTTTTTTAAATAATCAAAATGGGGTGGTGAGATCGCCCTTGTGGTGCCCCGTCCAAACGATCCTATCTTTCATCCATAGCCTTAATTGGGGAACAATGATTTTGTATCAAGTTTCGATGTTATTAAAAAAAAAAAGTTTCGATGATATTAAAAAAAAAGATCATTTTTCAGTTGTGAAATAAGTTGATTTTCTCTAAACAGAACCCTTCCATGCGTTTACTTTTAATTTTATCGACAGTCCAAGGAGTGCCACAAATATTGAGACTGGAAAACTATCTGAAGCTATTTGGAACAGAATGGTAAAAACTATTGTTCGAGTAATAAAATGAAATTATCCTTGACATTTATCTAACTTTCTTCAAATTGGGAGACATTGGACTTCGTGATTGAGCTCAAAATCACGCAAGACTGCGGGGTCAACTGGAAAAATATATGGAGAATGTAAAATGTAGAAATTATAATATTCATATATATATATATATATATATATATATATATATATATATATATATATATATATATAAATACATATGTATATATATATATATATATATATATATATATATATATATATATATATATATATATATATATATATACACACACATGTACATAGCGTTTCATCATTGGTTGATCTCATTCAATTTTCAGACTTGTTGAAGAAAAAGTAGAACATGGACTAATCGACGTGAATTTTTCTCAATGTTTGGATCAAGTGTTGAATCCAAAGCTTCCGCTTCAATCTGTTCACAAGATATATTCACATCTCCAGATACTGAAATAATCTCGATAGTTCAAGTATGTAAAATTCAGAGAGTTGAACACAACATTGAAGCGGGTGAATCGAACTTAAGTAATGGGTGGGTGGAAAAGCAGAAACTTCTGTCTGAACTTCCTAGATTCATTTCTAATCGTAAATATGTATATATATATATAAATATATATATATATATATATATATATATATATATATATATATATATATATATTTATACATGTGTATGGAAGAAACACATGATACATGAATATATGGATACGTGAAAAATGTTTTTAACTTATACCACTACTGAAAATATCCACACAAAGAGTAATTTTTCGTCACAAAATATTCATGATCACTATTCAGAGATTTTAATTGAAGCCACATAGTTGGTTTCCAGTCAAATAATCAAAATCTTTCAGTGATATGCATGATGAATACTCACGTTCATTGTTTTGACCCGTCATACATTCATGATACTGAATCAAGGAGGTTAGATACTAATGGCTATTAGTATCTAACCTTGTACTGAATACACACGCAACAAGGTCAATGTAGCCTACAAATCGTGAGATATAGCTCACTCCTGGATTTGTTGCATCTGAATGTATGATTTACCGGTCGATTCGGTCACAATGAATACCTGAAAACTATGCAACCATTCAGCACATTGTCGAATTTTCAATAATCATATTCATATCCAGAAAACATATGAAAATGGATATATCATGATCGTCTGAATGATAATAATCATCCAAATGAATCTGGTGATCTGTAGTTTTCAATTATATCACCAATCCATCAATTTTTCATCAATTCATGTATACAACATCTGCATACATGAATACATATATATATATATATATATATATATATATATATATATATATATATATATATATATATATATATATATATATACATATATATTTATATATATATATATATTTATATATATATATATATATATATATATATATATATATATATATATATATATATATATTTATATATGAATCATACACATGGGTCCATATGCATATCTCCGGTGAAGTGTCAAGACAGCAAAACTCCCAACCAAACACCCAAACCATAACACCCAAACGGTGTTTGCGTTACCGAATTTTGAAATGTGTCCAAGATGCCCAATCAGAACTTGTACGCATTTACAAAATTCATCGTAACTACTCTCCTATCAGTTATAGAGAGCGTGAAAACATTCGTTATTTCAGAGATCTCCAGAAGAGTTTTCAAATGAGTTAAAAAATAAATCTTCTGTTGTATGTTCAAATATTAGGATTTGGTTCTACAATATTTCATCCATTACGTAACATCACCGAAACATGTTTTAACAATGAATCATACCATTTGGAAATTACACTCGAAAATTTGGATTGATTCCATCTGAAATCTTTTTTAAGAGCTTGAAGTTTTCTTCTCCCAACTCTCTGGGGGCAAATAGAAAATTATTCACGACGATTGTCGCAAATGTTTACGCATCAAATTTGGCTCTTGGGACAAACTTTGGAAGTTGGTGGAGCAAAAAACAAATACCAAGGAAGTAGAGATTTTATAGATTGATCTGAATAATGACTCGGTGATAACTGTAGTCGTAATAAATCAGATTTAACTCGGTGACGATGAGTTTTCTCACTCACCATTTGTGTGGAAACAATTTATCTCATATTTGGACATCCCTGGCGGCCAAGCTGTATCATAGCTACATTATGTAGTCATCGCTTAGACGAAACAACGAGAAGTTTTCAATAAGTGACTCAAAGTAAAAACTTTCATCTCGCACTATCCCCATGAATTCATGTGTTACCTGCTCTGACTAATATACTTGTTCCTCCAATCTACTCATCAGAAAAAAACAAACATATGACACTTGAAGAGTACAATTTGCGGACACATTTCAATTATCCAAGTCCACTCGTTTTTTTCCACCCGTTGCATTTTCCAGGACATTCTCATTTCTTCTTTTTACTCATTTCTTTCTCACAAATGAATGACTTTTTTCCAGTCTTTCGTTTTATCTGTCTGTGTTCTCTCGACCGCGTAAAGTCGGTTGTCTGCAATCGGAAACGACCATTCGACTTATATCGAACATAGACACTCGATTATTAACAATCGATAGCATACACTTGAGAGGTATTGTCCCATCGCACAATTCTTTGAACGTAGACTGATAAAAACTATGAAGAATAACCGCTGTATATATATATATATATAGAAAATCGACTGCATCTCCGAGTAAAACTCACGTAACATTAATTGTTAACGATAAAAGCCTTCAGTTATGATCATTGTTGAAAATACGGAAGACACTCCACCGCCTTTTAGATGTAAAGTAGGCTTATATCAGAATAATAGTAACAAAAGAGAATTTCACGAACTACTACGATCAAAATTTTGAATGTAATGATTTAAAAAACGAATACCATAACGCATATTTCATGAATGTGGATTGGAACATGCGTTCTATTAAACCATCCCATATTGAAACCGGTGACCTTAACTTCTCACAGTATTTCCTTCTCCCGTTTCATCCTCCCGGTCCCCCCTCCCCTTTCTCCCCACCAAACCCTTAGCCCAAGTGCCCATGATGAAGACAAAGTACACAAACTTCTCAGCAATGTGCACGTTTTTTGTTTATGTTCGTCCAGTCTTTTCACCTGACTAACTTTCTTACACAAATGCAGAGACCCGTAGAAGATGTATACCAAACTAATGATATAAATAATTCTTGCAAAAAAATAGTTTCTGAAAGTTTGTGTTTTCTTCTTGATAAGAATGGGTTCGTTAGTTGTTGGTGTGGAGTTTGGATCGGGAAGTATCCAGTTTAAAGATGGTGGAGTGATTGCGGATATATGGTTTGAATTTTGTGAAAGATTTTGAAACCATGTGGAAAGTAGCGATTGAGTGACACGTCCATGAATTAATTCATGACACCATACAATTCATACTTTTTTCTCTGATTTATAGAACTTTCATTTTTTCAAGTATGATGTCAAAATTTTTTTTTTTTTTTTTAATAACATTGAAACTACTAATAATAATCTAAAAGCCAAAATAATGTCGATAAAAATAATGTTTCTTAAAAAAAAATGTCAAAATAGTAGAATTATTGACCAATTTCAATATTTTATCATTCCTGCTGTTTGTTACCCGTTAAAACATTACACGATATTTTGAAATCGATTCGACAAAAACAGAAGATAAACTATAGCTTCATCAGGATTATTGATACTTCAACAGTTGATACACTCTCAGGAAGTACAATAAAATACTCATCCCAAATATATTTCCAGAACTGAACAAGATTTTGACACACATTTTTTTTCACATATGGAAAGTGCTGGAAATGTGGTGAAGGTATACCCACATTCAATTCAGATCCATTAACTCAATGCATACCTGAATAATTTATTGATGATTTATATAACTTCACAAACTGATTATTTTAATTCGGTGATCATTTATTGATAACTTCTTTTATGAGGCTTTTGAATTGATGTGAAAATAATACAAATTGTTCATCATCAACAAAACGGCTAATTGGATCAATATGAAACTTTGGTATAATGTGTATGATTTATGTGGCTGAATTCTGTTGAAATTTGATTCCATTCGAGTCGAATATTAATTTTCTCGTATACACCTTCACGACGAGTTCATTCTCATGGAGTTATTTGAAGCTCACATTTTTTTCTTCTGCAATGTTGTGAAATCAGTTGCGGCTCGGAACTAGACAATATCAAAATTATGAGATTATGACACATGTGTCTGCCAAGTTCAGAAAAATATTCTCTATTCAACCTTTGAAGCGCGAGTAATGATGGAATATTTTCAGTTCTTTTCGAGCATGGTGAAATTAAGTCTTTGCCTCGGTCATTTAACAATGTTTGTGTTACTTGGCTTGTTAGTGGATGATCTTGGGCCGTTTCTATGTGGGTCAGAACAACGTAGCACACAGAGTGGGCCTAACGAGTACATGTTTTATCACCTCAAGTTGATAGCGTTGTCCACACTTCGAATAATATTACAGCCAATTCACATAACACTCCAACGGTAATAGTTCACGTCCAGTGATTACAAGTTTTACTACTGAATCGATTGCATTTTCAAAAACGACAAGAATTTGATGTGATTTCATGTCTTTATATTTTCTGTCTCATAAAGTTGACATCAACTGAGTGGGCATTTCGTTATCCAGACTGATTTTATTGGTTTTTAATTCTGAATCAAACTCTGATACATTATGGTGGGGATTGAATTAGATTGATAAATTGTTGAAAGTCTTACTACAATCAGTTGAAACTTTAGCAAACGAGTCTCATTCTGTTAGATCATAATCTTGTATTTTTTCCATCAATTGTACCATTTTTTGTTACTTTGTCACTCTTGTTCAGGTATTTGGTCACACAAATCTTTCATATCAAAACAAATTATACTCATATTGCATGTTTGTGAATTATACATATAGAACGAAAATCAGGTGGTTAGTGTTAGATGCTCGAGTTGATACTTAGGTGACTAAGGTCCGGTATTACCAAGTCCAGTTAGCAGTTATCTGAGAGTTGGTGAAAACAAATATTACAGGTAACCATGGTTATAACGACTTTTATCTGCCAATTGGAGCTACTCCCACGTTGGTAATACCGGGACTAAGAAACTGAGAGCACATTATTACAAAGATTGTAAGTACTTGAAACCACACCACACCCGCCCCTCACCCCCCACCCTAACACACAACTTATATCCCCCTCTCTCTCTCTTTCATTTCTTCCTTCATCTTTGTCATATGCTCATCCACTGCTCTTCACCAAATATGGTATATCTATTATTCATCTCGGTCTAAAATATAACTATACAAATGATTACTTGACTCGATTTTTTTTTATGAAGCTCAGCTACTGAGCACCCTCCCATTTTTCCATTAATAATTAAATCCGAACACTTTTCACTCTATCCCACTCTCCATTCTCCCATGCCAGTACATCGTTACTCTTCCATTCATGCCCAACTTTCCGTGCCCCTTAGTGTACAATATAATCTAATCCCCGGTGACAGAGCTTTGTTCCATTCTCCACCGTCTATGAAATAAATTAACAAAAATTCAAACTACATTTCCCGAACAAAACGAGTTAAAACTTTGCTAACCACTCGTTTTCCATATTTTATTATTAAACAGTTTGAACGTGAAGAGAGACATACACCGCCATCTCGAAAGTCGCACGGTGACTTCACGCCACGGCCTCTTGTAATTACATCATACCAACCGTGACAAATGAATATGTGGTTAAAATAACCCTAACGTTCATTGGGTGTGTTAGGGGAATATGTCGAGTGACAGTTGGTACTATACCGTGTAGATGTGCCCTACATTGAATCTGGAGGATAAATGTGTCTCTCGACTGTAACTAACGCTCGGAAGGGGAATAACAGAATAATGACAATCAGATAAAATAGGGTCAAGTAGCGTTAATAAATAATTGATTATGAAGTGTTGATAAAGTGGAGGGGAATAACGAACAGGAGAAAAAATGTAAATAGATGAGAATTATTATATTTTCCACTTGCAAAGTCACGAATGTGATTGTCATCAGAAGTGCTTTTTCTCGGTATTAATAATTTGCATGTACGGTTATATAGATATATGACATTATCAAGTAATGAATTGTCACATGCAAACATGGTTGTTATGTTCAACGTTAGATCGATCAATGTTCATCATAATCCAGTTGTATAATACCTTGACTGAGTTAGAACGACCGAAAATCACTGATTGAAGATTGTCTCGATAATTCATTGGTTACTTAAATTTGAATGAAATCAATTTATATCAGGTTTCCTGTAATGAAAGAATATAAAAATATAGAAAAAAACATCCATAGTCCAATATGTCATGAACAATTCCATGCATATGTTGTCCAATATGTTATCCTCTCAATTGTCGTGTCGTACCGAAATATTTATCGGAATCGATTTGCATGTAAATCACAATATTTTTTCATATTCAGGACCCAGTTTCATCGCAAGCGAGTATTCTATAATTGTTTTCTATATGATTCGGAGACGATTAGTTGTTGTCGTATCTACCAAATGAGTGGTTGTCAAACATCTCGCGCTCGTGCTGCCGCCTATTGTTTGGAATCCAGAGACTTAATTAGCTAGACTTCATCGCCTTGTTATTGCGAACAATACCAACTGTACAGCATTGAACAATTTAACTCAAACACACACACACACACATTTCTATGGATCTGGAGGGTATGGAAATATTTCATTCAAATTTCTTCGTTCCATCCGTTTCGTTTAGAGGTTTGGTTTTAATGAAAAATCGGGTAAATAACTTTCGAGAGAACTTATTTGAACATTTCAAAAACCTCATATTAGAAATAATATATACAAGCAACATGAATTACTGTTTCATCTCCACAGAATTCAATTGAGATAGCTTATTCTGTTTTGTAGCACAGTTGAAATATTTGAACGATTTTTGTAAAGGTGTTTTTTTTCTGTGAATTCAAACCATAACGCCCATGGCTTCTGGCGTATTCTATTGACGTCACCTGTATTCAGGTATATATAATATGAATATGTGAGTTATAAATCTCACATATGATGACTAGCTACTCACCAAGCTCCAAATGATATCATCTTGTGAACATAATACCATTGTGAGTCGCACTATCGTCTTACCTGTGGAAAGAGAAAATAACAAAATTAATGATTTTTAATTCGAAGATCAAGGGTGATATGAGAAGATGCTTTCTGATAGTCGTCCAATTCAAGAATTGAAATTACGTGAACCAAGTTCTACTTGCCATTATCTAGTCCAATGATCAGTTGGCCATAATCGTGAGGAATTTGAATATCATATTTCAGTTTTTAATTTTCATTCGGGGACACCGACAGCGTGCCCCATCACCTTTTTCCCCATATTCATTCAGTTTTCTATCATCATTTCCATCCCAGAGACATGAAACTATATATATATATATATATATATATATATATATATATATATATATATATATATATATATATATATATATATAAATATATATATATATATATATATATATATATATATATATATATATATATACATATATATATATATATATATATATATATATATATATATATATATATATATATATATATATATATATTTTTATATATATTCATATATATATATAGGCCCATATATATATATATATATATATATATATATATATATATATATATATATATATATATATATATATATAAATATATATATATATATATATATATATATATATATATATATATACATATATATATATATATATATATATATATATATATATATATATATATATATATATATATATATATATATATATATATATATATATATATATACAATTTCAATCATATTTCATCAAATGGATGAGTTGATTTCAGAAATTTGAATGGTTCATTAATTTGTTTTGAGTCTTCGGACAATATTGAACCAACGTGATATCCATGGACAACT
Organism: Brachyptera risi; assembly: GCA_964007535.1. Classification (NCBI taxonomy): domain Eukaryota; kingdom Metazoa; phylum Arthropoda; class Insecta; order Plecoptera; family Taeniopterygidae; genus Brachyptera; species Brachyptera risi. Next base: position 25,124,647 of record OZ023336.1, read on the forward strand.
GCTGTCTAATTGTGGAATTCACATCATAATCGACAAACATATGCTTCACATTGAGAATTCCATCGCATGTATCATATCAAGGTTCGATTGTGAATAAACAAGCTTATCTTAATCTCCGTCACAATAAAAAAAATTCATCCTGAGTTTTAACGAGGGAACAATGGAAGCATATCAATTATTGAATGTGATAAAAACTATATAGAATATCCCAAGTGATTTGATCACACATTTGTATTTCCTATCGGATGAAAATGCTATTCATATACTGAATAAAAACTATATAAACTGTCCCGAGTGAATCGATCATCCATTTGTATTCCCTATCATATATATATATATATATATATATATATATATATATATATATATATATATATATATATATATATATATATATATACATTCATAGATTTTATTCGCATTCGTGAAACAATCACCAAACTATCAACGTCTGGAAGTTTCAGGAATGCGTGTCCTAAATTGATAAAGGAAGGAAAATTGGTTTCAGTTTCAAGTGAAAGTGTGCGTTTTTGAGACAATATAAATTGAGATATGTATTCATTATTCTCATCAGATATGTCTCCACTATCATTGTTATCATATCATCATCATTGTAGTATTCTAAATTGTATTTTCATGTTCTGTATGTTTCTTATGTATCTAGTGTATAAAATATAGCGAAATTGCTAAAATAAACATTATTATATATATATATATATATATATATATATATATATATATATATATATATATATATATATATATATATATATATATATATTCATTGATGTTGAAATTCTGACAATAATATAACGATGTCACAGTATCTCCAATCCACTCCCAATAAGCCAATCGGATATGGAGATGCAAGTAGTAATGATCAGTCACAAGTCAGTATCACTTGCATGTCTGGTTTTAATTCTCGAGATGCGCTGTATTCGAAGCAGCATGTAATTCATCAGCTCATTGAGTTGGAAGGTTCTATTGTTTACTCAACGTAATTAGTCTCCGACGGCTTCAATTACTCATCGCATAGTCACGGAACTCGAGATGAAATGCAAACCTCACATCGATATTAATTAGTTGGGTCGATCGACGTTGTGAGATAACGCGAGATGTGATGAGGTATTGCGAGATATTGCGTGCCTCTTTAACAGCATGTACAATGTGCGATCAGGAAGGTGTTTGGCTGAGAGCTGTCATCGTGTGATATGAGTTTTGATTGAGATGAGTTGGGTTTTCTGATTTGAAAAAAGAAAATAACATTCTTTAAGATTTGAAGAGAAACTCAGTTACTGGTTTGATGGAAGAATACATATCTGATTGGATGATCGAAGCAGAGACTCAATTATACAGCATTTGTGATGAGTTTTTACATTGTTCTTAGCGCTCCCCATGTCAAAGGAGATAACAAACTTTGTAGAAATTTGACATGCATATATTTCATTATCTTCATCGACACTGCATAGTTTCGAGAAGCAATCGTTTACATCACTTCTGAGGAAAACCATTTCGAAATTTAAAAAATTGATGTAATTATTAATTGGAGGTGAAAGATTGAAGAACATATTTCCTTCGTATAAATGAGAACATTTGTATGAAATTCAAGCAGATATAACCATACATATCATTACAAAGTTTCACACAATTCGGAGCAGTTATTTCAGAGGGAACGAATTGCAATGTTTTTCACGTCAATTGATAGCTTCTGAATCAAATAAAGAGCCAAGAATACAATCAGTGGAAAAATAGTGAAAATATATTACAAAAAAATAGTGAAAATAATAGTGAAAATAATAGTGAAAATAGTAGTGAAAATAATACAAATAGTGAGAAGACTGAAATGAGCAGACACGACACAGGCAGTAAGTGACATAATAGTTTCAAAATCAAGGTGAATCGAGGTGTCCATACCATCCTCACCACATTGCATAGATTCAACATAAACCAGGCAGGAAAATACTACTCATCAAACTTATGAGAAAACAGTCATCTGCCTTCTTCATACATGTCATTATTCTAAAAAATAGCATATCAAATCTACCCACCTTTTGCAACAATATCAAATTAATTTATACGATACCCGAAACGCCTTTCAACCACAAATAAACACCATTATCTTGAAAAAGAATGGGACAAATAATATCAAACATAATAGATTCAAACTGTACAATGAAATAACAGATAGGATAGAAGAAATGTTCAATCCAGCTTTAGGAGAGAAATAAAAAGATCCCCACTTGAAGGGGGGACTTGGCCAGCCACTTCCCTTTCCATTCAGGTGTAAACCTGAGCCCCTACCAATAAGATGTACTCCATACACACCAATGTTCCGATGTGGTAGGATGCTACTATCTAAGAATTGTGCAATCAATTCACAATCCAGAAATCACATACAACATCATGTATAGCGACCATGTTTATGATTTCATAATTTTAGTTACCGTATTCTACTATTTTATAATCTCAAATATTTATTCATTCCATTTTGTCATGATTATCCCACTATTTTCAGTGACCTATCGGTGAGAGGTATATTATTGTCTTGTTCATTATATTGCAACATAGAACAAAGATATCACAACTACCTCAAAGCAAGACTGCCAGGTGAACACAATCTGTGCCCGCATTTGAGTACAATATAATAACATATAGTAAATAACGAATACAAACCAAAATCAATAAATGGATATCACAGAAAAAAAAATCTGATGAAATAGCTAAGCTACTCATTCGACGTTTTATTATCATTATTTCATGAATTAACATCCTTTTCTCGTTACATTCCAATAACCGAGTTCACTCTTCATTCATGGCTATTGTATTAGTGTGCCTGGCGCCACCACATATATAATATTCAGGCGCTACGAGTAGAGCCACCGAGCTGGTCGATGCCGGCTGAGCAGCCGTGGTGTGTATCGATTGATACGTCGAGTGCCTCGATGATAACTTACAATGGTATGACGTGTAATTATTCAAAACAGACAGATGATATAATGGGAGACCCGCCTTATTCCATTACGCTCGGATACGGATACATATCCTGCATACCCATGTATGGTTTATGAAGTGGCGTATATATACTAGTAACAGCTGACGTGGTTCATGAGAATTGGTGAACTGACGTGTCACGAAGAAAAAAAGCTTTTTGTAACATATTAGATGGAATCGTGTGATATTCTGTTTGAAACCGAAAAATGATCGTGGGATTTCAATGAATATAGGAAAAATTTATTCGAAATTAATTAATTACAATTCATTATTATTATTGTCATTGATGTTGTTTTGAAATGATACTAAAGTATTGATGTTTTATTCAATATTTGGTTTAACAACGCACTTTACAGATTATTATGATTCATTGGCTTCGATGAATGAAATATTAGATGGTGCATTTTTGGAATGAAAGGTTATTTCTTCAAGTTTTTGGATAATGGAATGAACCGGTTGTCTGTTGTGAAAAAAAAAATCTAGTATTGACCCGAACGACTGGAGGAAAAACATTGAAATTCCCTGTCAGATTGGTCTACTATGGCGAGAATCTAAATCTAGTCTTCCAAATGATGGTTCAGTGTGCTAGCCATTCGACCACTTGTCTCATTATCATAAGTATACGTGCACTCAACGGGCATATAGAATGGCTCGATCCGTGACCAAAAATATATTTCAAATAAAGTCCACTCACTAATGTTCCCATTTACTATGCTTGATGGTTGTTTCCTAGTACCAGTGCGTATGATATCAGTATATTAGGTCCAGGATCTATTCTGATGTAGCTTGATAGCTCATTTCATGTTATTGCAATCGTAATTCTTTATTTGATAATGTTATGTTGTTATTCAATCGGAGCTATATGTTTATAATATGAAAATTAATTCAATGAATATGCCGTTGATTTTTTTAAAAGATGTCAAATGTGAATATTCATATTTTCACCGAGATTAAACAATTGACGTTTATCATGATCTGAATTTGAATCTCAGAAATTAAATGAATTTGTTAATGATGACATGATGGATACAGATAATATTTCGTCTCTGATTCAGAAATCATACACATGTGGAATATATATATGTATATATATATATATATATATATATATATATATATATATATATATATATATATATATATATATATATATGTATATATATATATATATATATATATATATATATATATATATATATATATATATATATAACTTATATAACTCAGCTTCTGATATGTTTTCTCGAAATTCCAGTTTATGGAAATAATTTTGAACATTTTTTACGAGTAGAGAACATTATTCTGTGCGAATTTCGAGACTCACATCAAGAATTCCACACTCACACTCACATATATTCAATATATATATATATATATATATATATATATATATATTCATATATATATATATTTATATATATATATATATATATATATATATATATATATATATATATATACATATATATTTATATATATATATATATATATATATATATATATATATATATATATATATCTATATATATATATATATATAAATATATGTATATATATCTAACACTCAGAATGTTTTCCAGCACTAGTGAATTGGATTTATATTTATCTTCACTTTTTAAACTGCTTCATTACTTAGGGACATTGTAATGGAAATGGACATTTATTGCGAGATAACACTGTTTAGTTCATCGACCACTTTAACAAGTTCTACAGGACTCTGACGCGTACCAGGAATCATGATCGAATCTGACATTCCACGACAGCAACATACAACTTGAATAATTCCATACTATCACATGTGTGAGCCGACAAGTTAGGTCTAAACGCTGCTAACTACAATTGTTTCAAAAGATGATTGCTTTTTCCTTGTTCGATTGTTTTTGTTTCTTTTCATCAATTTCATGATTTTTTTTTTTTTTTTTTTAATTACTGGTAATTTGTTGGAATTCAAGGAATCATAATGTCAATAAAGCAGCTTGAGAAGTGGAGGAAGAAGTTATTGAAAACTTTATGAACTTCAAAGATCTCTCAAATATGTTGTCAAAGATGATTCAATAAGTTGTCAAGATACGAATATAATGAATAATCAAGATACAAAGATGATAAGTTGTCAAGATTCATTCACAGAATGAGTGGTACTCTGTGTCAGATGGATATAATCTCATTCGATAATGAGACTTGTGATACATTTCTAGTGACTCGTCACTATCGAAGATATCAAAACTATGACTATGAAGATAGTCAAATCGAAGATCAAGGAGTCAGGAAGTATTTTGGCGCTGTCACAAACTTGGAAAACAACTAAGAAATATAATAGTCACTGTTCAACATGAGCCCAGTTGTGATCATTGTGATATGAGATTATCACTGTGATACATTTTTCTATCGATTGTAAAAAATACTCAGGCATTAGACCACGTTTCTTTCGACCACCCTCGGAATGAAATTCTGGCATTTTCCTTCAAATGTGTTGATGAACTCTCATCCATCCAAATGAACTGATTCAATATATTTCCATCTGAAATTTTGATTCAGATTTGAAAAATAGGATTTTAGAAATGAGGAATCTAGTATGAATGAAGGCCTATGGTATGAGAATGTCAATCAGGTTCCTGTTTCATCCAATTCAAAACGTTGGTAACATTATTCTTATCATTATCATCATCATCATTATATCGGAAAAATTCACGCTCTAACTAGATTTGTATTATTTATTGACCCTAATTTCTGTTGAAATGAACATCGTGGTGGAAAAACATCAATTTATTCCATTTCAATCAGGTATTAAAAGTATCATTTGAAATAGGCTGTTGCTAAACTAAAGATAGAAGTGTCATCAAAATAATAATCCCGGAACACTCGACGTAAAATCAAATATTTCTCAATCATATTTCTCACCGTATTTCATGGCAAACGCATCTATAGCATCCAATAGGAAACAAAATGGCATCCAGCGTGAAAAAGACGGATCAGTTAGGATTAAAAGAGATGAATTGATACGAGGGATTAGAATTAGAGTGGAAAATACGTTAAGCGGAAACTTCTATTTCATAGTAAAAACATAAATCCAATTTATCAGTTGGTTGGTATAGCTGAGAGAGTGAAAAGTGTGTGAAGCGCACAGATGGCTTAGAACCTGGTGGATAATGATACGGGTTCGAATCCCGCTCGACTGGTTCATACTTTCACACTATCTCGAATCAAGTTCATATTGTGGCTCTATAATTAGAAAACACAAAACACAACACTGAAATTCTGTCGAATAAAATCACTCTACCTGTGAAATAAGGTATGTTGACTAAATAAGAATTTCAAAAAAGAAGTCCAAATTCGGAAATAAATACAAAATGATAATTCCATCACATAAAAGATCATATGAAATATAAATATTCTGCACCCCAAGATTGTACTCGATGCATACTGAATGTGAATATGGTAATATATCATAGGAATTATATCCCATCAAACTTATAGAAACTAAAAAAAAAAGCTGACACAGACTCATCCAAAGACGATGCAGTAATAAACAGATGAGTCAAGCTAACCATGGACTGATGAGAAATCATCCTTGATTATAATCTAGGGATTATTCTTAATCATATTGCAATATGGAAATTATACATGATATTACTCTAAAATATTATCTATATCATGGTTCATATATTTATTATAATAGGTTCATATATTATATATATTATATATTATATTTTATATATTATTATTGACAGTGTATGTATTCAATCTCTCCACCAACACTGTACTCGCATACATGTTTTCTCTCAGTTAAATACTATTGTAATGTGAATATTACCATCTGCCACCAGAAGGTAGCCATTTCCTTCGTAGACCGATTGAATGAGATTCGATTCGATTTGAGTTCGAAAATTGGAGAAACTACACAAATGAGAAACATTGAAAGAGAAGATTAAGAAAACTAGAAAAGAAAGTTTGTACAGATTAGCATGCAATTTGCTTGTTTGAAGTAATTGTCCGTTGTTGAGACATATTGAAACAGACGATAGAGTGGATAATTGATTATTGGACTGGAGAAAGAAAGTGTGAAATGGAGGTGTGAATTAGATTACAGACAAATATCATTACGATTGAAAATAATATTGAAATATTTGAGATAGTGTCTGGTGTGTAGGTTAGTTCGTTCGAATGTATATAGGTTCAATATTCTTGTTCATATAATTATTAGTTTTTAATACACTGATACATGTGAACAGCTAGTTCTCCTTTTCCAAGATGATTTTTTTTCAGAGAAGTCATATCTTTCTTTCAAAAGCTTACAATGAATACAGCAATTCATGAAGAGATGCATGCATGCACATTGATGTACGACATGTGGAGATGATATAATCTTCAAACATTGATCCGTTTAATACACATTGATGTAAAATATTTCCCTCTGTGCTCTAGAAACTGTGAATCTTCAATGATTTCACTGTTTATTCTCAATGATTTACCGTTTATATCTCACTAATATTGTTTTCCCACGGATATGGTTATGAATTCTCAATTAGAAAGATACACATCATTCATCTTTCCAATTGAGAATTCGTGACCACTTCATCTACTTCGAAGCAATATACTCCAATTAATGAAATATCAGATCACATAATGTGCAGTACATTTTTTACTCTTGAACTTTTATTGTATAAACAGTATCATATACAAAAATTATGAGCTGAATTTATGAAAAAAACAAACATGTTATGTGGAGCGAATGTGAAATCAAACTCCGAGATTCATTGTTATAATATTCGACACCTAAAGATAATTCTCCATTGAAGCTGTCCCATGAACATATGACTTCATTAAATGCCTCGCTTGAAATATAGAATGAGTGTGTCGATGATACGGAATAACGGAATAAATTCATTACGAACGTGTGTTCTAATAACCATGATTTGATTTTCATTTTGATTTCTGATGTCACCTCAATCCTCAGAGAATATGCATGATATATACAACATGGATCGTCTTTCACTCTGAAAATAAATCGAGCCATTTTGTAATGATTCCAGATCAAATTGATCAGATCGATGGAGTGAAGTCGTATTTCAAGCCAGATTGGAGTCAGACAGTGATGACATTTGAAAATAATATGATATTTTCACTGTTATGTTACAGAAGACTCAATTGATAGCGTGAGTTACGAACCCATACGATTGAAATATGACAATTTCTGTTCGAATTTCAAAATCATACCATAATTTCCGAGGTCATCATCATATATCGGTGTATTCCATAATGGAAATATATAGGCCTACAGAACGCTCAGGTTAAACATGTGTGAAGAAAAGAACTGAAACTTATTTTTAGTAATATTATAATCAGATCTGGAAGTTGAGAAGCCTCGTAGGGACATATTTTTGGGAACCGAAGATATCCTTGTCGCAAAAAATGTTCCTGAATGAAAATTTCCTTCAACCTCAGTGAATTTGAAAGCATATCACCACCGTATTTCGGTTCATTAACTCAGTTCACTTTGAGCTATTGACCTGTCCAGACTATATGTTCTTTAAATCTTACCCTTTGACGAAACTCACTGATATCAACATCTAAATTCTAAATATATCTAACGCCCGCCCGCACGTTTCTCAGCGTGAGTATAATCAAGTCCAGTCTTACTGCTGCGTTTATATCGTGTGTTTACTCAATGTCCAAGCTTTCGGACCGAATTTACACTGGCCTGAGTGAGCAAGTTCAACCCTGTTTACGTCTCACTACCACCGGCTAATCCTATCTATTAATCCTCGATTCACACAGCCTTTTAGTTGTGTTTGCAGAGCAGACCGTTACAAACGGAATTACTTATCCCGGTTCAGATATCTATGAGACATCTCAAGGAAAATTGAGAAAATGGTAGTATTGGTTATATTATATTGGTGGTCGTACCATTTGATTCGATGTAATGCACTATTTGAAAAAAATAATTTGATGAAATATGTTAAATACAGAAAACCGCAGAAAAAAACAGTAAGGAATTTATTTTGGTTTCTCAATACATTCGAAAACGACTCGTTAATTATTCAACCATGGTACAAAATACTAGGAAAACGCTATATACGCGTTGTTAGACGAGCGTGAAGTAATATTATGTCGACTTCATTGCCAAACTTTTGCCTAAATTCGTCAATTGGGTAACATTTTGGTTATAAATGGGTAAAAACGGCTTCGAGTGGTATCAATTTAGCACATTTCATGTTTTTCTTCAAAATGGCTGACCCGATCAATCTGAGAATTCCCAGAAATGTGTATCAAGATGTTATTCAACTTCACACAAACTTTCAATCTCTTTGAAAATAAAAACTGTTCAATTTTTTTTCCGTCGTGTTATTCTAATGGGTATTTTTGAAATTTCTAAAAGTCATAAAAATAAAAGTTACCACCCGATAATTTTTTTTTTTTTAATAACATCGAAACTTGATACAAAATCATTGTTCCCCAATTAAGGCCAAGGATGAAAAGTAGGATCGTTTGGACGGGGCACCACAAGGGCGATCTTAACACCCCATTTTAAAAATTTGAAACTAATGAACTTCAACACCAGGGCTGCGCTGTTGGTGACCATAACATTCTGCCGCAGATAACAGTCTTTCAGTTTCCGAAAGTCCGGAACACATTATAAGTAAAAACCGTTTCTGTGATATATATCCGAACATTATCAGCATTGGTATTAAGAGTAAACAAAACACACGAATGTTGATATCTTCCACTTTGAACTAAGTCTCTTTGGCAATGATCACTTCTTCTCGTCAACAGAAAATGTAAAGTTCTTCATTGTACAAAATGGAAAAAAAAATGAGTGATAGGCCTATAATGTTATAATTCGGCATATCACTCTACTAATTAAAGGTCGTGGCCAATTAGTACTTCATCCAAGCATTTGCTTCGAGGACTGTGGGAAACCACGAAAAACCAAGTCAGGATGGATACACAAATGTTTGTTGGTCTTTTTTTCTCTCAACTTCTTCTCTTCTCTTCTTCTTTTCTTGGGATATTTGATTTTCTTGAAATTATTATTATACCCTAATCGTAAATTATACAAGTTCAATGTTCAAAAATTCATTGCTTTTTTTCTTGAAACCTTGATAGTTGTTATGGCATGCATGCAAAAAACACCAGTGGCAGTGAAAAGACTTGTTGCTCCAGCCCTCTTGATGTTGATGACATCCTGATGGCCGTGCACACAATTTTTCTTCCAAGGTTCTTGCATTCTATTGAGTGATTTTCAGACTTCTATAGGACTCAAGTATCTTGAAAATCCTAAAAATAAGAAATGTGCTTACATAAATCTGCGTAAATCTATGCCAAAATACCATATAATTGAACAAAAGAAGTCAGAACTACACCTCAAAGTCATAAGAACTCCGTATGGTCTCTAAATGTCATATTAGGTGGATGTCAGCCTTCCTTCTGGCTAGACCAGAAGGCAAAATCTTGAATCGTAAGTATTTCACAGAATAACTAAAACTAATACTTCCCTTCATGTTCACTTGTAGTATGTTGCTCGAAGATCATGTTGACATCACCGAAAATATAATTTGATCACTTTAATTACTTCAAAACATGATTTATATCCAGACAGATAAATCTCAGAAACTGTTGTTATCCATGGTTACCATGGTTTTTTTCACCCGATAATGCCACAAAACTTTAAAGATCTAAGCTAGATGAGGAACCATGATGAAAAAAAGTTTGAGATTGATAGCAGCTGTAGTCGTTTGACCTGTGGAGAACCAAAAAAAAAACATAAAAACAAAAAAAAAAAAAAAAAAACATAGAAACGAACACCAATTTTTTTCAGTATGTCAAAGTAAATCCTCGCTAAAGCTCGTCTAATCAATCAGGTATTTGGTCTCGAATATTTTTGTTCTGATATGGTCAAAAACTCGAAAGCTCCAATCAGAGTTGAAAATGAGAAAATTATTCATTATTGTGACGCACTAGAAGGGCGACTTCAGGATGAATAATTGATATGAACGTGACTCATTTCACAAACTGTAAATGTTTTACCAATCTGTTTATAATTAATGAACAATTCAGAACTCGATGTCAAGGAAAATAGTCTTGTTTTCAGAATTCATACCTAGAATGATCATTAATCAAGTTTCATATTATTATTAGTATAGTTTAATAGAGCATTTGATAAAATTTCCGACATTAAACCGAAGCAAAAACCACATAGAAACAGCAGGAGAAACAAACAGTCATTAACAAAGTTCAGTCCATCCAAATATATTCCCAAACTAGTTGTAAATTATTCGTCCATGGTCCAGAAGCTTGTTCCAAAGGCTTAATGACTCTATTCAATAATGTGTGCCACTGAATGACCATGTTCGCCATGTAAGCGGTCATCTCTTCAAAGCCCAGCTCAATGGTGATTGGTGGAAATTCAAACACATTCGAAAATGTTGAGCAAGCTTCTGATTGGTTACCGTACTGTTTCGAAATACATTCGAAAATATCCATCACTTTGAATTTAGAACCATTCAAATACGAAACCGTTGGTGCACTTCTTGTTTTAATATATATTTATGGCGTGAAACTGTTCGGAATTCACAATTTATTTCATTTGAAATAAGAATATACATAATATATATCTTCTTGTCACGAGGCGAGGTAATAATTCAATAAGGCGAGAGAGAAAAGAACAATAATGGTTTGGTAAGAACATACATAATATATCAGAAATCCCAGAGAGTAGAAATACTCTTGTTACAATGAACACACTTATTTTACATCTGGTATACTGTACATTGACCCGATAGTGAGGAGAAAACAACATTAAAAAAGTTTACGATCGGAATTTTGAACAATTTATAACTCAGCATATATTTCTGTATCAGATTGTGAAGTGTTTATTGTTGTTGTTAGCCGTCTAACAAGACATATTGTACCATGCAGTGTATATGCATGATAAAATCAATACCTTGTTTATGTCTGCATTCCATTCACCTTCAACTTATGTCCTTGAGATAGCAAGAAAATGATATAAAACCATGCTCGTTCAAACTTGTTTTTGTTTTCATCTTTTCACTCTGAAGCTATCTGTATATTCTTGTATATAAATTGTGTATACAATTGTGTATAATGTGCATGGATAGTTCTTTCTATCCATGCACATTATACACAATTGTATACATATTTATACATATTGTATACATATACATATTTTGAATATAACAAAATATATTATGATTATATTCAACCCCTTTCTTTAGTGGACACAAGTATGATATATTGTACTACTGATTTTGGTGGAAGTGCCGGGTTTGGAAATGTACATGCTGAATCCGTTAGTATCAAGAGATATGAGTATGTATCTGGGAGTAAACCACATATTTTGTTTCATAATATCCATTCAATGATATAGCAAGTGATCCAATGAGATAAATGATGAAGTAGCCTCCATCCATCTCGTAATTTATCGTTCCTGAATAATAATATTATCAGTTCTATGAAGTGAATTATTCGGAGATAAAATATCAAAGGACTCAAGAAGAATTATTTATGAATATTTCATGATTGAAAATAGGTACTCAAACTTTAGCAATTCTAAAATTTGACTCGACGAATGAAAAACCATTCCCAATATTTCATCCAACAAAATAAAGATAAAACCAAACTTGAAATAAGTTTCGCAGACTCACTAGTTTTCTGTTTTACCGGCTTTCACGTCAGTGTTATCTTAGAGTGTGGAACATTACATAGTACGATTCACTTCCTCACGACCTAACAGAGACAACTCGAAACTCTGGCTTGTGATTGGTCGAAGAACCGTAGAAACAGTCGGTCGAACAGGTTTCTGTTTGAGAGACCGCAGGGCGCTATGCTGTGCTACACATACCCTACTGCAGTAGCTCGCCTAATGGGCCACTTTACATGCAAATGTAGGTGCCATCATCGCAAAGTACACACGCCGGCAGAAAATAAAACACAAAATTAGTTTGAAAGTTATTTCTGGATTGTATTTTGCCGAATAAAAGTTTATATAAGTATCAAAACGATATTGTTTCGAATATTCAATTTTGCTAATGACTTTTCAATACAAATGATCATTATTGATGATCATGATTGACAATATCGAAGTAGTTTTTTTCTCCATTCATTCTATCAATTCATTTCAGGAGATATTATTAGATTCGAGTAGATATTGTAATTCATTCACTCAAGTTTGAAAGTGAAGATAATTATGGAATTATAAAAATATGTCTCATGATGGAAAATACCACCCTGACAACGTTCGCCGTGGATTTCAATATGTGTGTATGGTACCCATAGTGTTTTTATTTCACAATCCATTATTCTTTTTATAATGAAAAATGTATCATTCCTAAAGAAATTGATCGAGAAAAATAATTGAAAATCAAAGGTGATTCCAGAGTGGTCTTATTTGTACGCGATATTCATTCTAATAACCACGAAAGTCTGATGGATGCATCAAATATCCTTGTTTAAATGAATAACTGATGAGCTTGATCGGTGGATTGATTGAGTGGTTCAAATGATGTATTACAATTTGTCGTTTCGATTACAGATGACTACATTCGGATGATGCCCTCATGTACCTGGGTACCCAGGTCAAGTACGGGCTATCCCAGATATTATGCTGTTATCCAGGTATCCGGAATATATAAAATAGCATGGTCGAATCACGCAAATCAATCGATGACGGACAATCGATCGTATCCTCTACATATCAATGTATTCAATGAGTAACCAATCATCAACATGAACTGAGAAGTGAGAACTGAATATCTTCTTTATAATATGTTTCTATTGTCAAATATCAATATACATTTTGATTATGAATCTTGCTTCCCCCCCCCCCCCTCGTCTTCTAGTGGTATGGATATGGTTTTCATCAAATGTTGTCAATAAGGGTATAATATCATACACTTCCAACTCACAATCAGAACAGAGAATAAGAAATTGAAAGAAATGCTGTGAAATCGAAAGAAGATATTATTTTTCCGAGAAAAATATAATATAAATATATGATGTAATACCCGGGTAATTCCGACGAGTATTCGGTTTCTTATTTGTTGACCAAACGAAATATCACGACACTGTGAAGCCATTTTCTGATGAAACTTATGAGGTTATATATACTTGGAATTGAAGAGATAGGTTCATATGATAAGGGTGCAGTTACGTCACCAAAGTGAGATAACAAGTGGACAATAGGCCCATATCAACATATTGATACATCATGGTACAAAAATAATTCAAGTTATTTGTATTGAACATTTCTACTATCGACAATACTATTTTGAAAAGCATGAGAAAATGGAATTCTCTGACCCGTTCCACGTGAATAACCATGAGCCACGATTTAAATAATTTTGAAATTGTTTTGTATCATTCAGTATTTTTTTATAAGCATCAGGTTTGTCATCATACAAGAAACAATGGATCAATTTCTTTCCATCACTGACTATACAAGCGGATGAAACCAATCAATAATACCAACTATTGCTAAACAAATCAAGAACTTTATTGCTTTTACCTCTTTTATAACTTCTTTGATCAAATAGACAGCTAATTTACTAAAGGCAATGTAATTGGTTTTTGAAACGTTCCTTTTTTGAAAACGTTCCTTTACGAATGTAGAACGAGCGTACCACACACGACCCTGGTGATCGTTCTACGTACTAGAAAGACCATTTCATCAGCATATTCTCATTACCATTATTCAACCTGGTAGATCAGTTCTAGTTTAAAATAGAATATACCCTTTTCGATTAAAAGGGTGTTGCATGTAAATTAACTAGATAATAAGTACAGTGTAATCCATTGAATATATAGCTTATAAATAAGTTTCTGATACTAGTCAGAGGGGATGGTTTCAGCGAATGAATTAATAATTTCTGATTCGAAGGGGTTCATGCGAACTGATGAGACTTTAATCTGATACACGCTATTACTAAAATGATGCAATGCGATTTCAGTGAGGTTTTCATGAGTAAACGCACGTAGCATTGAGAATTCCGTAACGGAGAACGAACAAATGTTCCCAGATAAAGTTACAGAATGAAAACTGTTTATATTATAATAGAAACACATCATGAAATTTCATCAACATTCAATATTCCTAATTGTTGATACCATAGTGAACATAGTATTTATGAACAACGCCGTTTCGCTACCTATTTCTTATCACACCGCATTATGAACTGAAGTTATGGCGGGTGTGGGTTCGAGTCCTGTATAATGCAAGGGAATCTGCACAAGCCTCTTCACTTATCATAACTTAATCGTTTCATAATCACCTGCTTATTCAATTCTCATGCTGTTGCTGGAGTTCCTAGGAATAAATGATGAAATAAGCAAATGACATAATCAACCATTCAACTATAATGAAATATTCAACTCTGATTTTTATTTACTTCTCATGATTGGAACAGAAAATAATAGATCTTTTCGTTTGTCCTGCACTTTCTGCAATGCTTTATGAGTTCGTTAGCTTGCGTGTTTGTTTGTCCAGTTTTACTGGCACTATTTCAGGTAGTGCAAATCAGCAATGGGCAATACCTAGCAAATTTTAATGATGATGGTGATAATAATAATAATAATAATGATGATAATATATTTTTTCAATTATCATTAAAATAGTTTCGTACAATGTTATCTATAGTTATACACTCATGAAATAACCACAAAGCATGCAACAGGCTTATCTGTGGGTGTATACAAATCACAAAGTAAATGTAAAGACCATGTGAGTAATTCAGACTATATAATGATAATAATAATGATGATGATGATAATAATGATGATATGGTGTATTGTCTATGCTGTAATATTCATCATATAATTATAACTGATGGTATAAATATACAGTATTGATTATGTGGGCTCACAAGTCGTTGATGCGTAAATTCGTGTCGAATAAGATTTTAGAGGAAATAATTTGATAAGATTGAATAGAGGTTGACACTATTTTCGAGAAAGTTGACATATACATTTATTTCTTCATGATTTCTGAGGATATTTTTGCAATACCTCCGCAAATACCGTTGCAGGAAACAATTAACACATTTTGCATCGTTTTTTTACATTTTGGACAATCGAATCTAGAAAAAATACATCCACTCTCCATCAATATACAGAATAACGCCCAAACACACATTTTGTTAATCATTAAATTCACATCACTCACTCTCTCATCCCCTATTCGAATGACGTGACCAGGGTTAAATGCAATACGTATTATACCTTCATACATCTAGTTTGTGTCGTGACACATTTAAACTGCCTCGAATTCCCCTGATTATAATTCCCAGCTAATTGCAAACAAAAGTCAGTAAACAAATTAGTGCTAAAATACTAGCAGGTATATCTACATAGTACATTGTCTCCGACCCGAATCCTCTCGACAAACTAAACGGCGATAATACCGGTCTAGCCTGTTAAGTGCGTGCAATTAACCACTCACGTTTGTTAAGCACTTGTTTAATCGTTCTTAACTTTACTAATTATATAATGAATAATATGTAAGCTGTACTGATATATTTGATTCAATATCAGTTTGTATATTTTACTACCAATATTGGAAATTTGTTGTTAAATTCATATAACTATTGATAGTCATCACATCTTTTTGAATATCGAATGAAAAAATCTCTCGTATTCTCCTGAAAACTTCTTCATTGATATTATTTTCAGTATATCATATTCTTTGTATTTGATTGAACAATGAATTATTCGAAATTATATTCGGTTATGATTCAATTTTTCTCAAGAAATGGAGATACTTCAAGGGGGTAGCTCCAGTACAGCATGGGTGATCAAAATCATATTTAAAATCCATGAAAAATATGAGAAGTAATCATCAAATTCACTCGTATTCTCTGGGAAATGTGTCATGGACATATCATGAACACATTGAATGATAATTCAGTGGGAAGAATGGTCATAATGTCACAGTGTTTTTGGCTAACAGTGTTCATGAAATTTTCCCGTGACACAGCATGTTTTAGAACCAGCTACATCCTCAATATAGCAGTATAGCTTCTCAATCTGTCAAGACGACATTCTGTTTTCTCGTGGATTATAGTTGTGTACATAAGGTGGGTGGTAGAACATTCGAAATTTGTATTCAATTAGAACATATCCGTTTTTTCTTATTTGGGAAATTAAAAAAACAATATCATTCAAATAGAACTGTTGCATGTTACACAACTTATTACACAATTCTGTCATCAAGCTTACTACTCATCATGTATATAAACAAGATACATGAACAGTTCAAATTTCGGAACAATCGACGTGATAGTTCTTCAGTTATGAACTTCCAATCAACCATTGTTTCAATTTTTTTTTAAAAACAGAAATGAATGGACTCAGTGAAGGAAATATTTTTAATGGACCCAATACTGATGAAACCTGAATTACTCAAAGTAACTATCGAATATACAAAACCGAAACCTCAAATTGGTATTCAAATCATATGAACCTTTTTTTTTCATAATTCATTCTTGCTTATTTGATTCTGAGGCTGCCATCAACATTCAATTGCAACTACTGCCTATGCATATATTGCATGATAAATACTGTCGTGTGATGAAATGTCCATCCGTAGAGAGATTTCGAAACTACTTTCGAAACGTAAATGGGATGATTTAAATATTTTAATGAGTTCTGAAGTAGTTGTGCTCCAGCTAGAGTTACTTCTGCATGAATCATATTAGGTAGCCACCATGAATTGAGGAAGAGCGCTCCCCGTTTCCAAGTTTCAGAATTGATTGAACATTTGGTTCATATGATATATCAAGGTGAATTTTGTTCATCATTTCTTGTTCAAATCTTTCTGGACTATTGATACCACATATATTCCAATTTTTTTCCAGTCTTGTCATTTTGTTCTTCAATTTTTGTTGCAAACATGATTCTTTTCACCCACACAAAAATGTTGTTGACATTTTTTCGCTTGATTCAAGAATGTATTCATTAATTGAACACTGATATGAGTTCACATTCATTCTCTTCATCCATCAGTACAGTATATATTTCTCCAATTTGTAAAATAAAATCATTCAAAAACCTTTTCCGGCCTCTGTGGTCAACATTTCAATCATGCTGCATCCTAGTGATCGTAGAGCAAGAAGCCATCAATGGAAGATTTCATCTCTCGTTTGGAAATATAAAACTATTGTGTACATAATAATGGGATGCACGTGTATGTTCTCGCACAAGGTCAATGCCCTCCATGTTTATTTTGGTGAATTGATGTTATTCAAGAAAAGGTCTCAAACGTGACTTTTTTAAGCATAAAACTGAGAAATTTCTTCCGGATTGAGCCTTTTATCATTTTAATGATTAAACACCTGCTCTCCACATTATTTCAGAATGTCAACAGGTCAAGTGTTCCCATAACTTCATAGATCTGCTAAATTCAATTGTTATTCATCCTCATATGGGTGCAATTCTCGAATGCATAATGATATCACAAGAAATGAAATAAAAATGGAATGGAAACTGTAATTTCGAAAATTGTATGATTTCACACATTTCATTAATGAGTTTTCTGTTTGTGAAAAACGAATACAAAAGAATGAATCTCATGTTGTATCAAGAGGTTGAAATAACTTACAATAATGATAATGATTATCAGAATAATAAATAATGACTACCTATACCACAAGGTCGGAAAACGGTTTAGGCAAACTGATTTACGCTGAAACGGTCCAACAAATGTGTGTACATCACAACAATTCAGAAACACTCTGGCAGAACGTTTCAACGCCAGCCATTTTGAATATTGATAGCACCTTGTGAATCGTTCAAGATTATCATGAGCATGGCCTTCTATATTATCACAATAATGAAAAAGACATTGCCTTGAATCGGTTTGACGTGTATATCAATCGTATCGAGTTATCCAATTCACTTTCCAAACTGGGTTGGAACTGAAGTATTTTACACCAAAACCGACAGGTATATATCACCATATGTGAACTGTTTCAGCCTGGTTTGGTTTTCCTAAACCGTTGCTCGACCTTGTGATATACGTAGTCATTAATTCTACAGTCAATGCTAAATTTCTCCACGTAACTTATTGACTCGCTTTCTCACTCGAATAAGGATGAAAAAATTGAGAAATAGGAAAGAATGTATTAGCTCATTTCTGACAACATTTCTTGAAAAAATTGATTCATTCACATTTTGTATTTTTCATTTCATCTTGAAGCTGAGAGAAAAGAAGTGAGAATAATTGTAGACAAAACCGTGACATTGATTCCATATTTTTCGGACAGTATTGGTCGAATACGGAATAAATCTCAGTCTTGGCTAGGTTCAACATTCAAGGTGTCATTTGTAGGCGTAGGAACTCAAAGACAGTGATCATTGTGAAACTCATAGGTGGAGAGAAGTTTATTAGAACACTGCCGCCAAAATGGTTACAACACGGACACAGTATAACAGAATTTATGAAAACAATGCAGCATTTTTTTCAAAAATGAAAGAATTGAATGAGGAAAATATATAATAGAAACATTATTCAACAAAACCTTTTTTGTAATGAAAAATTGAGTACCAAGAGTTATATAAAAGAATGTAGGCCTATTTGTTGAAAAAAAATGATGGAATGGTAATAAGGGTGAGTTGGTAAAACAAGAGAACAATTCATTTTGACTTGGAAGGTTCGAAATGAGACAGAATAATGAAATATAGAATCGTACGATTGTTCAGTATCATTCAAAATCAGTTTTGAATTCTGACTGCATTAATTTCATTCGAAAAAGAATAACCGGGTATACAATCTCTCATGATGAGACATATCATCAATTTAAGAGTAGAGTAATATGTGAAACGAACTGAAAAAGCTTCAGAGAATGCGTATTACTGGTATGAATATGAATATTCCTAAGCTGAACGTTCATGCTGAATTATAATTGAAACAAATTGAATATTATATATTTCATTCCGTCATTTATTCTTTTGAAGTAGGTCGTGTTCTCCGCTAATACTTTATATACATACAATGAAGCATTTTATATTACCGTAACTAGTTCGAAAGTTTTCTTCAAGATTCGAATAAACAAGAAAAGTTAAATCGAAGAGATGGTGAAGTGAAATGGGACGACGACTGGAGAAAAGAACGCGACGACGTATCCTCTCTCATCGGGAAAATTCCAAAGTCAACTCTCCGAGTTTCGAAACTAGTGAAGTAAATAAAGTTGGAAAACCAACGAAGCAAGTCTCTATTGCTCGACCGATTTAGAGAATTGGTGTTCAAATAAATTCTAATGCCCCTTTTCCTGGACATTATTATATGAAATGGACACACATAACCATGATGTTAGGCATAATTACTATGAGGGTTGAACGTTGTTTTCGTTCATTAAAAGACTGACCTAAAGCTGAATTGGATGCAATTTCAAAGAATGTGAGTTATTTATTCAACCATCCCCTTATCGTCTTGTGTTACAAGGAGAAATTGGAAATTTACGATCGAAATGTGGAGAAAAAACTTACCACGTTTGCACATACTAGGTGAGTGAAAGAAAATGGATATTGGAAGCTAGTAAAGTGGATTCAGTTGATGTGATCGTAGTTGGAAAGAATTTTTAAACTTTTTTTGCGGCTTTTCTCAGGTCAAACAAGAACACAATAATTGCTGAAACTCAGTATGAACATATTCCGTCATTTAACTTGATACTGTATAATTTTCAGGTGCAATCGGTTGAACCACTTCTCGAAAATCATTCTCAAATTATGAAATCAACATAAAAATAGCCCAGAGGGTGAGAATTGAAATGTAGTGTTTAATCAGGTTGACTTCAAATCTCCACAGAATTTGAGCCCACAGTAATGATACACGTCATCTCAAACTTCACACGGATTGGTCCAGTCATTATTTTCGTTCAATGATTGATTTTCACATCAACCGAAGTGAGTTATTTGTAGTTATTGGTGAATCATCAGGTGAGACCGATTGAACCAACGAGAGATTGGATCAGAAAAAAAGGGAACAGAAAGACATTTGACGGAAGATTTTCATACGGTCAATTGAGACCCACTTATAATTATAATGCGTGACTCAGGTTGGTTCCAAAAAAAATAAACAATCGACCTGGGCTGTATTTTCAACCAGACACATTCTCTTATGAATGGAATGAATTATATTTTGAAATCATGATTATTCTTTTCGGCACTGTGGGAGCAGAAAAAGTAGTTGTATCATGTTGAATCGAGACAATCTGGAGCAAAAGTTTGAAGGAAAGTCAATTTTTGTCGATTCAGAGTCCATCGGAGTCATTTTAGCGAAATTACAGTTTTTCGGTGATAATTCCTAAATAGTATAGAATATCAGAATTCGAACATAGAAAACACAAATGATTGAAATAACTCCAAGATGAGTTATTACTATTTGAGTCTTGTCCCATAATTGTGAAGCGTATACAGCTGAAATAAGTGTTTTTATTTGCTGTATACGCTTGACAGTTATGCACCATGGTTTTGAATGATTGGAACTCATATCATCTTGAAATTTTCATAATCATCTTTGTTTCTCGCGTATCAGAATTTTTATATCTCATACCGTTCAAAAGTTCCCACAAATAACGTATATTTCGTTGAATCAAGTCACATATAATAATAATATGATAATAATGATAATAATATCTTAATTCAATGGAACACAATGTCGTACATAAATATAGCATGATTGTGAAATTTTTTTATAGAAACTGTCATATATAGTGAAGAAATATAATAATAATAATAGTATTGATAAAAAAATAAGATATTGCACAACTCTTCACTTTCAAATCTGATCAATTTGATGAAACAGGCTGGCACACCTATTTCCATATGGATAGTTTCTTCTATATAGTGAACGTGATCAGAATTATTGAGGCTTTTCACGGATTGATATTCTCTCCTCATGAGATAATAAGATGGAGATGGCCAATCATGACCATAAGACATGCACAACATGATACTGTATTCTGGGACTGCTAATCATGCTCATATATCATCTGATATATGCAATCAAACCAACCTGAACACAAAAACACACACATATATATATATATATATGTATATATATATATATATATATATATATATATATATATATATATATATATATATATATATATATATGTATATATATATATATATATATATATATATATATATATATATATATATATATAAATATGTATATATATATATATATATATATATATATATATATATATATATATGAATATATATATATATATATATATATATATATATATATATATATATATATATATATATACAAATATATTTATATATATATATTTATAATATATATATATATATATATATATATATATATATATATATATATATATATATAAATATATATATTCATATATTTGTATATATATATATATATATATATATATATATATATATATATATATATATATATATATATATATGAATATATTTATATATATATATATATATATATATATATATATGTATATATATTCATATATGTATATACATATAGCGTTTTCTGGAGGCTCATTTCTTGATCTTCATAGTAATTCATAATGATTCAGGAATGAAACCAAGTATTTTGGTGAATGAAATATGAATATTTTCATTCGACAAATAAAAATATTCATATTTTATTCAACACGATACTTGGTTTCATTTCCAAATCATGATGAATCATTCATATATATATATATATAAATATATATATATATATATATATATATATATATATATATATATATATATATATATATATATATATATATATATATATATATATATATATATACCTATATACATATGACCTCATTTCTTCCGACGGTAATGGAAGAAGGATTACTGCATCGTATTTTCCTGCTGCGATCTCATCTATTTCTTATGTGTATAAAATATGCAGGTTTTTGTTTTTGTTCGCTGACAGAAAGAGAATATTGTCCGGGTTTGAAACATTTCATCACGTGGTTCCACAACATTCGTGAATAGGAAAAGTTCTGTACGAAAATATCAACTTATGATTGTTCCATTCATTTTCGTTATTAAGACTCAAGAGTGCATGATGGTTGAATTGTTTTCCTTATAACATTTGAACTGTCTGAAATATCGAATGAATTAAATCACCTCCAAAATGATGTTGAATTATCCGATTCTTGTATCATACATTTTCATGGGACTATGTTTTTTCAGCTGTATTTCTCTGAAAATCCGTCAATATAAGTAAAACAGTTTCTACCCACATCCTCTCAAAATTATCAAAAATTCACTGATAGAATCCAATCATTTCCTCATATTTTGAATTTTGATATCTCATACTTTTCAAAAGTTACCTCCAAGAAATAGACTCTCATGCACTCTTAACAGGTACTGTAATAATATTTGCTAGTTTACTGAAACTTGGAAAGCAATTTCAGTTTTTCTTGAAAGGTAATGTCTCAGTAAAAAAAGTTATTCGAATGATATCATTATCAAAAGGAGAGATGGACGAGAATCGCAGAGGCAAATCTTCCGCAGAGAGAAATGTGTCGTTGAATTGGTCAACGCAATGGTTATACAATTCCAACGAATCAAACATGATTCAATCAGTCATGCGATTCAACTGAAGCATCGAATATCTGAATATCATCTTTCCTCACATCTCAGTCAGAAATTGAAAAAACATCATTTATCATTTATCGGCAACTCAATTTTTTCTAAAGGCTCACGAATATACAATCGCATTCCTGAAACAATAACCAAACTAACAGCATCTGGAAGTTTCAGGAATGCGTGTTCTAAATTAATAGAGGAAGGAAAATTGGTTCCGGATTCAAGTGGAAGTGTTCGTTTTTGGGACCATATAAGTTGAATGTGTTCATCATTTTCATCAGATATGTCTATGCTATCATTGTTGTTATATTTTCATCATTTTTATCATCAATGTTATATTGTAGATATTAATATGTAATATTGTATGTTTTGTGTCATATAAAATTGAGAGAATATATATGTGATGATTTTATTATGAAACAATAGCAAAATTTCTTGTTGGAAAAAATATGGGACTTATTAGACATACGATTGATACTTATAACTGAGAAATAATTCAGTATAATACTAGGTGATTGATTGGAACCGAAACTTCCTGACATATAATTGGAGTTTTGAGATTCAAATATAATGAAATAAATACGCAAAGGAGCAATTAGTTGGCTCAAGTTTTTTTGTTTCATTATATATTAGGCCTAATTCATGATCAATTCATCGAATAGCCTAATCAATATGTCAATTTATAACAGAGTTTGACTACATATAACAACCAGCTGAGTGAATCGCCATTATAGTGGCGAATCGCCACCATCCCATTATATCGCCCATATGAATCGCCATTATAATAATGATGATAATGATAATTTTCATCATCTATAGACTGTAGAAACAGTATGATGAACGTTTTGAATGACCTAATTACATTTTTTAAATTCACAATAAGATGATAATGTACGTAATGATAATTTGAATACATGCAAAAGCTTTTTTTCTCTGTTGTTGCATGTATCCTGCATGCAACTAAACCATTGGTCGTAACGTATAGTTAATCCCGGTAAATAAATTAACTCAGCATGTTCATTGTGGCTAATGTGCTAATGCATGATAAGCCATGTATGCTTATAGCATAAATGTCCAATAGTAATAATAATGTATATCATGGGAGAAGTTAGCTATGTAGAATAACTCGAACCTGCAACTCGTATAAAGGTCAACCATTCAAAATCACTATTAACGAATACTAGTCGCATGGCGTAGCTCAGTGAGCTAAGGCACCGCTTTGGAACTCGACGTCACCGTTGAGCGTGGGTTCTGGTCCCGCATATGAGATGCATTCTTGTGAACGTCTTTTCACATATAGTTCCATTATCGTTCGCTCATTCGTAACCCCGAAGAGCATTGATGGGGGCGCTAAGTACAAATAATCATGCAAAATACCATCCTCAATGATATTAGATAGCTCTTGTTGATGAATCGACTATATTGTCATTTTATCAAATTAAAAATATGAACGCTTCATGGTTGAGAAAAAAATCTCGGGAAATTCTTGTTTGACAACGATAGGCTACCATTATCGATTAAGTTGTTTAATTCTAATTTAGATAATGATAAATCCCACTTTGGTGAATTTAAGAGTCCACTGCAGTCGATTTATCGGAATATCAGTTTCTTGGTGATAACTTTTGAACGGTATGATATATAAAAATTCTAATAAGCGAGAAACACAGATAATTATAATAGCTCCAAGATGATATAAGTTAGGACTATTTAAGTCACGTTGCATATCTGTGAAGCGTCAACAGCTAAATAAAACACATTTTTTAGCTGTCGACGCTTGACAGTCATGCGACATGACTTAAATAGTTATAACTTATATCATCTTGAGGTTACAATAAATATCTCTGTTTCTCGCGTATTAAAATATTGATATCTCATACCGTTCAAAAGTCATCACCAAGAAACTGACATTTCGCTAAATCGACTTCCGTGGACTCTTAATGATGGGTACAGAAAATTTCAAGTGAATATACAGAAAAATATATTTGAATAACGAGAACAATAATTGAATTTCTTCACCATAATGAGTAGGTTCCGGCTCATTGTGCAACTATGCACTAACTTACTGGATCCTGCCATCCCTTTTAAAGATGACTACCAATCCTTATCGGGTATTCTGCAATAAAACGACTGATACCATCCTTTATCCTTCATCCCTCATCCACTACCACCATTTATATTCTTTTTTTTATCAGTGTTGAACGGCCGTGTAAATAGTCTTGCCCGGTCTGGGAGATGGTTAGGGTTGTTTTGGGGGGTGAGGAGGGTGGCAGGAGAGGAGTGGGGGGCAGGGAAAGGGCAGTAGCCATCAGTCGAGTCTCTTCATTTGTGAGACCCACTTAGTTGTTCACTGTTGCATGAACAAGGTTTAACTACCCCCTACAAGGGGTTAACAAAATTGAAAGAGCCAACGGTATTTGAAAAAAGACATAATTAAGAAATTATGCCATTGGATATGTTATTCATTTTTTTGATTCTGTTAATTTCGGAATGAAATTGAAGGTGGGATAAATGTTTGTGTCAACAGATAGAGGTGAAGGTCAATCGACTTTATCAACTGGAATCTTATCAAGTATTGAATGCGATGGAAATGCTTGATATTTTCGAATTTCCATTCAGTATAAGATCCCACATATTGAATGATAAGAGTGTTTATTTTGATACGTTACACATTTCTCTGATTTTCACAAACAATATCACATTTTCGAATTGCGAGATTCAACAATCTCACATTTTCTCAAAAACAAGTGCACTACCAATAATTATCAATTAACATCTAACGAAATGAGCGAAATGCGTGAATCTTGAATTGCATAGTTCGATTGTAGGCCTATAAAAAGTCGACGAGGAGGAGAAAAATAGATACGAGCCCAAAGTATACTATTCACTTCTTCAAAGACGAGTATGACCTCATCAATATCGGAGTCATACGATGTTGATTAGTAAAAATATAGATTAGATAGAAATAGTATATCCGATTTTCTATAACAATGTTTTACAAGGATTCAGTTCAAATAGCAAGTTGATGTCCGATATTGTTCCGCTTTTCTCAAGAGGTTCCACCAGATCACTCAGAAACCATGAATAATTTCAACCATCCATTAATTCAATCATTCATGAAATATATTAAATTTAATCCATGATGTCTTATGACGGAAGAAAACGCCGAATCATCAAATGAACTATGCACATTTTTATATTCAACGTGATTGTATGTGTGTACTGCTATTTCACGACTCCACAAACATATATGAGAGTCTGCAAAAAATGACGGAGATAAAACAATGAAGTAATGATATAAAGTCATTACGCTCAGAAAAAAAACATGTCTATAACTGGAATTGTCCGTTTGTCTGCATACATAAGAGCCTCAACAGTCCGAGCCAAACGGACGACAAGTAGATTCTTATACTGTTCCCACTGATGATTTATTGATTCTCATCACATTTTGTCGGTGTGTTATGAATCAGAATCTTACAAATAAACGTCAATATGAACATTTCATGATGCATTTAATATTGTTCCATCAACTAGTTTCACGACAATTAACGAACTGTGATGTCAGAAAGATTGCGACAAACTATTAGAACACGTCTGGTTACCCCTGTAACGAAATGTGTTTTTGTGTTGATTCAATTTACCAGAGTTTAATCAAAGCTTCAATAACATTAACCAGTCCTGTGTCTCGGCAGGCGGCAATGCGTGAAAATGCTCGACAACTTCATCTAATAATATTATTGCATCAACATTCACTGTTTTAAGCGGAGGGATGGAGAACTGTCCGGTTTTCAAACACTTTTACATTACCTCTGAAAAGTCTTTTTCGTGTTCAACATGTGTTCAGGATTAATTTTATTCATATCATGAACAGGGTAAGCTTTTTCAATAGGTTTCCACATCAATTTCATACTCTTACTGCTTTAAACTTTCACATCTTTCATATAATTTTCGATAATATATCAACAACATGTTCGTGAAAGAATTTATTTATAGCTTAGCGGTGATAAAATTTTCTCTGTACAGAGTAACATCTGCTCTGAGAAAACGTGAGGAACAGAGGAAACTTATAAAATTCGGATGAAAATCGCGAAAAATTCCAACTCGAGTGTGATTTCCAGAAGAAGCTGGTCAATTGGAATTATTATCGACAGTATATTTCATTGAATCGAATATGAACATTAAAACTCCTATTCCAGGAATAGATTCTCTATTATGGATATTGTCACTTTTCTATACTGATTAGGAAAGGGCTTCTAGTTCTGTTTGTAAAAATCAGAATATTAATCAGAAATAATAATCAGAAATTAGAATCAGAAATAATCAGAATAATTTCAATGCCGATCATGATTACGTTGATGAGTACAAAGGAAGATCGTGTCATTGTCAAACATTTGTTGCATCAATCCGAATCTTTTTGTACTAAGAATTCATGTTCTGTGAAGCCTGAATGAAAGACATGAAATGAATGTGATAATACTGGATGTGTGCAAGTTGAATGAATGAATAAAACTTCATTCTGAATGAAATCATTTCCTCCTCCATATATTCATATATATATATATATATATATATATATATATATATATATATATATATATATATATATATATATATATATATATATATATATCAGTTCATCAGTTCATCAGTAAACATCATATTTATTGGATGATTTGATCGAGAGAAAATGACTCAAATGACTGAAAGAGGAGCTTTCATTCTGGCTAAAGGAGAAAAGCGACTACGTACGACTTAAATTCACGGTAATCCATTGTTTTCAATGTAGCACCCCAAGAAAGGTCTATTGTCAGAGTCATGTGGTATACATAAGCACTACTTAGCGTGCGTCAAGTCCTCTCTAACGGCTTAGTCCACCAACCGTCTCAGTGATGTTCCTTTAAGAGGTACTGTGCTGACTTGATAGGCACATCAAGAGAGAAGGCTGTGGTTGCTACACGTGATCTCTGCTCTCGTAACATATGTCATATTAGAGAGGCTGACGTGATAACTCAACAGGGTCATTTCGAATGTCATATTTTTGGAGAAGTAAACAGAAAAAGAACAAATCACGTAGTAGCAAAAAGGTAAAGGAAGGTGGAGTACATGTGATATAGTTCAAGTTTTTACTTGTGCGATGAATAGTGTATCAAAACTTGAATTGGCAGATTTTCTTTCGTAGATAAGTTTTTTTTTTCAATAATAGGTTCACAATACTTGGCTACACGACTTTTCACTCACTGGAATTCTCTATGGAAAATTATTTTTCCGCTTCTTTTTCAACCGCATTGAATATTTGATTACACACATCAGTCGGGCGCACACAAGAAATTCTGTCCTTCACACTATTATTTTCTATCCCTCACGCCATAATATTTCGTTCACATAGCCTGAATTATATTTCCCCATAATAATAATAATAATAATAATAATAATAATAATATTTATTGACAGTATACATGTTACATGTTATGTTTCGTCATTTTCATTTTCATGGTACAATTTTCAGAATTAAGTCGTGTTACCGAATCTTGCATAAAAATCTGTTATATAATAAAATTCTTTCTCAATGAGATGACTTTTTACTTTAGATTTAAAAGTATGTTCATTCATTAAAATTATCTTGATATCTAGTATGAATGTAATGTGTGTAATTATGTGGGTGAGATTGCCAAGAAAATTAATGAGACTATTTCAATTCTACATTAAATCACTCTAGGCCATATTTCAAGGCTTTGTTCTCAGTACATATATCATATTGATATGCCATCTGTTGATAGAATGAATTGGATTTGAAGTGAATGATTAAATGTATCAACAATTACTTTTCTCTTGCTGGAGTCATATTTAAAAAACAGAACGCAACAAGTACAAATAACTCATATAGAAGATAATGGGACAGAACAAAAATATTTATCTGATACAAAAAAAAATAAAATTGGTGTACCGCAAGGTTCAATTTTAGGTCCCCTTCTTTTTATAATTTTTATCAATGACCTTCCATTCAACATATCAAATTCTGAACTGTTTGCCGATGATGCAAATATTATAGCACATAGTTCACATGAAAACTCGTTAATTAGGGCTGCAGAATCAAAACTTGCTGGATCAACCACGTGGTTTAACAACAACAAACTAATACTTAATGATGTAAAAACAAATTTTATTCAGTTTCATTCTAGTAAAAAATCGAATCACATCGACGCTGTACCAACATTAATAAATAACACACATAATTCGATTATATCAAGAGTAGATGCAACAAAATTTCTAGGAATAATAATAGATGAAAACTTGAACTGGAAAAAACACATAAATCATATAACGAAAAAACTTAACTCTGGTATATTTGCAGTTAGATCAATACGGTCAATTACAGATACACTTACTACAAGACTGGTATATTTCTCGAATTTTGAGTCACACCTTCGGTATGGTATTGAATTCTGGGGGTGCTCAGCACATGCCAATAAAATGTTCATCCTCCAGAAACGTGCGATTCGAATTATCATGAATGTGAATAGAAGGGCTCACTGCAAACCGCTATTCCAAAAATTAGAAATCTTTACCTTCCACTGTATTTATATGTTACAAGCAATTTTATGTGTAAAAAAAAAATTAAATCTCTAAATTCAAACACAGATGTGCACACTCATAATACAAGGACTAAAACAAATATCCATATTGATCGCTTCAGTACAAAATTTGCTCAAAACAACTCAAATTTCATAAACATTAAACTTTATAACAAATTACCATCATTAATAAAAAACATATCAGCAATACATACTTTCAGACATATCCTAAAAACTTTTTTTACTGTTAAATGTTATTACTCCATTAACGATTACTTTGGAGATAGTATAGAGGACTATGCTCCAAAACTGATGATAAATAGACTTAAAAATAAAATAGACTTCCGTAAACAATTTTCAAAATAAACTAAAAACTTAAACTTACTCAAACTTCAAAATTTCCTCTGACCATTTCACCATTTCATTATTTATTCCATCATATTTTATTAAATAATTGTCTGTACATGCTAACTCAATATTTATATATTCTGTAACATGCATCATTATGACATGTAAATAAACATTATTATTTCTATTATCTATTCAATTATTGGTCCTCAGTGATGATAGAACGGATGATTCAGATGATGAGACGGAGTCTTGTTCAAGTGGAGTGAAGTGTGGGGTGTCTTCCATCAAAATGTCACTGTTTTTTTAAAACCTACTGTGACAAATGTTTAGTCAAAAATTTTGCTGAGAATCTTCCAGTTATTCACGTTCCTGACACAACAGTTTTGTCATGAGTTATTCAAAAATTCAATCCATTTTTTCACTGTAAATATTTTGAGTTATCCCGAATTTTCATTGAAATATCTGGAAACATTTTGTGAAAATTGTCTCAAAATTTGTGAACTGTCACTCATGAGTCGATGTTATTCTTCTTGAAACAAACAATTTCTCATATTTTGTGTGTGAAAATTGTGTGAAATTCGTTTTGATTATAATACGTGTTATGATTCCCAGTACATCCAACTGGAGGCTTTTGATATACGAAGTATAAATAACGAGTAACGAATGACGAGTATTCCATATAAACAGTCAACATATTTCATATTAATATATTCCATGAATTCAAATTCATACTATTCTTAAATAAATTGCAATGCACCTCACTTTCAATGAATTGATGAAAATATGATACATGGTCCTATTTGACCGGGAATATTATGGGCTTTCCTCTCGTCATTAAACCAATAAAGTTTCCACGAAGTAAAGTATTCCCTTCTTGAATAACATAATATGAATATATCAAACCGATGTAATATGATGAATCAGGTAATTTGAGACAAAAATCGAAACCTTCATCGTGATATGTTTGGTATCAATAGATGATAATGATGAATCTACGCGATAATCAGTTCCAATATCAACTTCTTCATATGCATATTATTGAACCCAGTGGAAAATACGTTGTTTCCGGCTAGAAACAAGATTGACTAGAACCATTATATTGTAATAATATTTAAAATTGATGCGTTATTCCTTTGTAAATTCGAATTTTAATCAAAGAATGAATGACATATAATAAGAAGTAATATTCTATTTCCAACATTCCAACAATCCAAATGAGAAATAATATGTGCTATTCTTGAATCGAATAACTTCACCGTTTTCATTGATATAAAACCCACTCCCCCTCCCCCCTCCTCCCTCGAACTGTGACTCATTCATCTTGGATATTGCATTCAGTCTGTTTATTAGGATGCGGTAACCAAGCGACCAGATAATATAATTACAGTAACGCAACAAGCTGTTTAACAGGTTGCAGTTGCCTGTTCTCAGGGGTAACAACGTGTGCGGTAATTTTATTATACGTACTTCTCGTTATTGTCAAGTCTCAAACACTATCTGGCTCCATTCTGCTGTTGAACTAAATTCCAGTCATTACGATGATTAGTAGATTCACTACGAGCCAGTGAATATTTCAACTCGTCAAATTAAAGTACCACGGTATTAAATTGATAGGATCTAACAAAATGTACTGGTGCGATGTATAGATTGACTGAAAAGTTATATAGGAAGACATAAGTCTGAAAAATCTTGAATTGTAGTATGCATATTATGGTTGGCCGCACTGGGTAGCTCAGTCAGATGAGGCACCGCTTCAGAAACTGAAGTTACCAATGGGCGTGCGTCCGAGTCCCGCATAAGGCATGGGTTTGTATAAACGTCCTATCACTTATCATTACTTCATCATTTCTTTATCACCCGCTCATTTTTACCCCCGTATAACCTAGCTGTTGGTGAGGTCGTTAAGCGAACAATAATTATAATCATAGACCATGTGAACCTTGCGTCTGCGTAGTGAGATGGACAAGATTCTGTGAGAAATGAGTTAGATAACCATAATTATATTCTGGTTTTTTAATTAATTATTCGTCATTGTTGATCAATTCTATCATTTTGTCGCTCGAATTGTCCGAACTTATGAGATTTTGTGAGAGATGATTCTTTGAGACAAATCACATATGTCATTATTAGCGTCGACTGATCCGATTTACGTGAAATTTTAGAATAACATATATTATTCTTGTGTCTGAATTAATGTTAATTGTGAATATTTTGAAGGATGACATATTTTCTCTATTCTTCTCACTTTCAATTATTTTCACGAGGTTTTTCGATTGACATTTTTTGATTGATATCGAAATGATTCAACATTGTCCAAATGATTCAAGGAATCGAGTTATAATAAATAAAAATCAAGTGGAAATGGAAAATGACGATAACTTACGAGATTACTCGGACCCAATAAATTATGATCATGCAAAAAATGAACTGTAATGAAAAAAAATCAGTTGAATCAAAAATAATGGAAGTAAAAAATCAACAAAATTCAATGAATCAAATGAAAATAAATCTCAATGAAGAAATACAAAAGCAAACCGCATGTACACAGAGTGAAATGCCTGGTTATTATTAGCACCTCGTCATGTTTGTGAGGGACATGGAAGGTCATTATTATTATCACTCCGCTACTCGGGAATACATACTTGAAACTAGTTTCAACTCCAATCATATATTTACCTTATTCCTGTCAAACTAGGAAACTATGCTACTGGTTGCGTGACTCCCAAGTCCCTTCAACCCCTAATGTCAAGTAAGGAAGGGGGAAGTAATCTCAACTAGGACATTTCACCTGTCATGGATTCGAACATTAATTTTGTCTCCCGATAAGTATAACGTATAAGCATGGTCATTTCATCGCTAATTTTTATAGTAACATTAATCACTTATAACATCAACATGTAACTCAGTCAAAGTTGTTGTTCAGTAGTGATTTGGGATAATTTATTCACCAGCAATAAAATTGAATGGTTTTCAACCCAACGAGTTCACAAAATGCATCTCTCAAATATGAATAGTGTGGCTTGCCTCCTTTTCAAATACAAACGCGGATATTATTCAATTCAATTCAATTCAATTCACTCATTCATTTCTTGAGCAGTAACATTTTACACTCTGTATTAAAAGTATATTCTATGAAATTAGTCAATATATTATAAAATATATAAAATCACATATTCAAAATTACAAAGTGAAATTACATTCAATTACGATGGCAACGAATTATAGTGTGTTATTGATTGATGGATTCTATCCCACTGTATAGGGACATAATTTAACAAGGTATTTCTTGAGTTCATTTTTGAAACAATTGGTTCCAGGTTCAGATTTCATTGTTGGTGGCAAATTATTATATAAAACTGTTCCTGAGTGGTTAATCATTATAAGTATAGGGATTAAAATGACCAGGTTTCGATTTTACCAAGTACACAATCTGAAATGGCCAAGACTGGTGTATCAGTAGATATAACACTGGAGCGTCACTCAAGAGACTAGTGTTCGATTCACACGTTTCGATTTTGTTGATTTATCGCTTTTTTCTCGTTGTTTCTCTTTGTCATTAGAAGGTAGACACTTTGATAGTTCACTTGAAGCAGGCCACGGCTTTTTCATTCAGTCTGGACAAAACACCAATTAACACAATATTTTATCTTTCCATCTCGTTCTTGATGTACTTCTGGTCGCAGAGCCAAATTACCTTAAGAGTATATTGCTGATCTCAATATGAATAGATGAAAATTAACTTCAAAACTCCGACATAAAACATGATTTGAGCATATCAAGTGGGCTAAGTAGTGAAATGCTAGACTCTGAGATCAGCGAGATCAGAATTTCCAAATTATATGGGAGGTTTTTTGAGTTGGATTAATTTGTGTACAAGGAATCAGATTGGACATATTCTAATAACGATTCAATCTTTCTGAATTAGCAATAGTATCGTGATCGTATGTATCAATCTGAATGTGCGTGGCTCAAACTGAACGTGGAGATGATCTATTTCGTTTAGAAGTAGGAAATTGAAACTATCAAATCAAATTCAGTTTTAACTTGGTATTTTGACATTTGGGTGCGTGAAAATTTGATAAATAGAATGAATCACTGATTCTGTCTGAAATTAGAGTTTATTAACAGTTATATGTCATGTGTGACGTCATTAAAATACTCATATCGATAATATTAGATATCAATAAAAAATCCGGATGCTGATTTTCATCTTGATATTTTCATTTATGTAGATGAAAATTCAGAATATGTAAGAAATTAGTTAAAGACCTGTCATTTTTGGAGTTTGCTGGAATGGACCTCAGGAAAAAAGTGATTATTATCTCTCAAACGTTCTACAATTATCTAGACAAAGATTACATAAATATCAAGCTATTCCTAATTTTGCATCACTCGCTTCGAAAGTTCCACATTGCGAACTTGTTAATAATTATTGTTGAAACCCCTTGAGTGTTGTTGGGTAGAAATATCAAGGATTTCGACGATATCCACCGGGCATTTAATCGTGAAACATAGGGTTTTAGAAGTTGAAATTAATTAACGGGCAACTTGGAGGGCGAGGCGGCATTCATTGAAAAATCCCCTAGAGCCTCTTGTATTGGAATAGCATGGTGTTGCAGCTCTTCATGTTCCATGCCTTACGCGGGTAAAAGCGGTATTAAAGACGATAAAGATTATACCAGCATATCAATTTGGTTGAAATTCAATTAGGAAATTTTATTAAAAGCTTTAATGACATAATATGAGTTTGAGTTTTGAATTCAACGAGATAAAAGTATGTTGAAAGGTATAATAAAAGTTTTCAAAGAAGCATTTACCTTACGATGATATTATGATTGTCTGACAGAATACTTTTAAAATCATCTTCAAGGATGGTTAGTGGGGTATAGGAGAAGGGGGAGGGGGTAAACAGCTATTCTGGTTTCAGCTGTGAGTATCTGTTGTTCTAAAGTTGAATCTCTACAGTTAAATCACAATGCGTGTGAGTTCTGAGTAAAGAATAATTAAAATAATATATCTGGATGGTTCAACACATCTTCACTATTTGTGCTGAATTTGTATTTCGTCATGATAAATATGCTACTTTCTGATCGTTCTTGTTGTCTCTCAATCTTCCGATCATTACATTTGAGCTCATTGTAAGTCATTGTGATTTATCGGTTACTGTTTGTTTTTTCATTCTATTGAAACCCTTACTCGTACTATGTATGAGTCCAAAAAATGTAGTATATGATTTGAAATAGAATGACGTTACTATTGAGTGAATCTCGGTTCGAAAACACATGTTTTGAAGTTCCGATCACAACAAAAATTAGGAGTTGATTAGACTATAAAAAAGCCAAGTTTGCTTGAGATATTTTTCGTTCATATTCGCAGCAACGCTCAGTAGAAATCAGCAGTGAGTGTGATGCTTGCCAGAATACAAATTGACAACAACGTCACCTTAAGCTACTGATATAAACAAGGTGTGGCTTGGCTTGCTGAATTTGATATTGTGAATAACCAATTTGTGATTAAAAGCAAAGTGGCTGACATCTGGTGACGTTTTAGTGAACTGGGCGGAGGTAGATACTTTGAAATTAAATACAAATTAATTAATGTGTAATCACAATAATAAGTACAAAATTAAAATTACTGAAATGATCAATTATTAAAATTACAATATTAATTGAGAGTATAATGTGTGTGAACATACAACAACATGATATCTAGGCATAACTGTCTCCAAACGGCCAATCGCCCACTTCGACAGTGCTGCCGCCTGGTTAGCTTTTAATCACGAATACCGTACACATTTCTTCCGCTCCTACAAGTAGGTTCACTCCTGATTTCGGTTGTGAATTCAAGCTCAAAGTCACCGTGCTATCATAACAGAATTAATTAAAAAGTTAGAATTCATTTCTCGAATCAAAATGTTTCCACACATTTTTTGATATTGTTTTTCAGTTATCAATGTCAACAGACACAGCGAGATCGAAGCCAAATGTATACCTCATAGTTCATCATTTTCTGAATCTCATTATAAAAAAACTGAGACACACTGTGATATCAAACTGCTGAGAAAATGATTTGATATATTCATTTTTCTTAATTTCGAAAATATACAGGACAAAATGGATGAAAATAATTCAGTTTGTGTTTCAAATCAGGAGAACTTTCTTTCTGGTTCAGAATGGAATGAAATATTGGCAGCAATAATGAAGTGTACGATTCATGAGAGATATAGCTGGAGTATCAAATGTGACGATAATGAGAACGAGATAGAGAAGATAGAGAAAGATAGAGAAGATAGAGAAGTAGCAAGATGAGGAAAGAAGGTGAAAGTGGAGAGACCATTAATCCGGATGCTACGAGAACAAAACTTGGAGAGTATGAAATGTAAGAAATAATCGGAGAGAATTAGGGA
Organism: Brachyptera risi; assembly: GCA_964007535.1. Taxonomy (NCBI): domain Eukaryota; kingdom Metazoa; phylum Arthropoda; class Insecta; order Plecoptera; family Taeniopterygidae; genus Brachyptera; species Brachyptera risi. Next base: position 25,161,565 of record OZ023336.1, read on the forward strand.
GAAAAGTGGAAAGGTCGTTCGAAATGGTCTAAGAATTGAAGTTGATGTCACTGAAAGGTGGAATAAGGGTAGAAAGGCTGATCAACTTTTTTCGAGCTCTTCAAGGGGTAGTAGGTTAGCGAAGTTAGGAAAACTTATCAAAAGAAGAGACCTAGACCACGTTGTGAGTGGTGTACATGTGAGTGTGACATTTGTGGGGGCCAGGAAAGATTTAAAAGATACTTTTTCTTACCTAAAACTGAAGTTTTCTTTGGACAAAGTCTTAATTCCAAGTGATCTTGATTCATTATGGAATCATCGGACTCAAGGTATTGTTATTGCTGTTGCAACATGTAGATACATCTTGGATAATTCCATTGTTTCAACTCAACTTCCATTTTCATTCAAATATCGATAATTTTTTCATTATCTATTGAAAATCATCACAATACATTGATAAGGTTCACTTTTGTTAAATACTTCTTCGGAGATATATTCTATCTATATTTTCAATAAATTGTAAGTGTTTAAAATGAGTAAACTGCAAATGCGATCATGTGCAACCGTATTCTGACTATGTGAATAAGACATGATACATACACGAAAAAATGAATATACCAATAAAGATTGAAATGTTTTGGAGAATATTGTGGAGAGGGATCTGACGCTAGAAAAAAATGAGAGTGTGGTAGTAGAGAGGTAAGTGCTGAGAGAATATTTGTGAGTTGGTGTTGATTGATTTCTGGAGAGATGTTATCTATTTTCATTATTATCGATTTCATTTCGAGTTTACTATTCAGTATGATGTCTTGCCACCGTACTTTTATACAACCGTGAGTGTATCATAAATAAATCTATGAATGGATTCTGGAGGAGTGTTACTTGAAATCACCGAGAGAATAGTACATGAGAAAAATCACGGTAATTGATATAGGAACAGAATGGTGGAAAAAAACATGTAACGTAGCTCCAGATATTGAAATAATCTCTCACTGGCAAACTGATATAATTTAGTTTGCTGGAAAGGATGCAAAACGTTGAAAGACTTCACACGATGAAATGTTGTTGGTGTTTGAAATTTTTGAATAACAATTTGCCATGTGCCTCACTAGCAGTTGGCAGCATTATTTGAGCTAGATATAATGATGATTCATGGAAATATCATATAATTCTCCATTAAATAATATCAGAAATTAGATAAGCTTGACATTGAAATAGAAGAAGTACAGTTTGAAACCAGGAGTAGACAAGAATGTTCAAGTGAAAGTTTCCAACTGTAAATTAGTGTAGTGAACAGTGTTGTTCAAATCGTAAACTTCCCAGTTAAATCTCACGAAAAATCACGTTAGACGAAGAGAATATTATATTTATATCCAAAAAAATGAATTGATTTTTTTCCAACCATTCGGATCATGTACTGTACATATTTCAATGATATCTTTGCAATTTTATGTCTTGTTACAGACGAGTTTCGAAAACGTCTGCTCTTCTCGTAGTCAAAGACAAGATGGCCGGGAAATAAATTGGAGTAAACAAATAATGAATGTTGCTATGGTAACAGCACGGCTTCCTCGAAATATCAGAATACGGTTAAAGCAAGGTGTGTAGAATATACTGAGTCTCATTTGTGAAGTTATATGGAAGTTTTTCCATTGTTACATCTCAGCTTGGACATTTCGTGAATGTTTTTTTCTGATGAACCTCTTATAGTCCACTGTCAACTAAGTTTTGATCAAATATCCATATCCAAAAACAATTTTCATACCATCTCATTTATTTTCACATTGTATTCCATTCTGCATGAGAGAATCATTCATAATACGCATAACTGATTATAGTTCGGAACAAATGTATCATTTACTTCCAATTGGTTAAGAGTAGTCACACGCTGCAATGTTGTTGTTTGAAATGTACTTGGCAAACGCAGCATATGCGTTGTAGGATGAGCGAGATATCTGAATATCGTTGAAGTAGTTCTACCTCTGCTACCGCATCGACTGTGGTATTCTACAAATCTTGAAGCATATAAAAAACACGTCATTGTTGGGCAAATATCGAATCTAGAGGGTAGTGAATCTTGACAACATGATTCTGACATTAGTATGTATACCCTACGCTATTATTTCTATATTTGATGAATAAAAAAGTTCATTACATTTTTTTCTTCAAAACAGCTGGTCCAAATTGTATATACAATTGTTGATGATGTGTATCATTCATGTATACACATTCAGAGAGAATTCCATTTCTTTTGATAATTGTTTTTAATTTTTTTTTTTGCCTAGCCTAATCTTCAGTGGTGTTCAGAAACTTCAAGATTAAATCTCTTGAAATTGGTCCAACCGATTATTTCCGAACAAACTATACAATTCCCAGTTGGATGAGTTTGCGTGAACAAAAAAAAAGTTTCATGTCGTTCAGTCCAACCCTGCGACCTGTGGAGTGCTTAAAGCAAACAAAAACAGACGAATCTCCATAAGAAAGGAATGGAGTCTTTGCTATCGCTCATCTAATGAATAAAAATCCTCCGTATAACCTATAGGCAGGTGTAAACTCTCTTAGAGCTAAATATGATGATAATTCATGGAAGTATTATGTTATTATCAAGCACTACACATCAGAAATATAATCAAACTTGAAACTAAAATGGAAGAGGCACTGTACGAAACTGAGGGTACAGAAGTAGACAAGTGTTCAACTGAAACTAAATGGGTGTTACACGTGTTCCCAAATCGTAGACATCTTAGCTAAATCTCACAAAACCTTACACCAGATGCAGAGAATATCAACAAAATATAGTGATTTCCTTCACTCAATCGGTTGATTCACTGTACATATTGCAATGAGATCTTGCAATTTTTAATGTCTTGTTACATGTGAATTCCGGAATCGTCTGCTTTTCTCGTAATCAAAAACAACATCGAGTATGGATTGACGTAAACAAATGACGGAAGTTGCCATGGTAGCAACACGGCCTTCTTGAAATATCAGAACGAGATCAAATCAAGGTGTGTAGATGATACTGAGCCTCATTTGTGAAGTGAGATGTGAGTTTATCTTCCTTCATTGTTACATATTAGCGTGGACATTTTGTTAGTGGTGTTTTCCCGTGGTGAACCTCTATTGGTCAACTGTCAAGAATTTTGAATCAAGTATTTGAATAATGAAACAATTGTAAAATCATGATCCCATTTCATCTAACATTTTTTTTTTTTTTTTTTTAATAACATCGAAACTTGATACAAAATCATTGTTCCCCAATTAAGGCTATGGATGAAAGATAGGATCGTTTGGACGGGGCACCACAAGGGCGATCTTACCACCCCATTTTGATTATTTAAAACTAATGGTCTTCAACACCAGGACTGCGCTGTCTGTGACCATAATTATATATATAATTATATATATATATATATGTAATTATATATATATATATATATTCGTCACGAGAACAACGTTCAAGTTCTGCAGTGTGACATTGACAGCTTGTTTTTCAAATAATACGTTACTTCTCCAGGATTCCACATTGATGAAGAACAAGAATGAAACTGAATCCGTTCCTAATTATTCTCAGATTGACTACTCTGACTCAGATACTATGTTTGTACATCAGACTGAAAGTGTCGCACAGATGAGTGAATAATTAATTGTATGCATTGTCTTCCTTTCGTGCCTTTCGGATCATTGAACCCGCTCGTGGCTGAAAGTGGCCCTTCCACTTCAAGTCACAATGGAACATATGACATGGACATATAAAACAGTTGAAAGGGTTAAGGGTGTGACGTACGTGAGTGAGGGGGGAAGGGGTTGAGTAAGGGAGGGGGGTATTTCAGGAGAAGTGACGCTCTAATTAGGCGCCGCCCTCAAAAGTCGCCGGCGTTCCAGTTGTATAGTGAGGCCACTTTAAGGTAGACGACCACCACCACACCTGATCTGTTGATAAGAAAGTTACAAACTGCACTTAGGTTGCTAAGTGCATGCTCCAATTAGAATGCTTTGGGTTGTGTTAATTGACATTCGTGTGAAACTAGTGCAAAGTGCATAAGTAGAGAAACAAATCCGCACAATGCGTTATTCACTCGTTAATTAAACAGATGGAAATTTAATAACTGGATGTGATAAATCATTGGAACAATAATACAACAGATATTGAAAATCTATCTGGAGCACTAGATGCAAATATTTTCCCAGCAAACAGCTGGAGTAATAAGTTGAAAATGTGTATACATTGAACTTGAAAGGGTGTCAATACTCAATTCATCCACTTTCTATCAATCAATATGTACTATTGATATCATCAGTTCAATTATGACTTATCAATAATTTCAGAAATGTACTATATCATGTGTCATCCAGTCAGAATACTTTTTGAATCAAAATTTTTCGATACTGGTTACATATGTATTTTTTAATTATCTTAAAATGAAACTGTCTACTTTTTGTCGTCACTTGAGGTAACTAGATTGCTCAAAATTGATGGTATTCTACACATTGTGAGTGAAATTCAACAAATAATTCCATGTTACTTCTGTTCAACTCCAACTTCTTCATCACTTCCTATGTATGAAAAATGTGTCCGATTGAATTTGTACTCATAATTCACCATCTTAACCCACAGTTAAGTTTATTGGCTGATGTGAATGTTTTCTTGCTTCAATCGTAACTTGTTTTTCTGTATCAGTGACTGATACAAAAAATGAATGGAATAACCATTTAGCAGGTATTCAAGTTGTATCCCCCAATTATGGGGATGGTTGAGTTTCTCATATCTGCCTGCAGGAACCAAATAACAAATTAAATATGGTCCATTCCGTATTACTAATCACCCACTCAATTGTACCTTCGAAATATATTCTAGCTGTCGTTGAAACCGCTAAGCACCATGAAAAATGAAGAGGATACAATTATTCCCATTCAATAAGAGTCTTCATTGGGAAACGATGATTTGGTTTCAAGTTTTGATGTTAAATTTGTCTAAAAACCTTATCACCCTCAGCTCAAACATTGTTTCCTTATTTCAAATCAACAGTGAACACTTAATTGGATCAGAGTTTGTGAGGTAAAAACAATGAATATCATCAAATCAGTAATTTTGTATATATATATATATATATATATATATATATATATATATATATATATATATATATATATATATATATATATATATATATATCCAAAACTTGATTGATATCGGTTTCACGTTTATTGCAAGTATAATAATCGAATGGTAAAATATTTTCATGGAAAAATTGAGAAAAAAACAGCATGCATTCAATCGCATCATGATATGGAACACAGCAGAGGTATAAAATTGAAATCTTGGAAGAACCTAGTACAAATGAAATGACGAAGATGATACTTGAAAATATTCTTACATCTCCATTCGATTTTGTATATTTCCTTCGATGAGAGAAAAAAAACTTTCACTCGGTCCGTAGCGTGTCTTTCAAAGTTTGTTGTTTTTTGTATGCACTTCACAGGTAGTATGGTTTGTTTGATCAGCATGTATTTTCTTGTGACACGGAGTCTCATCCAATTATACGCTGTATAGCTTCTGATAAAAATTATTTCCACCACTTTACACATCGGTTTGACAATCTTTCACGGTTACAGGAAAAATTCTCTGTTATAAATTTTGAAAATCTACAGAGAGAGTAGGAAGGTGAATATTCTCGGAAAATATCGATTTTCTTCAGAATTTGAATACATCAGTTTGATAATGAACGTAGTGATACAAATTCTCATATGAATCGGACAAACTGATCAGACAAATATATGTTCTCTTTCTGAATCAATCACGACAATCTATCTATACAATGCTCTTTTATCTTGGTGACTGTATACATAATTGATCTGATTACAACACTTAGGCCCGGTATTACCAAGTCCAGTCAGCAGTTATCTGAGAGTTTGTGAAAACAAATATCCCAGGTAACCATGGTGATAACAACTTTTATCTGCCAGTTGGAGCTACTTCCACGTTGGTAATACCGGGCCTCAAACAGTTTTGATGAACGATGTAATTACTGTTTTCAGGAGCTATTTATTATGTGTCATTCTCCATTACTATTTTTTAATCCGAGTTTTTTAACCACTCAATTACTGTTAATGGTACTGAGAACTATATATAATACCCATTTTTTCCATCCATGAATGAAGGAATATATAGGCTCTATACAGAATCATATGTTCAATACTTTTGTTTTTCACTCTACTTCGACCATCACGTTCGAAATATCCATCAGTTCAATATCGATCCACCGTGAGCTTTTCTCATGATAATTTGTTTCATCTCTCAAGATATTAATTTTATTGAGAGTTGAACTTGCATTTGGCTTCATCAATCTCATTCTAACCAAATTTGAGTACGTTTCTTGACTGGGTCACACTAGTTCACTTACCAACTTTCTGATCTCAGGACCAAGTCCTCAGTGAATAGATTCAATCAGATGAAATATATATATATCATATATGCTTGTGGCTTGTTATTGACTAGGCCACATACCATTTTCATCGGTATCCCATTTGTTTGAAACCCCAAATCTTCGAGAAAACACATTATTGAAATGTCGATGAAATGGATTTTCGAAAATATGAGATTTCCAAGATTTGGTCTGTCGGGGAAACGAACTTTCAGAGAAATAATTTGTTGAATATATGCGATTCCAAAGATCTGTTCTCTCAAAGATATGACATTTTGAAGATTTGATTCCTGATGATTTGATGTGCTGCCAAAATATTGACTATTAATTGATCGAATCAATCATACAACTATAACCATTGCACTAATATAACTGAATTAGATTATACGGCATAACGCAATCAAGATGATAATCTGTAAGTCAAATTCAGTAGCAAATATCTCTTAATTCTAATTCATAATCTCATTAACTAAACGTTACCCTCGTGCATAACAACATGACTTGATGGTTTATCCACTGGGTCTCTTAAATTAGAATACAATTATCCTAGAGTGCCCCAACTATAGTAGCTACTACTTGCCCCTAGAAGTTATACTTTAACAATTGCTCTCACTAACAATGGCCGACAACAATGGCTCCCACTGCGGTACCACCAGGAAGGGGTCGGTGGGTGATGGCGGGGTGGTGTGGAAGTTGAAAGGGGGAGGGTTGAGGGGGATAGGTCGCCGGTTTCCCAGAAGAGCTTCCTACCTATTATACTATGTCGACTTTAATTGTATTAGATGGCAGCTTATAAGGCTAACTGTTGAAACCATTTCATAAATAAGAACACTTGTCCCACTTAGATCCCTTTCACCCACCTCCCCCCTCACCTTCTTCTCTTCACCCATGCCAACCAAGCAGTATTTATACGAGCTGGTCAATTGCTGTGCACTAGGGTGACAAAGCGTTCAGGAGGCCCAATTAGTCAAACCATTTATGTTGAAAACCGTCGACCAACGAGTTGAAAATTACTATTGATTATTATAACTAATTCATATTATTGATTATAAACCCAGATGAATTGCATTCTTTAGAAATGTATTCGTTCATTCATTTATTTATTCATGAAGCTGAGAGAAGCGTACAATGAGAAATAACAACTCCTTATAGTATCGCTCATTAGGTCCAGATTGTTCTATATGTTGACATATAGAACATATATGTTGACATATAGAACATATATGTTGACATATAGAACATATATGTTGACATATATGTTTCCCACAGTCCTCGAAGCAAATGCTTGGATGAAGTACTAATTGGCCACGACCATTAATTAGTAGAGTGATAGGCCTAATTATAACATTATGGGCCTATCACTAATTTAATTTGTCGATTGTGCATAATGATAAACTTCACATCTGCTGTCAATGGAGAGAAGTGATCATTGCTCAAGATACTTAGTCCAAAGTGGAAGATATCAACATTCGTGTGTTTATACTGAAATACTTTTATCTACTGTGAAAAATTATGGTCACAGACAGCGCAGTCCTGGTATTGAAGTTCATTAGTTCTAAACAATCAAAATGAGGTGGTAAGATCGCCCTTGTGGTGCCCCGTCCAAACGATCATATCTTTCATCCTAAGCCCTAATTGGGAAACAATGATTTTTCATCAAGTTTCGATGTTATTGAAAAAAAAAAATATTCTGACAAATTTGAGGTTGATATAATTAAATTTATAATAATTATTAGGATTGGAAAATAGAGCAGTCATAATGGGAGGTGATCTTAACCTACCAAGAGTGAGTTGGGATGGTATTGTTAGAAATGGAGGTCAAGCACAGGCATCGGTCTCGACCCTAGTGAGTCAAGCAAGAGAAAAAAACAACATAATTTGGTGAGATAATAAAAAGACGAAGTAAATAAGGGTTTAGTGTGCAAACTTATAATGATTTCCTGATAATATGCATGAGTAAGTGTCTGAGTTCACAGTAACAGGAATGTGAGAAAAGAATACAGTTTGGTGGATGGGGCCGGAAAATATTCGGAAAAGTTCCGTCAATGCACAAAGGAAAATTGGAATGTTCCATATTTTGATAGTGATACATAGACACTAGTTTGAATGATGGCATATCATGACAATTTCTCGAGTCCATCTCTGGTGACTCATGAGAATGCGACTAATTTGAACATTTTCCTTTCAAAGACTGAAATGTGACAACATAATATCACTCTATAATATTTCACATCATAATTCAATATGCAAACAGATAGTTGGTATATTGAAAGTGATCAACGGCTTGTTATCAGCGATTAATTGATACGCAAATCCGAATATATATTTTGAGCGAATAGATTTTGCAGTATATTGTGCCTGGATGTGACATATTCATCATGTTTATTCCGAAATACATTCGAATGAGATATATTTTGTACCGGAACGAAGTGTTCCATGATAATAGTTTTCAACCGGTGATCATGGAAGATTGGGAACTACGATTTCATTTAACTCGAGTGTAATAGATTTTTATTTATCAATTGATCTAATTTTTCTGCTTTTTTCACATATCAACATCATGGTCACACCCACTATTCTCTGAAACACGCAACCAACTTTTTATACATTCCTTTTCTTTTTTTCACAATACGGGTACAATATGGTTTAATTCAGACTGAGATGGAACTCTACTCTACGGAGATGGAATAGGATGGCTACGAAATGAATAATTTGTCACAAATGGCTTGAACAATATATTCTTAGAACGATTCAATCAAAAATGAGTGAGATCACGTTTGATTCCAATGGATCTTGATTTTGAAGTGATCGATTACTGATATAAATAACTCAATGGAATTGTTCATTTTCTTAAATTCCAAATGGTTATATTGAAATTGTGATACTAATTTTTTTCATCGAAATTTGATTGTTCTCTTTGAAAATGGAACTGATGAACAATAAGAATTGTTTGAAACAGCGAAGTACTATGGAAATAGATTTGAATCCATCATGCATTCAGAGTGTGAAATGAATATTCATGTATGCCCACTCCGAGACCATGAATTATACAAATAATAATTACCAAGAAAAATGAGGTCCGATTCTATATTTGAAAATATTCTGAATATATATTCCATACAATTGCAACACATGGCCAGTCTTTGTTTATAAATCCCCACATAGTGAAAACCATGAATAATTAAATTTCCCATAGACTGAAAAAACATTACAAACGCCATCATACGAGACACACATTCGTTCAAATGACATCCCGTTAACGTTTGTGCGTTTTCGTCCTCCAATTAATGGCAGATCGAATGTCTGATCTAATAGCGTCTAATGGGTTTCAACCCTACTAACACGGCTTTTAACCTCCACCGCCTGTAAACATATCACTGACGTATCAATAGATAACACGTGGTAGCCTCGAACCCTCTGGACGTTTCGGTACGGAACGGTTGGATGTGCCTTTAGAATTGTTATATAAACAGAGGGATGGATCGTCGAGGTTATTTGTTATCTTAAGAGTTATGTTTTGTACTGATTGATACGGTTGTCTTAGGGCTAAGAAAACACGATGGTTATAATTGATATTTTGACGTTTTCAGAAGGATGAGAAAGTGTATACTTGTATCATGTTGATGGATGAGCGAAGAAAAGAGTAGCTTCTATATTTATGAGGAATGAGAGAACATATATTCATCATTGTTCGAAATCCTGAAATTTTCAACCGATTTAGTTGAATAATACAAAAACTTTGGTTTTGTATGCTATTCATGTCACGATAAAATTGTATTTTATAAACAAATCCATTAATTTGGTTATCTAAATATCGCAGATGAATTTTTAATTCTGTCGAATCGAAAAATGATACGAACATTTACAAATTTCAGGAAACTGTAGTCAGGAATTATGGTAGTGATAATCATGGTTTTTCAATCAACATTATTTGCTATTTTGTGATTCCACCCCGAATCACCCTGTTCTGATGAGCTGTATGTTGAAGTTTCTGAAATAGAGTATGGTGCAATATGTTATAACGAATTGGAATATTGAGAAGCTTCAATCAACTCTCTCTTGAAAATAATAGAGATATGAAAACTTTTGAAATAATAAGATCCAATAAAATGAAATCAATTTACACAACGAGCTTGATAAAACAGTTTCTTTAATACTCGGAAATGAACATAGTTTACTTCATTCCAGTTTCTCAACCTACGTCTCCGTTAAAAACAAACTGGCGCACATGCAACTTCGATGCGGAAGAACCATTAACAAATTAAAAACTGATTAAAGTCAAGTTTTTAATTAATTTAATTATTTCATTATGCTCAGAAACTTGACGTAGAGTATTTCTAGCTTGCGTTAGCCACGACGTGTTTTTTCTCTCTCTTTCTCTCGCTATCGTTGAATTCTTAATTATTTTAATTATATGTGTTTGGCGTAAAAATATCCGCTGTATAGCAGTATAATGATGATTAATGGTAAGTTAACGATAAAAAATAAATTTGTGTGACTTTCAAGCTGGTGAAAAAGTATCATGACAGTGAACTACGTTATGCTTCTTTCGAAGAGTGTTAAAGACCAGATAGAAGACAATAGAGACAAAAGCTTTCCATGCGAATATGCATCCATGCACTCACTTCATCACACAAAAACGAGAGAGAACGAGTTATTTATTTTCATGGAGAGCTGATTGGATGAGCGAAGCGAAGACTCAATTTCGCCATTCCAGAAAAAAAAGTGACTTTTTTTTTTGTTCGCGCTTCACAGGTCAAACAAAAATTCAAAATCAGTTGAAACTTAGCACACACAAGTATCATTATCTAATTCAATACTGTGAAGTTTTGAGGCACAATCGGTTGAACCACTTCTGAGAAAACTCATTTCACAGTTTTAAAAAATCTTATCAGAATAACCAGGAGGAAAATATTCGTGAAATAATTTTCATCCGAGACATTTCAAATTCTTAGGAAATTCCAATATATTATTGATACACATTATTCCCAACTTTTACTTAAATTGAATCTGCCGTTCTGATGTAAAAAAATATATAATGTAATTTTTGTGAATCACTCAAAGCTATCAAGATACCAATTAAATCCAAGTCACAGGTGTCACCTCTTAACTGTGAACGATTAAAACAAAGCCTTCTTTATTATCATAGAAATTTATGGAGAAAAATAAGATTGCAGTGAAGTAATAATTTGGATCTCAAGGTGTATATATATATATATATATATATATATATATGAATATATAATAACCAATCCAAAGATAAGTTGATATGTTCCAGCTCATCCATCAAAGCGGCAACACATAACGCGTTTGCCCATAGTTACAATAATTGATGATGTTCAATTCTGAAATTGAAAAAATATTGGAAAAACTACTTCTACATTGATATTCTCTTGTGATTTTTTTCAGGGAGGCGGGGAAGAACTCACAACGTGGTACTTTCGTCGCCCATTCTCTGTTTCCATGATTAATTCCCAGGTGTGCTTAATGAGAAGAATCAATCCCACTTTACCCCCGTTAATCAGTTGAATTATGGAATCTAAAAAGTGTATCAATACATTCCGAATCATCCACGAATATTTCATTCCAAGATGTAACCGTTTGAAACTGTCATCCATCGGATGTGTTTTCATTACAATCAATGACAATGTGTTTCACCATTTTTTTTATATTTTTTATTGGTCACATACACTGATACAGAAAAAAAACACAATGACAACAAAAAAACATCCACAAAGCCCTTCAAAAAAGGCCTAACTGTGGGTCAAAATAGTGAATTATAAGTACAATTTATATTCGGACGTATTTCTCAAACATTGAAAATAATGAAGTAGTTGAAGTGAAAAAAAAACAAAAAAAACATTGAGTGATTTGTTACATTCTACTCACGAAGTGTAAGAATTGTTTGATTACTATCTATTTCAGGCAATAAAGTTACATCAAGTAACGAATAAAGTAGACAGTTGTACAAGATTGTAAGAAAAAAATAATGACATGAAAACCAGTATTTAAACACTTTGATTAGAGAAGTATTTTGGCTGAAAGATAATTAAATCACATTCATTGCACCGTGATTGAATTTGTTCCGATGTGAATAAATGAGCTCAAGTTAGACGAAAGAATGAGCTATCAAATTGTGATCATGCTGAACATTAGGTGAATTGTTTTTGAATTTCATTTCTCAGATCATTACAGGTTGTTAAATAATTTGATTATCAGAAAAATATTCGTCAGCACTAACGCATATTTTCATTTTCATTTAAAGTTGACTATACAATCCTTTTATAACTTGAATTTTCCATTTTCTTCCGAGTTTTATATTCTTCTGTGGTGTGATGTTATGTTAATGAATGGTCCATTGAGTGTTATACTCTGAAGTAGATGAGCTTACTTTCCATCGTCGTTTGCAAAAGTAGCATTAATTGAGTGATTAAATTCAATCTCTCCATCACGAGAATCAAGATATTAATCTTTATTTCTGCGTATTATTTTTAAAGCTCCTCTCAAGTTTTATGGAGTCATATCCATGAGGGGTTGGCACTCTTGATAACCTAGACTGGTTGCACTTGTATTGTATCCACGGAAGCAGAAGATAGCTCACCTTCCGTCTCCGTCTCCAGTGCTGAATATTCTTGATAACGTTGATAATTATCACAACGACTCTGAGGGTTCAAAGTTTAATAGTCGTTTGGTCAGCAGAGTCAAAAAGTAATTTCAAAATTAATTCCACATTGAGAAAATTTGGGTCAAACTCCATTGGAAATGTGTGAACTTGAATTGAAATTGCATCAGAAACACTGTCATATTTCTTGGCCGAAGTTATAGCGCTTGAATAAAATATTAAATTGCTATTTTGACTTCATTTTGGTGAAAAAGCAATACTTTTTTCTCTTACAATGAGTGTGATTCATAAATGAGAACGGATACTTATGATAATTTTGCATAATTCTAATCATAATATCTTCATCTACAGTGGAATGAGTTCTTTGATTGAATGTCATTACTTTCGTTGTATTTTAATGATCTGTTAAATAATAAAAACGCATTGAATTTGAAGGTTGGGTGTTGAATGATAGGCATATATCCAGTATTTGAACTGATATATCTCAAAATACATCGCGGTTAGCTCTTCATCTGTTTCGATATTATTATCGAGCACATCAAAACAAATCGACTGACAAAAACTCATAATTTTTCGTGGTTTTTTATCGTTTGTTATGTTCGTTGTGGCCTAGTATTGATGGAGTCAGTCTGAAGAACTCTATTGTCAAGAATATTTTCAAATTGTGGATAATATTACCGTGGCAGTTTCTTATACACACATCAGCTGTGATCATAATTGTATGACTGAATGATAAATACATACTTATCAATTTACTTTCATTGATGCGTTATAATAACGAAAGATTGGACGAGAGTGGACAAACATCTTTCAATTCCGGTTCAAGCTCTACAATATTCATTTATGCATCTGATTTTATGAAACACTTGAATTTCAACAGAAGTGTGTTTGCAAAATCTTGAACTGAATAATACAACTTGCAATAATAACGATAGAGATGGGAGTGAATGCTAATCACCAAAAACCAGCCTGCAAAAACTACAAAATACCTTCTTTCCACATTTCTCTCTGCATTACCACATTTTTGAACAATAACAACATAAGATGACTGCGGATGAATAACAAACAATATGACGTCACATTTTCATACATATTTTTGGATACATTGCAACGTCACAGATTAGTATCAGAGGCAAAATGGAGGAAATATCTCATAAATTAGGAAAACTAGTATCATATATAACTATCAAGAGTTAATTCATGAGTGAACAAATTGGCATAGAATTATGAAAATCACGACAGACTACGACTAGGTACCAGGGAGCTCTCTCTCTCTCTCTATCGCATCCAACTGTCAGACAAAAATAAAACAATGTTTCACATCAACCCCTCATATATAGCTCTAAACAAGTGAACTCCAAATTACCCTTGTGTACTTATGCGCTCTGCCTGAATGGTATTGGCCAGAACTCAGAGGCCAAATCGAACCCCCGCACCCCCTCCCCCTCTCCCCTAAGCCGGGGTTCGAACTCATCATCAGCACAGCAAAGTGGGACCCTAACACATTTTGGTTTTGATTATCGATCATCGATTATGGAATTTTAATTTTTGTGAATGAATGAATGTATGAATGAATCAATCTAAGGATTCAGAGGCGCGTCAACAGCTACGTAATTTTGCAAAAATTCAGTATTGAATTGATACATCTATGAACGATATCATAAATGACCTAATTACGAGAATGAGGATATATTCAACAAATTGGTGTGATGTAGGAAAATTATGACCTTGTCCATTGCCTTACAATTATTTTCTGGAATTTTTTTTTCATCTCAGTATTTTACCAAAAATCGAGTCGTCGTCACCAAGGACCACCTTCAACTCGCTAGAGCTCTCTACTACTGCATTCATCGAAATATATTTCCGTCAACAAGATAAAATTTCACAACAAAAACGTATTTTCGGAATAATTTCCGATACAATGTGAAAGTTGACTCACAAGATCGGAAATTGAATTCACTTTCACTTTTAAAGTTGTAATATTCTGAAAGGAAACAATTTCCCGTGATTGCGCTCCAGAATATACATACAACAATTTGCTGCGGATTATGTTTTGAAGTAAGTCATCAGCTATAGAGGCATCATGATGATCATCATGAAAAAAAAACGAATTCACTGTGAACACGCAGTTAGCTGGAAAAATTCCAGAGAGAGAAAAAAATCATGGAATGAATACAATCCATATGAGTAGCGTCGAACCAACAACTTACGATCAAATATCACTCAATTAGTTTATTGATTCATTCTGTTACTTTCTTCTGTTGTATGTGAATATTGTATCATACTTCACATCCATGATTCCATACATTATTGATCTTGTTCAAGAAATAGTCACCACCAAAATAATAGTGCATCATAAAATTGAATTGGGCAACAAATTAACATCTTTCCATTTGCCTCAAGTAAGTCCATATCACAGCCTCCTTAATACAGATCATTCTTCTTGGATATAAGAAATGAATGATTTGAATGAAGAAGGCTGTGGTCCATATACTGCTGTTAGATCTGGCTTCGAACGAACGCAGGTTCGACTCCCGTTGTGGGTATGAGTTGAGTATTTGTCATAATCACGTCATCATTTCATCATTAGTACCTCAATGAGATTTCTGTTGGAGAGATTATTAAAAACCATACAAGAAAATGAGAATAATAGCACCAAGAGAAGGCATTGTCTTTTGTCACAAGTGAGTGTGAAAGTTTGAATTCGGTACAATTTTGTGAAAGTAAAGGAAATAAGAAGTTTCGTACTTACAGGAAAAATTGTCGTCGCTAATCTTTGTACTGTACATATTATAGTTTTCCGTATCGGACATTATTAAGTCATTATCCACTATTAGATGCTGAAAAACTGTCTTTCTCCAATCAAACTTCTCTCGCCAACAAAACACGGCACCTCCACTTGAACATGAAAAAAGTTCTCTTTGAGTCAAGATGTCATTTAAACACTCAATAATACCGTGTGAATGTAATTGCTCAGGTTATTATCACCAGCCTTCACGCATTTCACGCTTTTCACGCATTTTGAAGCGACGATCGACCATCTCGTCTATCCTTGAATACTAAAACGACCAGGTGTCTCGACCCTTCAATAAGTTGGAACTATTATCAGTATAAGTGTGTAATTGCGAGATGGCATGCTTGTATGTAGTTAGCCACTGTTAATTCGACGTATGTTTTCCTTCTTGGTTGCCGACGGGGGGGGGGGAGGGGGGAGGGGGGGTTCCCTCTCCCTGAATGCCTACTTGCCTGCCGCGTGTACCTCTACCAGATTCGTATCTGTGGCTTGGGGCAAGTATAATTGTGACACGACCTCTGGTTCGTATACTCGCAGACAAAATGGTGACCTTTGACCTTGTTCAAAAGTTGGTGTGATGGTTATCCAACTGAGGTGGAGTCAGAAGAGAAATAATGAAAGTGAAAAGATAAAATGGGCCAGAAATGAACTATTTCAATTTCTCTTTATAAATATATATGTATATTCTCTCAATTTTTTATGTCGAATGGAAATTTTTATATATTTTAAAATTTTAATAATGAGGAGAATGGAAAAAAACTCATATATGTATTGTTATATTGGCACATCATAATATCATTGGAACTCGTATGATTCACAAAACTAAACACGCCATCACTATACCTGTAATTATTTTGTATCAGTTATGTTTTCATGTGTTATAATTATAATGCAAACCACAGATAAGCCTGTTTACAGGATTTGTGGAATATTGTGAACTTTTCTGTAAAATCTTGAATTGACAAATAAATAAATAAATACAAATAGATATTCCTGATGCAATGTTGTGTCATAGTAATGTGAATTGATTCGGGAAATATGACTTTGAAGAAGTGAATGTGGTAAACATCATGAATGTGATGAAAGCTTGCTCGTATATTGAATTTTGCTGTATGCGACGTATTTCAATTTTTTCATACAGAATAAAATGTGTGCACATTTGTATGGAATTTGTATACAAATTGTCACAAATGTACGAACAATATATTTATTATCCATACTCTTACTCAAATCACTCAAATTGGAATTGTGGTTAGATTTGAAAAATACATTTAGTTATATCCATTGCGATTCCTAATGAAAAATCGAATATGGTATTCAGCACATTTTCTGACATATTTTCCACAGTGAGAGACGCGACTATACATTTTCTTTGTTCATAGACTTGGGCCCGGATGTGCGAGGGAAATGGACTCAAATTTAGATTCTGCCTGTAATTCCCCGTGTCTAACAACATATACGTATTCATCATTCAATTTTTTATTCGTTAAAACCTCGGTTAATCTAGCCGTTGTTCGGTGGAAGGTTTGGTGGATGGAGAAACTGGGGGAGGGGCATAATGTAATAACAGAAATCAAATTCAGATTCCGAACGAATTCGTACGCGTTTACATTAATTTGGTACAGAAGAGTTTATAATTTGTGAAAACGGTCGAGGCGTAGTAAATACAGAAATGACACGAACTTTCACGAACCAACGGAATTGAAAAACAGTGGAAACGTGAAGATGAAAATCATATTTCTCAATTCATTCGAGCCAAACTTTGTATTCATAACAATGAATGAAGAAATCACAAAAATTATTCTCAATATTGAATCGTGAATAGTAATTATATGATGAAAAAATCTATCGAGTCTTGACACCTCTTTCCCATTTTTGGTACAGCCCAGGAAAATAACTTGTAAAAAGAGATTATTTAGCTTACAATCCAAAAAAATCTTTAAAATATGGTGAGAAGAGATTATGAAATGATTTATACATGTTTTTTTCTCATTTATTATATTCATATTGATTTGACCGACAGATTTGAGTGAAAAGTGAGATATTTTGGAGTCGGTGATAGTGAATGAGGTGATGATAAGATGAGATCGAAGGCTATTATTTCAAGTGTTATGGAAAAAGAAGTATTAACAGTCGATCACGCCCCATCATAAAGTAGTCATCCTAGTATTCACGCTGATAATAGAGAAACAAACAAGAACCTTTTGGCAGGTAGGTCGACCATGGGGGTAATTGAATAGAGATCAGTCTTATGTTCGGATCAGTGTGCTAACCACTGGTCCACCCATATCGTTTTGTTATAATAAACATCGTATGCATATCAATAATTTATATGATATAATTATATATATTATTTATATTATTATATAATATATAATTATATGATATATGATTTGTATTTATTTGATCATAAAGTTGTCTGAATATGAAAATAATGACTTGACAATCAATTTATGAATTGATTTTTTCAAATGGCCACTGTCGTTTACACTTGACAGATGGCGGTAGACATTTCTATATAATATTTGTCTATCATCAAAGTAGTTGTGATTGAGTTATCAATTGAATCCTCGAATTTCAGAACGCTTGTGATTTGTCTCTGGTGTAGAATGTGTATTTCCATAAGTTTTCATAATATAGCCTCAGTGAGTGAAACCCAAGAACTGACCATAATGATCTGAACCCTAATTATTTTCCCCCATAATTCAGTACGGCATGTCTATAAGTATTCATTTCAGAACTCAAACGTGATTCTGTACAGAGATAACGTAGATATATTATCATGGGATGATATCACACCTCATCTGTCTCGACACTTCTTTTAACTTCTTCCAAATTATGTTAGAACACATTGAATCACAACACTACTATGAGGACGAAGCTCATTGTATTGTTTGCATCTCTATTTGAACTTGACTCAGAGTTCAAATATTGTACCGTTATAACAATCTCTTTGCAAGTTATTATTTCCTCGGAATAAAGTATCATTTGAGCTCACATCCTATTTGTACTTACATTCTCTCAGGCACTTCAAAATACGAGACGAAAAGTTTCTTGGTTGCCTAGTTAGCATATAAAACTGTCTGGATATGAAATGTGCTTCTCTTGAATCAATTGAAATATGCAATACGTCATCATTTTCCAACAATATATGTGATGTTCGTCTGATTGAATGTGAAAATGTGTCATTTGTGTTCATTTGATATTTCCTTAGGTATCAATATTCCTTTCATCTTTACTCATTTTCTTTTTTGCATCTTTCAGTTCGATTTGATTCACTAATACAAGTATTATTACAGTCAACCGTTTTATCAGGTCAACTTTGAGGTTCTGATGTGGAGACTGGAGTCAAGTTGGTCGTGGGTTTGATTCCCGTTAAAGACAAGGGTTTGTGAACATCCATTATTATTCACATATTCATTATTGTCCTTGTATAGTCTAGCTACTAGTGAGGTTGTTGGGAACATGATGATCAACATGACGTATAAAAGTACAATTCACATCGGTCCAGTTGAAGATTCAGATTTCCATGTGGAGATTGAATTTCAACCTATTTTTCAATCATGCGATCATTTCGTCAATATAGATTTTTGAATCCATTTTTATGGATTATTATATGTATATTTGTAATTCATGACGAATATCATACTGTTTGCATAGTCTCCGATAATAAAAACTATCATTATTATTATCATCATTATTATTATCATTATATAAATCCATGAACAGAAAATTCTGTATGAAGCATTCTTGAGGCGAATAACATCACATGTAGAATATTTCAATTGAAATGACATTTTTTGTCATTTGATGTTCATATCTTGCCGACTGTTGATTATTAGCAGTCATAGTGATGCCATTTTGAGGGTTCACGAAATGGCAAGTGAGATTTTTTTCTATATCATTCCTTAGATCGGTGTATGAATGAGAATCAATGGATTGATTGAAGCTGATCATAAGCCCTTTAGAATTCACATACGAGAATAGCGAGAGGTATCTATGGATCACTTGCAATGTGGCCCAACTTCAAAAGACATTAAATATTTCAATCACGCGGTACAAAAAATTAAGGAAATGTATTTCGACTTATTTTGACTTATTTTGAATGTATTTGACATATTATGGCGTGTTATAGTTACATCATCCTCATGAAAAATGCAGATGTAAATGGAATATCCATTGTATAAAAATGAGAGATTGAAAGATTAATGAATGGGGAAACAAAACTAGATAGAATAAGACTAAAATCCATTCCGATAGATTAATCACAGCTTGGCTGTGATAATCTTGTGAGAGAATAATCCGATATGTTTTGGTTTGGAAATAAAAGTCCTCAATTCTTTCATTATATTATGTATCTCAGAGAAATTGAATGTGAAAATACATAACGAAAATGAATATCGTACATGAAATAAAGTAGAGAATAAAGTCATTATTTATCCATATTTCTATATTTTTATTTTTCAGTCTTGAATGAAACTGCAATGTCAACAATTTTATATTTTTTATTCTATAGTCCGATCATTCTATGTGATTTAGATCACTGTTGACATGATTCATGGTTTGGCACACGTAGAGGTTTATAGGAATTTCCGATAAAAACTGAATAGAACAAATAAACAATATATACCATGCTGTATAATATGAACTATAACCCCTTTTTCGAAATTGTGTGAAATGAGACAATGAAATAGCAATTCAAGATATACAACGGGGAAAAAATCATACAAAAGTACTATGAAACTTTCAGTGCATGAGATCACATCTCTTCGAATCAATAATTCATCTTCATCAACAATGGAGACACGAACTGCGTGCTCACTCCATCTTGTCTTTTATTTGAGAAGGGAAAGAATACAAATTCAAATTTGCATTAAAAATTGAAAATTCGGATTGCAAAATTCATGAAAAACATGCATACTTCTTCAGATGATTCAGTTACAGAGATAAATTCGGAATCTTTGTCAAAATATTCGAATAGAGACACCAATACACAATCCTCATTTACACCCAGTATTTGCTACAATCAGTAAGCATTATTTTCACAAAAATCATTTCACTGGAAGCATCACATCAAAGTTCAAGATTCTAACAAGGGCGCATAGCCCATTTCACAGTGAACGAACTATATTCGACACTATATCTCTGTTCATTTGTTATTCTTTAGAGTGTATGTGTTTGTGTCTGTGTTTTGTATGTGTGTGTGTGTGCGTGATATCCGCCATTGGTCATTTCAAGTCCATTGGTTCGGTGAATAATCGATCCTTTTGTATATCGATGTATGTTCGAGGTCGATTTCATTCAATCGTTTGTTCGCACGTCATCGATATTGCCGCTAGGAAATGTTTAGGGGCTTTTATTGAGACCCAGTGGAAAGACCACATAGAAGTACATGGCCTGCCACAGTTTTTTTTTATTAGAGGAAAAAAAAATACAAAAACAGAGGTTGGAATTAGATTTCAAACGTAGCAGTGACTGAACGAGAGATATGGTTACTCTCAGATAGCAGAGAGAAGGGATGACAATGGAATGAACGGATATTATTTGAGAACCATAGTTTGTGATTATGGTGAACCATTCTCTACCCGCTCTCTTCATATTTTCAATTTACTCGGAATTTTCACAAACGTTGACAATCAGGGCAAACTATGACAGAAGTATGGGTGCAAAATATATTTCTGTCAACGTGCCTTGGATCGCTAATTTTCATTCATTGGGCGAATATCATACAATTTCATGAAAATATCAAAGGAAATAATGTATTCCCAATTCAATAATGTAATCAATCATCAGGAATTATGGTTCTCGAATATGTGGGGTGATAATCTGAATAATCTCAATGATATATATTTCGCTGACCGATTATAAAGACGATTCGGCGTACAAACCAATTCAAATCAATTTTTACAATCGAAGGAAAACGTATGCTAAAGAGCTATCAAACGCGTGTAGAAAAGCAATTAAAATGCAAACCTTACGACCAATTCAAATGTTCCTGATAATTCTCATACGCCCACACCCACCCGAAACCACTTTCCTTTCCTTCCAAAACTCTCTTACTAATAAATTACCGAAGAGCTTATAAACTACGAAACCTAGTTGATAACAAGTAACACAAGAGATCGCTGTATAAGCGGCATCTGCACAAGACATACGCCGTTCCAAATTCGAATATATTTGAATAATAATCTCGCGTGTCCACGTTCGAAAACCGTTGATCATGTGACACATGGCTGGGACCGCATCATTGTGAAACAGATATGGGATTAGGGTTTAGTGAGAGATTGTCCGTTGAAGCCCGAACTAAGCGACATTTAATACCCTGAAGGGTGGTTTTCGTGAATGTATATGTAAGTTTATGTGAATCTTTGTTTTAATCCTGGTTTTAAGGATGGAAGCGGTATAAGATGAAAATGATAGGAGATAGAGTGGGTTGGGTAATTGGTAGATTGAATTATTCAATACAGGACATGGTCAGGATGACTGAAATGGGTGTATGAAATGTAGTGTAGAAGAAGATATTGTAGAAAGGATAACGTTTGGTTGCATTCAATCGACTAGATGTATCAAGTAAGAACTGTGAATTGACCACATTGTCAAAATTCCTTAATTGATGAGTAACGATGTAATAATCAAAACTGCATATGAATGATTGCATTTTCATTTGGAAAATCATGTACTGTACATTTTTCAGAAGAGTTCCAAACTTTTATGGAATATATCGGTTTTTTGAGATTTATGCTCGGTATGCTACGTCAGTGATAATGTGATGGTAAACTGTCAAATTTAACTAACTGTTAAGAGTAATTGAATAATCGAGACTTCATTTTAATGATTGGATTTGAATTTGGAAAATCATGTACATTTTGAGATTTCAGAAGAGTTTTGCAGGGTCTTGAGTTTTTGAGTTTCTGGATAATTTTTCTTGGTGAATTACGTCAGTGATGATGTAATGTAACCAATTGAAGACGCAATTGATGATATGAATCATAATTGAGCAACTCATGAATATGTATGTTGGATCCAGTTTCATTGAATTTCATCATTATGTGAACGAAAAATATTATTCCCAAAACAAAAATGAATAACACGTCCTCATTTACATGAATTTAACATTACCTCACAGAAAAACACTGATGATTTCAAATGTATAATCTTCACTAATTCCAGTCAGGTGTTCAAAACATGTTCCCTCACATTATTTACAAGTACCATAATATATCCGAAGCGATCACCCAACACGCTTCTGTACATGCAGAGGGATCTGGGTTCTAATCCCAGTGTGAGTAATACGGAGTCTGAGAGATTTATTTCACCCACATCATTATTCAACGTCAATTACGTAACGATGTAGAATATGTTTCCGACTAGAAACGTCGTTAATCAAACTTGAGTGAAATAATTGTCTTCTAATTATATGTTCGACGAAACTTATTCACTCGTGAGGTTTTATCAGTGGGTGATATAAGGATTGTCAGAACTAATTAAGACAGATCTGGTACTGTATATCATTAAAATCAGTGTGATGATAACCTTCGAAATAACATGCTATCCATGCTAAATGCGTATTGAAATTCCTATTTCAGAAACCTTTACATAATCAGAGTGAATATATATGTGCCTGGGAAACTCATATATGTATTATTATTCGTGTCTGAATTATTTGTGTACAATTATATGTTTGTGTCTCGTAAAGTTGCCAATCAAGCTACGTATAAATCTGCCGTGAACAAGATGCATACTGATATTACACGCACAAAAACGAATAGACCATGTGCATACGATTCCAGTTGGAATAATCATGTTTTATTTCCAAATTGAACGATATATGTGATGTCAAGTGTGGATTCACTACATGTACAGCTTGAATCAAAAATAGGAGCCTTTTTCTACGTGGCTAAACGGTCATCAACTATGTGATATTGCATACAATTTAGAGTGAACATTTATAATACATATGAACAGAAGTGTGCTTTCACTCTTGGTTCTAGCCCCACATCATACTACATAATCAATGCTATGAAATTATTAAGTACAAAATTATGATACATATTATAAGCACAAGTGAATCATGTACAGCTTGAAGCATAAGTAAAAGTCTCTTTGATAACTGGTCAAACCGGTTGACCAAGTTATTTTGCATGGGAATTAACGGGAATCAAACCGCAGAAACAGACTTTTAGTTATGCTGCTTCCAGATGGATACACTTCCTGAATAGTTTTTCGGAAACCCAGATCAAAATAAACCATTCTGCTCTCAGAATCCTTTTCATTCAAATTCCACTATAGTATCAAATAAAATAACCATCGTCATATGACCTCATCTCCCATCAATGATTTCGAGTTGTTACCATTGCTATATATCCACAAATACCAGAAACATTTCGCCACTATCATGAAAACAACCAGAATCCAATTCCATACAACTAATTTTTGTTTCCGAGTTTTCCGCAATCAAATACACGAGCAAATACATGCATTCAAATCATCAATCCATGAATGCCTAATGTGTTCAAAGTTTGATTTGATATAACTAATTCATGCTATATCATAGATAACATCTAACGAATTGAATTGTGACCACATATTAGACAAGGCCCCTTGCGGGGTATCGAAGCCAAGTCGCATTCGGGTGAGGGGGAAGGGGGGGGGAGGGGGAGAGACCACATAACGAGACCGCAGAAACCGCATCAATCATCAGAGCGAACATACTATTGGCTGTGATTCAAGCTGATTCATTCCCTTTTAGTGGAAACACATACCATTCAAAGACTGGCCCCCTTTCACGGTTGCCCTCTCTCAAGGCTGATGGTGATAACTTATGAACAGAACTTGCTACGGTGTATGCGAAATGGGAAAACGCCGAGTAACATGCGTTGATGAATACACGGAGGCAATTTTAGAATTAACATGATTGTAATGATGAAAATGATGTAACTGAGAAGTGATTATGACTAGTTCACACGAGGCATTGCAATGTCACCGTTGGAAGGCTGTGATTACAATGTCAGATCTTAGAACCAAGCTTTGATCGTTATCAGCCCACCAATGTCAATGTTTTGTTGATTCACACGGCAGCATTGGGAGGTTAACATTCCAGCGGTGGCATTGAAATAACTCGTGTAAACTGACCATTGGGAATGGAGGATCGCATCGAATTTTTGGGTTGTAAACTGAAAGAAATAAGATATCTGAATAAAGACTTGAAACAATATGGACATGACCGAATTTGGACAGCAAATATAGTAATATAGTATATTCACGGAGTGAGATGGAGTAATGAATTATGGTGACGAAAATTAACTATGACTTTATACAGCTTATATACCTATATATATATGTATATATATATAAATATATATATATATATATATATATATATATATATATATACATATATATATATATATATATATATATATATATATATAAATATATATATATATATATATATATATATATATATATATATATATATATATATATATATATATCTATATATATATGATGTTCATATATATGTACGATGTTAAACATTTTCATGGCAGCCATCATGTGATCGGTGTCTCCCATTGTACATTTTGCCTCTTTTCGAATTGAGTTGCAGCAGACCTTATCTCCACGCCGCAACGTTTTGGGTACACTGAAGTACCTTCGAGTGGTGTTCCAGTCTTCTTGTTGTCTTCGATTGCTGATTCACAAGACACTGCGCCGTTTTGAAGTTGCGAGGAGATGGACCACAACTCAATCCGAAAAGAGTCAAATTTACCACGAAAGACAACATTTCATATATATATATATATATATATATATATATATATATATATATATATATATATATATATATATATATATATTTATATATATATATATATATATATATATATATATGTATATATTCATATATATATATATATATATATATATATATATATTTCTATATATATATATATATATATATATATACATATATATATATATATATATATATATATATATATATATATATATTTATATTTATATATATATATATATATATATATATATATATATATATATGAATATTCATACATATATGTATGAATATCCATATATATATATATATATATATATATATATATATATATATATATATATATATGAATATAAATATATATATATATATATATATATATATATATATATATATATATATATATATAGAAATATATATATATATATATATATATATATATATATATGTACATATATATATATATATATATATATATATATATATATATATATATATATATATATATATATGAATATATACGAATATATATATATATATGCATATATATATATATATATATATTTATATATATATATATATATATATATATCTATATATATATATATATATATATATATATATATATATATATATATATATATATTCATATATTCATTCTGGTGCATACATGCTACAGTTACACTGCATACAGCTGAGTGGATAGTGCATGATACAAACGCTTCATCAGGATATTAACGCCTTCCCCGGGGCTCGAACAGAGGAACTTCAGTTCTTGCCCTCGTGTATGTTTTCATATGTTTCTCACTCATGCATTGATAGTCTCCTCTCGGTTGATCAGAATAGAGTATATCGATGATTGATTCTCATCCAGATAAAGCAACTGATCAATCGAGAATGAATATGGACTGGGAAGTTGGTTCTACTCGGTTCATTATTACGGATCAAATTCGTGTACATTAGTATTTGTGATTTTCTTCAGTTTCATATCACCTATTCCGGAATTATTATTACTATTCGAAAATGAAAATTCAATTCGGGGATGATTTCAATTAGGTAATTGTTCTCATCTGATCTTATCTGATCTCATCTTATTCTTTATCTGAGTATTAATTACAGGAACTTACATGATTCAAAATGGTAGATTCACGACTATTCCGAGTTGAGAGAGCACGGCCGCACTCATATCTTACCTGTGGATAGAGAAAACAATCATCAGTTTATGATTTTTCAATGCTATTCACGATCATCATATTGATATGAGTGGATTTAATATAAAATAGGAATGAATTGGAATGATAGATACATATAATACTGAGAAAATAAAGATTATAAAAATTGGCAATGTTGTTATTTGGTTGGTGGTTTTTCATTCACTTCTATTTCATCTCACGATAAGTCTACACAAAATTTCAACTCCATCATTATGTGATAGTTCGTCAAAATCAATATGGTCACCACTTGAAATTTCACTGTATTTGTTCACTTTTCCTCAAAATTTTCATACTATTTTGTCCAGTACTCGAGACGTTGTTTCATGAAGTTTCATCACATCATCCCTCATGGATTGGAATTCAATCTGATTATCGATTTCAAATGTATATCATTGACACATAAAGAATAATATCACTTTGGTAGAATCATTACTCACTTCATGTTATTATTAAAATTACATTATTATTGGAAAAGTGGCATCAATTGACCAATGTAGATGGGCGTGACTTATACGAAGCAAGGGAAATTTTAGATACCTTGATTGGTTATTTCCCTATTTCCCCTGCTTCACTGTCCACTTGATTGGTTTTCATATTTTGTGACATCACGAGGGCGGACGATCTACAATAGTCAATTGTAATCATTCTCTGTTCACATTCAAAATACTCCCTAATTTGGTTTTGAATTTTCATCACTGAGTATTGTAGTATTGAGAATCAAAAACGGAATCATTCAAAATTCGAAAATTCAAAATTGAATAGAATTATTTCCCTGATTCACTGCAATAGAATAATACTTTTCAAAACGAAAATTCTGGGAATGATATTTAAGAATGACGATTCAATCGTTATATATTGATGATAAGTTCATGATGGAGCTCAAAAATATAATCTTACAATTCATTCTCAACCAAATGGGATCTGGACCAGTCTCATCGTTCAAAACAGTGTCGTCTCTCTTTTCTGGTGGAGGTGCCAGTTTTTCGTCGCCCTTATAATTAAATCTGCAATCTTTTTCAGTTTAGTTCCAGTGGTTACAAAGTAACATATTAATCACGTCACCCTATTCGAAATAACAAAAACCATGCATTTATCTTCACAACGGGCATGGGTAGTAATGGAATGGCCAGTAAAAAGGTACGTGGCGTGTGTGGTGATGGTGGAGAGTAGAAAGGCGGGGGAGGAGGGGGGGGGGGGAAGGGGAGATCCAGGCAAAAGCTTAAGAGAGGAAGAGAAGTTTCAGTGGTACATGGCATTTTTATATTGTTGTTATTCGCGATTGTGAATATATATGGATTGAATAGTTCAATATTTTAGAAAACAAGGTTTTGAATAATATTAATGATAATTATATAATGATACACATTCATACACTTTTCATTGCTTTATAATCGATTCATGGATTAATTTATCATATATAAATCCCCTTAGCACAAGATAGGATTTAGCTCCTGATCCTAACGGGGTATAAACAACAATATATAACATTTATGTATTTCAACTTGACTTATAAAGAAACATTTTCTATTTCCATTGGAAAAATGAGAATCGAAATGATGATATGTTCATTGTCTCCATTGAATTCACATACAATAACCATATGAACACTTCACATAATGCTATTGTAAGATGTTGAAACATCCCATCCGGAACAATTTATAATTATGTTAAGTTTCTTGGAACATGATTGACTGAGTGTGAATCAAAATACTTGATGTAGCCACCACATCATATTTGTTAAGATATATATTCATTCAATGAATGTTAAGCTCCGCATATGAAAAGTTCCCTCAACTCAATCATGTATTTTGACAATAATTACGAATTTCTCACAGTTTTTTGTAATTCATTGAAAAGTTTGAATTTTGAATAATTAGAGTTCACATGTATCAAGTTTGAATGATCATTTTTATGAATGCGAATTCCTGTTCTTCCTGATGTTGAGATCGTTGATATACTTCTTCCAAGACTTTCTCAATGGTGTGTGATTTTGATTCAGTCTCTCATCAATCATTCATGAGGAATATATATATAGACAAAATGAACTCTTTTTCAATGACCAAATTATTCACTTTTTGAAAAAAATCAAATGAGTCATGATAAAGGTAGAAAAGGATTGTTTATTTCATCAAACAATTATAGTATACTTGGAACAAATGGAAATTTTTTTCCATCAAATAGAAAAGAAGTGTGAAAACTCCATATTCATCTTCTGCAGGTGACCATACTACGACATGATATTCGTCATCAAATTTCCTTGAACTCTCCCAAAAAAATTATTCAATCCGAAAATTTTCGACGAGTTCCGCTTCGCGGTACGAGTCCGAAATTATTTCCATCAAAAATTAAAGATATATGAAAAAATTCCAGCCTCAGGTGCCACTTTGAATTCATAAAACATCTGAAACAAATTCACTTTGTAACTCAGAGTTTTCACGCAACTTTTCATACAAACGAATAAACATAAGAACACAGATTTCACATCATGTTTACGTTACCGGTATGTTTGTGGTTGCTATATATGTAAATAATGTTTTAAATTATGAAATTCCATATATAATTTATATTTTATTTTTCAAAAAATAATACAGCTGTCATAAAGGTTTTACAAACAGAGGTAATGTAGAGTGAATGTATAGCCCTGAGTCCGATCGCATGAATGCACTCCGTATTAAGTAGTCATATCATTTTACGTTATTTCAAATTGAGAACCTCAAATATAATATCCAACTAGCAACATTATACTTGAGTTGTTTCATGTTAGATGTTCCATCCAATAATAATCATTGATATTGAATATTCTGACGAGGTTCAAACATTGTAATTTGAATTTGTATATTGATACGGTGATATGAATACATTGACGATCACTCGACTGCTTATTCAAACTAGCAAGCTCATCAAAAGAATATTGAGTGTTACATTTCGTTTCGAATCATCCGAAGTATAAATAACAAATGGGCTCAAATAACGGTCTATGAATATATGAATTATTTTCACTGATAGGGAAATGATATCAAAATATTCTTGTTTCACTTTCACGTGCCTATACGTTTATTTTTGTATTACGGAATATCTTTTTTTCTCTGTAAGCTGAGAATTACAAACTGGTCATTATTGTCAGACTAATTAGATATTAGGTGATCATCGGGAAATTGGGGGATACATTGTAGCTTATTTCCCAATCATTATGAATAGACTGATTTTGAATTTTTTTGAAATAAAATGAGACTCATCCATCAACTGTAAACAATAGTGAGTGACCACTATAGTAGTATTCAGTTCAACGATAAATAATGCAGTCATATGATCCAAGAATAATACAAATAATACATATGATACAAGTGGAACATAATGAACTCTGGAATGTTACATAAATATGAAAAACTATATCAACCTGATATAAAAATTATGATAATGATATTACCGGGTATATGTTTGATATCATTCAATCACATATATCAAATGATGATATTCTTGAGAAACTTCCAGTTTCATATTCTTCTCAATTGATTCCTATTTGAGACTTGGGCGTTCAACCAACCCAGTCTCATGCCACATATCCATGTCTAACAACTCATAGTCCATTGGATGGATGTTGGACTATTTCTTAGGCCATAGATACAACTTTTCGCCCTCTCCAGATCATTTATTCATTTATTTATTTGTATTTGTGAAATTTAAGATATAACAACCTCCTAGGTGCCTAGTATGCATAACCGAATTATCCGATCTGTTGGATAGTAAGCCAACATCTGGTTAAAGTCAGCTATATTTTCAGTCCTTCCCATTGCACCTTTTGAGAGCTTGTTCCACAATCTTATTGATTAGTGTAAGCATTCGAACACTGCTAACATTCAATTTCCCAGTTTCAGACCGTTGTTCTCATCTTGATTCAAATATTGTACACATAAAATAAAAATTCACAAAATTTTGACTGATATCTACTTCATACGCTCATTGACTCAAGTACTCGCCTTTTGACTGTCATAAGTTTGACTGTTGTTTTTTGTTAGTTGACTTTTGACTTTTGTTTTTGACAACAAACAATATGAAGACACTGAGTGGTTAGTTCACTTGCTTCGTGATCCGGGAGGTGAAGGGACGTATCGGACCCAGTTTGATCCCCGCCACCGTCCATCTTTACAGGGGTTTTTCGTGGTTTCCCTCTGTAGTCTAGGCTAATGCCGGGATGGTTCTCACAATATAGGCCACGACCACTTCCTTCCCACTACCCATAAAAAACCTTCATCTCATCATCCCATCATCTCATTAATCATTCATTCGACGCCAATAGATCTTAGTAATCATCACAGTGCGTCGTTAAAACCCGATAAAAAAAAAATACACTAAGAAATATCCTCTCGGAAATATGGGAAGATCGAGGTTTTGCTCAAGAAGAGGTGTACAACTCTGAATTCTGGTGGAAAGTTCATTAATCGTAAATTGGGAAAAGGTTTGATGAAGAAAATATATAAATGTGACTTGATACCCAAATCCACCGACTGTTTCTAAACTAAGCTTTTTCCGCCATCAGTATCCAATCTATATCAGG
Source organism: Brachyptera risi (assembly GCA_964007535.1). Lineage (NCBI taxonomy): Eukaryota > Metazoa > Arthropoda > Insecta > Plecoptera > Taeniopterygidae > Brachyptera > Brachyptera risi. Next base: position 25,192,947 of record OZ023336.1, read on the forward strand.
TGTCATCCTTCACGACCACCAACATGAAATGTTGGATGAAAATCGTCAAATATACATCTGACTTCACATCTGACTCATCAAAATAATATATCTAACATTCTAATACTCACTCCATCGGTCGTTAACGTTTCCAAGCCTACCCCCCCCCCCTCCCACCCCTAACACACATCGAAACCACGCGCGAAGGCGCCAGATTTCCAACTCACACTCTAACAGTACATTATCCCCAACCACTAGCAAAGTTTCTTATGCTCATATTATAATGTTGTGTTAAATTCGTTATAACACCTCCGTGCCACCTCTTCTCTAACCTACACCCACTCCCTGCCTTCACTCCCTAGGGAGTGGCATGGTTCTACTTTCGGTTTACCCGACGCGGTTATGCCCATCATAGTACCACCCACCCTCAGTACATAATATATGCAAATGTATGCCGTTCTTTAGAATTAAGCACTCTGTAATCCTAGACTGGTAGTCTTCAAGTTATTTCAACGTTAGCTTGACTCTGTTTTCCACTGTAACAGTAGTATTATTCTGAGATAATGTACTGGATTTTAAAATGGTATATTATTATCTTTTTCACTCGGGTTTTGTCAACATTGTTAATCAGAGATTATGCATAGGAATGTGAAATGAAGTTTATCTTCGAGTTAGTGGAGGAACTGAATATAACGGTTATGAGATTAATTATAGGAAGTTGGAATATTTACCACGGAGAAAAAGTATGAAGGCGTTCAATAGGGCTTGTTTCTATGGCTGGGTAAATACAGTGGGGAGGATATATATTTCACAGAAGTTTGGAAGAGTTGGTTGATTAATTCAAACTCAGATGTCAGAACCGAGTTATTCGTATTTCCTGTTATGATATTCATACCTTGGAGCCCATCACGTTTTTTCAACTTTCATTTTTGTTGGTAAATAAGCGCCTACTGAAAGTTGTTTGCGTTATTTAATGAAGTGAATAAAACATCTTTCATTTGTTGATTCGTTTTGTTGGATTGAATTGATGATATAACACGTTTATGATATTTTTTAGTGTATTGTGTATTGTTTTTGTATTGGAGGCTCATTTGGCCGCAACTTTATTGTGCAGGACAATATCAATCCGAATGTGAAACAATCACATTGTGCATACTGGGAAAACACCATATATGAGTTGTTAGACGAGCGGATAGTAATAGTATGTCGACTTTTTTTTTAAACTTTTGCCCACATTCGCCAATTGGGTGACATTTAAGTTAGGAATGGGTAAAAACTGCTTCGAGTGGTACCAATTTAACACATTTTATGTTTTTTCTTCATAATGACTGACCCGATCAAGCTGAAAGTTTCCAAAAATGTGTATAAGAATGTAATTCAACTTCACGCAAAATTTCATTTTTCTGGAAAATAGAAATATTTTTTTTCCGCTGTGTTATTCTAATGGGTATTTTTGAAATTCATAAAATCAATTAGAATCAAAGTTACCACCCTATTATGCCACAAAACTATACAGATCCAAGTTAGATGAGAAACCATGATGAAAAAAAAAGTTTGAAGTTGATGGCTGTAGCCGTTTGACATGTGGAGAACCGACAAAAAAACATGAAAAAAACAACATGAAAACGAACACCAATTTTGTTTCAGTATGTCAAATCAAATCCTCGCTAAAGCTCGTCTAATAATCGATTATTGTTGCTGATCGTTTTCCACTTTACGATATCTATCGATATGGAAATTGTTCTCTCAATATTCACAATACATGGATAAGAATGTGAAATTGAATTTTCAGCATAAATAATCAAAAAAGAAAGAATGCATGAAAATATCCCCAATTCCTAATTTGAATTCTTATGGTTCTCCATTAGATGAGCTCCACAATATTTCATGTTATTTTGCAACATGAATTCATACACGAATGATATGAAATTAATGCATCGCTGGGTTCAATAAGGATTATTTCTGTTGAAATATGGCTTATCTACATAAATATATATTTTTCGATGTGATTTACATGTAGAGGATGATGTTATATGAGAACAAATATTGTTTACCGACTCGTATTGGGATGGCAGTTTGTCAGACAAGAATATATTCACTGGAGTTGTGTTGATATGAATGATGTTAATAGAATTTCAAATCCAGGATCGTGCAACGTGATAAGAAAATAAATTATTAAAAACAAACTCCAATTTTTCCATTATTAATCTCACGATTATATCAACATGGAATATTGAATCCTCGTTTACGTGTTGTATATCACGATGGAGAATAATTTGAAAACATATCATGAGTAGTTTTTTTTATTCCCAGAGTATTTGATTGGAAAACGATTTTAAAAAAAGTCTAAACATCCTTTTTATTTTCTGATTGAAATTTGAACAGCACACATGCACTGGATTTTCAATGCGAAAGTTTCGAAAAATTAATGAATCATCCGTGAGATTATACTATCGATTGTTGTGATATTCCACATGGGTGAACGATGATTGAGAGTTAGACGACTATCATTAAGATTGAACTATCGAAACATATAATTATTTAGATAGAATTATTTAAGTAATCGATATTAGTGAAATTTGCAAAACTCTGAGCTGTAAGAGATAATTTCGAACAAGTATGACGATCATCAGTTCAAGTTCATAGCGATAATCCCATCAGATTATCAGATTGATATTCATATTATGAATAATCGTAATCCATACGCATGTATCAGTCGACATTTTCTACGGATCGTACAGGAGATTATTCCAATGTCAATGACAAGGTTTCCGAATTACTAGATACTAGAAAAACGCCATATATGCGTTGTTAAACAAGCGAATTGTAATGGTATGTCGATTTTACTGCCAAACTTTTGCCTACATTCGTCAATATTGGGGTACATTTAAGTTATAAATGGGTGAAAACTACTTCGAGATGGTACCAATTTAGCACATTTTATGTTTTCATTCAAAATGGCCGACCCGATCAAGCTGAGAATTTCCAGAAATGTGTATCAGAATGTAATTCAACTTCACACAAAATTTCTTTTTTTTAGAAAATAAAAATATTTTCTTTTTTTCCGCCGTGTTTTTCTAATGATAATTTTTGAAATTTCTGAAATTCATAGAAATGAAAGTTACCACTTGATAATGCCACAAAACCATGACAATCTGAGTTAGATAAAGAACCATGATGACAAGAAGTTTGAAGTTGATAACTGTAGCCGTTTACCTGTGGAGAACCTAAAAAAAAACTTGAAAAAAACGAACACCAATTTTTTTAAGTATGTCAAATTGAATCCTCACTAAAGCTCGCCTGATAAACTTTTGATTCCATAATTCCAAAGAACATTGTGTATCATTGAGAGCAACACAGTTAATGGAAATATCACATTGTCGGTGCACCATCTGGAATCAGCATGAAAGACGCATGCTTGAAAAGTTCCATTCATATTATCTACTAGGAAAACGCTATATACGCGTTGTTAGACGAGCGTGAAATAATAGTATGTAGACTTCTTTGCCAAACTTCTGCCTAAATTCGCCAATTGGGTAACATTTTAGTTATAAATGGATAAAAACGGCTTCGAGTGGTACCAATTTAGCACATTTCATGTTTTTTCACCAAAATAGCTCACCCGATCAAGCTGAGAATCTCCAGAAATGTGTATCAATATGTAATTCAACTCCACACAGAATTTCATTTTTTTGAAAATAAAAATGTTTCAATTGTTTTTTCGCCGTGTTATTCTGATGAGTATTTTTGAAATTTCTAATATTCATAAAAATAAAAGTTACCAAACGGTAATACCACAAAACTATACAGATCTAAGCTAGATAAGGAAGCATGATTGAAAAAAGTTTGAAGTTGATAGCTGTAGCCGTTTGACCCTTGGAGAACCGACAAAAAAACATATAAAAAAACAACATAAAAACGAACACCAATTTTTTTCAGTATGTCAATTTGAATCCTTGCTAAAGCTCGTTTAATAATCCAAACTGGAATTGATAACACTTTGATGAAACGTATTACATCATTTATTCGGTTGAAAGGACTTCAAAAGTGTGATCATTTCTTCACCCTTAACAATGATGATAATACACAACTGGAAAATGTTGTTGATATCACATCAACCAAAACAGTCCAGATACGAAAGTTAAGATGTCACACAGTATTACAATGGAATTCCCTCACAGTAGTATATATTATACGCAGTTTCCAGTCTTCGCGAGATCAAACTCTGCTGATCGACTTACTAACAATCAAGTACATAAGCATAACACCCGCCGGCAATATGATATTTGTACTCTGACCCATCATACTACACTATTCACAAAAAGCCAAGATAAAGCTGGCTCGCGATTCTATAATAAGCTGCCACAATATTTGAAAGATGTGAAATCAGACGAAGTCTTCAAGACGCAGCACAGTACGCTCCTGATAGAGTTGCTTCTACTCGACAACTGAGTACATTCATATATACAATCTGATCTCATAATGTATTGTTAGTTTCTGTTTTTAAACGACGTATTCTATAACTCTGTATGGATGTTAGAGAAACGTCAATTCCATTATCATTATCATAAAGAACACCACAGGCATTCTGGATTGTGTTGCTACCAAGCAGTCACCAGGGCCCAGATTCACAAAGAGTCCTGTTTGTCGAACGTCTCAAGTTGGGACCGTTTTACCGAGTTGGCACCAATATCGGTTCCAACTCAATATAGTGGTCCTAACTTGAGACGTACCAAAGATGGAACTCTTTATGAATTCAAACCCAGGAGCATTACCTCAGTGGTGAACATACCAATTGCAGATGTATGAGCAAGAGAATAGAGGAGTGCAAAAGGATTTTTTTCCTGTCTAGCCATTCCAGTGAACAATCTTAAAAGTACATCTTTTGTCTATATTCAGTTATACTCGGATATTAATAACGATATATTCATAATTGATAATTCATCCGAGGGTATTTCACATACAACCATCATATTTTTCCCAGGAATGAGACACTTCAATTAAAGATCAACTAATTTCAAGTGATTGATATATCTCTGTACTGATATGTCATGCATGCAGCATACATCCATATCATCCCCCAAGACTGTGATAAGAGTATATGTACGCCATGGTCGATCCGGGCTGCTGTGTCTGTCTTATGCATAATGCATATTATCGACACGAGTGGCGCTGGCTGGCAGCTCTAGCAACCACTTCAACTATAGACTGGGATTTATGGCCTGTCGTGAAAGGGCAAACCTCAAGGGACAACTTCAATAGTGGGATCAAAGAATTGTCAAACGTGCTATGAAAATCCGTGACGGTGTTAAAATACATGAGGCGACATTAGATTGGCAGGCTCTATTTATTATTATTTCGTTCCAACTAGAGGTGAGATAAAAAAGTGGAGTTGAAAGAATATGGAGATTTTTTTGATCTCTGTATTGTGATGCAGCTTCAATTTAACGATGTGTATTTCTTTTGGAAATATGTTTGTGGAATGGAATACGATCGTTATGTTTGGAATCGGAAGGAAAGTTCTGACTGACGCATGCATATGAATGTGAACCTTGAAAAAAAATTCATATATATGTATATATATATATATATATATATATATATATATATATATATATATATATATATATATATATATATATATATATATATATATATATATGACGGGTACAAGGGAAAAACGATCAATGATAGGAGAGTTGGTTCTGTAGAAAACAAAGAGTTGTATAAAAACGCTATAGGTTTCTGTTGTCAATTATATTTTCAGATTGATTCGGTATGTCGATATTCAGCGAGTAATGAGAGCCAAAATACTGGTTTCCAGCACCGTTTTTTCTCAATGGAATCATTTTGAAAATTTGTGTAACAATCATTTATGAAAAAATGATCGAAGTCATCCAATAACAGGAGTGGAGCGACCAATTCCGTCTCACCACAGGGGAAAATCTATTGAATTTATGAATATTTGAGTTTTACGGCGCATCAACGATGGGGGGAAAATCTATCATTCAGAATTTGTTACCGGTCATTCAAAGTATACACACAGTGTATGTTATGAAAGATTTTTGACACAATCAGTAATATTCACCAGGTTTAGTCATTTGAGAACAGCTATTCATGTGTGAATGTAGTGAATAGTTTCAGTTAATTCATTTCATTCATTCATTCATTCATTTTCTATTATATAATGTTTTGCAAGAGACATATGGACACATAAATATGATTTAATAACTTTCAATTATTGAAAAACAGAACCCACATAAGCTGAAGCCTGTGTGTGGGAAAGGAGGAAAAGTTCATACATTTGAATAAAATATATACCAAGATCCAAGAGGGAACGGTTCCTAATATAATATAGATACATAGATGTGTATGAGCTGGGTAGATTTCATGTATTCAGAAAGAGAAAGGTTAGATTTGATAGTAAATTATGATTCATGTTAGAAATTTTGGATGGTTCAATAAGTGGAAATTCCTTCCGAATCTGAAATGGGAATTTTTAATTGAGAATTCAAAGTCTCAATCAATGGTTATTCCAATGAACAAATCACTAACGTCGGAAACATTACGCAACTAATGACACAACTCCACTGCGTTGTTTGGCCCGTCAGTCAATCTTGTCAGGACCCTGATCGTTCTTCCCCAGTCCGTCGCTGACTTTGATCCATTGGACGCAATACTTTGAACAGGATGTATGCACTGATAATGATCAAAATATCACGATCATATTTGTGTTGTTGGGTGGATCAAGAAGAATGCTACCAGATGACTGAAAATGATATAAAAAATGACTACAATCGTTTTTTCCATGATGATTTCAAAAAATTATGATGAAAAAAAGTTATGAGGTTAGTTTTCCAGCTTTGTCTCTTCTATCATGGTATGATGATTCTTTCAATCAATTGAAAATGCAGACATATTTTAATGATTCTCATTCTGATGTTTTTCACCGGGATTCTTCGACAGCTCAACTTTTGTTTAGTGACACCGCTGTCATCATTTTATTACCGGTTCTCTCACCGATAATTTTGACTTTCCATTTTTGAAATGAATACTGATAGTTTACCATGTGGGTTTTCCTTCTTACCTCATTAATTCCTAGCCCACAATTATTGACCACTATATAGGCGTGGCTTATCGACAGGCCACCTTGATCTATACTTCATGTGGGCATTTAAAGATACCCTGATAGGCAATGTCAATTTAACCACATAAGAAACAGCCCATTTGATCTGATATTTTGTTTTGTGACGTTTGTGGGCGGGTCAATCACTAGTCGTCAATTGACCCTTCGAATTTGTCTTTCAATACCGTTAGAACATATCATATCCATATTATTCCGATTTAGTCGTATTTGAGCTACTCTTTCAATGTGTGAGCAAAAAAGATACATAGCTGTGCAGCCAGCAATATGGGGGAAACAAAAATTGTGCTGTTATCGCGGTTCAAATTCCACAACGATTTAATTATCATTATTATTTATTTTTTTCGTTTTTTTTCACGCATCTATAACATATGATTTTGAGCAATCACCTCTTAATCCGTTCATGTATGGAAATTGATGCAGGAAAATGGGTTTTCACGTAATTTTTACCCGCAGGATTTCTTCTTCCTGTATTTACAAAACATTTCTCTCAAAAATCGGGATAAGTAGTACATTAGACAATCAAGTGTACGTTGAAGATAATTAAATACCGACCAAAAATATAATTTGAACTCCAATCACAAGAAGGGACACTGAAAGATCAGTCTCATTTTTCCTGGCTCCATAGAGAGTCTTATCAGGAATCAACATACGATCCGTATCCATACAGTCATGATCCAAGGTATATATACAAAACCCAATTCCAAAGATCTTGATGACTCCTTCACGTTGCTTCGTAATATGCATGGGCGTGCACTTTGACGATGTTCAAATATTGAGGATATTCATTCTTCTTACCATATTCTGATTGGAATGATTCAATTATTATCCACCATATATCAAGTTTTTTAAGAACAAATTTTCATGATAATAATTCATTCGAGTCACCCTCTACGTGTATTCAATAAGAGTTCAAATACATATATATATATATATATATATATATATATATATATATATATATATATATATATATATATATATATATATATATATATATATATAAATATATATATATATATATATATATATATGTATATATATATATATATATATATATATATATATATATATATATATATATGTATATATATATATGTATATATATATATATATATATATATGTATATATATATATATATATATATATATATATATATATATATATATATATATATATATTAATATATATATATATATATATATATATATATATATATATATATATATATATGGGGAGATAGAGAGATAGAGAGAGAGAGAGAGGAAGAGAGAGAGAGAGAGAGAGAGAGAGAAAGAGCGAGAGAGAGAGAGAGAGATAAAGCGAGAGAGATGGAGACAGAGAGGGGATAAGAGAGATAGGGAGAGAGAGAGAGAGAGAGAGAGAGAGAGAGAGAGAGAGAGAGAGAGAGAGAGAGAGAGAGAGAGAGATAGACGTCTCCACCATGATAAAGTAAAGGTCTCACGATTCCAATTGAATCTGGAGAGAAGAGACGCTAGTAAATTGATTCTATGGTAAAAGCCGAAGACGGTGAGAATTCATCGGGTATGTCCGTGACCCAACATGACCTCACACAGTTCTCTTGAGTTGAAGCATTTTTCGCCCCTCGGTTTTCTACATTCAATACCATTTATACAAGTCGTAAAGATAAGTCACGAGCACCGCCACGTTTACGGTGATATGAGAGTTTACTGGGAGAACGCTTTACTTGCTATGTGCGATGAGTGATATATTCATGAGGAATGTCCTCGTGAGCGATATATACACATCTTGATTCAGAATCTTTTCGGCCATTTGCGATTACTATTCTCTCAATTCAATCAACTTGTTCCTCAACCCCAATGGATGGAAAACCACCCCCCTATCATTCACAATACAATGGATTTGGTGACGAATATAATAAAAACGAGATCTGATTTCTACAAACTTGGTAAAAACATGTACGGCTCATCGAAATGAGAATAATATTTTGTGAAAATCATTCTCATTTCGGAGGATTTTATAGTTAAAAATTTCACTCGGATCTTCCCCAATTGAGATTTGAAAGAATATATATTTTCATTGAGGGTGAACTTGCAGAAAACCGAGTTGACTCCGGAACAATGTCAAACTGTTCTGTTACATCATCAAAACCAAGAACATTTATGTTTCGCACAAAATCGCACTCGAAATCGCACTTGTTCATAATGACAAAAAGTGATATGTGAACAATATCGATTTTCCCAGTACCAGGAACGAAATTTGAATTGCGCTCATCAAATAAGAACTGGGAGTGCTACACAGGAGGTCGAACCAATTCCCTCAATTGGAAAACATCTCGTTTTTCTACAAAAATAATGTCAATTTTATCTTCCATAGAAATAAACAAATCGAATTCATAATAAATTTCGCTTTCGTCCATCGATAAAAAAAATGTATAACAATGTGGAGAATTATATATCCTAATGAAAAAAAACGTGATTGAGGAGAATATCAGAATGAATTGACGTCCCTTGCATCTCATTTCAAAAATATTCATCAATTGATGGTGAAATCTGGCTTACGGATCGAAGAAAACACAAGTAAGATGTATTTAGTGAGTGAAACAATTATCAAAAAATGAGGTATGTGAAAGCAAAAAATATATAACTCATGTAGTGAATCACAACAGTAATCTCCCCAAGGATATTACTGTGATTTGTACTCAATTTCATCTTGTTTAAGACCACATGATTTTAAATTCCGGTATGAACCAAATTAATACTCAAGAAAATCTTTTACAGTACCCATATAATACACCTAATATTCATTCATTCAATCTCTTAAATCGTCGTCACACTAGTAATCCCACCTTTTTGTCAGCAACATTTTTCACTTGTCACTCGTCCCAAATCTCCCCTCATCTCTGTCGTAACGAACCAGGAAACCCTATTCTCGGACTCGATGACTTCTCTCATTGGCCAGCTCAATCACGTGACCTATTGACCTGCCATCGATCTGGTGGCGACACTAACGCGAACTAATCGCCATCGTTCTTACTTATCCCCCTATTCTTTCTCTCCCGTCCCTTCCCCCCCCTCCACCAACCACACGTCCTTTCGTCTCTCTTATTCACTGACGTCGGCGTCGACATTCTCTAGATTCTTGAGCGTCGTTTCAATTAGAAGAGAGTGAAACAGACGTCGTTATTAACCGTTTGCGGCGCGCGCACGCAGATTCTTTGAGCGCAGCCAAATTCTATGCAACACAATGATGTAATTATAATTATATTAAATTCATAATGCAGATACGACATTCCTTCTCGAGTGTTTGATGATCGGGATTGAATCTTTGCATTTGTTTTGGCAATCGTTATCAATTATGCGATAGAATGAGTGATGTATTTGATTCATATTTATTTGGCATATGATTTCATGAAATTGCATATACATCGTTGTTTGAAAGCTGAAGATATTCCGAAATATATAGAATATTGCACTGAACTATGACAAACGAGATTCAATATCTGAAATGATATGGAATGATAGCATGACATGACATCATGATGTGAGCGAGAAATAATACTTATAGCGGATACTATATCATATCATCCCCAGTGTTTCATTGCATGAAATGGAGAAAAATTAGAATTCAAACTATGATATCTGAATGGATGGAAAATGTTTCAAACTGTATGAAAGAGAAGATTCAAATTTGACACAAATATCAAGTACTAGTTGATGAATTGTGATTTAGTATTGAGTGAAAAAGTGAATGAAATTGATGATGATCTTGAGGAGTATTTTTGGCTTGACTTTGAAAACTATTGTGTCTTAAGAACATACAACAGGACAACACGGAACAACAGAAAACTGAATGACATCACATACAAAAACAGTGTTGAGGAATGTTTCCATCACAAAATATCCCATTCATATTGCTTCTGCTTCTATATGATACACAAGAGGAATGTGAAAATTCCAATTACTTGGAAAATGATCTGATTTCTCCAGAATCATGACATTGAAAAATACATGAACGAGGGGTAGTACTGAACATTGTCAAAAAGTCATCACCAGGTTGTAAATTATGGATAAAATCAATATTTTTCTCAATAATAAAATGTTATCGGATCGATAGTAAAGGGAATGTTGGAAAAATAAAAATTGGCACCAACAGTTCAGGTGAATCTGCCAGATGGTTGTGAATTCGAATCTCACCATGGACATATTTTTCAAACGTCTTTTCACGGATCATCCCTCCATTCTCCCATCACCTTTCGCTAGTGAAGATCACTAAATGACCTCAAAATACCACTCGATGATAAATTGTCATATTAGAATCAATCACAAAATTTTCATCCAAGAGTTGATGAAATCCAGTATATATATATATATATATATATATATATATATATATATATATATATATATATATATATATATATATATATATATATATATATATATATTATGAAAATAATATGAACGAGATAAAAAAATACACAATACTCTATGAACAATATCAAAACAATGATAAGAATCATACACAATTAGAACCCTTATGATTATGATGAACATGATATCCCACATCACAAAACTGAAATAATATCGAATATATGATATATTGTGATCAGTGATAATAGAGAGTGTGTGAATGATGTGATTACCGTGAAAGGACATTCATGAATGGAGTGAAATAATGTGATTGTGTAATTTGAATGACGAAATGAGTTCATTGTGATGATTTTGTTTTCATTTCAGAATATGGAAAAAGTTTGCATCATCATAAATAAGCACTCAGTTATTGATCTGTTTGGTAGGAATTATTGAACAACATCATATTATACACAATCGATTATTACATGGAATTATTTGTCACAACATGCTTCACCAAATTAATCAGAGACATAACTATTTTCACCCCGTTACAGTATCATATATTACTATACGATACCATATACCATCACCATATTCTACAAATGTAATCGAATCTACAACGTAATTGAATATACCACTTATATACGAATGTGCTACTATATATCACTATGCTATGTAAGATACTTCAATCTAGGCGAATCCATTTCTCCACAATAACTCAGTATTGGTAATTTATTCTTAATTTATGTTCAGTCTGTCTTCAAATCAGATATTATGTTTTTATTCCGTCTCTGCTACGAGCTACAATATGTATACATGTTTTTTCTTCTGACAGCCCGCACTCAAGAATTTGTGTTCTTACGCGGGCTTCTGTTAGCTTCATCATCCTACATTATATTTGTATTAGTTATTATATTGCACAGAATAAAATGGGATGAGACTGAACTGATTCACTTCTCACTTTTTCAGATGATGATTTCCAAAACGTGTCATATCTCCATTCCAGCTTATCTCAATCTATTACGCATGACAATCTAGCCCATGAAGGAGTCAAATAGTGCCAGGTGGTATATATCCAGTAGGCCTACAACACTCCAGAATACTCTCCATAGGGCTTTAAATCTTTCAACGGGATAAAATCCTTTTCAAATATTATACAAAGCCCAGTGTGTTATATACAGTATACCTCACCACCTAATTGCAGAGTTATATGTGCGGGTATCTAGTTATTATCGCTAATCATGCGGAAAAGGGGGATGAAGGGGGCGAGAACTTGAGGGAGGGGGAAGGGGGAGAAAGGTAATCACTTACTCCGGTCTGACGTCATTATAATTAAACCTTGGATTAATTAACAGACGATCTAATCGAGGTAAGCTGTATTCATTTTGAAACGCGTGTATCATAAAACTGTAATAACCAGGAAGGGAACGTAAAGGATGAATGTTTAATCAGTTTGGTTTTTTGAATAATGCTAGAGTTTTATGAATCCATTCCGGTGTGGTTGAATTATTATGGTAATTTTTTTTTCATCGTTCAGACTGTCAAGATTAACTATCAATTAAAAGAATATTATTAGTCAACCGAAGTTCATTTATGGCTGAGTCGAAATCTGGTCACTTGGTCATAATATATTTTCCAAATGTCGAATTGATTGGGATTTTTTTCACTATCCAATTTGCTTTAATCATTTTAGAGAATTATTGGACTTGTTCAAAGAACTGGTGATGAACTCACCTTGAGGTTACATTTCATTCTCCATAGATTACAATACTTGTTGGAGCTTATAATTTAATCAATGAAATTGTGTGGTGATATGATCACTCAGAAGTGAACCCTGCACTCATTGGAGAGTTTATATACATATTCGGAGTAGATGGACCACGTTTTATTAAAGAGAGTGACCGTACAGCGTCATTCACTGAAAAAATATAGTCGTCACCATTTCAATGACCATGCTCTGTCATTTGAAGGCAAATTCATGACTCATTAAATTGTGAATGATAATAAATCATCAATGTATTCATTTTCGTGAATTGGAAAGTCATCAGAATGCATTGAAATGATGATTTAGGAATGGAGGCTTAGTTGTCAAAATCATGGCCACCACAGCCCTCATGAGGTTTGTCAAAATGATATGGGGAAATAAACAGATCACCGGCGCTATATAACCCCGTCGTTGATGCGCCGTAAAACCCAAATATTCATTCATTCAACAGTTCAGAATACTTTCCCCGGGATTTCTGAATAATAATATGAACACAAGTCTTTATACCAGTATCAATCCCACATCTTGAATCCTAGATCATACATCCTTCATCATAAATCCTTCGAAAAAAAATGGAAATTGTATTGTTATTCCATCTGCCTAATCGATTCATAACATTTTTCAGTTTCAATTAAACTGAGTTCAGAACCGAATATGATATTTCAAACAAACAAACACAATTAGAATCACTATATATGGATCCGAAAAAAATAAAAAATTGATGAAAATGCTCTCTATTATCGTCCTGGCCACTCCTCAACCTGGAATATCACCGAGTTTTAAATCCCAGATTCTATCTTCGAGGTTCATCCAACATAAACCTCAGCCACCAACCTCAATCAGTGAGGAATCATTCCATGTGTTTTCCGTGACCAGGTGTGATAGCTATTCGGATATTCTCATCATGCGTTCATTAATTGGTACGCCACACAGCCGCCAGGGGCATGATTATATCACGTGACCACCACTGACGCCATCTGTGACCTGAATCGGAGATGTTCATTATACATATTATCATAATTTGCCATCATAATATTTTGAAAACATTCCAGTTGGGTTGTTATGTACTCGATACTATGATACTGTATCCTTGTTACATATTCGGTCATGAATCGGTTTGTATTTTTGAAATAGTTTGTATCGTTAATTTAGCCAAGATTCAGTTCGAATGTGGTATGATAATCGAAAAAATTATGAAGTTCATTGGATACAGCCGAAAGAAAAGTTTCCAATTGGACAGAGTATATATCAAAATTGATCAATGCATACAAAAGTTTACAGAATATAAATGAACTTGAGAAGAACATAACCTGATGAAAATGTGGAGGAATGAAACATATCATGGAGGTTGTGTTAATTGATACAAATTATCTAGGTCTATAATACTGACTCATATGATGGAGCTACATCTTGATGCGTTTATTATGTTTCAACTTATTGTTATAAAGATGAATTGTGTTCATTTGAGAGGGACACTTGATAACACATCAGTAACACTTTACTCTAAGCTGAAGAATATTCTGGATTAAAAACAATCTGAATGATATGAAATAGGTTCTACATGATGATTAGATGATGAAATATCTCAAATTTTTTTGACAAAAATGTTGAACAAAATCTGAAGAAAACACCATCACATTACTTCAGTTCATTACACAGTGTTGAATATTTCATTTGCTCCGATATGTTTTCACTGGAAAGAAACTGAGTGCACATAACATCACATTCCATTGTCATCATGAGGTTTAGCGTCATATTTCATTCACAGTAGAAAAATAACTTCTCCACAATGATTTTCTTACATCGTCGGCAACTTTCGCAGAAGTTCTCCAACATTTTTTTGTATTGAGTGATGTGTCGACTATTCTTCTATATTGACAAAAGAAGAAACTCACATTCTCTCAGATATCATTTCAAATCATCAATTGTAAGAAATTATTAAGGTCAACTTTTCTTTCACATTGTCTCACATTATATAGAACGATGCATTTCTTCCATCAGAGGTGTATGCGACACCATTGTTGAGATGAAATGTATAGTCCATTTGTTTCTAGAAATATGAACGATAATACACGGCATCGATGAAGTATTGATCAGTTCACAGAGACGAAGACAACCTATTGGCTTGGAAGTGTGTTGTTTCCGCTTCCGGTCAAATGATCCGAACGTTTAAACGACGTGTTTTGTGGATTTTCACTCCCTCTCAATCACTTACGTTCCATTTTTCGAACCGTGTTACTTCGTCCAACATTATTTTCCCGCCAAAATACACGGGCTATTCGTTACTAAATCACTTTAACAACACTCCGTGTTATGAACAAGTTGTTGAATTTGGGGACCAAGTGTAATGAATAAATCGCCAATGACTTTTTAATGATGCTATAAAATACTTACAAGAAATATCACAAACATATAAGTAACATATAAAAACCAACTATAGAATTTCCATTCTGAGTTAAAGGGGAAAATGGCTAGAGTGATCAGGCCTATACATTCTCTCAGTCATATTTTATCAGATCAGGCACCAAAGACCTTCTCCGTATTGACGCGTTTTTCAACCCAATATTCCTTTATTCATCACTTTATTGAATTCACAATGTTGAAACACGATTGAATTGCCACTTTTGATGGAAGGGCCACGTTTCATACTGGAACAAAATCATTAAGGAGTATTAAATACCATATAATAATTAAAAATCACATTTCATTCTTTGGTTAATGTATGTCGAAATGATGGAATAAATATGCTGTCACTTTCATCCAAGCAAAACAAAACATTTAACACATATTGACAGTAAGAATGCTCAAGGTAGGATCGCACGAACTAGACAACACAAAAGTCATTCAAGAGAAAATATTCAATTGTCATGCAAAGCATTTGAAAGAAGAGTGGACTCACAAACTAAGCCGTTCTGGAATAGTTGATGATTCAATCTCATGTGTTGAGTAAGGAATCTTCGATGTTCTTATTCACCCACAATTTATTCACTTCCATTATTCTCTGTCTTTTTCATCAAATTCGTCCGATTTTTCTATTTCATGACACTCTGTGAGCAACAAGAATTTAAATAATGGATTGAAAAAAAAACGAAGTGAGTGAAAAAAACAAAAGATCTCTCTGCTGTGAACTGCCTGTTCTGGATGATAATATTGTGACTTGAAGAAAACTTGTTCTGAACATATTCTCACTCCTTCTACCGCAATATGAAACAATATATTTTAATCCAATCTCCACTAAGTTTTTTTTTACAATTTTCAATTACCGGTACGGTATACAATGATTCGTAGTTTAAAGGACGTATATTTCGTATCTTTTCACGAGAAAATGTAAATTGTTTGAAATTCCACGATGAATTTATAGCCTTCAAAAATGAGCGGTATATTTCACCAACGAGTTTCCACGGATGGTGTGAAGAAGAAAAAGAGGGAATTTCAACATTCTAAACAAATTCATCTTTTATATTGCAAAAATAATCAACGTCGAGAGATACAAATATGATATTATTGTTTCGAATCCACCCTCTTCTTGTTCCCTAGATTAATATCCGTGTTGTTGGCCATCGACTTTTTTGAAAATGTTTCCCTCTTCACAAACTTGCAGTATTTTCTCGTTGAATTCTTTCAGCATTTGAAATATATTGCTTGATTCTATGTGCTTGCAGCACGCAGAGTCTTTGGAGTAGTTGTAAAAGTAGATAGAAGGAATTCTCGTTATTGTTTGTTTCTCTCGTATTTTGTTATCAATCACTGTGCTCTTGGAACTCACACTTGTGAACCGTTTCAGAGTTAGTAACGTTTTAAACATGGATTCAATGGATGAGTTCTATCAACAACAAAGTTGCATGCCCTATTGATGTTAAACATCACCAATCAGACGTCATAGTTTTTTTCTCAAACATCCCACTAATATATGCTGGAAGTTTATGGAAATTACATCTTTCATGGATGAATTATCACGTTTATTATACTAAGGCCCGGTTTCACGAAACTGGATTAGGCAATAGTTAGCGGATTAACTTGTTATCACCATTAGTTACATATGTTATTTTTTTACCTTTAATTAATAATAAGTGGATTAGTACCCTAACTAAGATCGGTAAAACCGGGCCTAATCGAAATACAATGTGAAAATTAGCTCATTCTCGACTGCTTTCTTGAGGTTTCTGGTTTATAATCATGGAAAAAGTGTTTTGAAACTTGAATCGGTCCCCATTCGGTTACACAACCTTCTAGAAAAACCAATACAAAAATTAGTAAAACCTCATAAAAATGGCCCAGGAGAGAAAATTTGGGAGGAAAATTTCCTTCGGACCAATTTAAATTTTCACGGATTCTGAATCTGAGAACTGAACACATCATTCCGATGTTTTACATGCATCAGATGAGCCGCACGTTTTGAAGAAAATACCCAATAATAGTTCCTCATTGCAATTGAAAAGGTATCGAGGAAATCAAAAAGTAGAGACAAGTGGGTGGTGGTATACTAAAGAATTAGAAATACGTCGACAGGAAGGCGTGACACGATAGTTTCAAAATTGGGGAATGTGTACTACATTAAACATAAATAGACATGTATCACCTATCTTACACTCATCTCAAGTTTTTTTCTTCGTTATTTCGGATTTCGAATATATTTGCTTGTAATATGTTTCGATTTGAATTCTCTCCAAATTCTGAAATACTTTCTGGAGATGTTAATTATACCAGTGTCTTCAAACTCGATCATGTTTTCACGGAAAACATAAAATGACACATTCAATCTCTTGGAGTGGTTGAGGCTATAGAAACCACCCCAATTTGTTGAAGAGTTATTACTTATAGCGAGGGAAACTGTTCGGGTTTCAGTTTTTAGTTCACAAACAAGAAACTTAGCGCAATTAACAACCAACTGCCAACGTTGTTTGAAAAACGCGGGGATAATATCGAAACTTTTATAGCGTTCTTAACTCAAGCTATGACACATTATAGACTGGATAGAAAGAAAAGTGTATTTTCCGTTGCTTTTAACACAATTGCGGTGATCAATTGTTGAATTTCCATCCATTCTTCGTGAAAATGAGAGCTTTTATTTGTGAAAAATGTGAAATATACAATGAACGAAACTATTATGCCATACAAATTCGATCTGCATGATATGGAATGGGATACGATAGGATTCACCATATAGATTTAATGAAAAATCAGAAGAAATATTCATGAAATTTGAAACCTCTGTCGATGATAATATTTGTTCGAGAGGTAGATAGAATATACTTGTATTCATGAAAGAGAAAGGTCGTAAAGTAACTATATTATTCATGACTATGAAACCTTCAGTAATTACATTCACTGCAACTTTGACCATTCGACGCTTTCCAATGATCCAGTGACTTTTCTTATTCTAGACCTCATCTCAATACATCAAACTACCTCGAAAATAACATAGCAGAACAGATATTGTGATTAAATTCGGGTTCGTTATTATTTAAAGACCTTCACATTTCGTGGTTATGAGTAGAAACATCAGTCGATGTTACCATGAACAAGAATACATTCCGCAATGTTAATAATGCTCGACATAATCTTAAAATTAGTTGTATTGATTATTGTTTGCTTTGCAACCCCACCAACAGCTATATTATTTGGGGGGGAATTCGTTGTGAATTTCTTCGGAATGACTTCTGGGAGTCAACGAACGAATGACATCTGTAGCAATACCGAAAAACATCAAGATTCTGATGGTAGGCGGGGCCAATACTTTTTTGTTTTGTCCATTTCTTCTGATACTCATTTTGAAGGTGGTAGATCGAGAACAGACAATACAAATTGATCCAAATTCAATATATCATATCAATTTCAAGGAACGAACAAACAGTGAATATGTCATATTGAAAACCAGAATCGAACAGGAAAGTCACCATGAAAATATTAAGTATTCATAATTTTTTTGGTACCCTCACAATCTGAGAGGATAATGAAAATGGTGGAGAATTCAAGTGAACTCACTGCATTGAGAACTGAAGAAGCTTCAAGATTCAATTTGAAGATTTTTCATCCATCTTGGAAGTACATCCTTGAATGATTAAATTCTAATATCTGTTTCATTCGGATTCATTAATATTGTATCTGAGATATTTATTTTTTCAAAACCACTCTCGAATATAGAACATGTATGGTACACACATATTCATCACGAATATATATATATATATTCATATATATATATATATATATATATATATATATATATATATATATAAATAAAATAAATATATATAAAAAATATATATAAATTTTATATATATATAAAATAAATATCTTATATATATATATATATATATATATATATATATATATATATATATATATATATATGAATATATATATATATATATATTTGTTATGAATATGTGTGTACCATACATGTTCTATATTCGAGACTAGTTTTTAAAAAATAAATATCTTATATATATATATATATATATATATATATATATATATATATATATATATATATATATATATATATATATATGGATATATATATATATATTCATATATATATATATATATATATATATATATAGAATATATATATATATATATATATATATATATATATATATATATATATATATATATATATATATATATATATATATGTAAATACACACATATATATATATATATATATATATATATATATATATATATATATATATATATATATATATATGTAAATACACACATATATATATATATATATATATATATATATATATATATATATATATATATATATATATATATGGATATATATATATATATTCATATATATATATATATATATATATATATATAGAATATATATATATATATATATATATATATATATATATATATATATATATATATATATATATATATATATATGTAAATACACACATATATATATATATTCATTTTTTGAGGTTTGAAAGCGTGTCAAAAGCGCGGTTATCACCAGTCTTGAATTAAATGTCTCAATGTTTCAATATCAGAATCTATATGAAATAGGATATTCCCTTTATCCTATTCGAACATAATTTCCTCAGTGATATTTTTTCATCATCATGTTTTCATGCCATATAGTATCATTATGGCATGTCATATCATGGTAGCAATCGATAAAACGTTTAAAACATTATCCGAACCTTTTTGGGACTATTCACTCCCTGCTTTCATGGATCGTTACATCCACGTCAATTGGCTCAATTATTTAAAGCGAGCTTTTGAATAACGATGTTTGGTATATTTTCACTTGGTGGTTGGTTTTTACTCGGTGGTTTATAACCATATCACCACTACGTGGGTCAAGTCGATATGTAATGTAGGAAGTATAAAAAGTCTATACCGAAGAAAAATATTTTCATATATTTATATTCAGTATGCATATTTATCCAGTGACTATTTTGAACCTTATTGCCAATCAAACAAATTCGGATAATTGGTTCAAATGTGATATAAATCGCAATTTTATGATTTCATCTTATTTCATACTATATCATATTGAGAATGTGGTTATTGTGTATTCAAATCTCTTTGCTTGACTTTCTCACTGTCCTGCCTGTCGGTCCTTGGATTTTTATTCCTTTTCATTCCCGGTTATTAGATTTGTTGAATTATCTCAATTTTCCACATGTTATTTATGAGTGATATTTTTCACCATTGTATCACTTTGTTGAGTACCACACTGGTTCTCTGTTGTAACTCATGAATGTATGTTCAGCTGTCAAATGAAAAGATTTCCTTACATTTCGACACGAACGGTTATGCAATAGAATTATTGACAGTCAATGTCTTAAATTCCCTTGTATAATTACATTTTTCATCCAAGGATCATAGATTTTCTTTGAATCACGAATGACAATTGCCATGTGATGTAAAGGACGGTATGAATTGGTGAATACGGGGTTATGAAGATGATTTGTTTGAAGAAGGGGAGTTGGAAGAGGAAGTTGAAGAGGAATAAGGGGATTCATATAAGCAGGACACCCAGTACAGCTCTGAACCGAGTTCGTAAATTGACCAGAAATTTGCCATTGACCCGATCTGAAGTGTGACAGCACCCCATGACCGTATATATATATATATATATATATATATATATATATATTTATATTTGTATATATATATATATATATATATATATATATATATATAAATATATACATATATATATATTCATATATATATATATATATATATATATATATATATATATATATATATATATATATATATATATATATATATGAATATATATATATATATATATACATATATATATATATATATATATATATATATATAAATATATATATATATATATATATATATATATGAATATATATGTATATATATATATATATATATATATATATATATATATATATATATATATATATATATATATATATATATATATATATGCATGTATATGCATATACATATATATATATTTATGTATATATATATATATATAAATATATATATATATATATATATATATATATATATATATATATATATATATATATATATATATATATATATATACTTAATTGGTGACCAGGATTGAGAATAAATGAAATAATGGAGACATTCTCGCATATCAAAGACCAATTTCAGCACATTTCAAATTTAATTATTTGTCATTGTTCTTCATTTTTGCTTCTCTCCCCCGTAATTCATTCATACGTATCCCTAATCTCAATATGATTCGATGATGAAACACCTCCAAAATTGGAGTACCATCCGAACGTTTTGCT
Source organism: Brachyptera risi (assembly GCA_964007535.1). Classification (NCBI taxonomy): domain Eukaryota; kingdom Metazoa; phylum Arthropoda; class Insecta; order Plecoptera; family Taeniopterygidae; genus Brachyptera; species Brachyptera risi. The sequence continues at coordinate 25,214,962 of OZ023336.1, forward strand.
TATACGAGAATGTTTATACCACGTTTTTGCTAGACGAACTGGGTAAACGCTTGATATATATTCAAATCAGTTGCGTAACTGATGTCAGCCCAGACATCCCCTACACATAGTTTATTGAACACCATTTCTAACCATTGACACCTACGTTGACAGATTGCGAGACAGAATTCGAAATCAGAACACTTCGCTTGTCATGACGTATCTAGAAGATTGTAAAAGAATAGGAGCCTCTACCAACCAGGAGAAACGAAAGCTTGCTGTAAAATACGTCTGTTCAATTGTATTTTTAATTACATTCTGTTTTTCACAGATGCTTTCAATTTATAAAATAGAGCTGTGTCGTTACAATATGGAAACTTGACTCGAGTATTTCTAAATTTGAATGTTGTTTGTATGAAGTTGAATGAATTGAAGAGTGTCTTCATTAAATGTCTCTAAAATGAAGTGCTTGGCATTTATGTATACAGACATCCATCCCGAGTATCCAAAAATTGTTTGAGATGAAAATAAACATTCCATTCTAACAAAGCTTCAGATAGATACACACTGTTGCTTTGTTATGAGATACAAATTTTCTAATTAATAGCAAACTTCAAAACTTAATGAGATGAGTAAGTTAGCTCGATTTTAATTTGATCCAAATACGGTACGGTACAAAAACATTATGATGTAGTAAGACAAACTTCTTCAATTTAATCAATTATTATATTCAATCTTGCGTGAATGGAAATACATAAAATATGAGTCGACGTCATTTCGTAGGGTTCTGAGATTATAAGCGTACAACTTATTCCATCCAGCCTTTTCTTCAGTTCATTCCGTCAGTATTTGCACCTTGATTAGTATTTATGTATCTATATACTATCAGTATGGGTACCGATTCCGGGGTGGTGAGATCGCCCTTGTGGTGCCCTGTTCAAACGATCCTATTTTAAATTCATAGCCTCAATTGGAGAGCAATGATTATGTATCAAGTTTCGATGTTATTAAAAAAAAAAAATGAATTTCATAGGTTTGGAGCTGATATATCGAGAAATCACTCATTTTGAACATGAAAGAAAGATTTATTTTCTTTGAAACAGTGCATGTTATTGTTAAGTACGTATCAAAATTACGATGATAATCATTTCATCTTTGAATTCGAAGCATATATCAACATTCATCACGTCAATTATGTATATCCGCTTATGTGAGAATTGTCCAATATTATTCTCATTTCGTTTTCGTCTGGGAAATTTGTTAGCAGCTGGAGGGAAAAAATGTTTCATCTACAGGCAGCTCTGCTTTGGAGAGAAAACCAACCGAACTCGTGTTCCAACGTTGAAGGTGTAGCTTGAATATGAGGTATGTTCTACTCAAATCGACTCTTTTGCAGTGTATTTCAAAATGTATCTCCGAGCAGATGTATTCTAGTATTATTCCACTAGTTTCAGTATTATATTAACTTTTTCAAATAGCCAAGATAATATCATTAATTTTTCTATATATTACACACTACATACATTAAAATCATACTCAACATAAAAATACAATTAACAATACAACAATGATGATAACAATGATAATAATATAACAAGAATGATAGCATGGACACATATAATGAAAATGGTGAACACATATTTTAATTTATGTGGTCCCAAAAACGCACACTTTCTCTTGAATCTGGAACCAATTTTCTTTCCTTTATTAATTTAGAGCACGCATTTGGAGCTTCCAGACGTTGTTAGTTTGGTGATTATTTTAGGAAAGCGATCATATATTCTTGAGCTTTCAGAAAAAACTGAGTTGTCGATAAATGACGATGATGCCTTCTCAATATATGTTTCATCACCATTTCCTGTACCATGAGTATGTACCATGAAGAATTGGATCATGTGTAGACTCCGATGAGAAAACGATGTACATACATTTTGTGACCCACGAAGCAACTGAAGATGAAATAATCATGATTTTGAAATCATGTGGAACCGAAATTTACTGTCCAATGATATCATTCTATATTAATCGGTGGATACAATCAAAAATGCACTTCAACAAGGAAATGCATACGATTTAGTCTTCCTCTCTTCTACACACGATCGCTGAACATCAGATAATCATTATTAAATTGCTTCAGATAGAAAAACACCGATCTATTTCACCAAATTGCTCAACGAACCTATAAAATCTGGTAGAGAAATGAAAATCATACACGCACAAGAACAAACAAGGCAAACTTCTATTTTAGATTGTAATTTTCCTTTCCGCAAACACTGGTTTAACTTTCTTAATGCCAACTTCGCGCCGTAATATCGTTCATGAAGAGTGTAGTCGTACCAACTCGATAGCAAACTCATCATAACAATGGAAACCTTGTTAAAAGTTTTCACACTTGGCAACGAAAAAATTAATGAAGTTTTTTTTCAGTGTTCATAGGTTCGTGAAGATGGCCATCTCTATAAAATATGAAATGAAAACAATTGGGAAACTGGTTAAGTGATACTATCATGTTGTTCGCCAGTTTTAATCATAATGAAGTGAGTGTGATCAAAATCATCCGTTAAAACTATGAGAGGTGATATATATTCATATATATATATATATATATTTATCATATATATATATATATATATATATATATATATATATATATATATATATATATATATATACATCATATACTATCATATATAGGAGATATACCCATCAAGATACGCCAATGTGCATAGACTTATTTTTTATTTTTGTTCCTATTCATCTTTTTGTTTCTTATCAAACATTTGAAATATTCTAACTGAGGATTTGTGTTTTTCGACAAAAATCTGTTCTTTCGATAATACATATAGATATTATTTAATTTGGTCCTTGAAAATGGCTACTGTGATGTGGTTGAAACGTCGGGTAATTAAACACATATCATTTGTACTCACACGACTTCCAATTAACAATTAAATGATAATAATTGTACATATATATATATATATATATATATATATATATATATATATATATATATATATATATATATATATATATGAATATATATATATATATATATATATATATATATATATATATATATATATTTATATATATATATATATATATATATATCAATGTTGCTTGACGATTCCCAAGGTGGATTATACGATGGTGAGAATGACTGGGTATCAGATGAAACTACGTTCACAAAAATTGTGGAAAAATGACTTTGTATCAAGTGTCGATGTTATTGAGAAATTAGAAAAAGACATGCCTCATGTAGTACGCGATCCCACGCTCAACATCACACCAACTAGAGGTCATTCATTAATTCATTCCATAACACGATGTACTCAGTGTTCTTCGATTGAAGCACGTATACCCATGGGCCTATAGGCAGTTCATTATATATCCAAGTGGGCCTATGGAATGATTTTTCACTTACTGGATGAAATGTTTGTCAATTGTGTATAGTGTACACTCATACTGTCAATATGTCATCTTTCTATTCACATTGTAAATAAGTACTAAACGTATAATTATTATCACGCTTTTTCGGACAAGTTTTCATAATATTTGACATCTATTGAATATAATACTCTATACATTAGGCTCGATTATAGTCCACGTTCTTGTCCAGATTAATTCATCCCAACAACATCATCTGTTTACTTTACATCTCTCCATATTTTATAGGCACGAATGCATCGACTATTTTCACGGGTATTTAGTTTTACATAATGTGGCACAAGATTGCACAGCTGGGTGGTTTTGGGGTCGCTTACTCATTGGCAGGGTCACCGCCCTCCAACCAACCCTTCTCCTCCTCACGATCAATTAGGTACAATTTATTAGCAATTCATGGTCATTTGTGGAGACCACAAATTGAAATCATTGTGAACACATTCCGTCCATCGTATTTTTCCCATTATGAGTCCAATTACATTCAGAAAATTTTCTGCCGGTAGAAACGTTTCATACCAACGTTTCATTATCAGAAATGATGACTGTGTTCGTATTAAGAGGTGTAATGGTTTTCAAACATACCACCTCTTTGGAGAGTGATTCTGGAAACAAAGTACCTATAATCATATAATGATTCTCTTACCGTCGGTGAAGGTAGTCGCTGATATGGTGGTCACAGTGAGAATCGTGCTTCAAGAAACGTTTCTAGTACCGACCATTAAATTTAATAGTTATGATTATTTTTAATCTTTTTCCTCAAAAACTCCTTGATAGTCTGGTATGGTTGGAATAATGTGATCATTATCAGAAGACCATAAAGATTGATAGAGTCACATTTGGTCAATGAAGATGGTTGAAAATGAAAGATGTAATGATAATAATTGCCTCAGAATACAGTCAAGAATCAACTAGAGATCAAAAATGAATGTAGATTGTGATTCGAACCAACTGTTTTCCTTACAGAACACTCCAGGGAGAGAAATTTGTGATCAAGATCAGCTCGGTGGTGCCATTTGGTATCACAAATTGAGTGACTATGCCAACAAAGTAATGACACCTGCTGCACATCATAATCTTCATGAATATATATCTATATATATATATCTATATATATATATATATATATATATATTTATGTATATTATATATGTATGTATATATATATATATATATATATATATATATATATGGGTTGCCGTAAACTGATCCATCCAGAAACTGGTCCATCTCGTCAACTGGTCCATCTCTATATTATTTTATTAATTATTATATATTTCATGAAAGCAACTGGTCCATCTGGAAACTAGTCCATCTCGCATTTTGATAATATTAATAATTATCGTATTTATACGTCTCGGAAAGTGATCCATCCGGCAACTGGTCCATCAGTACTTAAGTAGAGTACTCCATTTAAGCATTAAATTCCCATTGTTGAGCTATCTATTCGCGCGTGGTATCATTTGAAAGGTAATTTTGCGCACTTTCTGAATATGCACTTCATTTTTCAATCAGAGGACAGTACTGGTAGAAAACAGTAGCTTGATTGGAATATTCGGGAGGAAAAATTGAAAATATCGTGCAACGTTCAAAACACGATATTAGTTTTTGATGACTGGCTATAATGATATTTTTCATTCCTCATGATAGGTATCGAATGAAACTAACATGATAAGTTGATGATATTTGAATTCTGACATTCAAATCACCTGAAAACTGCTCTGAAGATTGAGAAAAACCCCAATTCACAAGGGTGAGTGACATAAATCCAGTTATATTCAAGCCATTGTGAATTTCCAAACTTTTTCTTATATCCCATGACACAGATCAAGCATATGGAAAATTTAAAAAAAAATACCATGTACGCAAAACGTGATTTTTGTAACACACTCCTTGATGAAGAGAGAAACACTCATTTTTTTCTCGAAATAATGTATTCTCCAACATTTTGTGTGTTTTTTTCTGTGGAAGTGTATCGTCTCCGCAATTAATATGGGTGATCCTCTCACACAAACAGGAATGCTCAGTCCACAGTATTTTACCACATTATTCATTTTCCGATAATGCGATATAGGCTTTCCACATCTTATCGGGAGCCCGTTGCGCTTGAATACGCGTACCCAAATTTCGAAATTTTGAATGCGAATTGAGAGTTAATAATTTGCATTGTTCTTCCTTTTTCGGTTCGTTACCTTGGTCCCGTCCGCCCAAGATTTGATCCGGAGGTATATGTTTGATCAACACACAGGAATTATTTGAACAACGATCATGCATCCGAATTCTCCAAAGTTTCCAATTTGTACAATTTTTTTTTCATCGACTATGTGTGAAAATTTCGTTTTCATACAAGAAAATGCCGCAAAAAGATTCGAATTTGATTTCGTGATTTCATCATATTGTTGATTTTTCCGCGTATTTCACACGACCTCAACGTTCTTTAAACATGTATTGAACTATTTTCGAGAAGATTCGAACATTTCAAAAAAAGAGATCGTATTTCACAAAAAGTGGGGAAAGTCTGTCAAAGAGTCAGATGTCAACTTGATTCTCTTGTCTTGGATCAATTTTCCAATTCGTCAAATCCTAATAACTCTCAAATTTGTGACCGGGAAACCACGAATTCATAACTGGTCCTTAATTATACTAGTTCACATATGACGGCCAACTTTCATCACATTTCTATGAATGATTTCAATTCAAAAATATTTTGAGAAATTCATCCAAACGCTACATCCGAACGCTATTTGAACATTGGCGTTACTACCGGGTGGGCCAAGTGGGCAAGTGCCATAGAGGGCACGTATGGGGGCACCAATATGAATTTCTTTAATTCCAGATAGTCCAGTCTAATCAAAGAAATGATAATTTTCAATGTTGAACCTGTATTCACAATTCTTTCAATTCTCTCTCATATATTATCATAATATATAATATTTCGAAGAGATAGAAGATACCCCAATAATTTGAGAAGAAGAGAGTCAAGAAAGTGAAGCATCATTTTGACGAATTAGGCCAACGTCTATAAGTTGATCCCGAAAAGTGCTTCAGAGTTCAAGTGTTCAGGAGGCCTCTTTACATGTTGCCTACCAGCTTGATTGCAGACGTTCGGGATACAAGTTGGCAACGGAAAACTAATCATCGTATCAAAAGACAGTTTTTATTCAATAATCAGCAGTATTCAATACGTGCTTGCTTGAAGAGCTCTAGTTCGTGGTATATTTGAATCCCTTTCAAAATAATCTGAAAATCAACATGCTTATACCTGTTTCCCATTCTTTCTACGATTTTTCAGTGATATAATATGAAAATTAGAATTTTTAATGAACGTAGAGACACAGATATACTCATTGTGGTTTCATTGCATAAAGAATTATCCTGATCGAACTCAACGTTTACCCACCATGTATTGTAAGCCAAAGGTCTGCATTGGCGCTTTTTGTCTAGTTTTGACTGTCCCCTGCAGGGTTCACTCATGGATTGTGAGATGTATAGATCAAGGTTCGAGAGTTTGCGTGAAGTAACAGAAACGTTCAAAGTCTCACATTCAAGTCATCTGACTAAAATCTCAGATGTATAAGTTCTGGGCGATGCAAATACGTTTCGAATCAAATTTGAAAATGATGTATCGCTCGCATTTCCCTCCAACTTCTCGACATGAGATCTGCTTTGCGTAAAGATATCTTGAAAATATCCAGTGTACTATAGCCAACCATGCAAGTTTCCAGGTGTGCTCCGCTCGTGTCCGGTTTTCAACAATACCTGTCACAGTTGCAAGTGCAGGGAGAGGCTGTTTGAAACTGAAGCAGATAATTACGTACCTTTTTAGATCAAAGTCACAAGAAAGACTCAAAGGCTCGACGTCTATTCCATAAATTGAACGGCGACGAGCGAAAATGAATGATTTTGATCAATTAAGTTCAATAGATATTTTCGCGGATCATGAAGCTCGAAGAAAGAATTTCAAGTAGACCACAGGGTGGACTGCTGCATTTTTTCCACCGACGCAAACTTTATTTACTAATTTACATCAGGTTACTTTGAATCGAAGTTGTGATCCACTTGAATATATGTAGGCCTATAACATAGTTTTTAATCGCGCCAAGTAGTTTTACACCGACGCCATAAGATTCTTCAACAAGTTAACATGAAGTGCTTCGTTGAACCCTACAAGCGAGGTATTTCATGAGTACAAACTATCATAGCAATTTTCACAGAGCAGTGTGCTTGACTAAGTATAGGCCTATCACCCAAATTGATGTAATTCATTTAAACGGATTGATTAGGAAATGTGAGAGGGGCACTCTAGGTGATACATACCCAAGGGCACTCCGTATTGAAGTTACGCCACTGTATTTGAATAATCGAATATTCGGAATGTATCGAATCATTGAAACAGAATGAAGAGTCAAAATCAATGCAGAATCAAGATTAGTTGGACTCAATTTTGAATGAATTTAGAGATAAGAAATGTCCGGTGTTGACGATGTTGATGTTGCTAAATCTTATATCATCATCAAATGAAGATTGACCGTATTTTGAAGACAATCATTTTCATCTGTAACTGTCCTGAAAGTTATTGATAAAATCGATCCATTAGGTGGGTAGCCTACTCCAATATCTCTTCTTAATTCTTCACTGTCTGTTTCATCAAAGAGGCAAAAAAATTGCCCCTATAAGAATGATGAAGGTCTGAATATGTATGTTGTGAAATTATTCCATCTTTACACATCTTTTATTTACATTCTTATCTAAATCCCAATATCACGTTCTCAAACACTGTGGTACTATTATTTCTGGATAATATAGTTGAAAGGCATTTCTCCACAACTGTGATGGTAACGTAACTTCGATTTTTCCATAGTGATTTGAATACGAATTCCGCGCGTATTTTCTTCCGTTCTGGTTGGACAAAATTGAAACAAGCCTCGTAGTCGACCAACCACAGGTTGCCGTCGATTAGGCGCGAAAATCTCGGCAAGGATGCATGATATTACATGAACCATGAACTTCTATGATGTTATAATCATCTAGTGAATGAGAGTGTAATAATATGATATAATATTACTGATTTTGTTCAATTTGAATGTGTCAAGTGTAAATGATTGAATATGAGTTTGAATGAAATAAATTCTTCTTTCTCATCATAAATTGTTTTCATAATGACTTTGTATTCATCTCTTGAATTTATCTTGAAATTTGTTTACCAAGATTTTTTTGCAAACACATGTTAAGGGATGTGTCGTTGAGGCTGTGACCAATATATAGCCTAATCGGGTGATTGGTGTAGAAATGAGGAGCGTTTCACATTTCGATGTGTCGGACGGCCGGGTTTTAGCATAGGCCTACCGCTCGGGTGAGCCGGCCAGTGCACGACCGCGCGGACGGGCGCCCAGATCTCAGATAATTTTTTTCACCAGGATTGTTTTGCAAACACATGTTAAGGGATGTGTCGTTGAGGCTGTGACCAATATATAGCCTAATCGGGTGATTGTTGTAGAAATGAGGAGCGTTTCACATTTCGATGTGTCGGACGGCCGGGTTTTAGCATAGGCCTATACCGCTCGGGTGAGCCGGCCAGTGCACGACCGCGCGGACGGGCGCCCAGATCTCAGATAATTTTTTTCACCAGGATTGTTTTGCAAACACATGTTAAGGGATGTGTCGTTGAGGCTGTGACCAATATATAGCCTAATCGGGTGATTGTTGTAGAAATGAGGAGCGTTTCACATTTCGATGTGTCGGACGGCCGGGTTTTAGCATAGGCCTATACCGCTCGGGTGAGCCGGCCAGTGCACGACCGCGCGGACGGGCGCCCAGATCTCAGATAATTTTTTTCACTAGGATTGTTTTGCAAACACATGTTAAGGGATGTGTTGTTGAGGCTGTGACCAATATATAGCCTAATCGGGTGATTGGTGTAGAAATGAGGAGCGTTTCACATTTCGATGTGTCAGACGGCCGGGTTTTAGCATAGGCCTACCGCTCGGGTGAGCCGGCCAGTGCACGACTGCGCGGACGGGCGCCCAGATCTCAGATAATTTTTTTTCTCAAGATTTCTTTGCGACACATGTTAAAGGATGTATCGTTGAAGCTGTGACCCAGTAACAGCCTGATCGGGTGATTGGTACAGAAATGAGGAGCGTTTCACATTTCGATGTGTCGGACGGCCGGGTTTTAGCATAGGCCTACCGCTCGGGCGAGCTGGCCCATCCAGTGGAACCTCTGCCCATCGTTTCCCTGCTTGTATCATTCACTTTGTCATACTCCCATCCAACAAAAAACAACAAAAAACGCGTAGTTGCGGATGCAGAGCCCGTGATGTCCGAGCCTTTGAACCCAAACATTTGTAGATTGGTCTTCTACGATGCCGTCATTTAAAACCACGTGAAAATCAAACTATCCCCTGGTCCGTGGGCTGAGATGGGAAAATCGAATGGAACCGGTCTGTCCTGGCTTCGAAGCGGGCACATACTGACTAAATCATTGTAAAAATATTGTGGAAAATGCCCTCAGCTAAAATACTGACCACGGGCCATAGGATGATGTGATTTTGATGCGATGAACTTGAACTTGGTCACAGCCTCAACGACACATCCCTTAACATGTGTTTGCAAAAAAATCTTGGTGAAAAAAATTATCTGAGATCTGGGCGCCCGTCCGCGCGGTCGTGCACTGCATGGCCGGCTCACCCGAGCGGTAGGCCTATGCTAAAACCCGGCCGTCCGACACATCGAAATGTGAAACGCTCCACATTTCTGTACCGATCACCCGATCAGGCTGTTACTAGGTCAACGATACATCCTTTAACCTGTGTCGCAAAGAAATCTTGGGAAAAAAAATTATCTGAGATCTGGGCGCCCGTCCGCGCGGTCGTGCACTGGCCGGCTCACCCGAGCGGTAGGCCTATGCTAAAACCCGGCCGTCTGACACATCGAAATGTGAAACGCTCCTCATTTCTACACCAATCACCCGATTAGGCTATATATTGGTCACAGCCTCAACAACACATCCCTTAACATGTGTTTGCAAAACAATCCTGGTGAAAAAAATTATCTGAGATCTGGGCGCCCGTCCGCGCGGTCGTGCACTGGCCGGCTCACCCGAGCGGTATAGGCCTATGCTAAAACACGGCCGTCTGACACATCGAAATGTGAAACGCTCCTCATTTCTACACCAATCACCCGATTAGGCTATATATTGGTCACAGCCTCAACGACACATCCCTTAACATGTGATTGCAAAAAAATCTTGGTGAAAAAAATTATTCGTAGTAGTCTGGGCTCCCGCCCGCGCATTCGTGCAATGGCCGGCTCACCCGAGCGGTAGGCCTATGCTAAAGCCCGGCCGTCCGACACATCGAAATGTGAAACGCTCCTCATTTCTGTACCAATCACCCGATCAGGCTGTTACTAGGTTACAGCTTCAACGATACATCCTTTAACATGTGTCGCAAAGAAATCTTGGGAAAAAAAATTATCTGAGATCTGGGCGCCCGTCCGCGCAGTCGTGCACTGTCCGGCTCGCCCGAGCGGTATAGGCCTATGCTAAAACCCGGCCGTCTGACACATCGAAATGTGAAACGCTCCTCATTTCTGTACCAATCACCCGATTGGGCTATAGATTGGTCACAGCCTCAACGACACATCCCTTAACATGTGTTCGCAAAAAAATCATGAAGCATATGTAAATAATAACATGAAACATACATGGCTAAAAGGGTATGGTCCATATTGATTGTAACGTATACATAAAGCATATGTGAATTATATTCATATATTCATGTGTAAGTTTTCTCTCCAATCGTCACCAGAAAAAATTCATGTTTTATAATGTTGAAACTCTTCCTCTAATTGAATTACAACTGCATGGTAGAAGATCACTTATATTCATCGTATGAATCGATCTTATGGCATTCTGGTCATTGCGGGGCTTAACACTTGATCAAAATGACTGTGAATCATAGAGTATGATCTTATGTCGATCATTATCTCGATGTCAGTTGGGAAACAACCAATAGCCAACTTTCATTATGGAATAAAATGAGCTTCTCGAGAAGATCGGTGTACGCGTATTCCAGCGCAACGGGCTCCCGATAAGATGTGGAAAGCCTATATATCGCCTTGTCGGAAAATGAATAATGTGGTAAAATACTGTGGACTGAGCATTCCTGTTTGTGTGAGAGTCTCAGACATATAAATTGCAGAGACGATACACTTCCACAGAAAAAAACACACAAAATGTTGGAGAATACATTATTTCGAGAAAAAAATGAGTGTTTCTCTCTTCATCAAGAAGTGTGTTACAAAAATCACGTTTTGCGTACATGGTATTTTTTTTCAATTTTCCATATGCTTGATCTGTGTCATGGGATATAAGAAAAAAGATGGAAATTCACAATGGCTTGAATATAACTGGATTTATGTCACTCACCCTTGTGAATTGGGGTTTTTCTCAATCTTCAGAGCAGTTTTCAGGTGATTTGAATGTCAGAATTCAAATATCATCAACTTATCATGTCAGTTTCATTCGATACCTATCATGAGGAATGAAAAATATCATTATAGCCAGTCATCAAAAACTAATATCGTGTTTTGAACGTTGCACGATATTTTTAATTTTTCCTCCCGAATATTCCAATCAAGCTACTGTTTTCTACCAGTATTGTCCTCTGATTGAAAAATGGAGTGCATATTCAGAAAGTGCGCAAAATTACCTTTCGAATGATACCACGCGCGAATAGATAGCTCAACAATGGGAATTTAATGCTCAAATGGAGTACTCTACTTAAGTACTGATGGACCAGTTGCCGGATGGATCACTTTCCGAGACGTATAAATACGATTATTATTAATATTATCAAAATGCGAGATGGACTAGTTTCCAGATGGACCAGTTGCTTTCATGAAATATATAATAATTATTAAAATAATATAGAGATGGACTAGTTGACGAGATGGACCAGTTTCTGGATGGATCACTTGACGCATCCCCTATATATATATATATATATATATATATATATATATATATATATATATATATATATGTATATATATATTCATATATATATATATATATATATATATATATATATATATATATATATATATATATATTTATATATATATATATATATATATATATATTTATATATATATGTATGAATATGAATATACAAATAAATATATATGTATATATATATATATATATATATATATATATATATATATATATATATATATATATATATATATATATGTATATATATATATATATATATATATATATATATATATATATATATATATATATATATATATATATATATGTATATATACATATTTGCCTGATTGCTTGAATATCGATATTGTTCCGTTGTTGGGTGTTGTATGCATCCAAGTGTTCAGAAATACGCTCCGCCAACGACTGAAAGTTAGCTTGAAGGTATAACGTGACGACGGTACATAATATTTAGAACAGTTATCAAGTTTTTAAAAGTTATATACATTCTGGTTTCATATAACAATATGATATTCTCTTATTCAAACAGCACGTTACAGTCATAATGCATTCTGACTTACAGACATGACGAAGTTTGTTGAGAGAATTCTGAGACAAAAATACTCGATTTGTGGAGAAAACTTCAAGTATACACCTTGATTTCTGTTGGAAATTATTCATTGAATTTCCAAGAGACAAAGTGAAGCACTGAAACTTTTCCAATGAGCTTGTTCAGTTATTCCCGTGCTGTGTTATTTTGAGGATTAGGGACTAACAACTCAGGAATAATTAAGTGTTTTGGGATATCAGATAATATAAAATAGTCAAAACATGGATTGAAGTAGCATTTTTATGTTCGGATCGATTACGACACATATTTCAAATTCGATTCCATTTCAACAGTCGTGAAGGGCTGAAGCGTGAATGTTTGTTCACTTATTCATTCAAGTGTATTCCATAAGCTCATGATTATTATGGTTCCATCAAGAAACTTTTCAATTATTGTTAGAATTTTTCCTGATGGTCAATTGAGAACAAATTCGTTCCGATTGCAGACTGATATGAATATATGCATGAATCTTGGTATGTATCTCGCAATTGACTCTCCAAATTCACTTGAAAACACGTTTTGGAGACAGATACAAACTTGAAGCAGCATTCAGCAATAACATCGTTCAAATTTCCGTGCTGATAAATCACTCTCTCAGTGGAAACTAAGATGATTATCAATTAAAAGATGAACGATTATTTTCGACATCAATCATTGGATTTTTCATTACGTATGGACCATTCGTTTACTAGAGTTCGTAAATAATTTATATCATAGTTTCAAGATGAAAACCTATAAGGGCTATAGAGTTCTAGCAGCGCTCTAAGAATGAGTAGCGACGACCGTAGTAACTTGAGTTTTCAATGACAAATTTTCCCCCATCGTCAAGTCACTCAAATAAGACGTCTAGAGCATATTTTTAGTGTATGATTAAATTTAATATTTTTAGCTTTGTGGGGGGAAGGTGGTTGGATCATTTTTATAACTCAATTGTACAAAATGCATTGCGTGTTAGATTGTATATATTCTCGATTGAATACTCTGAGTTATACGTCATAGGTTTTGAGAAATTGCGGAATTCATCGTGCTATTCACTCATATGATATTTTTGGTGAAACTTCAACCAACTCTTAGTGCTGAAGAGGAGAGTTGCCTCCCTTTTTTCAGGACTATTAACTCTGTAATTACGATCATTTTTGTTAGATACCGTTCAAGAATTGATGGTTATTGAATCAGTAAACGTTGAGTATGTAATATTCCTATCGTAATTAATGACAGGTAATTGCACTCACTAAGATTTCGTAAAATCATAATATTTTTTCTATGAACTGAGTTTTCATTTTGTCTGACATTTATAACCCATCTGTATAACCTGTCTATATAACCCATGAAGCCATCTGTATATTCTGTGTGTAGCTTGATAACACTGATCAGTTGGTGACACTGAATTCAAAAATGAACGAAATATGTTGAATTATTATATGTGGAATTGTTTACCCATCACTTATATGATATGAGATATTACGTCTACCAGATCACATATCAGATGATTATTCTAGTTCCTTCGTCAAATCATTCATCTAACTCTTCATTGATAATTTTATCCGGGACGAATCAAATTCCGTTCGAAATTTCGAATACTTCTTGAAATGAATCACGACGTGAGTGCGATCAATCAACTCGTGAATTTACATAATTCTGAAAGTGTTCCGAATCGGAGTCCCAATAGTAAATCATGGATATTAAATAATATTCGAGATTATCATCAGTTCCACGACCCATCAGAAAAGTCCAGTCATTTGGAGGTGCAAATGAGCACACGCTATTGAAACAGAGAATTGCTGGTGAGGAAAAAAAAAGGTTCACAAAAAATTCCTGATGAGCGACTCGAACCCAAACCCAATGGTGATATAGTTCCTCATGCGGTGTCATGGTTGGTTTAGCCACGGAGGATTTTGATCCGGGTGTTTTGATTCGAAAATGTATCGGAAACCTTCGATTTCATCAGTTTTTTCACCCCTTATTTTGACTCACCCTATATGAACGTTTATTCTATCTCATCCCGACCCCTCCTCCCCTCCACACACCCACAACACCCCTTCAGGACCAGCACAGCAACCGTTTGACATTCCTGGGCATCGAGAGTTAATTTATCACTTGCCAGTCGACGCAATCAAACCTGAGTTAGTGCCGTGACGTTTGTCGTCTCCCTCGCCTCGTAATGACGGGGTAACCGACGTTGTTTAACGACCTCGACGAGTAGACAAATCGTCCGAATTTACGAGAATGTTTTCATTCTTTTCCTATTTTCATGATGGTTAGGTCACTTGGAGGAAGATTGGAATGAATATGACTACATTGGAAGCAATTGATTTCTTGTGTGAACGGTATTGTTTTGATATTAATTTTTTGAGTTTATACAATATTGATGTGTGAAAATAATGGTATACTATTTTTATATGATCGTGGTAAGAACTTTCATCTTACTCACAAGAAAAAATTCGAGATATGCTTTTTTTGTGTGCACCACACACAGGTCAGACAAAGTAACCAATCGACTTGAAACTTTTTCTGAACATATGGTATTCCAGAAAATGTTGAGCACTATTCTCAGGTCAGTTTTGGTTGGATGTGTTCAACAAAATAATGAAAAAAAATGTGAGATACCCATGGAAGCTCACACTCATATGTATCAATATTTCAAGTTCTCATGATGTGTGAAGGAAAAATTCTCAAAATTTCAATTTCATCCGATTAAAGTGAAATGTCTTTGAATGTCATTTTGTACGTGGCATACAAGTTGGGTGAAATAACTGATCAACTCACATCTTTTTCTGGATATTGGTCAATTGTTGAATCAGAATAGATCCGGAATTGTTTCTGATCGGAATCGGTTGGACAGTCATCTCGGATAAGAATCAGACATTTTGAAAAATTCTCATGAGAAAAGCACTTGGTGGAACTGTCATAATCAAAATTCGAACGTTTGACATGAAACTTTCACAAAGTGTTCATAGAATTCTGATTTTTTTTACTACCAACTCCCGTAAAAATATGACCAACGATATGCATTACAATTATGAAATATAAAATTGTAAAAATAACAAATATATTGAGTTTATAGTTAGTCAATGAGAATCGATTATTAGGTTGCATGAAAAAAGCGTTATTTGATACTTGAATGGAATAATATGAATGAACGGGTGGATGAGCAAAAATTGAAGACTAACTCAAATCAAAGTTTGTATAAATAGCTTCCTAGTATATTTCATGTGAATATTGTGGTCATCCGACGATGCATTTGTTGCGTTTTCCCGGTACGCTCACAATATAATCAATAATTGTTTTTTAACATGATGGTTTTATCTGAATTATCAGCAAATCGATGCATCCTCGTTGAATAATAAATCGATCCAAACAAACATTCGAGAACAATTGAAAAAATCATCGATTGTGGCCCCCATTTGGACCAGAAATTAAAGCCTTCCTACTCGACACAAAACGGATGTGAACAGTCACGATGAAAAATGCTCATCAGCTGGAACTGTACAGCGATTCAATCATTATCACCATTATATCTCAATTAATTGGGATTTTTTAATTCATCATGTTCATGCACACATCACTCTCGACATGAACCATGTTCATTCCATATGTTCATTGTTCAGATACAACATTTTATTCCTATACTAACATTCATGAAATGGTAAGATGTTACCTCATCATTTCTGTATACTTTTATCGAAGATCGAAGAATAGAATGATTTCATCATTATCATTATGAGGTTCGATATGATTCGAAATAATTTCCGATGTTGCATCGTTCAATACAGATGATCAGTTTAATCTAATAATTAGGTTTAAGCCTCTCATTCTGAGAATATATAACACCCATGTATGGAAATCTGAATTCTATTACATTTCTTCGAATCGTAATTCATGGTCTCAAATGTTTAAGTTAATTCTATTCAACATTCCCACATCCATCCCACTCCCACATTCTTTAATTCAATTGGATTTAAAATCCAATGAATTGAATCGAATTATATTCCAGTAACTTTCCTATTTCGATAACCTGTATTTATGTTCTCATCATGTTATTCATTGTCATTTGTTATCTTGTGTCATTTGAATTCACTGCTTGAATAACATCATCATATTCATATATCACTGTTGTTCGCGTCTATTTTGGTAATTTCCATCATTCCGATTATTAATTTTTGTAGTTATTTTCCTCTTGGATACTTTTATACTGATGAATTAATTTTCCTCCTTTCCCACACACAGGCTTCGGCTGATGTGGGTCTTGCTTCAACTTTTGTTATCATTATATTATTATTATCAACATTATCATTTTTTGTGTGACTAATTTAATTGTATATGCCTTTGTTGAGTTGATCAGAATCGAGCATTATTATTGTTTAAATGAAAATCGAATAATTCGCAAATGATTCCAATTTCTCAGGCAACCCAGAAGTGTAATTCATCAAGCTGAACACTTTCGGAACACTTTTCTCAATTTGAAACGTACTGCACATTGTATTGTACATTTTGTTCATCGTAGATTATCAATTTCCAATAAATTGGAATCTCTACATATGTACTGTGCCATCGTCTCCAACAATTGGTCTTGTAAAGTAAACACAAAATGTGAATCATGAATATTTCTATAAAAGAAAGATGTTATCTCCACACAATGATTTCCTACCGGAAACTTCAAGCCCATAACTCTTCCAGATTCTCAAGACAAAATGCAACAATTTCCTTCACTATTGTGTACTTCACATGCATGCATGCCAAATAGCACGAGCTGCATATTGTCGACAAGAAAACAATGCAATTGTGACAAATGTGAGCCAAGATTCTATTATGATTTATTCATTTATGGTAAACTAGATTTTAAAAAGGAAACTCTATTCTGAATCTGTATAATGATTTATTGCATCATCTGAAATAAACCATGAAGAACCAAATTGAGTCTGGTATTTTGAACCGAGTTGATATTTCACAAATTTCACGATACCAAAGAAATTTCGTGTCACTTTTCACCAACATTTGAAACGGATTAAAACAAATAGATGGTGAGTTTCAATTTTCTCCTCTCTGAGAATGGATGTCCGATATTCTTCACAATTGTTTGATGATAAATTGTATTCGGAGTTGAGTAAGAAATTCATCTTCACAAAACCGAATAACACGAAACAGAATTACATAAGTACATATGAAATATAACTTAGTGAAACTGAGAGACTTCCTGAAAAGAGGTAGAATAACACTCTTTTTGATAATCATCAAATGGATACGCTCACAATAATTCTGTTTCTACTTTCATGAGAATTATTATTAAATTATCAAAAATAAATACCAGCATATTCTTGTTTACTTTCTGTGGAAAAGATTTTAATGGGAACACAAATGTTTCCACTCCAACTGAGAAGAACATTATCACATTTCAAACATTGATATAATAGAGTGGTACAAAAAAATTCTTCAATTTTCAGAGTCTTTGGTGAGTGAGGATAATGGAAATGACGGATTGAATAATTATTTGAAAATGATTCATATATTCAAGCTTGGAAACATTTACCAGGGGATACGATTCATTCATACGAAATAAATGGATATTCACAGCGTTTAGCTTCGAAATAATCATTACATATCTCTCATATCAATCAAACGATCTCTAAAAGATATACCATTCATACAGAATGGATTAAAATTCACAGCGTTTTGCTCAAAATTAGAAACAATAATGAAAAATAATTCAACGACATCAATTAACATTTTATTGCAGCAGAAATTAAACCTTAACACTCAACAAATTTTCATGCTATGTAATATAATGCAGCGTGTGCACGTGAATGAACTGCATGCATTCTCGTACTAATAGTAATATTTCATCTCACTCGCTCACTTTCTTGAACATTTATATATAACACACACGAAAGATGGAGGAGCGAACCACCCGTGCGCCAGTGATATATAATAGGAGAAACGGTTGATCGAAATCCTCCTCCACCGTGGCTACCTAGAGGAATATGAGCAGCAGACCTGAAGCAAAGTTTATTTGTCTATTGTGCATGCGATGCAGTTGCCGTGTAATACCAAATTGGCAATCTTGGAATGCTGTACGTAGAGTATTAGACGAGATATGCAGATATATTCGCTTGATGCCCCGTTTTATATTCGCAATAAATAAAAATATGAGTATTTGATGGTATTTTTCTGTAACGTATACAAATTGTGTAGAATGACGTAATATACTTCAAGTTGGGTTTTGTCTGCAACAATAACTGGAATATGTTGTTGGTATCTTGTGAGATGACATAACTCTCAGACTTGGGTTCATTAACTTGAAGAACCTCAATTATGTTTTTGGCTGAATAATGAAGTGGTACCATATCAATCATCAGCTGATTGTTAACATGAATATAACTCATTAATTTAAATTATTGTTCTCAACTTTTTTCTTCAATTTTGATTGTTTCGATATATGATTATTGTATATAAGATATCGTATCGGGATTTTTTTGTGATCAATTTGTCATCCACACTTTAAAGTATTGCCGTTGTATTTATCTGTATTTGTTTCATCACTCTATTCCATTCTCATATCCCACTTTGCGGACAGCCGTTGTTTAAGACTTTCTCTCAATTCAAATGATATTCATCGAATGCTGTGACCGTCGGTTTTAATCGTGATTTTCTAGATTCTTTCATGTTTTCTCATGAATTCACGAGTATATATCTATCATTCCATCAATGAATACTTGGTAGTATTTGATAGAAAAATACATCCAAATTTCCCGAAATTCTACTTCAAAAACAAATCTTCCAACAGAATGATCAGGCATCAATTTATTTGAAAGGTGAATGGAAATGAAATATTCAGAAGAGAATGGTAACAATGATATGTGAATGAAAGTTCCACCTATCTGTACTTTACACAGTAATAATTTTACATTCGTATACAAATGAAAAGGTACGATTTTTATCTGAATATGAGAGAGTTGTGGACTCCGTTTGAATGTATCAGATTAATATTCAACTCTGTCCAATGATCTGAGAAGATTACCGCTTTTCAGCAATTATTATGATTCTGTTATTTCTGTTACTTCGGAATCAATCATGAATCGTTCACTTCTGTTTTTACCAAACAACTCCTTTGGACTCGTCACTTCATCCAGAAATCTAAAATATGAACATTCACAATCAATAATGTTTATTGAGTAGTATGAACAGAAATATAGAATTCCTAGACTGAATAAAATTGAGTCAGTCGTAGCTTAGTCAAGAGTCAGAGTTCTCGGAAAAGTAATCATTTGATTTTTTGAATCATTTAAAATATGGATGAAACTTGAACGAGACGGAGCAGGTCGTTCTTGTAAATCGAAACCAAGAATATTCACTCATTATTCGAAACCATATTTATTTTCATTGATGAAAAAAATTGTGCTGAAATGAGTGACTTTCGACAAATTCTGTCCTTACTCTTACCAACGGAAAAAGAAGGGCGTGCACCAAAATGACAGACACATAACTTCTTGATGATTTTAATGATATTTCGATTATTTAGGACCAGGTTTTACGATGGTTAATTCGATTGCATCTTTCAAAAGCGTCAAATCATCACAACTGTAGCAAGATTAACCACTGACCCGAGTCCTTACAATTCTCCTCTTGATAAATCATCATCCTTTCATGTGCATTAAAGTATGGCATGTACACTTGAATATATAATAAAATGTAAAGCCAGAATTTCAAATGCAATAATAATCAAATAATGATACATTATTTGACCGCTGACTCATTCATTACAATGTATTGATAATATGGGAGCTCGAATTTAGTGCTACCTGTGGAAAAAGGCGTGAGCGTACGTTCAATTTTCACTTTGTTCTAATCCATCTCCATTTGAAACGTGTTCAGTCGATGTTGAAGTTCAGTTGATGTGAAAAAATACGATTCTGATCCTCTAGAAGTATACATATATACGTGTATCCACGAGACAAGAAAATCGCCAAACAACTAATTATATTCACGAATGTTGATTATTACAGAGAAACTTGTTACAGCATACAAATTCCACCTCTTTTAGAAAATGTAGTTGTTTTCATATTCGTGAATATCCTCACGGAAAATTCATTGACCCACAAAATATCACAGTCATACGAATATTACAACAAAGTTTATGTTCATCATTTTGGCAGATATCCTTCTTATTTCAAGTACACATGCATAATCAACAAACTTCATAATTGCTATGTCATACACGACATATAATAACAGTCGCAAGTACACAATAAGTAGGTCAACCGAACTGTGGTGGGTGGTAGATCATTCAACATTGCGATGTGTCACCCCGTACCATGCTATTGCTCCAATATATTACAATATGAAATGCATTAACTGCAGGAGGATGTGATGCAATATAGTGCATGACGTATGCAATATTGCACTCGTCTATGTCATATGACTATAAGTGATATAGGATCATTTGGTGGATGCTGAATGATGTGCCGTATTGAAAAACACTTGGCTTCAGATACTGAAGGGTTGAAAATTTCCCAACTCGCACACAAATGCTTCTGATGAGAATGTAGTACTCTTATTAAATCAGATGCGATGATGATTATGTCAGTCCATGGTTATTCTCTCATCAATTGACCACTAGTGATAGGCGTGGCTAATCGGCAGGGCCACCTTGATCTATACTTCATGTGGAAATTTTAGAGATACTCTGATGGGTCAATGTGAAATTTCCCACATAACAAAGCCCATTTGATTGGATGTCCTGTTTTGTGACGTTTATGGGCGGGTCAATCACTAGTCGTCAATTGGGATTGAAATTCATTTTCATTGTCTTGACCTTATCAACGTGACTATTTCGAAGAGATACATATCAAATGAATATGATTTGATCATGAATACTCATTGGAAATAATTGAATCAAGATTTTGAAAGTCATGATATATGACAAATATAGAATGATATGAATCATAGATATGTGAGAGCTATATAAATGAATTTCAGAACTATCGAGAATATGTGAAATAAATTGAACCATACAGAACGGTTTCATACTTTTTGAAATGAATTGCATGGATACATTGGAAGTCTTCAAGTCAGGTGTGGGATGGCAACTCAAGACACATCTGAGTGATTGATTTGGTTGACACAGACTGCATGATCGCTCATTACCAACTTACCTTATCGTTGTTCGAAATTTTGAATTCAAAATCAAATTATCGTATTATGTAGGCTCTATATAACAGTAGGCCTATGACCTATATATCACTGTTGAAGGGTGAATTAGATTGTCTTCAATGAATTGAAATACTGATATACTTTAATACGATTATTACTCTCACGATAGATTTACCAAAAAATCATGATGCAATTTGCTTAGTCCAAACTTTGGCGAATGATTCCTCTAGCTGTTCTAGATGTTCATTATTCGACCCCATCAACAGCTAGTTGATTTGGAGGTTCAAATAAGCAGGAGAAACTGTGGAATTATGTTTGGATTGATTTACGCTGACAGAGAACCATACCTCAAGTGGTATTCGAACTCACGCTCGACGGTGACTTTGGTTTCTCAAGCGAAGCCCGAGTTGATGAGCTATGGAGAGCACCCTGTTTCTGTATCCATCACAATCTGATATTTGTTCCAATACAAGTTATTGCAGGTGATATGTTTTCTATTCCCAGGCCTACCAAGTGGCGAGGCTATAAGTTTCTTATTATGAATATACGAGTCAGCTGTATTCCGTAGACTTGCGGCTCAGAAACAAAACTTTTTAGTTAGAGTAATCAGCCAAGGTTCAATTCGAAGAGTTATCCGTGGGTGACTGTAGTAAAACCTCATTTCATACGTAATATCAAGGGATTATCAATAGTGTTTTTTAGTGTTTTGTGTTTACTAGTGACCACTCACTGCAGTCGTTTCAGTCTGCTAAAATCCTCTCGTGATTCTAAACTCGACAACATGCTAGCGACGACCGAGGAGGGTAAATAACAGTAAAAGGAGAAACCTGGTGTTAATTCAACATTCAGTATTCGAAGCTGATAGTGGAGCTACGATTGACTGGATCATTTCAAGATACCGATCTTGGTTGCTCAGCTCACGGTTGGAGAATAGCAGATCTCGTTCATTCATGGTGAGTATAATATAATTTATTGTTCATTCATTGATTTCATCCTGAATCATCCTGAATTATTGACATGGAGAACGTTTGTTGAAACGAACGAATGTCATGGAAAAATGTTGAAACACTATATCTAATTTTATATATTTCCATATTTATCTATATTCATACATATAGTTCAGTTTTAGTCTATTATGTTAGTTCACTTAATATTTCTGACGTGTCTTATATTTCATCATGAACTATTTTTAGAATGTAAAAATTGAATTGACAAATAAAGTATTGAAATCAAAATTGAAATATTATCGTGCAGAACTTTGAAAAAAATCAAAATTATAGATTGGAACAGAATATAAGGTATAAAATGAGTAGTTATTTTACTTTCAATAAATGTGTGTGTGTGTGTGTTGATTGTACATACTAACTTGGAGATCCGATTGTATATAACAGAATCGGAACAAGATATGCATAATGTGCTCGATTTATTCATGAATTATTCTATTCTATTCGATCTATTCAGTAATTATAAAATCTTACGGAAATATTCCATGACACGATTCTGCTGTTATCAACTGGCCTCAAAGCTTTGCACGTGAACCGAGAAAAAACAGGAGCAGAAAAAGTTTTTCAATTTGTTATTCACTACAATTGGTGGAAAACTGAGGGATCGTCGTCGAATGGGTCAACGTTTTAGAGACGCTCAAATAGACGACGACGCTGACTGAAGAGTAGTTCAAGTCGTTATCGTTGTTGAAACCGTTTCTTCGGACAGTCGAACAGTTCTGAAGATCAAAGACTCCAGGAAACGGTCAGTTCTTCAAAGAATTGGTGTCGTTTAAAAATGTGAGATGAATCTGTGCGATGTAAGATGAAGACGGAGTCTGCGCGTGACTCGCGATTGAAAAAACCGCCAATTTACATACAATCTTCATGATTGTCTATATTTCAAAGTCTGATAAATCTATTTTTCTACCTCAATGGGTCACACCAACTGCTTTGTAATTTCATCATTTTTTTTCATTGATATCGATTAAAGTTCTGATTTGCAAATCAAACATTAACACATTGTTATAAATGTAATGTAAAATGTAATATTAACATATTCATTGAATTTCATCCAATGCATAATTTACCCCAGGTGATGAATACTTTGTTAAACTTTCGCAGATGACTCGTCTATTTCTAGCTGAAGTATCTTATATTATCATAATTTCTAGAATATCTCGATGATATGCGGGTTGGTGAACACGCCAATTGAAAATTCCATAATTAAACTCTAGTAAAATCAGGTGTCACAAATTTGAAAACATTCGTGTCTTTCATTTACTCTTAATATCAATGCTGGTAATGTCCGGATATATATCACAGTAACGGTTTTTACTTATAATCACTGACAGCACAGTTCTGGTGTTAAAGTTCATTGGTTTTTGATAATTAAAATGGGGAGGTAAGATCGCCCTTGTGGTGCCCCGTCCAAACGATCCCACTTTTCATCCACAGCCGTAATTGAAAAACAATGATTTTGTATCGAGTTTCGATGTTATTGAAAAAAAATAAAAAAATATTCGATTCGATTAATGGAGTTTTTCTATAAAATTCACAAATAACCACCACAAACACAAACGATGACTCATTCTGTTTTATTAGTTCTCTAACTATAGTCATCTTTGTTCATTCATGCATATCTTGAATTCTCGTTAGATTCGGCTGAATGGAAAACAAAACTAACTTATGCTTGTTTGAGTAGGCCTACATGCTTCATGCCGAGTTGGTTATGCTTATATATAATAAACATTGGTTAGTATAAGTTCTCAACTGAATACCAGCTGAATTATATACACATCCTTCGGCTGTGATCACAGGTTCCATAACTTGATATTTCAAGATGGCGAAGATGTTTGAGTGAGATGTTACAACAGTATCTACACGCTTGTTTCGCTCATAGCGTGATACATGTTGTGTCACGCTTGTGTTGATAACCGTCATCACACAATCCTGAGTAACTGGTCATTGACCACCCAATCAAATATGTGGGAATGTTGAATATTATCAAATCAGAATATCAGCTCCGTAGGCCCAGTTTGTGTGATACAGAGATGACGATAGATGATGATGAATCCATTCTATATATAGATTGAAACGATTCAATATATGTATATATATATATATATATATATATATATATATATATATATATATATACATGAATATATATATATATATATATATATATATATATATATATATATATATATATATATATATATATATATATATATATATATATATATTAAATATACATATCCGGATCTATTTTGAACAAAATCTGCTACATTATCCACCTCCTAGAAATAGGTTTGACCTCGTGGAACATTCAATTCACAACTGAATTCACATCGATATGTTATATCAACTTGTTCATATAAAATTCGAATTCGATGCATCGAAAGGAAATCACTCATGTTTGAATATTGTAAATAATCTCTTCTACTCAAAAAAATAGTGATGCCATTGTTATTTCATGTCATTGTCACAACACAACAACAAAAAAACACATATTATCTAAGAGAGGCTTATTATCCTCGCGTTATATAATATACATGGAGTGCAATTTATGTTGTGCACTTCACTCTCGTCTAATATGCGGGCTTAGTGTCTGCGTGACCCATTCAATCCCTCTACTGTACTAAAGACGGCGTGGGTAATGTAGCCAGTGGTGTGTGAGGGGTGGGTGAGAGGGTGGATTTAGGGGTGGTTAGGGTGGTAATGGTGTCATCAAGGTAGACGCCAGGTGGGTCATGGCGGTAGATTCATGGACGTTGACTGGCGTTCACGAGATACATATGTGTGGTCTGAACGAAAAGGATGTTTTCGTTGTAAACAAAGTGTTCCGTTTATTGGATGGATTCGATCGATTTATCTTCAGTTTGGTAGATATAACCCAATGTGCGTACTTGTTTTTTTTTTCATCGCTTTGAGAATGGAGTGACATCATTCGTATACGTTTCCATGGTTGAGGATAATTTGGATATAATCGTATTAGTAGGATTATGTTTCGATTTATTTCGGATATGATTTGTTCTCAAATTGGATTGAGGGATGGAAAAATTATATCATTCTGATTGTTTATTTGTATTCACGATGAAAAGAGGTCATCTACTGAATACATTATAGTGAAAAATTTCGTAATCACAACATTGGACAAATGTGAGAAATGTAGTTGTGTTTTCAACCTTGAATCTTGTGCTGTAAAATTCCAATCTCTCAATATCACATCTGAGAAAGAATAACCATCACATTTGTGTTGCTCTGATCAAATTACGAACTAATGAGATCGACTAGAGGGGGAAAATAACTTTCATTCCTGATTTACAGAAAATATAATTTAAGAAAACAGACTCAGCAGGTTTTTCGTCACTCCCCCTACCGAATGATTACATATTTTCACGTTATCGATATCCGTCGTCTATACCAATTAGGATGAGAACTGGAAGTTGAAGATTGAAGTTTTCAAGATCGAATATACCTGAGAGGCTGGTCTTTATTATAACTGAATCCGTAAAAAAAACGAAATGAGTACAAACGAGAATATTGATGGTACTAACCGGCACTAACGAAGCACTAACACTGATCATCAGAATCTTTGAGGGTGAAAATATATGAGACTCGCGTGAAGTTGTCCATCATCATGAACATCGCGTCATACCAGCGACACCATAGAGTTACTAACGGATTTTTTCATGGAACTATAACAAATGGTAGGAAAATATTATTTTCTGATAGAAGCGGGACCAATCTCACGGATGATTCAATGGAATAAATTTTGCTGAATTCAATCAACGACTCATTTTGATATATTTTATGAATTATCATCATTTTTTTCAACATCATCAATTATGAGTATCAGTAACATAATCTAAACGACAAAAAATTACTTGAATAACATGATTTTGACACTTTTTTATATCAGAAGAAAATAAATATCAACGAATTGAAGATGATTCTGAAACCTCCAATCATTTATCGATACACGTGATAAATTATCCAACGATAAAATATATCACTTGAGTAACATCATCGTCTCTATTCTATTCCATTCAGACGAATAATTATTATCTCTCTCACTATTTACTCTGGTATATACAAGTCTAGCTAGGTCATAGATGTTTCGCGCAACATGCACTGGTATTATTCTGTTTGGCGATCAGCTGTGTGTGGTCGCACTCAAACGAGTGTGATAATATTTGCGGTGATATTGTGCAGACGTGTAGTACATATTGGGGGGGCCCCGGAGTTATCGACCCGGAGCCGCGTGGCCCACCCACCCATTGCCGGAGTCAACCCGGACCCGGATAGTCTGATGTTGCCTGGCAGTTTGCCCGTCCGCCTTCCTTCATAGACACTCTTTCTCTTTCGCACTCTCTCTCTCTCTCTCTTTATTTCTCCATCTCTCCATCTTCTTTCTCTCTCTCTACCTCCTATTTCTCTATCTTTTTTCCTCTATATTTCTCTCTCTCTGTACCTCCATCTCTCTCTCTCTCTCTCTCTCTCTCTCTCTCTCTCTCTCTCTCTCTTACATCACTCTTACTCTCGATCTTCCTCTTGTTCACTCTCTATCTATCACCCTCTTTCTCTTAATTCTTCCATCTTCCTCCGCTCTCTCTAACTTCTCCTCTCTCTCATTTCTCTCTCCTTCTCTTATATCACTCTTCCTCTCGTTTTATATCTCTCTCTCTCTCTCTCTCTCTCTCTCTCTCTAAATATATATATATATATATATATATATATATATATATATATATATATATATATATATATATATATATATATATATATGTATATATATGTATATATATATATATAAATATATATATATATATATATATATATATATATATATATATATATATATATATCCTTCATCCTCTCTCTTCTACTGTTTCTCTATCTCTTCTCTTCTTCTCTCTCTCTCGCTCTCTTTCTCTCTCTCTCTCTCTCTCTCTCTCTCTCTCTTCACACGCGCACACACACGCTTTCTCTCTCCCTCTCTCTCTCCATCGTTCTCACACACACAAACAACGGGTTCAAATCCCGCATATATTGACATATATTATGTTCACGCCTGTCTCTAATATCTCAATACTTCAATTCCAGAACTGGAATCAAATCTCAATCACACCTCAGAAGGATCGATCTAGAATGTCTACTGCTATCGCGTATTCAAAACGTACCCAGGATTGGACCCAAATGGGACGATTTCCTCCATTACTTATACCCTATGGCCTATAGTGACGAACATTGTGGAGAAACCGGGCTCGAATCGAGTGAGTTATTAGAGTCGCTTGCCAACTGTATCATATAATTCTTATTTTATGACCGGGATTGGAACGTAATTATACCTTCCCCGTTGAATATGCACACTTTTCAAAGACAAGAAAGTCTTATGGAGAGAACGTGTTTGAAAGCACTCGCTCCCACACCACATCATGCTTGATATAAGGGGATGGGTGATGCATTGTTCATAATTACTCTAACATATGATGTGAATAAGGAATTATATTTGGTTCTTGATATGAGATGATTTTATATCGAGAAGTATAATTTCCGGTTTCAACTGTTCTGTATTATTTCTTCTTTAATCGTCGTCAATGAGTGGTACTTAAATCATGTGACACTTTCGGGATGATATCTGCTCAGTCGATCATAAGGGTAGCATCTCGGATTAGTAGAGGTGAATTATATGAAAGATTGAAACCGCAAAATGGTTGAAGAAAGTGGTTCATGAATTCATTTGAATAATCATCGGTACATACAGGTACAACAGATGGTCATCTCAAGGGGTACCTACCCACAAAAATTCATATCATTTTTTCATTAATTGATGTATAAATGTTTGAATGGTATATTCAACATTCAAAATGCGTGAAAAAAATCGAAGATTTTGATAAAATTGCACTCGTTGAAAAGTACGTCCAAGTTCAAGTTCATATCGTCGATATCATCTTTGATATACGTGATGGATCAGGAATGAGTAAAAAACTACATGAAACAAATAGACACAAGAAAATAAGACAACATCAACATGGAAATGGGAAGAAGAAAAATTGTATTGTCATTATTTTCTTGATACCGTTACAAAAACGGTAGATGGTCAGCATGGTGATAACAATTGATGTCTTGGTTGAGTGAATCTTCCTCTATTGGATAAACTGACCATCATTAGTATACACATAACCGTTTTGACACGAACAATAATTTCTGTACACTTTCATTTACAACTGAAAAGAAGGTGACTTTTCCCAGTTTTGTATGCCAAGCAAATGGAATAAATTATGATTGACCTGTTCAATCTCAGTTCAGCCCAAAAGTAATAGTTTCACAAACGTATCGATAGAATATCTCGAGAGATAATCCAGTTATATACAAAACGCGATTTGGATGTTGTGTGCCCATTTTCAATGTCAACTGAATCGTAAATAATCGTAGTGGCTTTCCGGATGAAAGTATTGTTGTGAAACTGCTTCACTCCTTGCAGAGAAGTACATTCTAAAATATTGTGAATCCATAGGGAATATTCACAATATTCTCACAAATTATCACACTGGTGGAATTTTTTTGCTCCATGGAGACTGGGGACACTTTAATATATCATATTCAGTTTGTTCGGTTCCAGGTTAAATCTGTTATACTCGTGATATAAATTTTTCCAACAAATTGATCATGGTGAATTCACATGAAAATTACATTCTTCCTTCTGGTTTGATGATGTCTCCGATTACAGTTTGATATCCTTTTTTAATCGGAAAGCAAGCGTAGAAAAAGTCAGAGGTTCACGTTCTAGAGATTCGAAATTATTGAGGATTTTTCTCCCGTTGATAGTATATTACAGGAGCTGGGATAAATTGAATGATGAATATTAGTGAACTATGGAAAATACGATTCGATCACTTTCAAAACTTCTGAAAACTTTCAAATCACTCTCTAGAAATGAGCGGAAGACGGCGAATATGATGAACCTGATACAATATGTTTTTTTTTTAATTTTCTAACAAAGGTGAAGTGAGTTGGTGCCAAAAAAAGAAGATATGGAGGAAGGAGAGGATGGAACAGGCTTGGTCAACTTATTTCCTGGATATCTAGGACCCTAGTATTCCGGTGGAATGTGTTTCACCCCCTGACCCATCAATTCGGAATCTGAGATAGGTTATTATCATTGCATCCAATTTCTTGAAGGTTGCGTCCCAATTCCCAAATCTTTGTTTTTAAAACTTCTGTTATTTGTCGAGAAAGATATGGACAAGAATGAACGAAACGTCACATACATGATACTGGCCAAAATTGTGATATCACTGATGAATATGTTCTGTGTATGATTTGACATTTTGTCAAATAAATTATGTTCGTCGATTGTATTCAACTATTCGAAAGCTGAAAATGCTTCCGAATCATTCATTAATATGCTAGCTAAGATATTTCGAGTATTCATATTCGGTAAAATCTGAATTCAGTCGAATAATTTATCGGTAAACATTGAAGCTTTCATTTCTATTCGGAAAGAAGATGAAAAACCAGAACAATGTACCAAAATTGAGGTGAAAATGTATCACATCTCATCGCAAAATATGCAACTCGAGAAAAACAAAATTTGATTGAATAACTCATACTAAATCGATAATATATAAAAATCGAACTGACATATTTCAGAGATGAAACAAAAATGAATACGCAAAGTTCATTGAAAAAAGATAAGATTCATTCATCGGAGATATCATAGATGGGGATGAGACTTGATGGAATATTGCATAGAGAACATATATGATTCGGAAATGCTGAAAGAAAAACTAGCAGACACATTTGTTACAAAAAATGTTTTAATAATTTTGATGAAAACATAAATGAATCTTCCAGAACTGATTCTCCAGTCGTTCTGACTGAAAATGTTCATGAATTCATACTCAGAGAGAGAGATACTGTAAAACAGCAACAACCATCGGGTTATTAACGCAATTGTCATCAAAAATTGAAAAACAAAAATTTGGCTCAATATGCGTTTGAAAATCATTTGATCCCAGCTATTGATGATGTGGATAATATTACGATTGAGTCAACCTCAAAGCTTCAGAATCTCTGTGCAATTTCATCATCATTGTTGTTGTTGTTCTCTCGTGGTGTATCTA
This sequence comes from Brachyptera risi, assembly GCA_964007535.1. Classification (NCBI taxonomy): domain Eukaryota; kingdom Metazoa; phylum Arthropoda; class Insecta; order Plecoptera; family Taeniopterygidae; genus Brachyptera; species Brachyptera risi. The sequence continues at coordinate 25,246,260 of OZ023336.1, forward strand.
GTACAACGTTTCCACTCTCAACATTACACAATGGTTTATTTAGTCTTCATGAAAATGCAATGTATGTGCTTGCACGTTTTACCGGTCATTTTTTCCATCCCCTACTAGGTCGTACGGTTACAATACACGTGTCAGAACAGATTTACATCCAGGTTGATACTCCATGCCTTATATAGCTTCAGTGACGTAGATTCTTCTGCTTCACAAGTTAGCTGACGATAAAGTTTGATAACGGGGATATTTTCATGATTCTTGGATTGAGTGAGCAAAGGTCAATAACGTGATCTTGAACCTGAATGGCTACTATACTTGATTCATTGTTATTATTAATAAAATCATCATCAATACATATGTGAAATTCTTATTGAAGAATAAAACTCTCACAAACCGAATACAAAAAATGTAGGTTTTAATCATGCTCAAATAATCATTGGAAATTTGTTAAAACGAATGTTGAAAATGTTCACAGTTGGAAAATGTGATACCTTGAATATCATACCCATTATTATTTAACCATAACCATTAACCATTACCACGTCATCATTATTATGATTCATCACGATAGAGGTTTACCTGAGCTCGCAGTCAATGCTTGTTTCTGAAATTCAAATTCAAATATTCCGTACGCACATTTGACGCAAATGTATTCAAACGTCATGCGCAGAATGGGGTGAGCACATTGTGCTGTAGTTTGAGTGCGTATAACATCGGGAAATTCCAATCAAAATGCATTTGATGTGGCTTGATCCACCACTTCATGTAATCGCAACGGTATTCACTTCGGTTATTAAGATAAGAAGTGGATTTTTCTGCAAGGTATTTATATGAATCGAAAGTTGTCCATGATGAATATAGTTCACATGGCGTCTTATTTTATGTGATATTTGTTTGTATTTATTACCAGAATATTAAACTAAGATTGGAGAATAGCAGGAATGAAATTGAAATGTGATATGAAAGTTCTGACTAGAAGCCATAGGGCATCACTCAAAATATATATTTTTATGGATGGTATTAAATATTTCCAGTATTCCATCCGTATACAAATGAAATGTTTTTGTAACAAAAAATATTTGACGAAAAAACAACACCAAGTCACGAAAGATACACATTTCCATATGTCTATGATAAATGTGATGAATTCTCATTCGAGAAAAAGTGACAGAATTTCAACTGAAAATACGAGTATACTCTCACAATATTGCCAGAATTATAGTCATGATATATTTCATTCCGTTACCTCTTTGCAAGAAATCTTCTTCTTTCTTCCGACTGCTTCTCAGATGTTTTTTTTTCTCGTTGGAAATAACTCTGTTTTAGTTTCATTCTGTTACCCGCATAGTGCGTGTTTATGTTCAGTATATCATTCACTCACTGACTCGCCTTCCATCACCCAAACTCACCACCAACCGAAATCTATTTGTTTTCCAAGAGGTTTTCTTCAACTTCAAATTGTTTCTCGTCCTAAAAATGTACGATGCACGTACAAAGAACCACTAGACATACAGGTTCGAATATTGAGATCACTGGAAAATGTATACTCTTGTCATATATAAAATTGAACTGAATTTCATAGAATTAGTACAATCGCATTATTGGTAGAGTGGGTTCACGCATCCAGACCAAAATTCATCTCCTGCTGGAAGATAACTCAAAGATCGAATAAGAAATGACTCAAATATATTTGAAACAATCTCATCATCTGAATTAACATCACTTGCATCAACTTGATTCATCATGATTGAGTCATGATTCCCGATACATTCTGGCTGAAAAATCATTAAATTTCATGAAAAACCATTTGACGTAATGATTTGTATGAACTGATTGCACTTTTTCCTACTAAATTTTGAATATATGATTTGATTTACAGTTCAATAACCTCATAGGCCTACATCATTGAACGTTTTGGTATCATGTTATTTCAAAAATATTTGAGTGAAATCACACACACACACACACACACACACCAGTGGGGGCTCCACAGTATAATTCACTTCAGCGTGGTAATAACTCCAACTCAGTTAATAAGGAGAGAATTTCTGGAATTAGTGCGTTTATATTTGTTATGAGCGGAATGAGAAAGTTTGGGCTGTTAAGTTTCCTACGGTGTGTGTTGTGGAATACATATTATCTCTCGAGATATTAAGATGAAATTATTGTATAAGCCAGGTGAGCTTGGAGATGATGTACACAGTGTACATGACGTGACTTATAAAACGAGAACACTGATAACATGTATACGACAAACTAAATCATGGCAAATTTGTAATAATTCAATCTTACAAACCTGTGAGTTGATCGAATCATCGGGCATTTGTAGGAGCCGGTTCATCAACTTGTGATTGGTGAGTTGCTTATCAATCAGGAGATTGACTTGTCATCACTCTTGAATACGTCATTCATCTGATCAAAGATTGATTATCAATACTCGATCATCAATTGGTGAAACGGAATCTCACCATTCTGAATATTATATCGATACTAATTTTTACTCCTGTTCATCACAAATGGAGGAACAATCAAAGAATATATGAGTTTCGGTTCGAAGGAAGAAGAAGAAAAAAATGGAGAAGATGGTGCAGTGAATGAAGATCATCCGAAGAATATCGATACATTCTTCTCACATCCTTTTGACGATGGTTCGAAATCATTTCTAGAAATCTTATCACACAAAATTGTTCGGCATGGAGAGGTTGATGATATATTGGTGTCAGAGTAAGAGGTGGATGGCAAGAAGGTGTTGTTGTATATGACAAGCTCATTCCAAGAACTCGATCGAACTATTGCACGGAACATATTTTGGCTCTCAATCCGACAATATTGTATACATCCCAGCGTCACATTTGATTTCCATCAGTTGATAATACTGGAGTGGATCTTCGTGATAATCCAAAGAATACTGAGAAGAAAACAGTGAAACCTGTGAATGCGGTGCTAAATATAATATTATCACAAACTGAACTGTAAGTGAAAATATAATCTTCGATTCAATGATTATATATATGCCTCAATTCAATACAAGTGAAGAGAATGGAGGATTGATGTATGAATCAATTGAGTGATCCCAACGAATATATATATATATATATATATATATATATATATATATATATATATATATATACATATATATATATATATATATATATATATATATATATATATATATATATATATATATATATATATGATATATATGTATATATATATATATATATATATATATATATATATATAAAAAAAAATATATATATATATATATATATATATATATATATATATATATATATATATATATATTATATAATATATATGTATATATTTGAAACGATGGATGGGAATGAAAATTTGAAGAGCCTTTTCTTTCATCAGAATCATGTCCTCCATAGGTTCACAATCTTCACCTTTACTGTTCTATCCTGGATATGCACTCATATGATTCCATTGATGGTTCCTGTGTATTCAAAATCAGAATGGAACCTTGACCACAGAAACCACCATTGATAAATACTCTGAGGATGAAAAAAAACTTATGAACCATTTTATCGAAACGTGAAACTGTCTGGTGGATACATCGTTATATTAATTCATTTATTTATCTATGCTCTCTTGTGTATTGTGTTACTGTGTATTCTGACAACCATCATTGAAAATGCAGAGTCGTAGATTATAATATTGGAAATATAGTTATTCAATGGATTTCAAATCAACTTTATGATGAGATTGAATTGCGGAAAAACGAATATTGAGGAAAATTGAATGAATTGGACTGAGGATCGTCATATTCAGAGGTTGGAATTATTGGAATGGTGGAATAAGTATGGAGTTGCGAATCATCTCGAAGATGAGACGTCCATGACCTAAACTTCTCATACAATTCTGACAGGTTGATTTGATGGAGAGAATAGCCAGATTTCCCAATATTGATAATCAATTTCATGAAAGTGGAAGAAACTTTTGAAATTGTGTATCATTATTATCACAATAGTCAACAACAATTTGAGTATACAGATTCGATGGAAGAAAATACTTCTCAATTTGGAAGTATTTCAGTTGAAATATCGATCATGAATAAATTGATCAACTCTGAATGATCGTAATGGTTCGGGGTGATTGCTCTCAGCAATAGCAATATCATCATGTGGAACTTGATTCCAAATAAGTTCCATGAATATGTCCTAATGTATATATATATATATATATATATATATATATATATATATATATATATATAGAGAGAATGACAATTTATTGACGGCTGTCCGCATAGCGGGATACCAAGATGGTACAGCGTAATAGTCAATACAATATAGTACAATGGTTATTTACAAAAGTGATAAAAAATTGAATACAGAAAAATCCTGAAATATTATAAAACTAACTTAATTGAGGGTAGATAACAAAAGTATGAAAAAAATATGAAAATGGAACAAGGTAATAGAAAAAGAAGGTATTATTAATATTATTAAAATGATTGAAATTATTTGAAAGAATATAAATGGTGCTGTAAAAGACCTACCGAATCTATCAAAACTGAGTTTACAATATTTCTTAATAATACCTTCTTTGGGATTTTTTGATTATCAAGAAAAGTGCATAAAAATTGAGGAATGGTGCCGCGAGCTCCCACCATCAATCCCACTACATCCCAGTACTTCGCATCAATGTGGTATTTATATATATATATATATATATATATATATATATATGTATATATATATATATATATATATATATATATATATATATATATATATATATATATATACTTATATATATATATATATATATATATATATATATATATATATATATATATATATATATATATATATATATATGTCATAAAACAACTGAGGAACAGAAGAATTTTCATGACAATTGATTGCCCCACGCAGGAAAACCTGTGGAAGTTGTGTCTGTGTGTCGTTGTACTTCTCTGAAAGATAAATCTGGTCGTTAATTGATTCATGACTGAGGTAAACTGAAACCATTCGAACAGGATTCACGAACAATGCAAGTTTCGAAGGATCGTGTCAGAAACCCATACACAAGTCATTATACTGTATACATTCTAAATATCATTCCAAGTATGTGATTGTTCCATTTTTATTCCTGTAGCATTTGTACATTTCAATTCCATATTCGACTAAATTTTTTCTATTTTGTGTCTATGAATTATTAGTTTTCAATTATGCACTCCAATTTTAAACTTTTGAAAACAAACTCAACATTAAACAATGGTTTCGGTATGTAGAATAATAAACGAATTCATTCTAAAAATAATCAACTCGTTCCGAATTTCATGTTAGACCTCTTGATAAAACCCATGCAAACTCATGATATCACTGTTTGTCTGCTGTCTGCTCGTTTATTGTGAGGCGAGACGTTTTTATTGGGGGAATACTCAAGCATAATATGACATTGACGTAAGTGGAGGTGCCGTGAGGAAAATAATTTCCAAACATTTTCCGAGAGTCAACTTCATACTTGTTGTCTGTCCTTCAAAGTAAATGTCTTCATCTTATCGGCACGAATTCATCATGATAATTTTCATGCGTATAACATTAACATGAGTGGAGGTGCCATGATTTAATTCTGTCTTTGTTTCCGAGAAAACTTGTGGTTATATTTCTGTCTAACACAGATTTTCATAATTGCATCACCTCATTCTATATTCTTCAATTGATTTGAGAAAACTGCAACACATCAGAATCAAATGAATTCGTTGATTTGAGAGATTTTGAAAACATGTCTTCCAATCGATTATTAATTTCATCAATTTTCATGTAGGTAATTTCAAAACAAGACTCACAATTGTTTCAATGGATGTATTGAACGTATTGTTCGTGAGGTGATCAAATCATGTCGCTTGAGAAATATGACTCCGAAGAAATTTCTTCCAGCGCGAGATAGTAGAACAAAATGAAAAAAGTGGATCTCAATTTTTTTCTTGGGAATTTTCCACCAGATTTTCATCTGCCTTGATGTAATTCCTCATTCAAACACTCAAACTGATCGAACACTTATATGATTATTCTTTCACTCTCATACAGATACTCAGGCATGCTAGCTATGCTCCAATATCCTGAAATTAACAGTTCACTTCGTAATTCACATTTTGTACATACATTTTTCATTGATTAATATCTGGAAATTGTCACAATACATCTAGGCTGAGAATGTCAACGTCGTTGTGAGTTTAGAATTAGGCTGGAAATGATTGCTCCAATCACATCGATGAAACAAATAATCTCATACATTGTTTCAATGGCAATGAATGTGAAAATAATGATTAAAAACAGGAACTCCAGCGTATTTTCGATTGGGTCTCGCAACGACAATTATTCAAGCAGCATATTGAGAGGGCAGCATATATGATATGGTCAGATATAAAATATGTTGAGAATCTCATCCATGGATCACGACAGAATAACATTGATTCCATAAGAACATGTCACCAGCACAGTAGCTGAGTGGTTAGCGCACTTGCTTCGTGATCCGGGAGGTGAAGGGACATATCGGACCCGGTTCGATCCCCGCCACCGTCCATCTTTACAGGTGTTTTTCGTGGTTTCCCTCTGTAGTCTAGGCTAATGCCGGGATGGTTCCTATAATATAGGCCACGTCCGCTTCCTTCCCACTATCATTCCCACTACCCATAAAAAAAAACTTCATCTCATCATCCCATCATCTCATTAATCATTCATCCGACGCCAATAGATCTTAGTAATCATTACAGTGCGTCGTTAAAACCCAATATAAAAAAAGAACACGTCACCAGAAAGTCAGAATGAGACCACTGACGCAATGCATTAACTGGAATAACGAATCCTGAATAACTGGAATAACTGAATAACGAATCCAATCCTGAATAACGCACTTGAACTTGATTGTATATAATCTCAAGAATGTTATCAATGAAATGAGAATTGGTTCAAAAGATCGACACATTTGCCTCAGCTGACCATAATATCGACACACTTCCTGAACGTTCTCACCACAAACCAGTGGATTATTGAGGCAAGACAAGACAGGAGTGCAATATTTCCCTTATTTCACTCAAGTCACAAAAGATACTCGAGTGTCTTTAATCTACTCAATTATGTACCCTATCCAGATTATCTCCAAAATGCCGTTATTTCTTTTCTTTTTTCTATGAAGAGGTTCGAGGAATGATATTCACTCCACACAAATTGATTGAATTATTTCCCTCATCCATTGATTGCCGTCAAAATTCCTGCACTTTGATTTTTGCTCCGTAAAAATGTCCACAACATCACGACCCTGAATTTTCCTGCTCTCTCTGGTTCGATTGATTATTCATGAGTGTTATAATCATTATTATTATGAATTCATGATTTCATATAACTTATACTATTTATACCAGATTATTTATAAATATCGATAATGAAATGATTTGAAAATTGAATTGAATTGATAAGATTATTTCCATACTCAGTCTCCTGTTCAAAGTACAGAATATGCATATTTGAAGAAATAATTTTGATTTTGGCAAAAAAGCCAGACTCAGCGCCCTCCCCCTTCTCCGAGGGAGAGGGGCCTCTGCCCCTTCAATCGTGAGCCCTATGTGCCACTGCAACACCGATATCCACATCACTACTTCACTCAGAGCTTCAGCTCGACAAAATACCAACACACTCCCTGATCAACTCGATCTCATACCATCACGTTCCCAGTTTATTTGTACACAACTATCCCTGAAGCAACATCTTACAACGTGGGAGGGATTTAGATGGAATAGTAGAGAATGTAATTTAAATGACGGGCACAATTCTCAGGCAACCCGAGGGGATGCTCAGGTAGTTAGGGGGCGAAGAGGGTGAGGTGATGAGGAGGAAGGAGCAGGGTGGAGATGCCGAGGTGGAGGTTGAATCAACAACAACACGAGTGGAGATATAGAGCAATTATACGAGCTAGACATAAGACGTTGTTGAAGGAGGGACTTACATTACCTATTGGAATGTTGAGTCTGGGGAATGTTTGCTTATGTATATATATATATATATATATATATATATATATATATATATATATATATATATATATATATTTATTGATACATAAGGACTCTGCCTTTGTGTTTATGGTTGCCATATGACACATAATAACAATGTATCACCATTTTAAAAAATTAGAATCAGAGAAAATATCAGAAATATACAACACAATGAGTATAAAAAAATGTGAAATCAAATGTAATAACATATTAGGAAATTAAAATTACAGAAACTTTCGGAAATGTACAACACAATAACTTTGAAAACATGTTCACGGTCTCATAGAACGTGGAAGTTTGACGCGTATTAGCTTATCTCAAGAGCTGTGTTAGAATTTCATGATAACTACAATGAACAAATACAAATACTGGACATGTTCCCTTGATATTCAGCACCACCGGTGAATATGAACCAAACACAATACTCATTCTCTTGAAGTCCTTATCCCATATATATATATATATTTCTTTTTTTTTCAATTATATATATATATATATATATATATATATATATATATATATATATATATATATATATATATATATATATATATAACTATATATATATATATATATATATATATATATATATATATATATATATATATATATATATATATATATATATAACTATATATATATATATATATTTATATATATATATATATATATATATATATATATATATATATATATATATATATATATATAGATATGAATCATGATATAAGAAATGAGAGATAGTGGGGAAGAGAGCGAAAAGATGAAGATTGTGATGTTATATATAGATGCATGATAATTTGGTTGGACTCCTTTTTCGTTCCATATATTTCTGGTTCAAGAATGTTTTCTGAATATGAATAAAACCACCCTCGATATCGTAAACTCTGCTGTGTATGAGCCCGATGCATCATATCCCATTGGACCGTTGTCAGCCTATTGGGAAAGAACGATTTTTTCCTGGGCAAGGATGAATGTAAAGAAAATACATGGGCCATTTATCAAAATGCGGCAGAACCATAGATCAACCAAAATCCGCTCAACCAATTCCAATAGATGTCTGTTATGTATACTGAGGATATTCTAAGATATAGTTTAGTTAACTCATTTCATGAGTCAACATCTTCGATGTATTATGAGAGGTCGATACTATAGGATTGAACTCACAGGAGAGAATGGGGATGAAGAATAATTTTGAGAACCAGCAAAATGCCATTATACATTTGGATTCGTCGAAAATAAAGGATAAGACACTGCATATGAAAAAATCAGCATCATAATCACTCCTCAACACTTCACTCATTCATGTACCCATGTTCCAAAGCTCAGTCTCAATTGGAATAGAAGATACATCGAATAATGGATCGATTATTTGTCAGGATATAGAATCAAAGTCATCATTTCATTATTTTTTTCGAAATTTAATGACACAAAAATGTGTACATTTGGATACATTGCGGATGTGGTTGACGGGAGTGTGATGGAATACGAATGTTTATTATGACGGTATAGAATATCACAGAGACTGGTGGGCCAGTGGGTGGCCCGCTGACTCTCATTCAGGAGTCCGGGAACCTACGTCCTTGATATTGATGATTGGTATACTACATTACTTGGTCCAAACTCAATATAAGTGAATAAAAGATGTGCATATGTTGGATTTTGTCTCTTCTTTCTATCACTTTCCAGATTTCTCAACATTTCTATCCATTCACCATTCGCATCGAAACCAATTGAAACCCGGCTCCTCCACGGATATTTCAGGTAAACTTATGATTTGTGAATGATAGAATGACTTTGATGATGAATATATATATATATATATATATATATATATATATATATATATATAAATATATATATATATATATATATATCTACCCAAGACTAGTGTGATTGGCAGTGGAGATTGCCAGACGTCTACGTAATCTAAACAAAAGGGATGACGGGAAGAGTTTACCTGCTGCTTGGAAACCAATTCTTTCCATCATCAATATAAGGAACACAAATTATGAAAATGGTACACTTGGTGTAGTCAGCCACCTGATACTTCTACCTCAGAATCATCCAGAGAGGAAGAGGAGAGCAGTGGTATGAAAACAAGAAGCCAGTTAAAGAAAAATAATTTTCAGTAACTTTGTATTCGATCATGAGCCTGTTGGAGTTGAATTTTTATGCCTTCTTCACCTTACAACATTTGCGTTTTTTCTTTTCTTCCAATTTTTTTCTCTTAATTTTGATTTTCTTTTTTTTTCTTGTCATTATTCATGAATCATCATCAACATTTTGATAATGACCACAGTAAGGGGGTCGAAACGTTGGTGGGAAAATAAATCTACTAAAGAACATGGTATTTCCGAAAATAATTGTATTCCCCATATATATATATATATATATATATATATATATATATATATATATATATATATATGAATATATATATATATATATATATATATATATATATATATATATATATATATATATATATATATATATATATATATAGTGTGGATTAATATAATGATCATGATCATGAATATGATACATATTAGATATTTGTAATCGAATATTCAATTTGATATCAGTACCATCTGTAGCTCAGATTCGGGCAGAAAATTGTAAGTGTTTTGCACACGATAGCTGTACACCAAACAAGTCAATCGACTCTCAGATTCCACTTGACTCAGTGGAAGTTACGTTTCTTTAAATAATACGTTCTTTTTCTCACATATTGTTACTAAACACACATCATATTCCGCTAGTAACTGAACCACAATTTCTCATTTTCGTTCTATCATATTCAGTGTACCAAATCGGATGGATTTTATCCTCCCACCATATTCAAATAACCACCTAGCAGGAGTCTTCTCTCCCACTCAGACCTTTACTTATATACTTATTCCGAAAAACTTCCTCCATATTTACTGTGCGTTACTTATTCACTGTGATTTAAGATGCACCAAAGTTAGAAACCACTATACACTATTGACTCTACTTTACGCCCTCCTGGTTATTTCGAACTGAAATGTTTGGTCTGAATATACTCATATTATTTATCAGTGACATGTTGTATAAATATTAGGGGTTGTTTGGTCACGGGTCGATAAACATGCGTATATATATATATATATATATATATATATATATCTGTGTGTAAAGAACTGCGTGATGCAGGTTTATTTACTGTGAAAAGAGTGACGTTTCGCAAGGGGCAAGCTATAGCATTTGTCGGCTGTTTATATGAGGGGTATAATATGTGAGTGTTGATAGATTCCTGCGTGGTGAGTTGCCAGGAACTTAGAGATGTGATGATTGAAAACGAATATTTTGCATCATGGACACGATGTAAAAAAAATCCCGTTATTAGTGACTTGCAGATAGATTTTCAGAGCCAATGTGTAAGGAGGAAGAGCTGTGCTTTTTGAAGCGTTTCATAATCGAGTGTTCTTGTGATTTTTTTTGTGGCATGGTGGGCAAAACTGGAAACTTGAGAGTTTCAAAAATCTCCACTGTTCGATGATATAAGATTTGAAAATATCAACCAAATTTCAATTATTTGGGATTATTTTAGATTAGAGATTTGAAAACTTTGTGAGCTCGTTCAGAGTCATTCATCATCACTTTATTCGATTCATATCAGCATATATATATATATATATATATATATATATATATATATATATATATATATATATATATATATATATATATATATATATATATATATATATATATCAATTCACATATTCGATGAAATAAGCTTGTGATGATTCTCACCAGTTATTTTCTCATGGTTGGCAGAAGAGTCGGGAAACAAATACAATTGACTGGATGATTTTTTCGGATATTGATATTATTCCAGAATGGATTCGGATAGTTTTTGAGCCAAATAGTCCGCCTTTTTTCGAAAATCATACTGAAAATGGAGAATCTTGACGACTCATTAAGTGAGACATCATCTTTCAATTTCGAAGCCGATCTGAAGTAAAATTTCAGAGAATTTCATAACTTTTTTAATGCATGTCTCAACCAACTTTGGAGTTTTTAAACTGCTTTCTTGCAGAAGTGAGTGTGAATTCACAATAATCAACTTGTCATTCACGAGAAAACGAAGGTACCAACACCGATCTACATTATTCTGAGGGACAGGACCATATAACCCCGTTTCCCCATTCTATGTTCCGATGAACTCTGTTAGTCGACGTTCTGCTAACGTCTGCTTCAATATTTGTGATAAACAATATTGAGAGAAGAAATTGAATCAAACATCGAATAAGAGATAAATGTGAACATGGAGACAACACAGCTTTCGTATGATTCAAGAAAAAGATCGAATCAAGGTGTGTAGATGATTGTATGCTTTAAATAGAGAGACTGTAATTTTTCTATGTACTCTGTCATACCAATATCGTGTTTGTTATTGAATTTCTTCATGCTCTTACATTGAGTTCGGATCAATTTGTGGTCATTCCCCGAAGAAGTTCATGAAGATCCAAATATCCATAGACAAATCTTGACTGTCGTGATCCATAGAAAGAATCATGATGGAAAACTCAGCCGGTGGGAAAGATATCGAAATCTTCAGATATAAATGAGCTGCGGAAACCGTTTCAACTATTGAAATTTTTTATTTACACCATAATTTTAATGAATCATTATTAAGAAACAAGTTTCGTTCTGTTCTGATTGTTCGAATTTGTATACACTACCTGGTTATCTTTATTTCCAATCGTTTGTGGGCCTCAAAATATATAAGGTTTCAATAATCATTTTTGCATTGGTTATCTCACAATGTTTTCACATATAGTCTTCTTGATTGTCTTCATTACTATTCCAAATATTTCTCCTGGATTGCTGATGAAGATGAGATCAGTACAATAAACCGAAATGTGTGCTATTGATTCTGATGAATAACAAGTTTTTTTTCGAAATTCCCTTCTTATAGAAATGTCATACCGGCAAGGGTAGCTGAGTGGTTAACGCACTTGCTCCATGTGACCCGGGAGGAAGTGGGCATGTCGGACCTGGTTCGATCCTCGCTACCATCCATCTTTACAGGGGTTCCTCGTGGTTTCCCTCTGTAGTCTAGGCTAATGCCGGGATGGTTCTCACAATATAGGCCACGACCGATTCCTTTCCAATATCCTTCCTATTACCCATGAAAACCTCCATCTCATCATCCCATCATCTAATTTTTCATTCATCCGACGCCAATAGATCTTAGTCTTCCCATGTCTTCCCAAAAGTTAATCCCATGTGAGCAGTTCTGTGATCATTTTTCCAGCATTGAACTATCATTCATCTCTTTATTTTATCTAATTCATCCGAATTCTTTTTCTCACCCATGTGAGATGGATAACATCCTATACATTCCGACCAAACAATTTTTCGATATATTGAAGTGGTTATCTCTCAAACAAATTCCATTCTGATATATAATAGATTCTCTTCAACACCCTACTCTTATCAACCAATTCCATCCCAATTTATTCTCAACTTACATCCACAAGAATAACTTTCCTGATTATCAATGATGAACGATCACACTGAAATGATGAAGTTTCAATTTATATGATTCAAGAATAAAACATGGGCTCACACATCTTGACTTTGGTATGTAACACCTCATCAAAGAAAAAAAAAAAAAAATATATATATATATATATATATATATATATATATATATATAAATATATTATTTGAGAAATCATACGTTTTTGGAGGAATCAATCATGACTTCCCTCTTGACCCATTTATACTAAGTTCAACCATACACTTCACTGATGGATCAAATCTATTGGCGTCGGTGAACGCTATATGAGATGATGGAATGATTAGATGAAAGGTGATTCCATCAATTGTTTCTGGATAGCTGGAAGGAGTCGGTCGTGGCCTGTTGTCGAAGAACCATTCCAGCATTGACCTGGATGACATGGAAAAACCACGGAAAAACCTGTCAGAATAGTCGACCGTGGCGGAAATCGAGCCCTTGTCTCCTGAATGACGGTTCAGTGTATCAACCACTCGGCCACACGTCTCAGTATTACTCCCATCATCCAACAATGTCTCATATAGTGCTTTTTCCTCTAAACGCAGAATATGTGATGTCACAAACTTCAGTCTTGGTCGGTCACAGTTTCAGCTTGACACAATAACTTCAAGGTTATTTTCAAACCTTTGTGAGATTAAGAGCCCGCATCTTAGACAGATTTACAGGGTGCACTTCCGCCACAAATATCTCAAGAACCACAAACATTACGGACTTACAGTAAAATGCAATGAATAAACAATACCCTCACAATTAGTTATGCCTAATCGAAAATTGAAGAATAATTTCATTATGGAGCAATAATTGAATCACAATGTGCCTAATTTGATGTTTTTCATTGCTTAATTCCCGGTTACCGAATGATAGTAGACATAAATTACAAACGCACATCCTCAAGTTCAACTTTGCTTATCAATATTAGAAATTCTGATTCGTTTTTCATTCCACAGTTTTCTCAATTTCCTTGGCCAAAATGTGTAATGTAACTAGATTTTGTCCAAATTATAAAATGAAAAACTCCCCCATCTAGCGGTAGTTACTGGAACTCTTCTAATATTGTCCTTTTTCCACTTTTTAACCCACAATCAAACTTTTAAACGCACATCGAACTTGGGTAGAGCATTTCGAAGAGAAACATGCTCAGCTAAGATGCGGGCTCTTAACTCATTTGTATTAGTGTTGCACTACATTATATTTGACTTCTTGACTTAGTTTCTATCGACTTATTGAATTAGAAAGTTATCCGTACTCAGAAAGAAGTACAATATAAAGTGCATGTTCACAAAGTTTCATTACATTTCTCATCCGATACAATATAATCAGTGTTCGAATTCAGAATAGAGTTCTTGATTACTTTCTGATACATTATTATGATCCGATAGGATTCCACGGTGGAGTAAGAATCGAATGTATCTCGTAAAAACTATCTTATATCAAAATTGTATTCCATACGATAACATGATATGCATATATACTGGGAACTATTCTATCCTATATTGAATTACCCACAGAAAGTCTCTGGTCTGTATTCAAATGGAATACCTCTCTTCACAATCTTCAATTCATCCTCCTCAGTGTATGCACTATAATCACCTATTCATCTTGCATTTAGCCCACACAGGGGACTACTGGTCAGTGGAACGTCCTAAAATTAACTTAATTTTCACCACCATTCATCGCACGATGTTCATTCCACGTCTGTTTCTCGCTCTCTCTATCTCTCTTCCTTGTCATCTGTATTCCACTGGGTTTATCTGCACCTGACAGTCAACGGACCACCCACTCATAACCTACTCCCAAACACCTCTCTCTCTCTCCCTCAAACCACACCCTCGAAACTTGTCTCTCAATAAACCTAGTAAGCCACCTTCTCTATATACATTATCAAGTAATATAAGGGTCTGTGAAAGTAAAGATGTTCTCTCTCTCTCTCTCTCTTCATCCTTCCACCCTACTCACCCTTATAAACTAATCTCACCTTCTGAGATGAGATTCGTGCCCCTTGGGCAACAATTACAACACCTTGAGATGAGAATACGCTTTGATACAGAAGATGAATGTTGAGAACGGTCAATCGTTTGTATTGTGTGATAGAGGGAGACAGCCAATCGAGGCGTCAGTATCATAGGATGCTACTGTCAATTGATGGTCCGGGTATTGTATTTGTATGTTTGCGTGACACGATTGGGAAGTAATGAAAGGTGGCGCTGTGAAAAAATATGTGACAAAGATTGGAAGTAATCTTTCAGTGTCATCAACATTGATACACACTATTGTGTTCATTTGATGATGAATTTGATTTTCATCAATATGTTTGTCCCTCTGTTGAATAAAAATGTAATTGTGTGTTTCGAATATATATATGATGATTTTCATTATTCCATCAAGGTGGTTTCCACATATCAGATTGTGATGATATTATCACATCATTCGTTGATGTTCCGTTAGTACCTGTTAGTACAGTGAAAATACTCGTGTTTGAAAAGCACTAACGACTGATGGAATAATATTATCATGTTTCGAAGGAGAATTACCGGAAATGATGCTGCATACGTTTCGACCACAACACGAAGAATATTCTCAAGATATCAGAAACGTATGAAAAAGAACGGTCTTCGAAGAAAGTGAGAAGAAACATCCTACAGAATTTGTTCTCGTCGGCCGTCATTCGGACCGTGCTTTTTTGTGTTTCCTCAGTCGTAGTGAGAACCAGAATTGTTCTGTACTTACTTATCTTTCTCGAAAAACGTTGAAAAACATAACGATCGAAGCTTTCCATCACATTGAGATATATTTTTCCAAATGATGTATTTCAATTTGTCGTTATCTTATCTCATTTGATGTCCTTCAAATTATATCTTGATCGTTCTCAAATATCAATGAATAATATATTAATACATGCCGAACAAACCAAAGCAATGATAGGGTAGTGATTGAAAGATATGTAGAAGAGATGTCCGCAGGTTTTCGTTTTTGATAAGGACAGGGATTGAATGGAATGATTTGGAGGAGTACATAGTAAAAGAAGCGAGTTTGGGTTTATTCAAGAGAAGGGTTGTGGAATGTGAGAGTGAAAAAGAGGGGATACTAATGAATTAAGTTTTTGTGAAATCTGATGGGAACAGTATTTTCAATATTGGAACATCATCAAATTCATACTTTTTGAACAAGATGGTACGGTATATTCTAATCCTTGTGTATATAGTAAATTCTAATTCATTCAAATTGCAATTTGGTTGACTGGTTGGCTACTACATCGCTTTGTAGCTCCACCGTCGTCCAACCGGAAGCGGAACTTGTCACTAACATCATTCGAATTTCGTGCGCATGCATGTCATGTGATCAAACCGTTCACTGTTATCTTGTTAATGTGGGAGAGTGGTGGAACGGGGGTGAGGGGGGGAGGGAGGTGAAGCCGAAGAGGAAATTGCAATGTTAGATTCACTGCCCCTTCTCAGTTTGGTTATGAAGTGGAAATTGGGTGTGAAATCACTACACATTCAAATTCGTACTAATTAACCTATTTTCATATTCAACCCGTTGCCATTCATATGAGAAAGGTATAGTCTGCACCAGTCGAGTCGAAATGTATTCTAGAAATACAACTAGCAACTGGTTATAATTCGATTTTGGACATGTGGACGACATCGACCAATTTATTCGAGAGTATGGAATAATGGTGACATAGGGAGATGAATTCTTTCTTGGAAAAATATCAATTTCTGCATGAAGTGACATATCGTGAGTCACGTTTTGAACATCACTCTGCACCAATCATAAGACACTTATTTTGATTGATTGACATCTTAAAAAAAATAGATCATACGGTCAGATGTATTCAATATAATTCACAGTAGGCCTATATCAACAAAGTATTGAGCAACCCATGTTGAAGGATATCAAAGCACTGAAACTAGATTTCAACGAATGATGACAATATTTATCACTAGTCAAACGCGAAATATGCGTTGTAAGATGAGCGAGATATCTGAATGAGGTATACAAAGTAGTTCTACCCTTGCTACTTTATCGACTCTGGTATTCTACACACCTTGATATCTGAATAAGCTATTAAAGTCGTTAAAGTAGTTCTACTCTTGCCACTTCATTGACTCTGGTATTCTACACACCTTGACGCATATGAAAAATACTTCATTGTTGGTCAACTCTTGAATCTAGAAAGCAGTGAATCTCGACAACTTAATTCTGTCACAATTTTTATGATATATTTTATGAATATTATCAGTCATTTTATTTTTTTTTCTTCAAAACGACTGATCAGAATTGCTTAAAAATTGTACGAATGTGTAAAATCCATGTATACACATTCAGAGAGAATTTCATTCCATTTGAAGAGATTTTATTTTTCAACATTTTCCGCCCAGCCAAATCTTATGGGGTTTTTAGAAACTTTGAGATGATGATTCTCAAAATCGGTCTGACCGATTCATACCAAAAACTATACAGTTCTAAGTTGGATGAGTTTGCGTGTACAAAAAAGTTTCATGTTGATCAGTCAACCCTTGCGACCTGTGGAGTGCTTACAAAAAAACAAAAAAAAACACACACAGACAAAGCCCTATAAGAGTGGGATGGAGACTTCGCTACGCTCATCAACAACAATTTTCTTGGAAAATGCCAGAAATCTTCATCTCAACTTCACCAATCTGAATATTTGCGATGTCCTCAGAAGTCAGCCGTTTGTCCGAGTCGTGACGTAGACATTACTCGATTTTTTTGATGCCCGGTGATGAAAAACAAATCGGTAATCTCTACGTCATGATTTGTGGTCTTCGGAAGAAAAAAAATGGTGTGAATTTTCAAATCGAGACGATGATCTCTCAGTTTTTCTCCGATATTGGGGAATAAATATCGTAATCATCCACTGAGATCTGGTTTGACGGTTGTGTTGTTCTTCAATGTTGTTATGGCACATTCATCTAAAACCGACATTGACTTGAAGCAGATAGAAAATATTCATCCAACGTAGTTCTATAGAGGAAAACGTTGATACAAAAATACAACTTCGTAACCTTCAGATCATTCAACCCCCTCCCCCCTCTCTCGTCGGTTTGTCACATTATCTTCATTCACATAACGAAACGTTGAGTTTTATTTACTTTCATTTGTTGTGACGTAATTACCCATGTTAGCATAGAGCTGGTGCAATATACGAGTCGGAAACGGTTTGAACAACTACAAATAAAATGTTCTCATTTGCTTTCATTATTATTATTATCTCGTGTTTTGACAAACTCGAAAATTAATTCTGAATAAACTGAGCTTCGTATCAACCCACATTCTCATTCATGAGAGAGGTCATCAAACAAACAAACAACAAAAAAGTATAACCATCAACGTTTGTTCAAAGATGTGTAATAATTAAATAATTGAAAATTTGAATTGAAAAATCATTGTGATAATCATAATGAATGTCGAGGTTAACGCTGAAAAACGTCACTATAGCTTTCGAAAGAGTTGATTCATTTAAGTGGCGACAAAATTAATAATGATTTCAGTTTTATTCAGTCGGTGGACGAATTACTAATCGGTTAAAGATGAAAAAAATAGATGGGCTATATAGTCGGTCCATCTCACTAAACCGTGATTCGAAAGACCGCTGTTCGACTTCCTCCATGGACGACCATCCTGACACATTTTCAATTTGTCGTCGCAATATCTCTCTCTCTCTCTCTTTCTTTCTCTCTCTCTCTCTCTCTCTCTCTCTCTCTCTCTCTCAAGTTCGTTCTAGGTTGGACCTCTAACTCAAGGACGACCGACTCCTTCTCACCATCCGAAAACACATACGAAATAACGTTTCAACCCATCTTCCCATCATCATTTTCAACCTCCACTGACGCAAACAGATCTTGATCATCAGAACAGAGCGTCGGTAAACCCATTATGAATATAATCATGTGAAACACCTAATTCCGGTTTCAATAACCTTCAATTAATTGAAATTCGAGTCAAAGTAATTACTGAGTTTGTGTCCATGCCCTCTCAATTTATTCAATCTGAAGGATATCATATTTGACGTTTTAGTTATAATAATAGCAATTGACAATAATTCAGATTGGAAATCTTATGGTTTTTGTTTCCACCTCTCTGCTGAAACCTAAACAATCACACCAGAAGAATTATTTCTCATTCAAAAGAAGTGAAACGAATACCTCAATTTCGGAAACTCCTGGAATCGACACACTGGATTTCAAAATAATTCATGACAGATATGTATTTTGATCATACTGTACTTATTCTGAATATCTGAGTTCCAACGAAACCATTTCCATTCATATATCCCACCGATATATATCATGATCAACTTTAAGTGCGTTCACCCATTGTTGTCAATACACATTATCCAGTCTAGACAATCTCTACCCCATCACATGTTTGCTCGTGTCACAAGATATTTGCACGGTTGGCATAACTGTAAGTTGAATGGCGTGTCGTTAACACCAGAGACAATATTATCATTCTCGTTTTGTAACTGTCTTTTGTTCGGTTAAGTTGGTATGGAGACGGGTAGTACCAACTGCACCAGCGCTAGAGTGTGTTTCGTGTTGTTACGTTCTCGTGGGGATTATTTTGACATGTTTGTTTTTTGCTCTCGACAGATTGGCAACACTGCCGGAGCCACCGCAAGTTTCTTTCGCCTCTCGCAGGACTTACATCGAGCTTTACACACCATGTCGTAGTAAGACTTTCAACACTTTAACCAATCACGCGATAGTAAAAGTTGAGCTATGGAACGCGATGACAAACGTACACGTTTTCGGGTGTTTACTTTCTGATTGATAAACCAATCAATTTGAGCTTCATTCATTAGGATGTTCAATTGTTCTATCTGGTGGGCCTAATTGGCTTCATGTGATGAGAATTGAAATGGAAAACATCCATCCATCGGAATGGAAAATTGAGAATAATCCAATTTAAGTAGGCTAGACATCATTGACTCAATTCTTTCAACTCATTCGTTATTCACGTGATCCGTTCCATAATGGTTTTAAAACATAACGAGCGAATGTTAACTTCCTGGAAAAAGTTCTTGATCCTTTTGATTACTGTCCGTGCTCTTTATTACTGCCGACGTATAAGTGCACTATCAGATCCTAATCCCTCTCAATTATGACACCAACTGCCCGGTCAACTTCAAGCTAAATACATGATATATATTTGGTTATCCTCATAGAAATTATTCTTATCAATGATTATATGTACCAGATTCAAATTCCATCTTTATTATTATTATTATCATCGTCATCATTTTTTATGTTACTGATTTGATTGTATATGTTCGTAACGAATTGATTCAGATTGAGCATCAATATTGAATACATGAATGAAAAAAACGGATCGGGGGTCTCATGCCTGTACGTATCGATTGTTTTGAGTGATCTTGTGGCCTAGTTGTGGCTTCAATCTCTTATTCAAATATATGGTTCAGAAAAATGTTTCCTATATCATTCAATTTTCAATTCAATTATGCTTTTAAGCGATGCAACATTTATTTAACTCTTTTATATTATATTCATGAAAAGAAAATGGAACATGGGACTGTTTGTATTAGAGACAACTGAAGACAGTGAGATACAGGACTTTGAGCTCAGATATACGTATGCATGAGCTTTCAAAATTCAACTGAAGAATACTATGTTACCAAATTATGTTTAGTTTGTTTATAGTTACTAACAACACACATCCAAATTTGAATTATTTTCTGTCACATCACATGAAATGTTGCCAGTACATTTCTCATACGCTAAGAAACCACTTAAAGTGTTTCGCAACAAACCTTTATATTCTGTAATTGAGGGAGAAGTCTCACAAAACCACTCCTAATTACTTTTTTCTTACTACACTTTAATCACATCTTAGCCTAGTCCATATATCTCACTTCTAGAAAACTTAATTAAACATTTTATACAGACATATTATCATAATTCGTATGAATGGAAGAAAGGAGGAGGGCGTAATTTTGAAAAAGGAACAGTCAACAATGAACGTAAATGAGATGCTTGATTGAGATGGAGTTGAATTTTTCTCTGTTTAAAAAAATAATTGTGATCATAGTCAGTCATACATTAGGAAAATGAGGATCAGGAACTCAAATTTGAGTGAATTGTGATTTATAATAATCAAATGACCGGTTTTTATAGGTACCGTTCTTTTATATCTGTTCAAATACGAACAGAGTGAAAACGTAATTTTGTAGTGATGCAATAGAAGTTCTGTTTACTCTATGACTATTCCCGAAATTCAAACTCTTCTTCAGAAACTATATTCGGTGTTAAACAACATTCTGGTTGGAGTAAAACTCACATTTGGATCAAAATTCCGGTGCACTAAAACTTATCTTCGAAAAATGTAGTTCAATCCAAACGTCGGTGACTGCGGTGATAGGTCCAGTTTCAGTGGTGGGCCTATACTGAAAGCAATTTCTGAAACAAACTTAGTTTTTCAATTCCACTTGATCGGAGTTGATTGTTTAGTATTCGAAATGATTTGAGCACGTTCACTCGGCTCCGTGATGAGTGATGTTTTCATATGGGCTCATATAAAGACCTCCAAAATATCACACTACTTTCCAAATAATTTGAATTCCGGAGAAAATTATTTCAGAAATTCATCAATAATGATATTGGAAATGATGAAATTGAATTGGGAAATGACATATGATACAACACAAATTTCCTATTTGAGCACGCTTTTCTGATAAAAACGATAATCATCATATTTTCAAAATATACTCATACAGTTACAACCTCATCTTGAGAGGATCAAAAAGCTTGAACAGCCTGATAATTTGTTGTGGCTGTCTTGTCGTAGGAAGATATGTCTTCACGATCACGGTAACTCATGACAATAGTTTGATTTTCTTCTGCCCAGTCATGAGAGATATTTGGGTATAGTTCATATGATATATCAAACATTGGTGGTGATATTGATAAATTGGTGATTGAAATTGATAGCGTTGCATTTGTATAACCCAGAATTGAGAATTGCAAATGTTATATAGGAGCGGATGAAAACTCATGAGGGTTCATGAATAATCAACTCCTCGATGCAGACGCAGTTTATATAACGAATGACCAAGTTTGAAGTCAATTTATTTGATAAGATGTTTTTTGTCAAATGGTGGGCATAAAAACGAATTGGAAAATTGATGATTCAGTATCATGTGTTATACATTTTAGATATTACATTATGATATTTTAACGGGAAAATATATCACATTTCAATCTGGACCAGTTTTAATTTTCCATACAACGCATTTCGTTCTGTTCTATTTCTACTCAACAGAAACATGTACTCCACTTCAAATGGGCGATGCATAATTCAGAACAATGTAGTGATTCCATGAAAAATCTATCTACTTTGCAGTCATTTGTGTTGAAGCTTATGAGGAAATTAATTAACATCATGGTAATTCAAGAATGGAGGTGGATGCATATTTTTCTCTCCTTAAGGCCTGAACAGATGAGGTATTGAATTCGAATTATTTCATGGATATCTGTATCATGATTCATTTTGAGTCAAGCTACTTATTTCTATAAATAATGAATTAAAGTGAGTTGAAGTAACCAATTTTGAAACCGATCGACTAAGAACTTTGCAACAAAATCTTCAACAAGTTCATTTCATTTCATTTATTCATACAACTGCGGTTGCGCACACATGCGCGGTGGCAGTTTTTACATTTATCACTTTCAATTGCAATTATATTAACAATAATTAACATTTAAATTCTTCTCTTAAATTCTTCTATAGTCTTTGCTTTTCTTGCATCTTCTTCCAGCACATTCCAATCCATTATTGTTTTCTGAATAAAACTACCTCTACCCAGTTCTGTTCTAGCCCTTAAGTTGTGCCATTAGAAAAGAAGAACAGAATCAGTTTGAAGTGGTAGCAAATACCTCAGCATCCAACTCCTTCAGCTAACATATCACGCCCTTCCAGATACTTAGCGAGACAAATAGTTTCCCTATAGTTCACCGCATACTTGATTACAAACATCACCTCCACAACAAGGTAACGCCAATTACACAGCCATCTTGATCGTTATATCTCATTCACTGCATACTGGATGATTAATCAGGAAACTTCATTGCACTATTTAGACAAACTAGTGTACATCACTGCATACTAGAGTTATACACTGGTAGTTTTCCTTTTATGGCGATAGAATAGTTCCACCACGTTTCAACAGAAGGTGTTTTGACAGCATTCAACACAACTTTAGTTTTCTTCAGCAAATCAGCGTCCCAAACTCTAAAGTAGTCTGACAAATAGTAACATACTTGTGATAGTTTCCAACCACTTAAACGGATTGTATGAAACTGTTACTCTATGAGAGAAGGAACATTTGTCTGTAAATAGGGATTTGTCAGAATGGGGGCTTTATAAGGTAACACACTTCATTTATTTGATAGCTTCACATTTTACACTTGTCAGAACAGATTTTTCTTAGCAATGTAGTGAAATGGAGAATCCACAGAGATTGGTCGATTGGTTTATTTATTGTTTGTTTAAATCGCATAAGTTTGCATTCACATCTAGTTTACAGGATGCATTTTATATTCTGAAAACCCATCAACATGAACCATTGTTGATTGTTTCAATTATCATCACGTTGCTAAAGTAATGTCTACAACTTTTAGATTTCAGATTACCATAAATAGGCGGACACTGAATCGTCTGAGAACCGGAGTGCCGAGGTGCAGAACCAACCTGCAGAAATGGGGCTTCCTACCGGCTGGCGAAGATCCTATATGCGAGTACGGCCAGGTGCAGGATCCGAGTCACCTCCTGGTCTGCCCTCCTGGTCAAGGCCCCGACGAGCCTTGTCCCCTGCGCGATATCGCGGTGGCGAGTGCAAGAGCGATAGCAGTGGCGAATTTTTGGAAAGATTGTGTTTAACCGGGCACGGAAAGTAATAGCAACGCTAAAACCCAAAGTTGATAGATTATGTAACAATTGGAGATGGTACAACTCACATCAAATTTCAACTTAAGTCACTTTTGACTCGGATATGGTCAATTTATTCATATCGGTTCCGGGATTACCAAGGTGTGAACAGCTTTGATCCACAGTTGGAGTTGTTATCAGCATGGTTTGGAGCATTTTTTCTGACTCACTTTCAGAATGATACCAAATTGTCTTGGTGATACTTGTTTTCAGTGAACTTGATATTGTTACTTTTGATATTGTTTGTTATACCACCTTTGATGCATTTGTGAATTATTCGGAAAATATTATATATAATTATTGTGTTGAAGACAGATGATTATTCGAGAATATTCAACATCTCATTCATATAAACTTGAAATATGATGATACGTTCTCATCAAATTGGTTGATTACATTATGGAAACCTCAAGTATTCACCTCGATCTTTGTTGAGATTCACTTCATTCCGAGGCAAGAAACTGGAGCGCTCAGGAAGCAACAAGTACATCGATTAGTTCAGGGATTCGAGTGATTCGAACAATTTACAATCAACAACACTACAAACCGAAGAATTCAACTCGGGCGTTCGACTAACCGTTAGATTTGAAGGAAATTTTTCATGTTGGACTAGTATTTGAATGGATATGTGTAGCTGTGGCATGTTGAAACTTCTCATTATCTTTGAGTTGGGTGGATTATTCAGAACTATTTGTATTCAAGAGGGAATTCATACTTGAGTTCGGTTGGAAATTGAATTCGTAGTAATGAGATGAGGGAAATATCATGAAAATATACTCATGAAACTTGGCTCAAATCCAGTTCACTCATTGTATCCACAATCAGTATCATGAACCTGATCATCAGCATTCGTAGAAAATGGATATCGTGTTACTTTTCCAGTATCACCAATAACATCGGAACCGGAATTTCAATTCACACGAAATGAAAGTTGCTATCGATCAAACTCAGATGATGATGTTATTTTCCATGTCATTTGTATCAAAATTCCTTTTCCGATGATATTGATGAGACGGAAGGAGAACAGAATTCTGTTTTCCGAATCTTCATATGTGTATGGAACTATTTGTGAGTGGAATAAGTGAACTGGATCGTTCGAGTTAAGAAATGAAAAACAATATACACTACGATGTTTGTTATTCGCAATACGAAAATTCGCTGTACAAAAAAAAAGCGTTCGAATTTTTCAGATATGATAAAAAATGACGGTTATCTGGATATCATGTACCTAACATCATTTTCTCAATTCAAAAATACACCACATCATCATCAATAGATCAAGAATACCAAAAATGAAAATCACTGTTTACTGACAATATTATTTCAATGGATTTTTCATTCTGAATTCAATATACGGGACGGGTGAGAAGAAAGGGCATGGAAATCATGTTAAATTGGAATTCATCATGTATTATGTGACCATCCGGAAATTATAATCATTGCGAATAGACTGATTCTCATGAAAAATTGATATTGCTGAAGAATTGATATTTTATTTATTCATTGTTATCATATTTTTACGAGATTCATATGACGTTCCACTTACACAGTATAGAAAAGTTTCACGTTGCGATATTCATTTATTCATTCTCGTTCATTTATCTCCCATTCGAATAGATTGAGACATGCAAATTTATGTGAATGCAATGCTACGGGGCTATATGAATTTGTCTATGTATGTGTGATATGGATTATAGGTGATAGTTGGAATAATTATTCAACAGTGTATAATAATGAATAATTACGATGATTTTGACGAAATGAGAGAATAAAACTTTTTCAAATGTTCCGTTCAAATTGGATTCAGTGATACAATGACATAAATCTCTTCTTATTCAAACCACTTATTCCATAGGCTATAGAATTAGTGAGCCATTAACTTACTTGTTCTTATTTATACTTGAAAAATCGAGAAAATCCATCACATTCAGTTGCTAGTGCACTCCACTGCAAATTATCCGGTAAGTGAGGGAAATACTGGAACCAATTCGATCCCCGTCAACGTCCGTTTTCACAGTTTTTTGGGGTAGTACCGCTCTGTTGTTTGGACCAATGCCGTGATGGCTTCCAAAATATAGGCCACGATGTAAGTCACTCATTCGAAGCCAAAAGATCTCTTCGATGATCGACTTGAATGATAACGTCATTAAACCCGATAAATATATATTGATCCATCATAAGAAATTAAATCGGAATAATGTGATGTATTTCTCTTGACTACTTCGGATATTCACATTCTGTCAATATGATTGCATAAAAGGATGAATACACACGGAGGAGTAATATTTGAATACAGATCAAGCTTCATCACAATATCTGATTATGGCAAAATGAATGCATTGAAATTCAAGATATCACTATTGTAAAGTCAAATATTTGTGTGATAATGATAAAACCGTAGTTGACAAGGAACCAGTGTGGATACTTATGATAACGGCTATACAGAAGTTGGAGTTCGAACCGCAAAAACTTCAACTCCTAGACACGATTACTCTTGGAAACTACGACAATCCGAAGCTCCCGTTCACTAATGCTCCAATATAGGCGGCGACTCGACTTAGCGTTTCCACGAAACTAATCTGATACGCGAGGATTGGCGATCGATCTTTTGCGGCTCGAGACAAATTACACGAAATTAATCTCACAAAACTAGAAAAAAATACACGAAAGTAAAAGATTGAGGGTTCGAAATTTGAATAAAACATATGTGATTATTCTTACTGAGTGACTGCAATTACATGTCACTTTTTGTAAGTGTGGCTCTCGTTGAGAGAAATGATAGAACATTAATTATATGGATATAGTTGAGCCAGTTTCTACACGGTTTCGAATTGAAATTGGATTTATTCAAATAATTCACATGATTCGCATGAATATGTATGAGTTGGGATATGTTAAGTAGAAAGTATGATTGCGGTCACATACAGTTGTCGATCCAGATACATCAAAATGTATCAGATATAACAGAATAACAGATATATTGTTATCATGCGCATCAATACCAGCAGATAATATGCACAGACACTCCACGCATACAATATGTATAGAGCATTCACAGGGCAAAGAGCATGGAAAGATTTAGGAATGAGATTGAAGGAACCACATTATCATGGGAGAAGTGACCACTGGGCCAAAATAAAAATCGTTCAAGCACGACTGGACAGGGTGAAATATTCATTTGTAAATAGAACCATACGGGACTGGAATGGCCTGAACCAGAGTATGTTTGACGGAGTTGATAAGTTAGGTCGATTCAAAATGAAGCTAGCAAGATGAATTCAGTAATTTCAGATTTTTCGAGTAATTTGAGTTAAGAATTGATTTTAAGATGTTATCACCTGTTTATAACTATTTGTAACAGTGAAATAAACAAACAAACAAACAATTCACTCTGAAAGAAATTTCAATCAAATATGTTCATATTTGATTTGAATTTAAATTTCAATACAGGATGAAATCCTGTAAATTCCATCAAAAATTGGTCGATCAAGTCACATATAAATATGATGTGATGAAAATAATGTGATGAAATAATGTAATCTGGAGATAATTTACTGAAATCATAAGGTACAGAATCTAGGAGATACACAGCGTATGTGGATACGCACAGAGAATCAGAGGTGAAATTGACAGCTATTCAGAGATAAATCATGTTTCTAGACCACTAGTGATGTATTTTGAACTTTTCCGAACAATTATGTCACAGTCGGCATCTTAGTGTGTCTTACACATCAAAATTTCTGAAAATGTTTAATGAATGGAATTAATCACGTGAAAGGTTTGTGGAGATGGATGGTGGAAAATACCCGTTTACGAGGCTCTTTCTGTCACCTGGAGCAAGCGCGTTACCACTGAGCTATCAGTGTGGGTAACATATGGTTTGATGTAGAATATATCGAGAGAATTCATAGCTGATCTTTTAATGTTCAATTTAATGATTCAATGTTCAAAATAATTCAATAATATCCAATGTATGTTTCATACTTCGAACACATTCTGGTGAAATGATGTCCACTCGAAATTAGTATTTTGCTTCCATGAAAAATGAGTTACTTCGTACTTCACAATTTGTTGGCATGAACTTCAACCTAAAAATTCGAAAACTTATCCAACACTTACTTTGTATTTCCCTACGGTGTGACATGAAAAGTTATTTGTTTGACATACAAATTTCACGTTCCAAGTGTGTAAAAGAGTTGCTATTTTGTTATCAAAATGGTCTCACATGCAAAATAACTTTTGGGTGTTAGAAAGATTCAGGTGGGCGTGTGCCCACGACAAGAGAAGGTCGTATATGAATTGGATGATGATGCAATTCTGGTGATTATCCAATACAACTACAACTTCAAGGAATGAATGTTATCGAAAAAAGCAGTTGCATTTCTTCGAGTACTTTCATCATGAACAATCGCGATACACTGAACAAATAAAATGATTGACAATATTATTGTTATATTTTTGTTGTCAATTGTTGTATTTGATACTTCTTCTGTCATGTTCAAAATAATGGATGATTTATGTTATTGATTCTAATTCAAATTTCGATTCTTCACTTCGCGTTTTTAATCAGAAATTGGGAATCATCATGAACAATCGCGGCACACTGACCAAATTAAATGAATGGAAATATGATTGTGATATTTTCGATGTGAATTTTTGTGTTTGATCTTCCTTCTATCATAATCATAACAATGAATTATATATAATATTGCTTTCATTTGAAATTTAGATTCTTTAGATAACATTTTCAATCAGAAAATGGGAATTTTGATTAGAGTTACGAGTGAACAAAGAGGAAAAGAAATCGGCTCTAAACGAAACAGAAATATGATATGATCATTGTGAATCACATTGATTTATAATGAATTACCTTCCGTTGAATCCAATCATTTGTATCAAAGTAGATCCATTCAGGCGACTAGCAAAATATATCATGTTTGCAAGGAGAAACCACAGAACACGAATTATTCTGAACCCTTCTTCTCAAAGTGGTTGTACAAACTTCCCTCACCAAGAGAAATCCTTTTAGTTTCAAAAAATTGTATCTGTTTTTTTTACTTACAATATTTTATCTCTGTTATAAATCACCTCTGATTTCTTCCTAATGCTTCTAGTTTTATATGGGGAGCCTGGATGTATTCCTAGTTTTTAATCCGACTCCGCTAGTATAATTTGAACCATTTTACTCCGTCTACAATATTTATGTGCTCATTTTCTGTCATTTGTACCCAGCGAAGCCGCGTGGACTAGCTATTGCCACTATACCACTTGCCTTGAATAATGTCACCCTTGAAACTTGAAACCTCGTACAGTTGGCAACACTGTTACTGAATCAACGACAAATTGTTCGTACCCAATGTTCATCAACAACTGAAAATAAACACAATTTTATATTAGTTGAAAAAACTAATTCCCGCTCATGTTCGAGCGAGTCTATTATACTGAACATCAACCGTTTTATTTGCGCGAAATCTAAAATGTCTGAAATCAAAAGAAGGTCGTTAGTGAACAATCTTATTATTCCAAGTCTTGATTGAAAGTATTCACATCGCAAGAGTTTT
Organism: Brachyptera risi; assembly: GCA_964007535.1. NCBI lineage: Eukaryota > Metazoa > Arthropoda > Insecta > Plecoptera > Taeniopterygidae > Brachyptera > Brachyptera risi. The sequence goes on from OZ023336.1 coordinate 25,276,366, forward strand.
TCAATAGCTATAATACAACTCTGATTACAATTCCGATCGATTAATTGATAATGAAGTGATAAAAATCCTAATCAATGAATTGATAGTGGTGAAAAAATGTACCCGGAATGATTCTTCATCTACCATCCAGCCCACAGTCTCTCTAGCGTAATACACGATACAATGAAAACATTTGACAATTTTCCGAAATGTATCCTAATTTTTTCTGATGTAGCTACCTTCCACCCTTTTTTTCTCATTTTTCATCACCATCGAAATATGACACAATACCATTGTAGTCCCAATATTAGGATTTCAATATATTTCGATCTATAATAACCATGAGAGGTGGGTTCTTTTGTATAATGCGATCTCACCACTCCATATGACATTACAAAGTTTCCAATATAATGAGTCAGCCCAGTAATGCGAGTTATTGAAAATATGATTCAATATTTCATCGTCCATTGCTTGTACCATCAAAGAGAATTATGGAGCATTGAAAAAAGTTCATGACTGTAGATTTTTCAATTTCTCCGGTTCACGTTATTCCTTGTGATACACTTATGTCACTCTGTATCTAAATGAGAAGGTATAATATAGAAAATATAAGCAATATATAAGTTAAAATATATAGTTTGAAATAATTCATGATGATTGAACAAAATATTTCCAATTTGATCGACGTATTTCAGGATTATTCTCCATGGAAAAAAAAGTATACAAACACTCCGGGCTGAAAGTCTCGCCGTTTGTTATTTATACACATTCCAATATGCTTCCTACTTAATTTTTATTGCGTTTGTTTAACCGTACGACTAAATACATATCACATGTAATATTGAAATCACTTAAGAGAATTGCCCATCTTTTTGATTCTTTTTTCATACGATATTGCTTCGGGGTTATGTGGGTTGAAGTTATTTTTCCACGGAGAGTTGAATCTCTGACGTGAAAACACCTAACCTATGTAGGTTGAATGAGATACACTTCTGATATAATGCTCCAGCGTCATCACATCAAATTGGATTCTCATAAAAAGTTTGGATGAAACTACATCATAAGAGTTCTACAGTTTTGATAGAATGATAGAGTCTGTATGATATGTATCTGATATATTAGGGAAGACAATTTCCATCATATTGATTGAATATCTGATGTAAGTCTGTACAGTATTCTTTCAAATTCAATAATTTTCATCTATCATGTATGTGTATAGTAATTTGAACTGGAGTTGTTTAACATAATATCATAAAATATTCATTCATGTTCATCAGAAAATCTGTTCTTATATTATATACTTTTTGTGTGAGGATTATTGTTTCAAAATAGTGATGAGTTTTGATGAGATTTGACATTCAATATATTTTCTTAAGATGGATCATTCACATTTCTGACTTTGATCGATCATCGAGAATAATTCAAATTGATGAATTCATGGCAATAATCACGAGTATAAATACTGATGACCAATTTTACTGATGTGTGAATAATTGACCATTGTAGATCGTCCGCCCTCGTGGTGTCACAAAATATAGGAACCAATCAATCAAGTGAACAGTGAAGCAGGGGAAATAGGGAAATAATCAATCAAGGTTTCTAAAATTTCACCTGCTTCGTATAAGTCACGCCCATCTACAATGGACAATTGTCCACAAATTCGAAGCTTACACAAAACAAAAAAATAATATATTGCAGGTACTCAGCTCTGATCCCAATGAAGAAAATGTTCATTTGTATCATATATCGCTCATCCAACCCGATAGAAAAAAATCATTCACCAATTCTTACGTCTGAACATATCGAATTCTATTTTATTCTACGAACCATATACTGCCCTCAGAAATGTCGATGATGTATTTATTGAAGTATGGTGGACAGTCACCCCTGGTGGGTGGGAGTGGAAAAGTGGGGTGGGGGTGAAAGAGGAGAGATATGAAGAGTCCCTTCTTGTGTCAGTGCATGGGTTGAGCCAAAGGGAAGGGGAACAGAGGAACCTATCCACAAATATAGAAGCAAATGCCAAAGAATATACTTTGGTGGTGTGCCAATATCATACATAACACTTGGAAAAAAACGTTTGCACATAACGAGAGTAAAATATTGTACACTTCTCACGGGCACAGGGTTGAGCAATGCGAAGCTCGGCTGTGCGGCGAAGCGTGCTACGATAATGGTTCAGAGGTGAAGCTGTATGCCTATTTATTTGATAGAAAACATTTGCACGAACCGATTTCACTGGGGATACATTATAGGTCACTGTCATTGGATTTCGAGTTTTTCGTTGATTCAAAATGTAATGAACTCCTTCCAAACGTTATCACAGCGACATATGATGTGATTGGAATTGATTCTTTTCTACACAGATTCAATTTGCTCATAATGAGTTTTCTCCGAAAAAATTGTTTTAATGATCTTGCATTTACTGTTGATTGAATGTATCATATTATATAGATTTGAAACACTGCTTATTATCAATATTGAGAATTTTGTTTTGTGTTGTTGTATATTTGATGACATATCAGTTTATTACTTCTTCATTTATTTTATTCTTCCACAACTTCTTCCAGGCAGCCCGCACACAAGAGACCCTGTCTCATGCGGGTTTCTTGTTGTGAAATGTGATGTAAAATGAAATGAAATAGAATGCAATGTGATGTGAAAGTATGTACTGTATATGATGTCCAGAGGCGAGAATGAAATGATCTGAGGATGAAAAAAAGTAATGAAATGAAATGATTAGTATGGAGAAAATTCACGAAATGTTTTTTCAGGAATGAGATTGCCACCGAACAACTTGTTAGTGAAATCTCTTTTCAAAATACCTCACATCAAAAATTGAGAATCTAATTCAATTAACTGGATGTCAATGATTAGTGGATGACAATGGAATTTGGTGGAATGGCCGGTCTTCCAATGTATCATCAAATTTTGACAGGCCATTTGAAAAACAATGTTGAAAGAATATTCTAATTTGTCGATTCAATCTGATTTTTTTTTATTTGTATTCATTTATTTGTCAATTCAAGATTATACAGAAAAGTTCACAATATTCCACAAAGCCCGTAAACAGGCTCATCTGTGGTTTGCATTATGATTATAACACATGAAAAACATAACTGATACAAAATAATTACAGGTATAGTGATGGCGTGTTTAGTTTTGTGAATTATACGAGTTTCAATGATGATGTGCCAATATAACAATACATATATGAGTTTTTTTTTCCATTCTCCTCATTATTATAATTTCAAAATATATAAAAATTTCCATTCGACATCAAAAATTTAGGGAATATATATATATATATATATATATATATATATATATATATATATATATATATATATATATATATATATATATATATATATATATATATATATATGATGATTTTTTTATGAAACAATAACAAAATTTCTTGTTGGGAAAAGTATGGGACTTATTAGACATACGATTGATACTTACAACTACAAAATAATTCAGTATAATACTAGATGATTGATTGGAACCGAAACTTCCTGACATGTAATTGGAGTAATTGTAATTAGAAATGATAATCCAGTGATGAATCTACCAACACAGAATCTATCGATGGATAAAGTGATTGAAACAACTGAACGAGTTGTGCACGCGTGAGAGACTTCTTCAATTGGAGAGAATATTTTATTTTCAGTACGGCAAGGGCTGAGTTTATTCAATGTCGATAGTGAATAATCCCGGATATACTTTTTAGAAGAATTACTCAGTCGTGAAATTGTTCTTCACAGTATTCAACTCTCATGCATCAGTTTACTCTACAATTTGGATATTTTCCGACGTGAAATAATGAAATCGAGACTATTCAGAGATCTAATGCAAGTGTATACATTTTCGATAACTGGATTCAATTGAGGATGATATTCTTCACTTCTCATCATTATAAAAAATCATGAAAATACATTTTGTTTATTACGAACATTTTTTATTCACTTTCCGACACATCATATTGTTGATCGACATGAACGTAATCTTATGCATAACTGAAACATTGGAGTGATTGAAGTTCTCCCAATCTTTTGAAAACGTACTTTGACTCATAATAATAATAATGATGATGTAGTAGTAGTAGTTGTTTATTATTCCTTATATCATTCCTTATTGTTTATATATTTATTGTTCATTATATGGGATGATAGCAGTGTGTTGTCTTCATTAAGATCACATATACATGATATACGACGACAGTCAGTAATATGATACGATATTATATTATAAACACAAACATCATGTAACAAATATGATACAAACAAACTTTCAGATCATAAGAGGAAAAGCCTAATCCGTGTTATTCATGAATTCATGAAATGATCATTCGTCCGTGAGTACCCTCGTGATTCATATAAATTGATTATATTCAACCTGATGATGATGAATTTGTAGTAAGAAAGTTATACAATCATACAATTATCATAAATATCATAAAAATCAGGATAATCACCATATCATGGGAACAAGTGACGTGAATGGACTCTATTTTGAATTTCTTAAATACGCATATTTCAAATTCCTATCAAATGAATACAAATGTTCACTTCACTTTTTCCATCCAACGATTGGAATTATTGTAACTCTCGAATAATTCCATATTGGGAAAACTTGGTATACATGAACATTGAGAGATGAACAGGAAGTATTTCAGTCCATATGTGGAATTGGGATTTGAACTGTGATCTCATGAAATGTCTCTTCAAAGTGCTAGCAAAGTTCATTTCTGAATAACCAACAATGTTTTATAAATAAGACAGAATGATTATGAAAAATGCCCTGAAATTTGTCATGACGACCTTTTTCGTGTTTCAAATATCGACCATATAGGCCTATATATACACGACCTTTTGTCAAAAGGTTCTCTCTCCACATGAAAATGTCGTCGCAAGAGATATTATTAATAGTTAACGTCACTTCTTATATATCGCCTAGTTTATCTCTTACACGCTAGATGGAGCAAGATGTTCGTAATTCTTCACAAGTTGTGTATGTTTTTTCATACCTGTTGGTAAAAATGGTGACAGCTGTAACTGGGATGAAATAAGTTACGTCATATGTTACAATGTCTCCATTATTACCTCACATTGCTGTGTGTGCTTCAGGCGTATGGCTTCATTTAGGTTGTTCACTTTATTTTCATGTAATATATCACAAACACCATGAAAACTCTTGTACAGTCAGATTGTAGATAGAGTCATGATGGATTGAATTTGATTTTTCATTGTATGTTTCTTATATCAATATGTTCCGTTCTTTCACATTATTTTATTTATAGTGAATGATTCATCAACTAGAATTGTCAAATTCTCAACTTTAATAATAGTTTACATTTTTTCAATAATTTTCGACAGCAACAGCGTTTTAGTTAGTCACTAACTCATCTTATTCCTTCCATTCCAGCATTAAACTTCCATAAATAATAATTATTCCTCGATTGATTGAGGATATGGATGGAAGGGGGATCATTTGGACGGGTATGTTCGGACCATAAAGGTGACTCACCACCTCATCTAGTTCAAAATATATTAAATTATGAACTTTTACACCAGGACCAGGACAATTAATAATGCACAATTTTGGGGAATTCTAATGAATAACTCCAATATTGACACAATTAACCAATGTAGATGGGCGTGACTTATACGAAGCAGGGGAAATTTTAGATACCTTGATTGTTTATTTCCCTATCTTCCTCTTCTTCATTGTCCACTTGATTGGTTTTTATATTTTGTGACATCACGAGGGCAGACGATCTACATCGGTGAAAGAAAAATATTGTTTCATACACGTTTCTCGATAGTCTGAGATAAAGATATCCATTCAGAAATATTTTGATCCCAATTCGATCGATGAAACACTCAATAATGAACTCATTTAGTTTGCCATCATGAAAGTAGTCTGATGAGGCTACTAATAATTCTAGGAGACCTACTTGATCATCTTAGGCCCGGTTTTACCAATCTTAGTTAGGGTGCTAATCCACTAACTATTAATTAAAGGTACGAAAATAACATATGTTACCAATGGTGATAACAAGTTAATCGACTAACTATTGCCTAATCCAGTTTCGTGAAACCGGGCCTTATTGAGAGTTAACACAAACATCCATCACATCGGTTGAGACATGGAAGAGGTTTTCTCCAAGATAATATAATATCTGTGTCCACATAATTCTATCCGAACATCATAGTATAAATATCCAAGCGAGCTCGGTCGTGTTAGTGAACCGGGTAAGGCGTATGAGGGTATATACAGCAAACTCAAGTAGTCAAGTACCACGGTCGGTTCAGTTAGGTAGCTAGCTGGCCATGTTTTATTCAACGACTGTATTCGGACACGGTAGTTCAATGGAAACACACGAGGGACGGTAGCAATCCGTAGGGAGGTAAGCGTTACGACTTCAACGTGGTATATATTTCAGAGAAGTCATAGAATGCGTATTGTTCGCATGTAACCTTGATGGTAGTGGTACATATGTTGGTAATTTTGTGTTACTTGGTACCAAATTCAGATTCTATGATTTGTGGGTGATGTTGGTGTTTTCTTGTAGTTTGAGGTTTGAAGTGTGTTTTGGAGTAACCTTAAGTTTATAATTGTTATGTTTTGTGTGTTTGCGACTTAGTTTGATGTGGCGATTTTCTGATATCACGTATACTCCGCCATGTTTTTTGCTATGCTGTCACAGCTGAGATGACGTATCAAGTGGTTTAGGTCAGGTTGTGGTGTACTTACCCCGCATATACCGCCGGCAGGCGGAACGGAGTTTATATACTTAGTTTTTAATGTTCTGGTGGTAATTTGTATTGCCAGGTGTGGTTTTTGACAAAGTTTGGTGTTAATTTATTCAAAAACACAATCTTCAGGACAATTTTTACAAAATTAGGGATGGTACAGAGTAACACAAATTTACACATATGTTAAAAGTTGGTACACAAATCACATATTAGAAGTTTGTACCGAAGATTTTGTTTATTACTATCAGGAAATGTGAGGTTGATCGCCATAGGAATCGGTATGTCAGATACATTTCTCTACAAACTATATTTTTGGGATATTTTTTTTCCAGATATTTGCAGAGTGGTTGAGTTTGAATGATTGTTTTCAGTACAAGAGTGTCGATTTCGTTTGATTACAGAGAAGTGACAGTTTGTTTATATGGCGTTCACTTTATTGGTCCATTCATCGCACCGCGTCGGTGCGAGGATTTGGCCTCGCATCGGTGAATCAATCTTTATTCGCTTCATCAACTTCGAAAAGGTGAGAGAAAATATATGAAGATGCTGTTTTGAGAATAAAATGTTTGTGATAATTCATTCCGCAAAAACTCTGATTTCTGATTCATCTAAAAATTGTTGTATTCTCTTAGCTGGGAGAAGTATAACTCATAATTGATGAGCGTAGCGAAGTCTCCATCCCACTCTTATAGGGCTTTGTCTGTGTGTTTTTTTTTTTGTAAGCACTCCACAGGTCGCAAGGGTTGACTGATCAACTTGAAACTTTTTTTTTATACGCAAACTCATCCAACTTGGAACTGTATAGTTTTTGGGATGAATCGGTCGGACCGATTTTGAGAATCATCATCTCAAAGTTTCTAAAAACCCCATAAGATTTGGCTGGGCGGAAAATGTTGAAAAATAAAATCTCTCCAAATGGGATGAAATTCTCTTTAAATGTGTATACATGGATTTTACACATTATTACGAATTTTTAAGCAATTATGATCAGTCGTTTTGAAGAAAAAAAATAAAAGGACTGATAATATTCATAAAATATATCATACAAATTGTTACAGAATTAAGTTGTTGAGATTCACTGCTTTCTAGATTCAAGAGTTGACCAAAAATGAAGTATTTTTCATATGCGTCAAGGTGTGTAGAATACCAGAGTCAATGAAGTGGCAAGAGAAGAACTACTTTAACGACTTTAATAGCTTATTCAGATATCAAGGTGTGTAGAATACCAGATTCGATAAAGTAGCAAGGGTAGAACTACTTCAAGGACTTTTATACCTTATTCAGATATCTCGCTCATCTTACAACGCATATTTCGCGTTTGACTAGTATGATAACATCTTTGATGGAATGATACGAAAAGTCACGAGTATATGATTTGGTATATTAGGACCGAATGATGTATTATTGGATTCAACATCCAATCTCTTCCGTGATAATTGATTCGATTTCACAATAATCAACATGTAATCTTTGACTTCTCTTGGTACCTTCATTTATTTAATCAATCGAATTAGTGAAATCAAACAAACTCATGTTATATAAATATCACTCGTGTATATCAACGGTAAATATTGAACATCTCCGTATTACAAAAATATTGATTGAAATTACAGTATGATTTATGGATACATTGGAAGCGGGTGAATAAATATATATATATATATATATATATATATATATATATATATATATATATATATATGTATATATATATATATATATATATATATATATATATATATATATATATATATATATATATATATGTATATATATATATATATATATATATATATATATATATATATATATATATATATATATATATATATATATATATATATATCTTTGGTAGGTCTATATCTGTATTACTATCGGTATATAAATGAAAATGTGTGATTTACGTCAAGTTTTATGGTGTATTTGGGTATTAAGTTGATGATATTCTTATTGGCAGTTATCCAATTTTATAGTCGACCAATAAAACATTCATTTCATATACGTCATTTCGTTGAACACATTAACTTTTCTGATTGATTTCAAACGTAACATTTCAGATTTCATATTCATCGAACCATTATTTCTTGAGACAAAGATTATCATCACAGTGAATATTTAGCATGCTTCAACTAAAGGTTCACTTTTTGAATCATTTTTTATGACTGTAGATGTGATCGCTCATTTTGAAGAATGTTGACGCTGTGTATCTTGTACAGTGTGTTTACATTTGAGAAAAATGGAAGCGAAATTACTAGTCAATTCATCATTTTACTCCACAGTAAATTCAATTATGATGTTATTCATTCATTTCATTCATTTCATGAATTTTCCTCTTCTTTTAATCAACATAACACAATACATGAAAGATTACATGACACACAGATTACATAACGGATTACAACAATGATAATAAAATTAACAGAAAAACATGATGAAAAGGAAAATATATCACTGATTGCAAGAAAGAATAGATCTTGTGTTCGCAACCAGTTTATAGGAACTGAAATAATAATACAAGTTTTTTCTTTGAATATGTGGAGAATTAGACCAGAGATTATTGAAATAATATAATTTCTCATTCATTCATTTGAAACATTCACACACGTTGTTCATGGTTGAAAGTTCAGTGAGAATATACTTTCTCTTTCCAATCCAGTGAGATGAATATATCTTATGCATACCAAACTTTTATTTCCTTTATACACCACTGCGCAACTGATCTCCTTCCAAACAATAAAAATATTATATGAATGTATAAGCCATTTTTAAAACTTCCCATTTTAGTTTCATTTTGACTTTCTGAGCGCTTGATCTGTTCCAACAGTTTTTACGACGCACCAATAAAAAATCTTTTTTAGGTGTAGCCCTGGCAATATCTCTGCGCCTGGATACTATGAAATGACCAAGAAACTTGATCGGTTTGGTGTTTGGTTCATTTTTTTTGTGTACTTCGACGGGTCGATGTCCATCCGAGCGTGTAGTTGATCGTCGGAATAGTAGTAAAGTAACATAAAAAATGCATTGCATACTACTGGTAGGACAATTCGGAATTCATTATTTTTTATGATTGTGACAGCAGTCACTTTCTGTACCTTGCTTCTCAGTTTTGTTACTCCTGTCACGAAATGTCACCAGTTTTTTTTCATCCATTTGAACAAGGTGTTTATTAATGCTCATAAAAAGTTGATGTGGAAATATAATTACAGAATGAATATATACCAATATTATGGAACTTATTCTCCAACCATAACAGAAACATCGCAACATATACGAAAATGTTGGAAGAGAACACAATAAAATCAGTTTAGTCAATTACTATCGCTACTGCGTTAGGAACTAAAATCAGGTCGATCGTGGGTTTGAGCCACGCATGGAGCATGGGTTTTTGTGGAGCGTTCTTCCATTTATTCTCATCATGGTTTCGTTATCACCCACTTATTCGTATCCCCGTATAACCCAGCTGTTGGTGGGGTCATGAGGGAGCATTTAAATAAAATACATGAGATGGACAAATTTAATTTGAAAAGATTATAATTCTCACCAGAAATTTGAGATCTCTCTATCGATTTGTTCCCGTCCTCAATATTACGTGAGCTTTTAATTCCGGTTCCAGCGCCCAAAGTCATTTAGGCGGAAGAAAAATGACATTCTTCTTTTCTTCAAGAAGTCTGCTGGCAGCTGTCGTCCAAGTTGCCACATAAACTTTCAAGTGAAAGTTGATTGCTGCGCCATCTTTTGTCTTAATATCAAATGCAGTGACATCATGACAGTTTCCATTTCTTCATCATTGTGCATTCTTATCATCTCTGTCGAGAATATTTGTGATGAAGAACACCCTTACTGTTGTGTGGAAAAATACTTTGAAAAAAAGATTCTCATGATGATTTTGTGTCCACTATTGAAAACGAAAAAATGTATTTTTTCAAGAGAGTACATTCTCATGTGGACGAACAACCCTGATATGTTATCCAATGAGCCTAGTTGAGGGGGTGAACACATGTCGTACATGAATATTTGTCCCCCATGTATATATGAAGATGACACAAATATCTGATATTCAAAATATCGGAAATATGATATTATCATCCATACTTTTCTCTATTTTGTACAATCGGATAGTGTGATCACTTCAAATTAATCTCATCTATATCTGAACAACTTCAGTGATGCAGATATCCAATGATATGGTGAAATAGATGATATGGTAAATATCATTCATATAATATATATATATATATATATATATATATATATATATATATATTAAACAATATATAACATATTTGAATGGAGCTCTATGGAGCTAGCCCCCTGGAGTGTTTTATTATAGTCTTGTCTTAGGAATAGTATCGTGGTAGCTCTTTTTGGAGAGCTCCTGACCAGCAATTAGAAGGTCCTGGGTTCGAATCTTGGTTGAGGCGTACATTCCATGACATGGCTATAAGATCTCTCCACTATTCATCTGATTGGTTGGACTGGTCGATCGAATTCTAATGGCCTAATCAATATCTTTTATCGATGTTGAGAAAATATATATATAATTATTCTTTCTCACCAGAACGTCTGATCCAATTCATGTGTAACTAAGAAATGATTTGTATCACCATTATACTGAAATCCTGTGCGAATCTGAATCAAGCTATGCTCCTTATATTGTACCAATAAGGTTATCTGCTTTACTCTCAATCTGATTCAATTCATCTCTTTTTAAATATGCTTAGGTGGAAGAACGGGGACATGAGTCCGAGCCTCACCTTTTTCATCACGTACTCAAATTATACTGGTTTGCATCGTATTCTGTATACTCACTCAATGAAATGAAGATTGATTATTATTATCATTATCCATTGGGAATAAATAAAGTCACGAAGTTTCTTTGGTTATTCGACAAGTTTTCGAAACTTTGTAATGGTCTCCTCAGAAGTGGTGCAACCGATTTTGCCTCAGAACTACACAGTATAGAACTATATGATGCCACTTTTATATGGCAATTGGAGTTTCAACTGAATTTTTTCTCTGGTCTGACCTGTGCAAAACAAGAACAGAAATAATGTTAATTTCATTCAAGTAGGTGATACTGAAACTCCTCTCTGCTCATCCGATAAAATTTTTCATAGGCTGTGCAAATTTTATGGACAATTTATGATGTCGTCATTGTGCTTTATTGACAAAACCGATGGGTAGTTCAATATCGCTCAACCCGTATGTAAATCAGGTTATGTTGCGAGTCCTGTGTACTTGAAGCTCTGAATACTATTCGAAATAATATCTAGATTCAATCAATTGCAGTAATTGTTTCGAATCATCACACTAATTGTGATGGGCATGTGGTGATTAAAATCTGCCCATTATTAGCCGAAATGATTGGAGAATTACGTGAATGACGAACAATATTATTGTAGCGATTGAATTTGAACTCTATAGATGAATCATGGATAGACCCATCAAGGGAACGTTGGAACATTTAGGTGAAGGTTTCGGATAATTCTAATTGATGATCAATAAAAGTTCATTCCTTCATCGATAAAATTGAAGCAGAATGAATTAATATATATACATGTAACTTTCATTCTCAAGGGATGACGTGAATTTGCATTTGTATCGAAATATTTGGGTTTCAAATTGTTCCGAATTAGGATTTGTCATGGATGAATATGAAAATTGACGACATTTCATATTTGATAGCTATTTTTCACCACCGTGAGCGGATTTCCGTTCCATCACGAGATTCTCTTCTCATCATATCAAATTCGAACAGAGCCAATTTGATGTCTCATTAAATGGAGTTGAAGATATGATTGCTCCTTATAAATATATCTCAATCTATTGTGATGCATTTTTTCTCGAAAATCTCTGTTTTGATTCATTGAAATTATTGATATTCAAAAATATCTTGCGTAATGAAGAATCACGACTTCTGTAAGGAGACCTTTTTCAACATGATTCCAGAGTATAGGCAATGAACATTTCTTTTGTTCTATATATTTTTCTCTTATTGACAAAAGCAATCGAACGTTTCTATCGGCAGAAATGTTTTCGTTGTCGCCTGTGTTAACTCGTCGGCACTTTCCTCAGGGGGTGTGTGGGGATGGGTGGGTGGGTGGGTGGGGGTGGCGCTTAGGGAATACTAGGGTGCTGATGAAGGGATTCACCCGCCGGGGGCGCCTTGTTCGCTCTCTTATAAGGTTGGAAGATTCTGGATGGCGTGTGGGAGGGAGTGAGAGGAGTGTTTTTGTCCTGGGGGTCTCAATCTATAGTGTATTCTCCATCATATACATTCTTCAGGCGAAGTTATCCGTAACTGAGTGAGTCAGGTGAATTTATTGAATATCAATCCATAACAAGAATTTGTACATTCTCGAATATTTTCAAAGGGTTATTATATGTTTTTTTTTTGTGTTCATTTTCTACAGGGTATGATAATTTCATGAGATTTGAGATTTTATCATAATGCTGAATCTATAACCACTCCAATATTGGATTGAAGTCACGTAATCAAACGTATGAATATCAACATCTTATATATATATATATATATATATATATATATATATATATATATATATATATATATATATATATATCTATATATATATTTATATATATAAATATAAGTTATATAAACTATATATATAGTTGTGAAAGCTTGAAGTCAAACATATATATATATATATATATATATATATATATATATATATATATATATATATATATATATATATATATATATATGATATTATCATTTGAATCGATGCATTTATTCGTTCCTGTTATCACTGGTCAGACTTGCGCACATGAACTGTATTGTCATATTTGATCATTGACTATATGCTCCAGAGTAGTTGATGATTATTGCCCATGTCTGTTTGGTGTATTTCATTGTATCATTTGAAATGTATATGTACATAATATATGTGTCCATGTATATATATATATATATATATATATATATATATATATATATATATATATATATATATATATATATATATTTATATATTTATATATATGAGAAAAAAGTCAATCATATATGATTTCGAATGCTTCAAAGCTGACCATGACTTCTCAACATTCATTTTGACAGAAGCAAATATTTCTTGTAGTTCAAGATGCATGTGATTGGATACTTCCAAAAAAGGAAGTGTTCACTTCCTTCTCATATTTCGATAACATTCGAGATTTCTGTTCTATATCTGGTGAGTGGATCAACATTGACCTAGGTCAGTTTCATAGCTGACATGACGAGAGATAATCACCCAAGTTAAACATTGAATTAGATATTATTTGTTTGTAGTGCGGTCGAAACGGTGAAACTCCATGGAATATTCAGGCTGCCTTGTGTCCCGTAATGTCGTGATGTAATAGAATTCATACAAGTCGTAAGTGGGAGAGGAAAGGGGGTGTGCGAAGTGGTTCATTTCTCCATTTCCTTGGAACTTCAGTCAGAGTATGTATAAGATGATTTAAAAATAGGTTTGGTGTTCTGAATTATTATTGTCAATGGATGGAAACCAGGGATACTTGAATAGAAGCACAAAAAATCATATATCGAATAGGCCTGTGTCATTGTATAATCAAGTGAAACCAGATCAGAGAGATTTTATTAGATGGGAAAAAAGTAGGATACATTGTCCAGGCTGGTATAAATACACCGTCTCACATCACAGTCAATACAAGTCAATTGTTTGACTTACAATCTAGAAAATGTTGATACAAAATGTCAACGTCACTTGGAAAGCACTACTGGATTCTGCAACAAATAGAGAAGAAAATCTAGACGAATCAAAAGTTCAATTGATACACTGAAAGAAATCCCGACTTGCATGATAGTTCCACTTGTAACTCGTTCACCATTGTCGTGAGAGAATTTTCATTCTTATATGAGGTGTATTTGCATTCCCTTGTCATATAATATGGTAGGCCTATCCTGGTGTTGTGCTGATTTGATCACCTCTCTCACCATGATGATGCTCGAATAATTCGATCCTCAAATGTATTGAATTCATCATAATCAAACCATCATATTCCCAATAAGATCATGAAATAATATTGGTATCATAATAAAACCGGAGAGTAGAACATACAAACTTGAGAAAATTTGAAATAAAAACGTCGAAAACGTTAATGTTGTCAGATTGTAACCATTCAGAGTTCTAAACGTTCTCCCAACACCAATAACATCAACGCATTTCTTTCCTCACCCTACACAAATACTGAATCGATACAAACTCTTTTTTTTCTCTTCCGAATCGAAAGGGTGAAAACTAAGGATGGGTTTCCCTATGCACATTCCTCTCTAGACTCACGTGAAACTGACAAAATATTCCCGAATATTCAATAAGAATGATAAAATCGAGGAGGAAGAGAATTTATCCTATTATGACCAGTCTATAGAATGCAATCTCGTAGCTCTAGTTGATTCTGATGGAAATTTACATTTTGGAAATTCTTAACATATGCATTGTTTTCCGCGTGACTTGGCTTTAGCATTTGGGTGTGACGTCCTAGTCGCAAGGAATGCTCATATTGTGTATAGTCACACAAGAAAAGTGGTCACACTTTTACACATGATTCCTCAACTCTACAACGACCTTACACACGAGAGAAGAATGACGGTTACCAACAAAACAACGAAAAATAGCACCGTTGTATCTGTTATAATATTCAAAAGCCGTCATATGCAGACAAATATAATGTCACAAGTATCTTTCGAACATTACGTGAAGATACGCCATTGCGTATCAATTCATTTTCAACTCATCAAGCTTTGATGCTCCGTGAAATACCAAGCGTCTCTGGTCATGATCGGAAGAATAACAATTGCACGGACCGTTTCTGGAGCATTCTTTGAGATAAAAAAATCAATGGAATGTCCACTGATTTCGAATGAAATACCTGATTTGATCATACAACAAAGTGTGTACCTAGGAAATGGTTACCATACTCAGAAAATTATCGTAAGAATGGTTTGGACATCTCATTGAAAATTTTTCAACAATTCGACCGTATGTATATATATATATATATATATATGAATATATATATATATATATATATATATATATATATATATATATATATATATATATATATATATATATATATATATAAATATATATATATATATAGATGAATATATATATATATATATATATATATATATATATATATATATATATATATATGATTTGTTGAAAGCTTTCACGACTCATTATGTAATTAATAATCAAATCTTTATGGATAATTATATATATGATATATATATATATATATTTGAATATATATATTTATATATATATATATATATATATATATATATATATATATATTTGAATATAAATATATATATATATATATATATATATATATATATATATATATATATCCATATATATATATAAATATGAATATATATATATATATGTATATATATACATATATATATATATATATATATATATATATATATATATTTATATATATATATATATATATATATATATATATATATATATATATATATATAAATATATATATATATATATATATATATAAATATATATATATATATATATATATATATATATATATATATATATATATATTTATATATATTTATATATATATATATATATATATATATATATATATATATATATATATATATATATATATATATATATATTTATATGTATATATCACTTGGATGAGTTGCCAACTTGGCAGATATCTAATCAGATGAAACTGCACAGTAAACATTCTCAGGAACACTCATTTTCCACGACTGTTTATTTCTGGCTGTCGTACATCATACATTCGATGGTGAATAATCCACATTGAATTAATTGTGAAAAGCATTCTCGGAATGTATCTCACTGTTCCAATGCCTCGAGAGTCATCAAACATGCATCATTTTCCTTCACACATCTTCAAGCCATCTTGATGTTGGCCTTTTTCATCTTGTTATCACAAGAACTCATATTTCTTTATTTCTTAATAAGATAAATGTTGTATGTTCTGAGTTTTTGCAATGATCAATGGCTTTCGGTGGCCAAGCTACGGATTCTCAGGTGATTTTTATTGCATTCGACACCCCACTGGACGTAAGATCTATACCTCGACGCCTGGCGTCTTCGACGTCGTTCCCAATCGATAGAACAAGTTTGATTAACTGACGTTCTCTTCTATACGGGTAGTCATGATAAGAACCGAAATTCCTCCTTTGGAGATGATAATAACAATATTCTGAGTGGAAGGCATTTTCTGGGAGAAGTATTCTCACAGTCACTCCATCATTATTGGGTGAGCGATGCGATTACTGAATTCAACTGTATTTGAAGGAAAAAACAGGACGATGTTTGGGGCTCTTCACAGATCAGACTAATGATTTTATTGAGAATTGGCATGCTCCTAATATATCACTAAGGCCCGGTCATATGGCTTCCCTTCAAATATTCAAGTTCTACTTAAATTTGTCGAGTGTATTTATTGTAAGTCTCTTTCGACATTTGAATGGGCCTCAAAATCACTTATGCTGGATTTAATGGCTGCTTTTCAAGCAATTTGTACTATGAGCAAAGAACAAATGGGTCGTGAATTTGGTTTTGAAATCATAGCATACCTAGAGCTTTTCATCACATTTAACTTGAATATACGTATATCGTTACGTTGGGCGTAGGATAGAGTCCCGTATCAGACCTGGATTTGTGTAAACAATCTTTCACCTATCATCACGACAACCTTGCATTATCACCAGCTCATTAGTATACCCTCGTACCTAGCTGTTGGTGAGATCATCAAGCAACATATGAGAAAAACTATTTCCTTCACCTCACAGACTAGGTGGGAGAGCAGATGTTCGTGTATCTGAACCTCGCCATTTTATTTTTTTCGAATAATTTTATGATTGTTGAACTCTTGTATCAATTGTGATTATTCAATTATGATTATGTGTACTCACTGAATCACACAGAAATGAATAGAGTATAATAATTGGTATCATTATTATTATCGAGGCATATGTTTTATTTCCATTGTATCGACTCCAGTACCGGCGTATCTATTCACTTTTCGTACTTGTCTTTCTTGTTTCATTTCAAGTTTCATAATACAAATGATCAGAAATTCATGACTCCTTGCATGACCAACTTCTTTTCCTCTCACAACACTTGAGTTGATTATCGGATCGAACTTTTCAAGAGAAGACCGTTATAACTCGATTTGAGTGATGCGATTCCACAATTGAATGATTGTGAGAATATGTTCAATTGCTTAGAATTATACAGAAGAAAATATGAAAATATCGAAGTGAACAACAAAAATGTGACTTTAATATTCCTTGATGTATACGCAAAATCTGATATTAAAAAGTTGAATATATGCTGCAGAAATATATCCTCATATCTTGTATTCTTTATTTTCATAAATTCTCGTTTTCTCATATTGTACTTTTCTATACTGGATGGGGTTCTCCCTTTCACATCTTTGCACATATTTTTTCTGTATGTAGATCTAATAAAAATGTAGCTGGCTCGTTGAGATGTGGACTCGTAGAAATGGATATTATTTCAAAGATTTCATGAGATCAACAATGGGGGAATAGGGCATATAAGTCGATTTATCGAAAGCATAAATCCATATACATACTGTTACTCACATATGTTTGAATAGATGGTCCATTGTACGATGAATGATTTCAGAAATACTTCTGATTTTTATACCATATGTATTTCATGTATGGGACTGCTTACCTGAAATTGAGAGAAAAAACAGATTATCAATCAACAAGGGATCCAGTTTGATATTATGAATATGCAATCATGTATGCAATTTGCTACAAGCTCACATAAATGACATGTATACGTTAATGACTCTATGTTAATCAACATGGAATACCAATAACACTCATTCACCGAGCTGAATCAATGTGAATCTACGCATGTATATGAATACGTATATATATATATATATATATATATATATATATATATATATATATATATATATATATATATATATGTATATATATATATATATATATATATATATATATATATATATATATATATATATATATATATATATATATATATATATATATATATATATATATATATATATATATATAAGAACGATGTTTATTCCATCTGGAATGTACTGAAACGTTACATTTACACCTTGGTCATCACATTCCTCGATATCTCATCCATTTATCCGATCATATGATACCATTCTCATTACTCAGCCATGCAACCTGTAGATTCTCATTCAGAAACCTGAGTCTTGAGGTCGGTTATCATTCCATGTTCTAATCAGTCTTCTTAGAAACAGGTCATCCCGATTCCATTGAATTCCGTAAAATCATTATAATCACTATCGTGAATTATTTGTTCAATAATAATATCCGGTGGAAATTCCATATGCAACGAGTATAACTGGATAATTGGAGATTCGAACATTCTCTCAGTGCAATTCTCACGTTGAGTTTCGAAAATTTCCGGTTAGAGAAGAAAAAAGATTCCGCTCGAAAAACAATCTCAGGTGATTCTGATCCCATCATCCCATTAATCATTCATCCGACGCCAATAGATCTCAGTCATCATCACGATGCGTCGTTAAAACCCAATATAAATATATACCAATGAGAAAAAAACGTTCAACCTAGCTGTTGGTGGGGTCGTTGAGCAAACAATAATCATAATGAGAAGGAAAAGTTGCAAGTAGATCGGGTTTTTTCTTGACCTTTATGCCACGCACAAAGTTTTTTTTTATTTCATTCCTGTTAGTGTGATGTGGGTCTTTGCTACGCTCATATTATCACCCAAAATATCGAACCAGATATGTCATTCTCCATGGAACCACGTGAGTGACAATATGGAAAATTATCGATAGAGTCACTGTCGTTGCAGTCACCAAGTTATTGGAACTGTTCAAAGATCTTTCTGTAAGGAAGACATGATCAAATAATGATATCAGTATATTGTCTTTGATGTCAACATCTTTGATCTCTTTTCTTATGAACTCAAACGCTGTTTCGATTCGTTGAACATGCCCAATTGTTTGGATCTCTCATGAGTTATTTAAATAGTTATTTGTCTTCTGACGACCGGAGACATTTTTCTTTCGTATCTCGAAGCAGTATATTTTCATAACCTCATAAAAAGTAATGCAATTAAAAATGTACTACAGTTTGTCAACACAATTGATTCCACTTTCATACTCGCACTTCGGGAGAAATATGAAAAATAAACGAATGTCTTTGATGTATGTATCCTATTTATATCAAATGTATTTCACTCAACAAGAGAGAATTGAGCCCAATCATATTACTCTTCCTCCATAGTCCCAAAGAATGATCAACTTTTCACTTATAATATTGAATAATGTCAATATGGATGTCAATTACTTTTGTGTGAGTCATGTCTGAGAGGTGGAATCATGCAATCTCAAAGTTCTCATGTGTTTTCATATATCATGCATCATTTACCATGATTGTGATGATTTTATTATCATTATTGATGCTATTATCATATTCTGATATTTTTAGTGATACAGCATAATTTTATTTGCCTTATATGTTATCGATTGTTTCGGTGATAAAGAAACGATGAATTTATACTATGTGGAAGAATACCTTCACAATTTTGTGTGCCTTACGTGAAACTCGAATTCACGTCCAACGTCACTTCATTCGCCTGATAGTTACGTTATCTGACAAAGCCACAAATGAAGAATATAACTTATTGCTACATGATTGTCAAAAGGATATCATGGTCGTTTAATCATACCTAATAGAACTTCATTCATCATAAATTAACTCCGTTCATCCCGTTCAAGACCTACCCAAACTACACAATAGGTGACTATTAAGAGGTTTCGTCAGGGATATTTCTGAGTCATAAATGCATGATCATACAACTTGAACTGTGCAAGATACAAATTATCAGTATATATACACATTGGGAAATTCATGGTGATCATATTTGTCACAAATACTGAGGATTTGACAACTCGAAAAGGGCGTGGCTTCACCAGTAGGCCAGTTGGATCTATGGTCATTTGAAGATACCCCGATTGAATATCAGAATTTCCCTACAGTTCCAACGTCCCTGCTGATGGGATGGTATGATTTGTGACGTCAAGGAGGCGAAGACTGCGAGTCGTCAATTGAATTATTAATAACAAAGCTGGATACATCAACACTGTATGTAACAGTACCATAATAAAACAAATATTTATGAATATTTCCGTCCTCTATTTTTACCACAACACGGATCATCCCGTACGAATACACGTTGCCTGATGTGGATGTTTCTCATAGTCAGTTTATGTTATACTTCTCTGAATACTGTCACCACGATTTGTTTGGATTGTGAGTCCCAACAAATAATACGTATTCATCATAATAAGTATGAAATACCATGCTCTGGGTAGGTCCCTCTAGTGCCTTGGATCAATTTTGAGTTGTGAACGGGTTTTCGTTCTTAATTCAGAATCGCCATGTTGATTATTCATAAAAAACTCATAATTCCCTCGTCTTACTGCCGAATATTCAGGGCATACATGATTCGAGATGACTGTGTTCACTGACCGTAGAACAATGATCCGTGGAAACATCAAGATTAAAATAGGTTCAGAGAAAACTTCTCAGGCTATAGAATGTTACTTACAGGAAGAAGAAAGAATCAAGTCAATCTGGAATCCATTGGAAACTTCTCTTGAGTATATATACATATTTTGTTCAGAAGAGGAAGATCATCAAGGAAATCAGTATGTGCAAGATTCAAATTGAATTCATGTTCACTCACACCATCTGTATTGGAATATCCATATATGATATATCAAATATATATCCATATATATATATATATATATATATATATATATATATATATATATATATATATATATATATATATATATATATATATATATATATATGTAATGTATGTATTATTTATGGTAAAATAAAGACGTGGTACGAAATAATAATGATTATTATTTATTAAACTGCTGCTCAACGTTTCACGTTTTTAGACGTGTTACTGATTCACAACAGTGATGATACGTTAGGCCATACGGTTTTTAGAAAAGATACGCATACTAATAGATATCTGAATGCACAGTCACATCATCATCCATTACAAAAAACTTCTGTTTTGAACTCTCTAGTTAGAAGATCAAAAAAGCTTTCCGACAAAGATCACATCTCGGCTGAACTGACAAATTTAAGAAATATTTTCGTAAATAATGGTTATTCGAGTTCAGTAATTACTAGAGCTATGAACATGAAAAGTAATACTAAACCAGCTAAAATAGAGTACACAACGTCAGCTTTTCTGCCCTATGCGAGTGGCATAACCGATAAGATAGGAAGAATGTTGATGAAGCATAATATAAATACAATTTTCACACCGGATAATCAACTGTTTAGCGCCTTTCGTTCGGTCAAAGACAAGGTACCTCTGGAGTCGTGTGGGGTGTACGAGGTCCCTTGTGAATGTGGACTCGTATATATTGGGCAAACTATGAAACCTGTATCAGCTAGATTAAAACAGCATAAGTATCACCAACGATGCAAAAGTTACAGATTGTCGGCAATTGCGAAGCACGCTGTTGAGGAAAAGCATAACATTCTTTATGATAACACTAAAGTATTGGACAGACAAGAAAAGAGGTGGCCCAGAGCTATAAGCGAAGCAATTGAAATATCTAAAAATCCATTCAATTTCAATGGTGATGACGGTGGCTATATTATATCAGCGAGTTGGTCAACAGCCATGGAACGTTTAAAAACAAACGGTCGTCGAATTGATAGTAGGGACATGACTCCAATAGATGCAGTTGGTGAACCTTCTCGTGCATACAACCTTCGTTCTAAAGAAAGATTATGAATATACCCTGATTTTTCACGTTCTCATCGGGAGATCCACTCAGCGGTGGAAGAAGCCTTCTTTATATCAATTTAACAGTTTTATATTTTTCTATCAAGTGCATATGCACTATCATTGTTGTTTTTCCATTCATATTATTTTTCACTTCCAAAATGTGAACATGTAATATCAAAAAATACGCTCTTGATAAAGACTGTTACATTGCAGTAGAAACGTTGAGCAGCAGTTTAATAAATAATAATCATTATTATTTCGTACCACGTCTTTATTTTACCATAAATAATACATACATTACATATTATGAGTCGTGAAAGTTTTAAATATTCTATATATATATATATATATATATATATATATATATATATATATATATATATAAACGTACATACTATATATGAATACTACATATACCATACACTATATATGTATTATATATATATATATATATATATATATATATATATATATATATATATATATATATATATATATATACATATATATATATATATATATATATATATATATATATATATATATATATATATATATTTATATACATATTGGTCGAACGCAGCTTTTGCGTTGTCAAATGAGCTATATGCATGATTGAAATGTCCATATAAAGTATGAGCCAAATCTCCACTCAATTCGACCCATATAAAATATACTCAATTCGGTACAGAGCGGATCCAAAAATTCGTGGACCATTATTAAATTTCAAAATATTTTCAATGATGAATCGGAAGAGGGTGAAGAATATATACTTTCACCAACGAGTGATTTGAAACAGATCATTACCACATATATCTTCACTCAGTCATACAATCTGAAATATAAGTCAATAAGTGTCAGTTATATATCACTAATAATTGATACCGGTGAAGTTAACCTATAGCTTCAATCATGTAATTACGGAGTTTGAAATGAAATATTCAGGGAATGATGAGAACTAGATTCAACCAATTCAAGATATACCAGTCACAAAATAATATTTTCTCACAATTGGAATGAATAAATGATAGAACGAGTATGTGGGAGTGTTCCAAGGTTCAGTCATCGCACCAAGCCTATTTCTCCAATTGATATATCACGGAAAAATCGATATAAAACTCGAATTGAGTGATTTCTCGAATGAATTCGAATTTGGAAGCTCATTTTCACACTTCTATTCTGAGAACAAATTCATCAGTTTCCTTCTCGAACAAAATCACCACCTCAGCAATTCTCTCTCACCGCTCTTTCAGCTACATAAATCTCCATTAAACATCGAAATAAATGATCACACATGAACTTATAATGTTTATTCGGAATCATATGATGATATAATATTCCCAATAATATTCGAACATGGTATACATGGAATTGAGTCATTCTGAAATATAGTGGAAGTTCTTGTTCTGAATGATGCTCAGAATTCGATGGAGAAGTATCCATCATCTGGAAAAATTCCATCGGATAATAATGATCACATTGGTATCGTCTCGAATCAACTTCGTTCATTCATTGATATCAATGCCCATTTATATAAATCACTTCCAATCCCGACATTCATCAGATATCCAATCAAAACTCTTGAGTGATTAGATATTATTACCACATTATTCCTTTTCATAGACCTTCAACAGGAATATGCCATAAGGTTACATTTCAGAATGAAACAATAGGAAATCTGAGATCCATATGAAGACTCATCTACATCTAGATGAAATCCACAAGATGAAAGGGTATCTGATAGATCTGATGTATATGATGAATCAAATTTTTGCTCAACTATCACAATAGTGTTGTCGGATGAAATGGTGATGGACACAAAATGTGATAATTCTGTTGCAAATTGGAGAATTACAGAATCATTCTTCATATTTTCATACGAGATCCATATAGTTTTCAAATGCCTATTCTGGAAGTTGGAACAGGTTTCTACACGAGAAGGAGCAAGTAACCCTATTCATTTCCAATATCTCAACATTATACCCACATAATTCTCGATCGTTGATATCATGTATTGTATTATTGTCCCATCATAATTGGAGCATATTCATATAATTGAATATACACACAAATAAATGTGAAGACTCGTTAGTTTCGAACGTCGAGTGTATAAAAGTGGATTGAAACAATAATCAGAAGGTTGCCATATCTAATATGCATCGTTGAAGAGAAATAACCTCATCAAAATTCTTGTGAAGACTGTTATAATCACATCTCTTATTATAATATTCTAGTTGACCTAGATTCAAAGTGGCTGTCACCGAGGTTTCTATACAAAACTGAGTCGAGATATTATTAATTGACTCCCATTCATTCAACAGGCAATCGGGTATTCGAGCAATCGGGCCACATGAGTCCTGTTTTGTTTGCTCGCTAATAGAATGCGCTGTCAGCGTGCACACCATTCACAATAATTGATTGGTGTTGCCAACCTCACAGAATACTCGATGGGTTCTTTTTTTGGTCAACGCTGATTGGTTCAGGGGTGTACTAACATACTTCAATGGGCTTGACGGTACGATGCGATTCATTTGTTCGTGATGATATCGGTCATGATTGCTGTCGAATCATGTTTTGAATGGCAGAACACAGAATTTTGATGTTCATAGAGATGTTAAGACAAAAATTTCAAAGACTGCCGCCTCTTTCACCATTGTGTCTACTCATCAAGATTGACGATCGAGAGTCCACTCGACTGAGTTAGATCTCGAAATTTTAAGAATATGAAGGGTTAAAAAATAATCGGCCGATGTGAAAATTCAATGATGAAAAACAAAATCATTCATTTGACTGTGATTTTGAATTTTCAAAAAAATCGGGATCATTGATTAATATCCATCATGGCCACCCTTGTTTGATAGATTTCTTGCTCTCTGATTGGTCTTTGTGAATCTTGCTACTCGTTGATTAGTCAGAGGTTTTTTTCTGATGAACTCCAGTGTCTAAGTTCTTTTCTTTCTCAGCTAAGACAAATACGTCATTAACCATCTCTGTTTTTCTGATACTTGTAATTATAAAATCATCAATCTACTGGAAGTTCTCAATCTGACATATTTTCGTTTTTCAAAACAGTATTTCAGACACTCCAGTTTCCGTTCTCAGCTTTCGGATGACAGATCTGGTGCAATTGTTTTTAAGGCATTGAACAAAGTAGATGACAAAGTCAACCATCCAGAGAAATGGGAGAGGTTACAGCTTCCATATTAGACGGTGAATTAGGCGATCGGAAATGTTCGAATCAGATAAATTCATCAAATACTAAGGAATATAGATGAGAGACTTGGAAAACAATAGACATTTATATATATTGGGTTTTTGTTTCTTCTGGGGATGGAAACAATGAGTCATAAAAACGATGGAATACACAATAAAACAAGCATTGGAAAGATCCTACTTCAATTACACTTATTTTATCCATTCAATTGTGATCTATAGGCCCACAGAGAAAGGTATGGGTGATCTGATAATGATTGGTCCTGTCTCCTGTGAAATTATTGAGAGAAAAATGTTCGACTTTTTTCAGGAAATCATTCCAGAGATCACTTGAACGACTGCCACGAAAGCCCATGTAGTCTATTATTATTATCATCATTTATTTTAATAAATGCCATGAAGGACAGTTTGTTCTGTGTACATCAACAATGGAAATATTATTGTGATACGTCGTACACATAACAACACACAAGTCAAGCCACGGTTCCCTGAGCGACGTTTCAGCACTCGCGACTGTTATACTTTTCTCATCAGCCTGGTAAAGTAAACACCTCCAGTATCCATAACATTAAACTACTGGAACGAGTAGTCCAGTGGCAATAACGTCGAACTGTCATTCAGGAGACAGGGATGTGCTTTCCGCTAAGATCGACAGTGTGGACGGATGTTTTCAATGGATACTTCATGCCATTCAGATGCAAAATGCGATTGTTCCTCAATATTCGGAATTTTTCTTTCTCCGGAGAGCGTGTTCTGAAATCTATATGAGTTCCACCATGTGATAATGATGTCATAGATTGATAATGTGTTAAATGTTCGAATAGATACATTGAGATGTACCATATGCATCATATATATTTCATGGACGAGTTCTCTGAACGAAAGATCAGGATAGAGAAAATTAATTATGTGAATTGTTAGAGAGAGAAAGTCTTCATTCAGACTGCTGTACGCAAAGCGGAATACGAAAATGATACAGCGTGATGGAATCAGTAAATTTAATGTGTGATGGTGAGAATTTTATGAGAATGTCGATGGCAAATAATTACGGAACAAAATCAAGAATGACAATATCAAACTAATTCAACTGAATTTGACAGAACATGGGAAAAATCAGGTACATTTGAATTAGATATTGCGTTCGGTATTTTCTCTTTCATGGAAAAAGCTATCCACATTTCTCAACAATCATACATCCCGACTCGAATGATTTTATTATTTATGACAACATGAACTCAATGAAAGTTTCACCCCTCAATCTGAAGGATATGGATTGAAATAAAAATATTCAACATGTCCGCGTCATTTCCATCATTATAACAACTCACATAAGTCGTAAGTTAAATCCATCAACACCTGATATAGGCCACTTCTGAGATATATTATCTCAGATTTTAAAGAGAAACTTCGAAAACATAACTTCTTCTTCCCATTCAAACATTATTAAACCGTATAAAATGTACGATCATCTGAATCTTCCACTAGTAAATTTCTCTGGCACATTTGCAACCGACGTCACAAAAAGGTATTTCATTTTTAGTGCGTCAGTATGGTGGTCCTCAAAGTAATGGAATATAGAAGGGTTAAGGGTGAGATGAGGTTGGCAAAGGGGTAGAAATAAAACTGGCTCAGATTCACACAACTTACCCCATTGGTGAGAATAGTGAGGGTGAATGAGGGTGGAAAAAGATTTTGTTATGAAAATGGTCGAGGGAGTGAGTCTTATAAATATTATTTCTGCAGTTTTGTGCTCTAAATGGTAGCAATAATAATCAAATTTATGTAGCATAGCAACAAATACTTTCAAAAAACAATTTATTAGGGAGTGTGTTTTTCTCTGCGGCTTTCTGCATTTGTTTACAGCAGTTTTCTTATCAGAGAAGATATGTTATTCGTTTTTAAGTTGATCATTCGGAAAAGGTTCACATACTTTTCTCCCCCATATAGGGAACTAAAAATGTATCCTGTGAGATTGGATAGAAAATGATTTTCTATTACAAGAAAAGACATGATATTCAAAATTCAAAAAGTACTCCCAAAGTTCTGGTTTTTGTTACACGGTTGAACAATAGTTGAAAATAACCACAACCGGCGCAAGATTTTTGGCTGAGCGTGATAATCTTATGGAAATCTCTGTTTATGATTCACGCACCATCCACGCAGTTAGGACGAATTGCGTAATCAACACGTCACATATTCTGGCTACGCAGAATAAGAAATATTGAGTGAACTTCTTCAAAAAATTCTAGTTTTCAAATTTCAATAATCATGGAAATAGTTGATATGGAGTGGTCAGTGATATTATCGTTTTTCTAAATTGAAATGTGGTTATAGAAGTTTTTGATGCATTCAATTCACAAATGAGGTGAGATGGTATAGATTGAATGATTCAGCAGTGTATGGACTCTCAATTCTTGACAGAAATTCTCAGAATATTCAATAATCTTTTGTTCTTGAAGAAAAATTAGCACCATGCTGTTTTGCAGACATTAAATGATTTGGGAAAGAACGATGTGTTACGTTCACGAGTATATGGCTTCAGAATACTAATTAATTCAACGAAATTACTTCTCTTCATCATTTGAACAATAATGATTCAAAGATTCACATAGAGTAAGAAACATAGTGCATTCTGAGAATATTTATCAATCATATGTCAATTAATGAATGAGTGATTGATTCGAATGACACAAAATGTCAATACAGCGTGAGTTTATGAATATGTGTCAAATCGATTATTTTTTTCCAATAACATCGAAACTTTGTTGAAAATCGAAAATCCAAAGAATGCAAGGTACCTCTCGAGTCCTGTGGTATATATACGAGGAGCTTCGTGATCGGACCAACAACAAAATCTGTATCGGATAGGTTGAAGCAGCACAAGTACCACCAACGATGCAATAGGTACAGATTGGCAGCTATTGCAAAACATAATGTGGAAGAGAACCATAACATACTTCATGACCACACCAAAATTTTGGACAGGTAAGAAAGAAGATGGCCTAAAGCTATGAGCGGAGAAATAGAAATATCGGAACATCCGTACAATCTCGATGCTGACGAAAGGGGTTATGCCATGTCAGCAAGCTGGTCAACAGCAATGAACACAGCCAGTGCCAGTCGCAGTGACAGCAGGAAGGCAGAGCTGCTAATGGATGCAGTTGTGGGCTTTCAACCATGCATACAACCTTCGTTCGAGGAAAGAATAATATCGGAATCCTGATTGACATGAATTACCATGATAATTTGTATAATTTTGTTTTTTTTCTCATGTGCTTATGCACAATCATATTGTTGATTCATTATAACTCTTGAGCAGTCATGATTGATTATTTTATTCATAATTTTGAATAATAATGTGAGGATGAAACCTCTCTATGTAAGAGATCTTGAGAATGACTCTAAAATTGCATTTGAAATGTTGAGTACTAGTACTGATGAATATTTCCGTGTCAAATGAATATATAAATATATATATATATATATATATATATATATATATATATATATATATATATATATATATATATATATATATATATATATATATATGATTATTTATATATTAAATATTATGATATATTTGATAAGCGGAATGTTTGAATCACTACACCTCAAATACACTGAGTGACTCATTCAGATCAGCCGACAGTTGTACGATAACAAAATCACACGAAATCAGTTCAAGTCATGCTGATAGCTATTGAAAAAAAATCTTCACTAATATATTTCCAGATAATTCAAATTCAAATTCAACATTGTTTTTTATTCTTATTTCATAAAATACATACAATTTAATGATCTAAACAAACGTATAATAATATGATGTTAACAAAAGAAAGTACAAGTGACGCTGCGATTGAATAATAAAAAATAAAATAAGAAGCCCGCATAAGAACGAATTCTTGTGCGCGGGCAACATAACTGATAATAACATTCACAGTAGTTGGCAAAAGCATAAATGGAGTTATTAAAACTGAAACAAATTTTTATCCGTTGTGAAAACAAAATTGAAACCATGAATAAATGCAAGGGAAATAAGGAATTGGAAGAATAACAATAATACGAGTGTTGATAGTATTACTGTAGTGAGAAAAAATATAAAACAATAACCATTTCAAAAAATGGAAAATAATATAATAAATTGAAGATCGAGAAACCAAATAAATACCTAATTAATACAACATACAGAGAAAAAATAAATCATACATTAAATGTGGACAAATAATTCAAGTTTGTAAGACATAAGACAGCTGAAAGAGTACGCAAGATATCTGACGAGTTTTGGGATCGGTGCATTTTATTTACATACTTATTTATTCATTTATAATCATATATATATATTTATTAATGATAAGTGACTTCATGATTATATAGATGAAAATACAATATCATCTAGAAGTCAATATCAACTGGAAGTCAATATCATCTAGGAATCAATATCATCTGGAAGTCAATATCATCTGGAAGTCAATATCATCTAGAAGTAAATATTATCTGGAAGTCAATACCATCCGGAAGTCAACATCATATCGTCAATATATCATCTGGTATGTGTATGAGTGATCAATGAGTTAAATCAGCTAATGTATGTGTTTTGGTAATGCATATTTTCTGATTCGATGAAATGACTTCTCATCAAACTTGTAAACCACTGTTTTCAAGTCCTAAAATGAATAAGTCAAGTTATTTTCTCTGAATATATCATATTCACTATGATTCAACGACTATATCAACTTCCGTGACTCGTATAAGTTCATCTACGAACTAGTTTTATGTGTACTCGAACACAGAGGGTCATTCCATTTTCCCGTGCACAAGTAATGAAACTACGATATATATTTAGACGACCATTTTCTTCCCAACAATATTTATTGGCGATAAAAATATGATTTATCTGTCATTTCTATTGGTTTCTACTCGTATATGGAACACTGAATCTAAACACAAAATATCACTCATTTTTCTATCACGATGGTAACGAAAACTGTCATAAAAGTTGAAATAAATTGTATGTCAAATGAGGCGTTTGCGATGCCATGATTTGCCGATCTACATTAACGAATGCAATAACCCAGCAATTGGATATGGGTCAAACTTTGTGAGAGTGTTTGTGGATATATCGACTGTGTTTTGGAAAATAGCGTAGACGGGTTTGAACAAATTTTTCACTTCTATATCTAACACAATATGTAAGTGATGTTCATTTGAATGACGAAATATTCTCCACCATCATTCAATTCCTGAATCTTTATTCAAAAATATGACTGATTTATTGATTCCTTGATTGATTCATTGATTGATAGAGATATAGACGATTGTACATGGAAAATAAGAGAGATAATATTAATTTCGAGTCATCCTATATAATACTTATATATGAACGAATGAATGAGATGCTATGAATGAATATATATATATATATATATATATATATATATATATATATATATATATATATATATATATATAAATTCATGTATGAATATATATATAAGTCATATATTCCACATGATAATTCAAAATTATCGATGTTATTATTGTATTCAATTTTTTCCATACAGCATCAAGTGTCAAGATTCGAAAAATGTTCACGATGAGATACCAATTGAACTTGATACACAAAAATTTTACGTTTTCCATCTCAACAAACGAAATATCACATTTGTGTGAAGACCTAAAAAACGATTTCCTCTCAAAATAACCACAACCCTCTTCTTCCAAAACTCACGTTCATTACAAACTCACTGATTTCAATATCTTCAACAATGAATAGAAGTTCTCTTTTAAATAGCGATTAGAGTCAGCCGCAGATTCTTATCGCAAAGAAAACGTGCTACATGAATTCAACCCCTAAATCCTATTCCAATCCACATCTCCTAAGGGCGAAGATGCTACGAAACGATTCCTCACCATTTGATCTGATGTAATGAAGGGTGGTGGAGGTTTTCAGATTATTTATTTTTAAGATGACATGTTAGTACTTTAGCATACTCTAGTATGTATCCAAGAATGGAATGTATCAACATTCTGAGATCACATTCCAAATAGTTGGTAGATAGACATGTTGAATCAATATAGTATGTAAATAATTTCTAGTCATTAATCGACATTTGGTGTATACCAAATATCTTGAAACTTTACAACGGTATTCATATTTATATCATTCGATATCATTTTACCTCTCATGAATGATTTTCAAATTGATCTGAAATCATTTCACATACCAAAATTCCCATCAATTATCAGATTAGCGTAGAAAAGACTTTCATTCATCACGGGAATAAATATACATATTTTTTATATTTTTTCTGTGTAGGTACTACTAATCGGAACAAGTGGGCTCAAAATATCGTATTTATTCATTTCTGAATATCGGTGACTAAATCTCAGTGAAGATACATATCAGGAATAATGAGGGATTATATCAGCTTGGAATTGTTTCATATCAGAGATGAAAACATGGATTTGTATTGTTATGGAGGTCCAACTCAGCGACGAACCATGTACTTTCGGTTACTTCCAGAACAGCGGCCATGTTCCTAATGTAAATGCCAGTTGGAGCTACTCTCACTTTGAAAATTCAGCAAAGCCTTCTGTATCATCACATATTAGGTAATGATATAGAATGTCTTGGATTTACCAAAGTAGATGGGCGTGACTTATACGAAGCAGGGGAAATTTTCGATACCTTGATTGGTTATTTCCCTATTTTCCCCTGCTTCACTGTCCACTTGATTGGTTTTTATATTTTGTGACATCACGAGGGCGGACGATCTGCATCGGTCAATTCAGTTACTGAATATAAAACAAATTACTGTAGGTCCACACCTGACAACAATCAGTTTGAGCAGTGAACATGATCGCCGTTACCCAATATAGTGATCAAGTGGGTCGAGCTTTTAACATGGAGTTACAGCTCCACAACAATACCACTCCATGATGAAAGTGTTTTTTGAGAATAGTTGAGTGAAATTCACTACTTTTATATATTCGAATCGATCAAAATGAATGTTGGACGGAATATTGTGGAATAGTTCTCGTACAATTGTGTCCACCATGTTCAGAGAAATTCATTCCGGAAGTTTTCGAATAACGAAATATATCAATGAAATCTTGGAGAAAAGCTATATGTAGATATAGCATTTTGTCCTGGATGAAACGTGAAGTTCTCGATTATTGTGTTCAAATATCGAATGGTGCTGCTCAACAATTGAAATTACCAAATTTCGAAATCGAGTAGAGCTGCATTGAGAGGTGTATAGTGTCAATAACAAGATGTTTGGCTTTCGAGTATATTTCATGTAGATGACTCACTCATCATACAAGTCCTAATCGATGCTGAGGTTTTCAAGTGGAATTATTATAATGGATGGCATCGAAAATTTCAAACAGAATCTTGTTTACTGTTACCGTTTGTGTTTCGTTCAGCACATTTCCATATTTTCAGTTATTTTTAGTTCAGTTTCAAAAAAATATGAGCATATGAGTATGGTCTCGGATGTTTCATTACTCATGAAATGATCCTCCAAGTACCTTGTTTGAAAATATATATTTCACATGTTCTGGTGAGAAGAAAATTGACAATAATTCAATATATAGTCGATTAAATAGCATAAAAGGTGACAGTAGGTTGAATTATTTCATCGACTGGGAGATCTGTAAACTCTTATTTCGACAAATTTTCACGGCAGATGCACAACAACACTTGACTATTCACTTCCGGTTCACAGATAGTTCATCATCCACCATATTTTCCGTTCCGGATATTTTCCACATTCAAATGTGAACCCATGTGCAGCATTCAAATAAGGGAAAGCGAGTGAAAACAAAATTGGATGGAAAATGCATCTATCGCTCATCCAATTATTAATATCATTTTCCAGAGATGAATATAATGAGTTACATAAATGAGTATCACTGGACTAGCAACTCAAGGCTTTCCATGAAACGAATGCTGAAGATAGATTTTTCTCTCTGAATTCAACAGTTTCTCTTTCCACTTTTTTTTCCCAGCTGACATATTCTCATTGAGAATTGATCAATTATTATTTCAGAATTGGCAATAGAAGGCCTTCCATTTTTGATTTTGCCGGTCAATGCCTATTGAATGCACTGTTTCAAACCGTAATGTATTCCCACACGCTATTCTGTACAGATGTGGTGAGAATGCTTCATACACACACTGATAGTACTCGCCCAACAACGCTTCATACAGAGCGTTTTTCCAGTACCGATAAAATCATGCATTAAATAAAAATAATTTGATGATTGTCTCATTCGATTTGAGAGATATTTTCATTGACAAAGACTCCGTGCTAATTCCATCACCATATTAAATGTAAAAAAAAAAAATTGTGAGTTTTTGATACAATTTCAGGAGTTGATAAAAGTGTTGGAATATAATTTTATCCCATAGTTACTCAGTATATTTCCAATGAAATATAATGATATGAAATGTCCCTTGCTGCGTCAGAAAATCTCCAACAGCCATGACGAAATATCATCTGAATGTGCTAGTATATTTTTCTCTACCCTGCCATGTACTCTTAAGGGTGATATTTCCCCCAATATCTCCACCCTACGCATAACACGCTTCGGAGCCGTATTGATTGGATATTGGCAAACCTCAGCTTTAAAAACTTTTCCAGCAGAAACAAAACCCTCAGAAATATCGACAATGGTTAAACAAAATCACGAAGATGTTTGTTTAAACATTTCTAACTTTTTCAGAAAGTCACTTTTTATAAAAATGTTAACGTGAAAGTGAAAGTGAATGAATTAAGAAATCATATTTCTCATTTTTGGTTGGGTGAAAATTCAGTTATAAGTTACTCGAGTATAACAGCTGAGAATGAACAATTTTCCATGGCATCAATAGCGCGAGAGATTTCATTACCCATTATCGTCTTATTATGCCACGAATTATAAAGAATAATCATATTTTATTGGATGAATCAGCGATGTAAATGTGAACAGTTCATAGCGGTTTTGATATGTGAACATGAGAGTTGGTGAGACATGAATAACTCGCTTGTTTCTTGTGACTAGGAGGTGAGGGTATATATCCATCTGGTCCAGGTTCGATCCTCACCTTCCTCACCATTTTGAATAATTATCACCTGGATGGTTCCTTAAATACAGATCACGACCATAGCTTTCTCAATGTTCTGTAACTGTACAGTCTACTGGTAACAAAAAATAAAATCATTATTATCATCACTATCATTATTAGGTACGCTGGATTTATTTTTCAGCTCACAAACAATTGATGAATGTTCGACAGTTGAAATTTCATAAGATTGAAAATCAAGATCGAGATTCAATCAGTGCCCGATCAATGAATAGTCTCGTGTGAGGAGTGTATCAACCAGCCCAGAACGATTCTCGAACTCCGAATTCGAATATTTCAACGCGTATTCATCATTTTGTCCTTGAATCATTTATCGAATCATTTAAATCCACTCATCGATTGATAAAATCGACCAAACATTGTTATGAGAAATTAAATGAATACAAAAAGTGGAGTGATGAATCCCACCAGTGAATTTGTATAAGTTCATGAGCGAGCTCTAATGTACATCTTCTGCACAGCAACCTCGTGGAAAAAGTAAGGTATAATTCATGTGATCTGGGTGCAGTTTAACGATTGATCATTGAATTGATCCGGCAATAATATGTCATGAATCAAATTCCCAACTGAATAATCATCATGATGAAATACCAACACACCAGCACAGTAGCTGAGTGGTTAGCGCACTTGCTTCGTGTGATCCGGGAGGTGAAGGGACATATCGGACCCAGATCGATCCCTGCTACCGTCCATCTTTACAGGGGTTTTTCGTGGTTTTCATCTGTAGTCTGATGTAATGCCGGGATGGTTCCCACAATATAGGCCACGACCGCTTCCTTCCCCCTATCCTTCCCATTACCCATAAAACCTTCATCTCATCATCCCATCATCTCATTAATCATTCATCTGACGCCAATAGATCTCAGTCATCATTACAGTGCGTCGTTAAAACCCAATATAAAAGAAAAATAATACCAACAGAACGTGATATCTCCATTTTTTTTGTGATCAGGTTTTTTCAATTCGAGATCAAAAAAGATGATGACAATTCTAAAAAATAGTGATCAAAAATGTACTTATCATGAATTAATATCCACAATCATGTTTCAATCAACAATACGGTTCAAGTATAGTACATATTTCCACATTGAACTCATGTGTATTTAGTCGAAGGTTCCCTCTGTCAATCTAAACCAGAGTGATAAAGATGGCCGTGATTTTAACGAGAAACGATGACATCGCACTCGTCCTCGTATCCTCCGATATGACTCTGTTGATGACAGTGACCGATAACACATCGCGAACTGGCGAGCTATTATCCCAGTAATTGAACCACCGTAGTCGGTAATGCCCGCAGTGCGTGTCCTCGTATAGGCGAGTCCTCAGATACGCAATCGAATCAGATGACGTAGGGTGGTGCGTAATTGAATATGATTGACCGGTGGGAATGAATCACATATGTGGTATAGGCTTTGAGTATAGCTATCATACAAACGGATGGGTATTAGTGTTCCACAGCTGTGAAACGAGCTATATAATAGAAATCGAAAGTTTCTTGTTACAGCAGTACAAATTGCACTCGTTCATTAAATTTTGCACTACGCAAATTAATTCCACTCATATTCATAGACTATACGTATAGAACAAGGTCATGCAACGGTTTAGGCAAACCGATTCACGCTGAAATGATTAAACAAATGTGTGTATATCACAACAATTCAGAAACACTTCAGCAAAACGTTTCAACACCAGCCATTTTGAATAAAGGTAGCGCCTTGTGAATCGTTCAAAACAACTTTGAGCAGGGCCTTCTGTATTATCACGATAATATAGAAAACCCTATACCTTGAATCGGTTTAACGTGTATATAAATCGTATCGAGTTATCCAATTCACTTTCCAAACTGGGTTGGGACCAAGTTGTTTTACACTAAAACTGACACGTATGTCACTATCTGTGAACCGTTTATGCCTAAAACGGTTTGCCTGAACCGTTTCCCGACCTTTTGGTATACGTAGTCATATACTTATTAAGGAATGCATGTGTAAAACAGAAGAGCATAGAAAACTTTTCACTTTTTTCACACTTTTCCCAATTTTTCGAATTCGAAATCAATCATTTCTCCAATTCAAGATTATATCGAGTCGATTTGGTGAGTATTTCTGAATTTGCCGATGATCATTTGGCACAAGCACTTGTTGAGCTCATTTCAGATTGTATAATTATCATGAGATTCTATTGATGATTCGACTGAGCAGAAATATTGTCAATGCGAGTGTGCTATACAAGGAATATACTGAATGAATTAATTGATTGATGAGAGATTTATTATCAGAATGAAGAAGTTTAAAATAGAATCTGAAATTCACTTTCGGAAAATGATTCGATTTGTATGAGCTAATAAAGTACATACATATTCATACTCTTAGTTCTTAACTCGCTATGGAGAGTAAAAATTACACCATTTTGTCTTAAAGAGGCTCCATTGAAGGTAATAACCTTCATCAAAACCTATCCCCATCATGTTTCCTACGGGAGTTTATTATATGTTGTGCTCTTCCACAGTTTTACCATGCCTTTATGAGGATATATAAACAGTCATATTATATAGCTTGTTCAGGAAAGTCTTTGTTGTCTGGAGTGGATATAAAACCGTAATAACCGGTACAGATGACTCAAAGCGTTTATTTAATAGTCTGTGTTTTATAAAACTTGGATTGATCACGATTAACAACCTGATACTTTCAGTTCATACCAAGCCATACAAATTTTGGTTCTTTCGTTAGTATTGATTATTTTTGTGACACATTTATACACTATGAGATGAGAAGCTGTGCATCATGCAAACATGTCGCTATGCATTTAAACTC
This sequence comes from Brachyptera risi, assembly GCA_964007535.1. Lineage (NCBI taxonomy): Eukaryota > Metazoa > Arthropoda > Insecta > Plecoptera > Taeniopterygidae > Brachyptera > Brachyptera risi. The sequence continues at coordinate 25,314,152 of OZ023336.1, forward strand.
TCAGTGACGTAGACTGGTCGATCGTACCGCAATCAGATGTAACCTGAGGAGATGTTTGAATAGCATCATAATATGTACTGAAACTAACAGACCATGCACCCCACTTATTGGATGAGCGTAGCGAAGACTCAATTTCACTGTACTTGAAAAATCGAATGTGTTTTTTTTGTTGTTGTTCGCGCTCTACAGGTCAAACATTTGAAATTTCAGATCATGATGAAACTTGGCACACACATGAAACCCTATCTGACTTGATGCTGTATAGTTTTGAGGCAAAATCGGTTCAACAATTCTTGAGATAAATCATTTTGAAGTTTTCAAAAAACCCATATGAATAAGCCAGGCGGAAAAAATGACAAAGTGAATGTTCTCCGAAATCTTTCAAATTTTCACAGAACTCGAACAACATTATGATACACATTATTACGGACTTTTGAAATAATTGAATGTGACGTTCCGAAGTAAAAAATTAAAAAATGCGATTTTCATTTATTTAATTACTTCATTTTTTTTATTCGCTCATCCATCAACGCGGAAAACACATAACGCGTTTTCCTAGTGGTATGAGAGAATGGTAGTTTTGGAATAAACGTGAAATGTATATTCAAAACATTTCAAATTTCACATTTACATCAAATACAATCATTTTGATTTCACAATCAACATTTTCAGTTTTTAATTGACATTTCTGGAATATATGAATGTATGTGACCATGATTGAGCGTTGATTACGTTCTATTGGAAAGTGCAGCAAGTTTTCAGATAGGAGTGCATCATGGAAGAAGCACTATAAGTTATCACTATGAGAAGCGCTTCAAAAGCCAGCTTTTATCATCATCTTAATTAACTCAGCTGTATAATTACCAGCTACTCATTATCACGACTGCCACATGAAATAACTTCCTGGAACTATAGTTACTCTCAAATAATAGGAATGTGAATGGTTATTTTTTAATATTAGATCTATATAATATGACAGCAAAAAATGTTGACAAAGTCACGGTCTCTTGACCAGCAGAAACTTCACATATTTCGTGGTCCACTTCAAGAGAATTGAGCTGGGATTCTGTGAAAACAACAATGGTTTCACACGAATAGTGCATATGTTACCAATATATTCAGATCTTCTAGTTGATATCAATTAATCGGACTTCTGGTGACATTTTCTGGTGATGGCGGGCCCTAGAACTTCAATCATGTTGAAGTCGCATCAGGGGCCTGGAAATCTGTATGTCCACATCAATGTTGCATGGCTACTCCCACTCTTCATATGAACTCAATGATGTCACCGAAATCAATTTGGTAATTATGAGGAAACACATCCATGTTCATATGATAACGATGCATCAATCAGGATGCATGAAGCATGAACCACAAACAGAAAAATTTCAATTCAAAATGAAGTATCTATTAGAAAAAATCTTGGACCAATTTTAGTTGCTTGAAAATTGTTTCGATACAGAAAAGAATCATCTGGAAATGTATCATTGGTATTAATAATTGACAGTACTTTGGAAACCTTCAAATCCGTATTCCGTCTTTGACTGGGATTAGGAGCTGGGATTATTGAAACATTTTTGTCGGAGTCGAAAATGTAGGAGAGAAAGAGAGTGGTTCGCAAACACGTATATACAGTACCTAATCCGTAAAAACCAATGAAGCTTAACAGATTCAACCAACTTCGTGAAAGGCACGTGATGAGATATGTCTTCTTTCTGTTGAAAATGATTATAACTTTCTCCAACATCAAATATTGGCTCTAATCCCAACTAAATTAATTGGTTATTTATCCACCAGGTATCTCAAAAAATGAAGTAATCTTCTTCTCAAAACTCGTCTCAGAAAATATTGAAAAACATCATGGTCAAATTATCCATGTTTCTGGAATAATCTTACATATCTGAAATAGAATGATTTGCCAAAGTCCGTTGGAGGCATCAATGGAGAATTTCAATCATAATATGATCAAATTATTGTTTTCTCACCACCTGCCAAACATATAGTCACATGTGAGCCGAGTGGTCGAGTGATCAGCACACTGAACCGTCATTCAGGAGATTGAGGTTCGATTTCCACCATGGTTGACCGTTCTAATAAAGATTTGAGTTGTTTTCCTCTGACGCTCAGGTAATTTCTGGGATGGTTCATTAACAACGGGCCATGACCGACTCATCCCCATCATACAAAAACACATATAAAATTAATATTATGAGAATTCAAGTGAAGAATAAAATAACCGGCTAGTTATTTGGAGATACGAATAAGCTGGTAACACACGAATACTGTTACAAAAATATGCACTTTTCGTGACGCGAACTCACGCATGAGTTGACGGCAGTTCATATAACGCAAAGCTGAGACTAGAGCTGAGCCAAACTGACCACTGGTTATGACTCGGTCATTTTCAACACTCCCAACAGATTGAAATCAAGAATCCGAATTGAAAAATTACAGTTTACCCCAAATCATGATTCAAACAATACCATCACGACTATCTGAAGAAGTGAGTGAACTGTAAAGATAGCGTGGTAAACAAAAAATATTTTTAAATGATGACATATTTGAAGAAGAAATGGAATGATCTAGAAATGATAAAATATTCTCAACTACTCAAAATAACTGGATCTCGTGAGGTCGTTGGAAACATGAAGCTATCATCGTGTTGAATGAATTGAAATTATGTGATGAACCAACGAATAAAATGTATTCATCAATCAATAATCAGACGCAAACGAAACTATAGTTCATGAATAATTTTTCGAATCAATAAAATAGAGGAATGGTGACATATGTCTGGTCTTGATGATATAAGAGAAGGTGTTTGTATACTATCTTCTATTTCTATAGCTCAATTCAAGGCTTCCAGAAACGCAAAAGACATTGATATGTTCATGTGTGAAATATATTGCGTGAATGGCAGTTGAAAGATTGTCAATCACAGCATCTGCAAAGGCGTACAATTTGATATCATCAGCATTTTACAACTCTTTACATCGACTATGAAATCAAAATGAATATTTCTTCCAAATCATCAGATTGATGTATTGACTCATATTGAGTAATTCACAGAAGACTTGGATTCAGAAGTCACAACTGACGGTGAAAGAGATGAGGTGAAACTGGTCAGAAAGCTTATTTCATCAGATATTTCGAATTGTGAGTCATGACACTCATGATGGCCTGTTGTCGAAGAAAATCCCCAGTAACCACCTGAACAATAACTGAAGGCAAGAATGCAAAACATCTCCCAAGGGGTAGACCATGACGGTAATCGAACCACGGTCTTTTGAATGACCTTCGACTATTGTGGTCGTCCAGCCTCAATATACCTATTGATTATATTCTACAGAATAATCAATACAGGTGGATCAGTTGCTAGCACGTTGAGTCATCGTTAAATCAGTGAGAAAACCGAAGTTCTATTCCCGTTTAGTTCTAAAACTCCAACTAAGTTGTTCCGTGATAAATCTCAGTCGTTGGTGTGAATACAATATGGTTCATTTGAAACGAACTACTACAGTTTCCCACCCCAAACAGTTGATACAATAACCTCTTATTGTTATATTCATTATCCACGGACTCCAATAGATCTCGATCATCATCAAACGATTTCAAATGTACTTAATTCTATTCGATTGCTGTAAATAATAATATGCTTCACGATCAATTCATTCCATTCTGTTTTGTATACGTTCGAAATTCAAAAGTAACAGTCCAATTGACACATCACGCCGCCCTCTCGATACCATTCATTAAAATGAATTTGAATTCCATGTGCGTATAGCTCTTGAACCATTGTATACACGCACGAGTGCATATAATTACTTTTTGTTTACATCCCATGACACGCATTCAAAATGGCAGCGACTGTATGCGATACATCTTTTCAAATCAGCTCGACACACTGCCTGCTATATGTAGTGAGCCTCTCACGTGAGGCAATCGGAGGCAACCTAATGTGATAATCCTGTTCAGAATCAAAGGGAACCCAACCGCAAAAATGTATCAATTCTTCTCTCATTCATTCATGTATAAATGTTCAAGTAGTGTATTCTAAATTTGAAATGCGAGAGAAAATGTGATTTTTGAAGAAATTTTGGGGAAAATAGTTGAAAAATACATGAAACTGTTACAATCGACAAAGTCAGTGAATGATTGGCATGAGTATATCATTCATCGATTGGTCGAGTCCACTTTTCCATGAGATGAGCTGGATTCCCATCAGCATACCCATGGCTGTTTTGTTACAAATAAATAGTTTCTGAAATAATTTGATTCACAACAAAAATTGGCGTAACATTTCCTGGCCTTGTATATAATTAAAGCGTATATAATTAAATTGTGTATTTATTTTTTGTTATGATTTTGAGGCGCATCGAGAGCGATGTCATTTTCATCAGCTGTCTATCTCATAGGCAGTATTTTCAGAACCACATCGATAAATTTACACGATACAAATACAATATCTCAAGAAATTATCAAATTGATAATCAAATTGACTACCTGACGCTAGATGCATATTTTATCACCATTCTGAGTGTAAACGAAAGCATAAACAATCGTAATAGCTTTCCGGATGAACGTATTGTTGTGAAACTGCTTCACACCGTGCAGAAAGTACCTTCCGAGATATTGTCGATCCTTAATAAACATTCTCAATTTTCTCACAAATATTCACCCTGGTGGAAACTTTTTGCCGTATGGAGACTGGGAACGCGCCTTGAAGAAAACTCACCGTGTGACCAGAGCATTTTGACTCGATGCCGTTCTATTCCACTCTATGACTCCCACTGCGTGGTAATTTCATCGCCCCATTCACATATCAGGCACTCAAATTCTCAATTTGAATTGATCAAGTGAATCAAATAAACGAATCGATAATAGTACTATATTGAATGTAATTATGGAACAGCTGTTGGGAATAACAATTAGTTTGGCGTATGAAATGGAACAAGGATCGGAAACAGATGTAGAGAATTTGTTCAGGAACAGAATGGAATGTGCTGAATAAAATAATAATTGAAAACGACAAATTATCGAAAGTTTCAGAATAATATAGTCAGGTGGATTCTGTGATGGAATATTCGGTTGAGAATATATTGTATCCATATGTGTACGTTTGATGTATTCATGATGTGAGGATTTTTCTCCATATGATTCGATTTAATTTTCTGTGAGATCATTGTCGACTATATATCACATTTTCCGTGGTGTGTGAAATGTATCGTGCAAAAATCGGTCGATGAAACGAGTAAAATGCATGAATGATGTACTTAAAAAGCAGATAAACAATCTATCCTTGATGAAAGAAATACTGAGTAACGGAGATAAGAACATGAAAGCAGCTTCAACTGGCGGTATACCGTTGTTATCACCGTAGTTACCCATGCTATTTGTTTTGAGCAACTCTCAGATGAAGACTATAACTATGGACTTGTTAATATCGGACCTTGACGACATTAGAATTCGGGATGTCGGCGACGCAATCAAACTCTTCTCAGAGAGACAGGCGGCTTCCAGCCACACAAGATTGAGCGTAATATCAGGCCTGATGGATATGAATAGATAACACAAATGAAAAATACGAGTGACCGTGAAGAACACACGATCATCTCGTGAATTCGTAGAACGAATCAAAGTTCGTTTGACCCATAACTCAAATTTGAACCAAAGTTTTGTAAGACAATATGTGATTTCATCCGTCATTTGAGATATGATAGACAATCAGAGTCCACTTGTGGGTATACAAAAAAAAAAAATAATCTATGAACTGAATAATTGTAAGAACTTTGGAGTAGGTACGTAATCTCACTGAAACTTTGAGGATCTGAATTTTTTGAGAGTTGTGTCTGCTTTTCTCATCACGAGTGTCATTCTGCAGGATTACATTACAATTCAAAAATTATACATCAATACAAATACAGAGTGAATATTCCAGTTCATTATGTTGGTTTACACATTCTCTTGGTAAGAATATTATTCATCTTCTTCTGATAAATGATGATTTCTGATAATTTCTTCCGATGAAATTCAGTGGATTTTAATAGTCTTCAGTCTCGGAATATAACATCTTGGTCTTCTGGAATAATGACCAATACACACAGAAAGTTTCAGGAGAATTAATAATCAGCCATAACTAAATTCAATTTCATAATATAATGGTAGCTTTGGGCCTTGGGATGTTCCCTTTGAATCATGCTGAACTCTTTTTCACTGCCCTCGTGGGGGAAAAATGGTGGAGTGTCAAATTCTAGATAAAAATAAGAGAATTAAGGAGAAAATAAGAAACGCAATTGAAAATTATATATTTGTTCACAATTTTTCATGAGAATGAAATATTTCAATATATTTGAGTGTGAAATGATAATAATAAAAAAAATCACAGGATAAATATGGATATTGAATTGAATATTCTGTACATGGCATTCAGGTTGTGAAATTTATGGATGAGGTACGTTCTCAATATTCACAATCTTATACAAAGAGTTATTGAAGAAAAAACTTCTGCGGCAAGATAGGCCTATAGTTCGTTCATGAATATGATATTTTCGCATCCAATAGTTCCGTTGTGACGACAATCGATCGCAACATATTTAATATAATAAAATCATGGTGAGAATATAATTCAAAAGATCCATCCAATGTTTTTATCGGTACTCACACATTTATAAGAGTTGTAAAAGACTCATACATGAAATAATTCAATTTGGGAATACAGATCCAATTAAAATCTTCACTAACGAACTCGTAAAATGTTTAACTGGATCGTAAAGTGAGAATAATCATCGCTATGTACAAGAGTCAGGTTTTATGTAATCAAACTCACGTTTTTAACAACTTGCGATGTACAAATCTTGTATTGAAACTCTCATCAAAATGTACCTTCTCTCGATAGAATTCAGTATATTTTTATGATGTACAGTCTCGGAATACAACATCTTGGTCTTTTGGAGTAATAATCAGTTCACAAAAACTTTTATGAAAATGAATAACCAGCCATAACTATACTCGATATCATGATATAATCTTGACTCCAGAGTGAAGATCACTCTCAGGATATTGTATTGAATTTTTTACGTGGTTGATTCACAACGTTATTGTGTGAACCACATCAGATGATAGAATAAAAATTAACAAATGATACAAATTAACAGTGAATCAATTGTATACAAAATATTCGTCCAGGCTGTGAAATACATCATTCAGTAAAAAATTATTCAATTTGGATTTGAATTCAGTTCTATTTTTGCTTCCTTTCAATTCTCTGAAAAGATTATTATATATCCTTCTACCAGCTTGAAGGGCTGATCTTGATATGGTGGTCAATCTCCAATAGTCCTGAGCAAGATCATCTGAGCCTCTTGTATTGTGCTGGTGATGAGTGTTCAATTTAAAAAGATCGAGATGGTATCTCGTGAACATGCAGATGGCCTGGATGTAGATACATGCTAGAGGTAGTATTTTAAGATCATTGAACCCTTGACGGCAGGAAACCCGAGTTCTAATCCAAAGTATAGATCGCAAAATCCGTTTTTGTGCCCGAAAGACCTTTATGTTGTCAGTAATTGCACCCCAGAATAGTACACCGTATTGCAAGAGGGATTGCGCTTGTGCAAAGTACACTATATACGTGGAATCGACATTTCTAGGTGACGCCTCAATGTTCTGGTATTGTATGATCATTCTGTTTGAATGATCCCAAACACTCATCCTCTGCCCTCATACGGAAACAATGGTGGCTTGTCAAATTCTAGAAGTGAATGAGAGAATTCATAAGAAGATCAGCAACGTAATTGAATTATCATTAACAAAATCACTCCCATTTTATTATATGGTTGTGTAATGATGATGATCCGATGGAAAATAGTATGTCCAATAAATAATCAACAGTAACAATGCGAAGAAATAGAGATACGTTCTGTCACACTCGGTTTATCTGAATGTGTATCTTCAATTATCATTTGATATCAATTAATTTCGTCCTAATTATATTGCTCAAACATGGATGATTCACCTTCAGTCTCCCATCAAGAATGAATTGATTCGACATTACCTGCCATATTTGTGCAATACACTGATATATGTGCTCGTTTGTGTCACAAATGTAACAATATATTTGAATGATAAATTAATTGATATATCAATTCAAATTTTTTTCAAAAGGCCTGAGAATTTCCAATCGCATTCCTGAAACAATCACCAAACTAACAACATCTGTAAGTTTCAGGAATACGTGTTTTAAATCAATGGAGTAAGGAAAATTTGTTCCAGATTCAAGTGAAAGTGTGCGTTTTTGGGAACATATAAATTAAATGTGTTCATTATTTTCATTATATATGTCTATGATATAATTGTTGTTATATTATTCATTGTTATCATTATTATTGTATTGTCATGTTGAGTATGATTATTATGTATGTAGTGTAAAAAATATAGCAAAATTGCTGAATGAACATTATTATATAATTACCAGAAAATATTTTACTTTCGTTTGTATGAACGTACACGTATTTTGTTCGTCGTATGATACTTCATATTTTTTGAGACAAACTTTTGATCACTTCCAGTCACCATTGGATTATGTTTTCAGCATGTAATCGACATTACCGTTCACCTTGTATTGTATTCCTCACTCTTCTCATTCATCATGGATTATGGAACTTTCTTATATCAAAAGAACCAAATTTCATCAGCATATCTGTGAAGGTTTTGATACAAATGGATAATTTCCATTACCTTGATTCAAAACAAAAACGTGATTTTCACTTGTCTCACATGACATGCGCCCATGTTTCAACCGTTCATTTGTGGTTCAGCTCAGAAAAAAATTGTTTTACAAACACATCGACAACATACACGATGAAATATCTCGAGATGTATTCAAATTATTCACGTAACGCGAGTCATGTTTCGTGACCATTTTCACTCTCAACTGAAGCATACAAAATCGTGATGATTCTCCTAATGAACGTATTCTTGTGAAACTGCTTCACACAATGTACCTCCTGAAATATTGTCGATGGTGAACATTCACGATACGTCCATACATTCTGGTGGTATATTTTTTTCCCTGTAGAAACCGGTATTCATAAGATTGATATCAACAATTATTCCAACAATTGAAAAAGAGCTGTCACATGTTATTATAATTCGACCTCATCTATCGTGAATAAGCCTACAATGGTACACTTGCGATTTTCCCCATTATTTTCAATCAAATGAAATTCGCAGTTCACTATGCCTTTCTAAATATCTTTCATTCTCTTTTCAAAACTGTATAAATCATTTCCCGTAGCTTCCTCGTTAGTTTGTCTGGCATGCGGCAGACACGAGCATTTCGCTTGATAAACGTCTTTCCACGTTGTCGTAAGGTTTGTCGCATGTGTAAGGAAAAGGAAGCGATGTCAATTTGTGATGGGATTTGAAACTTTTCATGTGAAGACTTTCCCTTCGTTTTCTTTTTTTTTCCACTCGACTTGGAGAATCGTTCGAATCACGTGACATATTTCTTACTGGCTTTACGCTGACATAAGTCGCATGTATGAGGCCCTGCAGGTATGACGTGCTACAAATGGCATCAGACGTCATGAATGACATTCAGGGTGACTTGTGGTATAGATAGACAGGGGATTGGGTTGGCATATGATAATATGTGATAGGAGAAGAATAGACTGGAAATGTGTATAATGGTTGGAGCCGGATGCACTGAGTTTATTTGGCCAAATATTATTCATTTGGGCTCATTCATTCATTCATTCATTCATTCATTCATTCATTCATTCATCCATCCATCCATCCATCCATCCATCCATCCATCCATCCATCCATCCATCCATCCATCCATCCATCCATCCATCCATCCATCCATCCATCCATCCATCCATCCATCCATCCATCCATTCATTCATTCATTTATTCATTCATTCATTCATTCATTCATTCATTCATCCATTCATTCATCCATGCATTCATTCATTCATTCATGCATTCATTCATGCATTCATTCATGCATTCATGCATTCATTCATTCATTCATCCATTCATTCATCCATTCATTCATTCATTCATTGATCGATTGATTGATTAATTAATTGATTGATTCATCAATCAATTGATTAATTAATCAATTCAATCATTCATTTATTTATTCATTCATTCATCTATTCATTAATTCATTAATTCATTTATTCATTCATCCATTAATTCATTTATTCATTCATTCATTCATTCATTCATTCATTCGTTCGTTTCGGCGTATGTATCTGTGAAATGGACAATCACGGCAGAATGAATTAAAGTTTCCCGAAAGCAATTTAGGCGTGACAATCGTAGGTAGAATAAGTGGTAGTAGTTGTATATCGGAAGTTCTTGGGATGAGCTTGCTACAGAAATACTGCGATGGTATGGACATGTGCGAAGAATGGAACTGGAGACTAGAATTCGAAAGAGTATTATAATGTAGAATGAAAGCTGTAAGACCAATAGGAAGAAGATAAACCAGATGAGTGAAAGTGTGAGAAGAAGAGGATCTGTGTAAGAGGATGGGAATAGAAGAGATTGTGGGAAGAACGGAAATCGTGGCGACTATTAGTGGAGGTGGAAGAAGAAATTGTAGAAGAGAATGAAGACAAGAAAGTTGATGTGACCAGATTGGCTAGCTGCATGACGTCATTTGAGAGGCTACAGATATTATGATTGACATCCATCGTCCTGATTTGTTGGCGATCCATATGTTTTAACATCGATTCAATCATTAAATCATTCATCATTTCTGAACTCCGAAATGGAATGTGACGTGTATTAGAGATTAAGGCGTCGAAATCAACACATTTGAGAATAAACAGTCTTGGTGTGTATAAGTCGTTGATGATGATAATTTAAATGGTCGATCGATACAAATACATACTACTAGATACATACATACTTCAAAATACTTGGCATCGTCCTGAATGTACTTCTCTGTGATTACATTTTCTCATATTGTTCGAATTTTTGATCATTATTTTTCATTATTTTTGTATTCAAAAAAGTTGTTCTGTGAAACTTCTTCGAGAGAATGATCCATTGTCAAGTTCATTCAATATATTTTTTGATAATCATTTGGGCATACACATTTATTTTATGTCTCTCCTCATTCACTCAATAACATTTCTAACATCTTATGTTGTTCTCACTCCACTCTCAATTCGGAACTTGACATCATAAATAATCAATTTGTTGTTTAATATCTCGTACATTCACTTCATTTCGTATTAGGTGATCTGATTCTTTCAATAAGCATGCCAATCATTTTCTGACTTGAAGAGAACTATTTTTCAAACAGATAATTCTTGTTTTTGAGTGATTACTTTTCATGGATAATATGTCCATAGTATGTCATCAACATAATTATTGATGAATAATAATATTATGTGAATGATTGTCAATGTTTTTTTTTCAGAACTCATACTTGAAAACCATGATACAAGCAGAGCAGATTTCCACGTGATTGGAGTTCACTCAGGTGATGTGAATATGTGTACATAACAAAAGCGTCCTCAATAGTCGTTTAAAATACGTCAAAGTAAGTCAATAGTAGTTTGTCAATAATCAATAGTCAATAGTAATGGTCAATAGTCGGCCTCATCTGTTTTCTTCTCGGTTTCAATAAAAAAACTTTGAATGATTTAAAAGAAACTCACCACAGTAATGGATGTATTTTCAAGTAAATCATGGCAGCCGATGAATACTGAGTGAACCTATGGCTTACCTGTTGAAATGAGAAACATCGAGTATCAGTTATGTATTATACAGAGAATGGGAATGTTAAACTTGTTTGTCTTCAATTAGAAATTCAATGCAAGGAATTGTTATAACATTCGACGTTATCATTCATGAATATATTCATACTTTATTTCAGTAGAGAATCTATATTCAGTTTTGAGTTGAAATTGATGACTCTCTATCACTCAATTGGATTGAAATAACACAAAAATTCACCAACATTTCACTTGTGATGCCATTTTCCCGGTTGAATGTTGAAATTTCAGATCAAGACAGCATTTCACATATTTCCATTCATTCATGTGATAAATAAAAATGATGAATTTTTTTATTTCGGTTGAAAATCAATATCAACAATCCGATATTCAATATATGATTGAATTCATCGATTATACAACCAAATTTGATCTATATCATGCCAAATGGTCATTCGAATTCTTGATATTTCATCAAAGAGAGATAAACTTTGAGTTTTTATCATATAATTGGATTACCAGGTGATATTTTCTATTGATATGAGTAACATATAGCCTATACTGTTACATAGCAACACATCGATTTTTACTAAATCATATCCAATGAGATCTATGTTTGGACATACGTTCTGCATTCATATATTCGGGGTATTTTTTTCAACATTCATTCTCGCTGATACATGGATTTTAAATAATAGTTTTCGATGGCACATTTTTGGAACAATGATCACGAATATCAACTGATAGCATTTTTGAGTAGAGCCGCGTTGATTTAATGATTGATTTGGAATTTTTCTGATAATTTCATATTCATTATCATCCTGATTTTTTTTTTCATTCGGATTTTTTTTCATTATTATTATCATCATTAATTTTATTTTTTCATTCATTTTATTCATTTTTTTCATTGATTGACTTGCATTGATGTGATGATTTGATTCAATAATTGAAATCATTAATCATTGACATAAGTATACACAACACGAGTTGAATCATTATAGAAAACTCGATCTCTCCAGAGCTGAGGAACATGATGGTGAAATATTGGACCTTTCAGTTCAGCAATGTGAATGACGTACAAATTGAATCATGACTTGGATGACTGTGATACTCAACTATCATTTGATCGAAAAGTGGACTGTTTTTCCGGTATGGAATATCGCAACATTTCATTTTGTGATTTGATAGCTATATTGTGTATTCTCACAGTACGATTGCTATAATCCATAATAACATCTTCTGATCAGAGTTTTGATATCATTCCATACTTCTTCTGCACTTGCCATCGTTTCCTTGACGTTTTTTTTTTCTGAAAATATACATATTCGAACATCGAATGCTGGTACTCGTGGGATTATTGTCTACGGAGACGTCTCGATATGAGATTGTATAAAGTATCGACTCACTGGGAATTACACCAACTGAACGGTTGTAATCCTGCTCGTCATTTGGAGTGTGGAATTTTCCACATGTTGGGATGGAAATATGTCGGTTATTTGTGTCATCAACTGATGGTGAATATCCCTATATGAATGTATATATATATTTGAAAATATATGTATATATATATTTATATATATATATATATATATATATATATATATATATGTATATATATATATATATATATATATGTATATATATATATATGTATATATATATATATATATATATATATATGTATATATATATATATATATATATATATATATGTATATATATATATATATATATATATATATATATATATATATATACATATATATATATATATATATATATATATATATATATATATATATATATATATATATATATATATATATATATATATATATATATATATATATATATATATATATATATATGTATATATATATTCATGATAGATATTTATATATATATATATATATATATATATATATATATATGTATATATATATATTTTTTCATTCATACATATGTATATATATATATATATATATATATATATATATATATATATATATATATGAGTATATATATATATATATATATATATATATATATATATATATATATATATTTATATATATATATATATATATATATATATATATATATATATATATATATATATATATATACATATGAATTATCAACTTGAAGTTTACAAATCATGACGTAACGAGGTCTGACAGTATACACGAATCAAAAATCAAGAAAGGAGTCAAGAATCCAAGGTTATATTCAAATTTCCATACTCCACAGGCACAAATATCATGATGAGAGATTTATCCAGACAACCGACTAAACAAGTGAGCCATCCCACTCGAAGACGAGTGGGAGGTGATGGTTTGCGAGAATAGCCACATAGATAATATATAACTGTTGTAACTCTGATTGGCGTTTCTGCGGATCTATCTCAATAGAAAGGCCCCCTGATTGAATGTTAGGTTTTGTGACATCAGAGTGAAATAAAGATGATAGGTTCAACCGTTCGAATACTTTAATCAGGTTGGGAATCATTACTCTCGGGGATTGGTCAACTTGACTGAAAATCAATCGCAACGAAAACTAACTGACTCAAAAAACGACTCACCTCACTATAAACCAACTGCACTGGAGACAATTGAACTTACCTCAACTTCTATTCATTGAGCAACCCGTACAGAAGTTAAATCGAGGGTGCTGACTCCTTCCCTTCATGCATTTTAACCACTCTCTGAATGTTCATTGGGCACTCCATATCAAGGTTGGGTGGATAAGATTCGTGTCTAATGACATTTCCAGAGAATAGCCGGACTCCACATTATTTTTTCTGTACAGGTTTTTCAAGATGTAAAATCAGGTCAGTTGTCCCTAGTACAGTTCGTTCTCAGGCCATTTGGTTCACAGAGCAGTTAATTCTTAGGACAGTTGATTCTGGAAATAATCCGTACTTTTTCGCAATATCAATGTCATCTCAATAACATCCAATGATGAACAATTCCATGAAACAACATTGACTCTCTTTCATCCTTATTCACTTCAACCAAGGTCGATATACCGTTCTTTAAAGACTGTTTCATCATTATCATTTCTGTCACATCCCATACTCTCTTTCACATTCATTCCTCCATCTCAGTGGATAGTTCAGGTTGTACGTGGTGGGGGAAGGATGTAGAGATGAGGTGGTAGGGGTTGCCCTAACCACTCGGAGCTTTGCCCAGATCCACCGAAATGATCCCCAGAGAGTGACTGTACATATTGCATCTTATTCTCAACTGCGCGTTCGATCGTCCGTCTCGTTGTAAGCTATACTATTGACAATGAAGAGTTCCGACACGTCACGTCGACATCGGTTTTATACAGGTGGAGGAGACAACGTGAAGATATCTCTAAAAAGTGCCGCGATTGCAGAATAAGTCTTCGCATAAACTTGGCGAATATATACATCGAGACAGAGAGGTGATGGGAGTACAGAGTGGAATGGTGGAAGACTGGGTATATATCAAATATAGCTTCTGTTTGTTTCAAGTTGTCTAAGGTGTTGTTGTATAAACTCAAGTTAGGTCGTGCGAGGATTCGTGGAAGGTAGAAAGCTTCTGGCTGTTTCGAACAACATCATTAACCAAATGAGCAACATGGTTGTTATCAATCCCAATTTATTCAGAATAATCACTTGAGCATCAACATCATCCATTCTATTTCAATTAATATCATCGGAGAATGTTAATTGAATTTTCGTTCGATGATTGGCATCATTAATCGGATTCATTCATCTATGATTTTTCAAGTCACTGCCACATTCAAACTTCTGAGAATGAGACGGAATATTCTGACTCAATATATTGATTTTATTGATGATATAAACACAACCTTTCGCTTCCTGATAAGATTGTCACAGCGTAGTGATCAATGGATGGATACAATTTATAACCCAACAGATCAAAGTGTAATGAGTAACAGAACAAGTGTAAGAGTTTATATCAGAACAATAATCGATGACAAACGGAAATATACAATCAAGGACGGCTTGGTGGTGAAACTGAAACGAATTGTGAGTCTGAGAATGGAACGTGAATCATGAAGATGATTCCTCAGGATGCGTTTTGAATATTTCCAATTTGAATTATTCATTCATCTATTCATAACAGGATCATAACGACGCACGATACTGTTGACTAAAATATATTGGCGTCGGTGAATGATAACACGATATGATGCGATGGTGAGATTGGGACGAGAGATTGGATTTTCGGATTTTTGGATGGTGAAAGGAACTCTGTAGTGGCCTTTTTTGAGGAACCATACCAGTATTCGCCTGAACGACAGAGGGAAAAACCATTGTCAGAATGGTCAACCATGACAGGAATCCAACCTCGGTCTTCTGAATGACAGTTCAGTATTACAGCCACTCGAAATTGGTATTTTGTGGTTTCATTTATATAGGATTTCAACGACGCACTGTAATTATGACTGAGATCTATTGGCGTCGGATGAATGATTGATGAGATGATGGGATGATGAGATGAAGGTTTTTATGGGTATG
Source organism: Brachyptera risi (assembly GCA_964007535.1). NCBI lineage: Eukaryota > Metazoa > Arthropoda > Insecta > Plecoptera > Taeniopterygidae > Brachyptera > Brachyptera risi. The sequence goes on from OZ023336.1 coordinate 25,330,403, forward strand.
GGAAGGATAGTGGGAAGGAAGCGGTCGTGGCCTATATTATGGGAACTATCCCGGCATTAGCCTAGAATACAGAAACCACGAAAAACCCCTGTAAAGATGGACGGTGGCGGGGATAGAACCGAGTCCGATATGCCCCATTCACCTCCCGGGTCACACGAAGCAAGTGCGCTGACCACTCAGCTACTGTGCCGGTTTGTGGTTCAATCTGAATAATAATGTTCAAAAGCTAGACGATTTACTCTGAAGAGTTTCGACGATACATCGATATCGGTTCTATACATGTGGAGGAGACAACGTGAAGATCTCTCTGAAACGTTTCATCATGACTTATCCTGATTGTTATTAAACCTACATTTCATCTATTCAAATCATTCCGTCGTTTAAACGATTGCCCTGTGGATAAATTATTTTAATTCAACGTGCCCATTAAATTATGTGCATTGTATGAAATCAGATCTCAGAATTGAGAGAGTAGAAGGTCGTCTGGAGAGGGTTCTTCAAAAACATAACGAAACAAAAATAACACCATTCTATGTGTGTCACTGTGATATTTATATTATGTTATAGTTTTTCGGAACTGAGATCACGGTTAGTGAGAAAATATGAGTGAGAAAATAAGAGTGTATCTCCCAATAGCGTTGAAGCCTGACATCCGATTTCGAATTGAGTATCACTCATTAGGTGAAGAGAACGTAGACGTAATCGTTATTGAGAAAGAATGGTATCTCGATTAAAACAGCTTTCAAAAAAAATTATTGAACGAAAGAACATAGAACATACATATAAATAAATGAACTGTCACGTGATGTCCATGAAGCCCTAAAGAACTTGACTGTGGATTAAATATGGAAAAATAATGGGAAGGATATTGTGTAATGCGATGATTGAAACAGAAATATGCATAACAACGTGTGATAAATTACGAATCAATTTGAATAACCATGCTAGAAAATGAACACTGAACTAGAAGACTGACTATATTTAATTTTAATCATCGACACTAGTCAGTTCTATATATACCAGTAATGTAAGTTTTTAAAATATTATTGACCATTGTTTATATTTTATTTCCTCTGTATTTAGTTTTATTTTGACGATGACAATCTCATGTACTTGATTAAACAGTATTGATAAAAAAATTATTATTATCATTATTATTATTATTATCAACAAGGTAGAGTTGAACAGTGAAAATAAATGATGAATATAAATATAACAAACAATAAGTGAAAAATTCAAAATAACGAGAAACACTATGAAACACGTTTTATACAACACTTTTTAGTCAAGTTTAGGTATGTTTAGTTATATTTAGTTAACATATAGTTATAGTACATTAGTTATAGTTAGTTATATTTCAGTATAGGTGTGGTTAGGTATTTATACTCCCAATGACGTCATTGAGGGTAGTGAGTCGGTCAGCTTCTCGTGATGTAGACCGCGTCCTCTTGTTCGTTCATTTCTCATTTGATACAAATCACGGGGAGCATATATCGGAATGGTGTCAACTCGGTTGTGTGACATGGGTCTGGGTGTCCAGCCTTACCTCAACCTCAAGCCTTATCTGATCACATTTGACAACCATTCATCGAAAATTACCCCAAGCCTAAACGGGTTCGTACAATTCATGTACAACATTGGAATAATGTTCTGTGTGGTGACATTTCATACGGATGCGAATTATTTCGTGGAATTCATTCTCCGTATTCTTTCCCCTTGGTTATTCTCATGGGATTATTTGATATTCTGAGTTAATCTCACTCAGAATCGATTCAACCGATTGCGTCTCAGAATTACTATACAGTATCGAGCTGAGTGATGACATCATATGATCACTAATTTGTTTTCGTTCGACTTGTGCATCGCGAAAAGAACGCCATTCGTTCTAGAGTACTGTGAAATTGAGTCTTCGCTCCGCTCATCCAACTTCCAATTGAATGCATCCACCAAATAAATAGTGAATTCTACAAAATCGAAGAATTACTTTTTTTTCATATTGGGTTTTAACGACGCACTATACTGATGGCTACGATCTATTGGCGTCGGTGGATAATGAATGAGATGATGAGATGATGAGATGAGGGGTTATTTTATCGGGTGTTTTGGATGGTGGGAAGCAGTCGGTGGTGGCCTGTTGTTAAGGAACCATCCCAGTGTTAACCTGAACGACAGAGGGAAACCACGAAAAACCCCTGTCAGGATGGTCGACCATGGCGGGAATCGAACCCCGGTCTCCCGAATGACGGTCAGTATGTTACCACTCGGACACGCGTCTCGGTGAAGAATTGTTTCAGACAATACGAGATGCAGAGAGGTCAAGTGATCACCGAAGTTCTCGCAATCATTTTCTCTGTAGATAATCTTCTCATTCCTTACCCACATGTAAACATCACAATTTTCTCACATTCCTGTATTTTCATACGGGACACATAACGACGTGATGATACCACTTCAATGCTTTCTGGAGTGAAAATAACATCTTCATGAAAAAGCATATCCCAAGTTTTGACTGAAGAATTATTTTTGACTGAATATATGTAGAAACATGTCACCATAACGTACGTGACACTGCAGAGTCAGGTGTTTTATCAACTTTTATATTTTATCAGATTCACATCTGAGCTGGAGATCAAGGAGGTGCATTAGCGTGGATTGAATCGTGAAAAAAAAACTAAGTCAAGTTATTGCTTTTTGCAAAGAGTAATGGTGGTTCGAACGGATAACCTAAAGTGAGTTTTCTCATTGGAGCGCGGATGTTTCGTGACGTCATAGATTCTGGTCGACAACGTAGTATAGAAGACGGTGAACTTTCCTACAAAGAGAGATCAAAGGCTTACTGGGCTCTTATCGCATTTAATCGATCTCATATATTGTCACACAGATATTTTCTATGACTAGATAGAGTTTGAGATCAGAACTAATTCACAGAAACAATGAGTATACATACATGAGCTGGGACCAGCACATGTAGCTGAGTGATTAACGCACCTCCTCATGTGATCCGGGAGGTGAAGGGGCATATCGGACCTTGTTCGATTCCCGCCACCGTACATCTTCAAAAAGTTTTTTTCGTGTTTTCCCTCTGTAGCCTGGATAATGCCGGGATGGTTCCTACAATATGGGTCACGACCGCTTCCTTCCGACTATCCTCATCAATATCTTATTACCTTCACCTCATCATCCCACCATCTCATTAATCATTCACCCGACGCCAATAGATCTTAGTTATCATTATAGTGTGTCGTTAAAACCCAATATTCTTCATATATGCTGGATTTATGTGGCACCGACAAAGAGATTTTCATTGCATTCCAATTCATTTCATCATGGAATGAATAAATAACTGTGATTTTTTTTCAGAATTCAGTGATTTCAGAGAACTTGGAATTATCATGAAAATACTCAAGAGTGAACTTACAATTGAATGCATTCTCGAATGAACTCATTTTTTCACGATGGTTGAATATTTTTCGAAAAATAAACAATTTTACTTGATACACAGTTATGGATTCCCAATTATGGCTATATTAGTCATGATTTCGTGATCAATATGAAAATGAAATTCAAGAATGAGAGGATTGATGATTGATAATAGTATCACACCGAAAAGTTTCCAACATATGAACAATAAGTTACATATTTCTGTTGATAACACACTGAACCGTCATTCGGGAGAACGTGGTTCGATTCCCGCCAAGGTCAACCATCCTGACGGGGGTTTTTCGTGGTTTTCCTTTGTCGTTCAGGTTGATACTGGGATGGTTCCTTGACAACAGGCCACGACCAACTCCTACCCACCATCCAAACACATAATAAAATAACGTTTCATCTCATCATCCTATCACCTCATTCATCATCCACCGACGCCAATAGATCGTAGCCATCAGTAAAGTGCGTCGTTGAAACCCGAAATAAATAGATATTGAAGTATAAGAATGAGAGGATTGATGATTGATAATAGTAGGCCTATCACTCCGAAAAGTTTCAAACATATAAACAATGAGTAAAATAATTATTTTCGCTTCCGATCGGTGTCCTCTACCGTTTGATTGATATCATCGGACCTTTTCGATTCGTTGATGTATATTATTAGAAAGTTTCAATCCGATTGGATACGATCATGATTTCATCCAATGAATTGACAGGAATCGAATGTATTCATGAATTCACTGTCGTCATCCAATAATGTTCTTGAGAGATACATTCCAAACTGTCATTTCATTTCAATATTTCTCTCACATCTATCTTCATTTTTCCACTCGCACTCAAACTCCTATACCGTCGAAATGTAAGATCATACACTCCACACACAAGCCCAATCATTATCAACAATAATAATAATAATACTTAATATTAATATACTTCTAAAATATACAAATGAAATGTTTCCTAACTGCCTCGTTTTAAAATTCAAATTACATGCCTCATGCTCATTCCATGTTGTTTGCATATAATATTATGTTACTTATATAATCTCCTACGAGGGCGATTACTGCCAAGTAGACACAATGTTATTGCTCAGACGAGGTTCGTACTCGGCTCTAACTACATTGCACTTCTTCAGCGAGATTTCAACGGGAGTTGTGGAAACAATGTGATGGGGAGGGAGGGGGGGGGGCGAGGAGGTAAGGAATACATTGGAAAGGATTTCCACATAATTTTTTCCCATGTTCACAATTTGATTCCAGATTCCACAATCTAGTTACAAGTTGATTCTAAAATCCAGAGATTTGAAGATTCAAGTTCTTGTTGAGGTGGTATTCATATATTGAGTTAATGGTGGGGTTGTATATATATATTGAAATATATATATATAGACCGTACATGATATATTTATGGATAATCAGGTCAAGATGAGGTGAAATGACTCAATATTTCGGGGCTGATGTCAACGCACAATTGTCAAACAATGGAAGAATCAATGACCTCCATAGATACAAAAATGAATATGTATATATATATATATATATATATATATATATATATATATATATATATATATATTCATATATATATATATATGTATATATGTATATAACATCCAGCCTGGGAAGTCACACGCATGAGCCACATTCTCTCTATCGTCAACAGAAATGGGATATTCTCAGGACGCATCGACTGTCTGACATGTTTCATAACTTTGTATAAGTAGTTGTGCATAATACTTTCCCATGATTGGAACTCATTATACCGTCAGATATTCCGTGTTGCTCTCTTTTTCATCATCAAATGATGAATTTCCTGATACAGTGGAGTAACATTAGATAAAACGAAAGAAAAAACATTCCGATTCATTTTCTCGAAAATGACGACTCAAAATAACCATTGTTGCATCAGAAGTGAGGTCAACATTGGTTTGATCCAAGTATTAGGTTGATGAAGATAACATTCATTTCAATTTCCCAGCCACGACTCCACCGACTCCACAAGTAGGTTAATCCCACAGATCATCCGATATACGATAACCACATTCACATCAGTTCATATGTTGTTACAGTTTCTATTCCAATCCCATGATACTCAATATTAGCAAATCACATATGGCTTGTGTAATCCACTGCAGCAGAAATGTTGCTGGCATTATTAACATAATCTCCCTCTCTCAAACCCTGTTGTCGCTTCTATTTAACTTAACTCGCTGCTTCTGCTGTCGTTTTACTACGACGTTGTTTCCCACCGCCCTCTGATTCGTTCTCTTCTTCTTCTTCTTCTTCTTCTTCTTCGACTATATCTTAATCCAATTTACTGACTTGTCAAGACCAATCTCGTTCACTATGCTCCTAGAAGAACACACATACACATGCATGCACATTGCTTACTGCCAACCGAACAACAAAAACAAATTGAACGAATGAGTCCCCCCATTTACCCCTTCCAGCCCCACCCACCTACTAGTGATGTCATTATTGTTTGTTAGAGATGCGAATGTAAATTTTCGTTATAGGATGAAATCCAATTTGTTGGATAAATTGGATCCGTGATTTTAGCGTTGGTGTAAGATTGTTGGAAAAACTAGTGGGAAATGTGAGCATTTTCATTTGGACTCTGGTGTAGACAAGATTCCGGTATGCATTCAGGATTATTTCTTGGTTTCCGTGAGATGATACTCCGAACTTTTTATTGATTCCAGTCAACAGATCTGATTAGATTGTTCCTTCGAATAACACGTTCGTAATGTCACTATCAAGTCATAGATACGAAGAGATTATTCTCAATATACTTTTTAAAAGCCTCAGTTCTATGTCATCTATCACTGATTAATTTTCTGAATTTTCATTCTCATATCTCAAACTTTTCTTTCTCAATCTTCCAATATTTTTTTCTAATCTGTGTTTTTCTTGTTCTTTCATTGTCATTATATCTAGGTTTATATTCAAAGCATGTCCTATAAAGAGTTGATAACTCATGGAATTTTCATGCTGAACCCAATAAACAAACAATGAAAACTACTCATCCACTCATTTGTAAGCTCTATTCTGTTCATATCATCATATACTCGTATGCAATAACTATATTATGTCTATGAATAATCAAGGAAACAAACATTATGATTTCGGAATATATCCTTATCAATCAATTCTGCTTCCATTTGATTTCAGCTTGAACAAGTGCCACTCACGCATAACATCTTCTCAGCACCATGGATATTGTGAGCGGTTCATATTATTCAGAAAATAATCAAATAATAATTCTGTTCTCATATTAGAGAGAAATGTTTCATGAATCACGTGGGATGAATATTCATTTACAATTCTTGGAATTCTTAGATTGACTATGAACTGAAACATTGTTTACTTGAATGAATAAAAAAAAACACCTACAAAAAATAACATCGGCGAGTTTGAACATCTTAGAGTTGGTTTGTGTTTTACTGTCATTAACTTGACTGGAATGAACTTCTTAGCATGTATGGACGTACTTAAAGAAAACGGCATGCAATTCGCTCATTCATTTCACCAATGTAATTGTAGCCACTTATCATTTGTACCGCAACGTTGCCTCGTGGGTCACATGCATCCATATTTGAACATTCTATTAACCAAATGGAATAAGAGAAAAAAGTGCTCATTATACATCTGCATTATTCAGTAGCTGATTTATTAAACAGCGAATTATTTAACAGGTCTATTGTGGATGTTGTATCACTAGAATTATCATGTATGTAACAAAATTGTTTATTTTTATAATTTTCTAATGTTTCTATGAAAATTTCCCGAGCTGGATGAGATTAAAATTGAATGTACACCTGGTATATTGTCGTAATAAACATGATAGCAACTGAGTTTTCAAAAACCAAAAACCAACATTCGTGTGTATGTGCTATCATGGTTGAAGCGGTAAACGCCGGAAGCAACCAACTCTCATTACAGAGGTATTACATTTTGATTGGTTTCTCCATAAGAGTATGTGTCGGTCATTATTTCACATCACGAGAGTTCATTCTGATGTTTTGATATCGTGATTGGATCGTTATTCCATGAGGATATGCCATTCTTTTTATAGTAAAAGGATCCATGATTTCAAATATTACTCATGATAGGGGTGCATGTTATTGTCATAACATTCATCATACCCTCTCTCAATTCTCTTTACCATCTTCAATTTCTACTCCACAGGAACTTCCTGGTATACATCCTGCTCAATCTTTCGAATGAATTGTATATAGTCCGGAAATAAACGTATCAAAATAGACTTTATTTGTACCATCATGCAAATTACCGGTCCAATTAGGTATTTATTTCGAATGCAATGTTTAAGGTCTCTATATGTGTGATGGAGATTGAAAGGATTTCTAGATTGAAAGATTGGGGAGGAGAAAAATAAATGAAAATATCCAGACTTTGATCTTATGACAAATACAAATCAGAAGACTGCGGTGAATTTTAGAAAGAGTTCAATATGACATTGAGAGGAATAATTGGAAGACCACGCATTCGTTGTTGGAACCAGTGCAGATATGTGAGATTTTAGTAGGAGAAAAAGGAACGTACGGAAAGATGAGGGAAAATAACTGAAGGAGTCTTCTGAGAAAACTTGGAATGATGGATAGTATAAACTTTGTTGAGATCGAAGAATATAGTGAGAAAGATAAAGACGAGGAAAAAAATTATGCGACAGAACTGGCCAGCCAGCAGAGGCTGATAATAATGCGCTTTGCTTCTGACCAGACATTGTTGAAATCTGTTGATCGATTATCATCATTCAAATCATCAAATATTATCACAGATAATCATCAAAGATGATATTATCAAAGATTAAAATAAATAGCAAAAAATACAGATTGCTTGTATCAGATATTTATACAGCCAAACAAGACAGAGACCACCATCACTCCTGCAATCAGAAAAGCAGGTTGGATTGAAATGAAAGAAAGAAGATAGCTTCAAATGATCAGTACCACTCACAAAAGTCTGAAAACTGATGTACCTTCATACCTGAGTATTAAACGAGGACGTCGAAGTAAAATTACCCCGAGACTTATCATAAATAGCAATCAACTCAGTTTTCCATTAACACAGAACAACTGAATTCAAGGCCTCCTTCACAATACGGTGATGATCTGCTATACGATCTAGTCCCTGAAAGATCGAGACATTGAGTCAAAGTTCATTCAGAGCTGCAGTAGAGAGACTACTCAAAGATAGATATTCAATCGAAAGATAGCGAAGAGAAAAGATTCTGACATAGTGGCTCATATGATTCATTCTAGCAAATCTCATTTCATACTATTTTAAAGACCATATTTCATACTTTACAATCTTGTTTCATCCCATCCTGATTTCATTTAATCCGTCTTGGTCATATTATTTCACTTTCTTCCTTATTCATCAAAAATCATATCATCTCACATTTCATACATGGTAATTCATTCATTACATCTATCATTATTCATTCTTTCTAATTCTATTATTTGATAAAATCATATAAGTTAAGATAAGATTGGTTATTTAAAAGAGCAGATCAACCAATAATCTGAATATCGTCATTTTTTGTTACAAAAATAAATACAATTTACCAATGTAGTTGGGCGTGACTTATACGAAGCAGGGAAAATTTTAGATACCTTGATTGGTTATTTCCCTATTTTCCCCTGCTTCACTGTCTACTTGATTGGACGATTTACATCTGTCAATTGTATTGAACTGTATTGAATTTGAATCAAAGTGCAATTAATAGAGGCTAAAATATCTATATCAATTGGTGAATATAATCATTTCCGTGGTTTATCATCTAGATGACCTTATTTCGATTCAAAGCGCCACAGACGAACGCCTCATTCCGTCTTGGTGAAGCTATTGAACCAATCAGAACCATCATGAGAAGTTTCTGAATGATTCTCGTGACCTATACCGAGGTGGTAATTCGTGCAACTGTGCAACTCTGAATCAAGCTCAAGATGGTCCACAATAGCTGCTAATCTTAACTCCACGTACATCAATAGTTCTCCGGAAGATCTGTTTTATTGCCACCGTAATTGATGATGTTTTTTCAAAAGTTGGAGTTCTAGTGACTGTGGCATATTGCTGGCAACAGCTGTTGAGAAAATAATCCATCTTTACTTCTTCCGAAAAACTGATGGTTCGTCTTGAAAGTGTAGTTCCTCACGTCATATGGATTGTCAATCCCAGAGTCAGTGTCTGCGTTGAGAATATATTTCTCCACCTTGATGTATCGTGATTGAAGTTTCTGATTTGAATCAACTCAGTGAAAAACATATAATTCATGATACATTTGACTACAGCTGTACGCGCATATTCTAATTGGTCACAGTTTCATTTGTCGAAGAGTCATATAGAAGGATATCAATGAATGAATAAAGTCCACACTATTCGAAGATTAAAATTAGGAACAGTCACATAGAGAAGCCATTCATTGTACTATTGGACACTGAACACTGAAACCCCATGGCAATTATGAACTGAAATTTCTTGATTCATTCAAAATTTTGTCAGGCAAAAATTATGACATCAGTTATAAAAATCGAATATTCAATTAGAGTTCCAGACATTTACAGAGAAAAGATGACGCTACGATTGAGCTAATAGAACTGAAAACCAATAGTCAACTGAACATCACAAGACTGAGAGAATGTGAACTGCTCCATTTTACAACAATGATTTGCTTACAATACTGACACAAGCTTCAAGATGAATCAAATTCCGAGTACAGTTCAGATTTATACCATGAAAACATATGGTATACAATAGAGTAGCTGCCTTCAATCACCAAGTCAGCTGAGCAGTGCTTCAGAAACTGGAGTTACCGTTGAGCGTGGGTTCGAGTCTCGCACAAGGCGTGAGTTTTTTAAACGTCCTTTCCCCTAGCATCAGTTCATAGTTCAACATGCTCATATGTACCAACGTACAACATCGCTATTGATGGTGTCGTTAGGCTAACAATAATCAACATCAATGATAGAGTATTATACGATTTGCTGTTGGTAGGTATACATGCTACCAATTAGAAAGCTTCCCCAACATTACTCACTCGTCAACAATATTGCAATATATATTCCTATCATCACACACTGACCACATGGTGTGTCAATAGCGACGCTACAAGCTACATTGACCACAGTTCAAATAGTGAACACGCAAGGGTAACAATGAGCCGAATCAATTAACAGTTTCAATGGTTCATTAAAGGCGACGCAGCATACACAGCCTGACTTTTCCAAGTCAACACAACATATACACGATCGTTGGGACTTTCCGGACGAATATGTTGTGGTGAAACTGCTTCACACCGGACAGAGGAGTATTTTCTGTACAAGATAAACTCAGTCTCAACTTGAAACCAGATTTCAATTGAGGTGTGTATCATCCATAGTAGGGGTACGATGTAGTGATACCAACCTATTTCATCATGATATAAAGAAGGTGACCCAACTCGGGTCTTGAATGTGAAACATTTTCGGGGTCAGAATCTGAGTCCATTGTCTCGATTGCCTGTAACGCAACTTTTGCCTTCATTTCGAACTATTCAGAACAACAATGTTCAACAATACTGAACATGGCCCAATAGATTATGAGAATTATAGATTTTGTTAGTTCAACAATGCCACCGGTACCGTGGTCACTCTTGTTCACATCTAGTTTACAATGGGATCCGCTGAATCGCGACAGGCAATCGTGAAGATTGGCTCCGTAATTAACTCAAGAAACCACAAATACCTTCCATGTTATCAGTATGGGAGTTGGATCACCTTCTTTATATCATGATGAAATGGGTTGGTATCACTACATCGCGCACCACTTTCCTGTCTTTTTTTGGCGCCATCTTTTGAAACTGTATTGAATCGTTCCTGGAAGTATCCCCAGGGAGTATATTCCTGTACACAATGAACCCGGCCCAACTTGAGTCTGAGGTTTGAGGTGGCTGTGAATCATACTGTAAGTAGAGAACGATACCGCTTTTCTGCTGTTTTTTTAGGGTCCTCATTAAAAACCACATTCCCAGGGGGGCATTCCAGGACAATTTGAAACAGTTTCGAGAAGAAAAGTGGGAAAGGTGCTGCTATTCCAGAAGCATTGTACACAACCTTTAAAACCTTGAACCTTGAGTTCAAGTTGAGACTGGGCCTATCTTGTACAGGAATCTTCCTCTGGCGCCGAATTCACAAAAGGTCATAGCTTTGATCGGTATCCATTCTTAGCCAGATCAAAGTTACTACAGAGATAATAACGATTAACTTTCATAAAGTCTCGAAGATGATATTACAGATTGATAACAATAATGATGGATCTAACTAAAAATTGAAATTGAAGGATCAAAAACGATAGATAAAATATGGTATTATCTCTGGAAATTGTCGTGACTTTGAGCCAGATCAAGATTATGACCTTTTGTGAATTCAGCCCCTGGATCGAAATAGACAGAAATCTTTCAAAAAACTTGTATCTTAACACCAGCCTGTTTTAAAATGATGGACAATAATGGGGTCACATTTTTGATGGGATAATACAAGACTACCTTACACAATCATACTCATGATTCTTATTCCTGATCGCCAATGGCCATGATATAATGGAGTCATGATACATTATGCATCACCGAAGACCCTTCTGAAATTTATCTGTGAATATGTATATTGTGCGCCCTCAACAAGTCGGACACAATATATATATATATATATATATATATATATATATATATATATATATATATATATATATATATATATACATATAATTATATTTATATATATATATATATATATATATATATATATATATATATATATATATATATATATATATATATATATATATATATATATATATATATATATATATATATATATATATATATATATATATATATATATATATATATGTGTGTGTGTGTGTGTGTGTGTATAAAGTAATATACACTCGATCGTACGCAAATCTCTGAAACACTTGAAATTCAATGATCCACTGTGAATTGGATCCATTCTCAGCTTTTATTCCATTTTCATAAATTCATTATACTCACGGTATTGATTTTTCAAGAATATGAGAAAGCATAATGTGGGTCAAAATTTTGTCAAAATGGGAAATGGCCATATCTCGACGGAATATTATCGTGAGATATTCCGATTTTAAAAACGACTCTGGTAACCCACGACGCTGACCGTTCGCATGATAATATTTATCAAACTCTTCATTGAGCAGAAACTGATCCCACAAAGAAATGTATCTCCTCATTTCGTTCTCACCATCATCCTAAACAGTGTTCCAACTTCGAATACATCCAAGTTGACTTGCAGTTTTTAAACGTGAACAAAGTAACTAGCTATACGCTCACTACTGATACTAACTCGTTTATGTTAACCTGTGTGGCACACAGCTTTTTCCACCCAGATACGTTATCATCATTGGTATATACGACTACGTTATAGCTGTAGCATTATTCCAATAGCTTTAACACTGTTTGGTACATTAGCATGGGAATCACCTACTTGTACAAAACTGAGAAGAATAGCAAATGTAAAACAAGTTGCATGGATATCTATATACTTCATATGAATGTTGACGGTGAAGTTCGTACGTTCTCACATTTGTTTTGCATGTACGTTTGTGAGTTTCGATGCCTCAACATTCGCGTTCCGAGGTATATACAATGTCGGGTTGAGTTGCAAGCTGCAGTGGTGTTAATCTCAATCTTAGATATGTGTTTTGGAAAATAGAAATAACGATGTATCGTTCATGAGAATGAAGCTAGCTTAGTGCTTTACTTGTTTTATACTCAGATTCGAACTAGATTTGAAATAATGTACTTGTTCGTCGTTCGTGATAAAATTGTTGTATGGTGCAATTATCATATTTAATTCTGTGAAGTATACATATATATATATATATATATATATATATATATATATATATATATATATATATATATATATATATATAAATATATATATATATATATATATATATATATATATATATATATATATATATATATAAATATATATATATATATATATATATATATATATACACATATATAAATAAATGTGTATATATACATATATATATATATATATATATATATATATATATATATATATATATATATATATATATATATATATATATATATACACATATACATATATATATATATATATATATATATATATATATATATATATATATATATATATAAATGGTGATATTTCCATGTGGATAATCTCCATTCCATTTTCTCTCATACTATCCATTATCTACTATGCAAGGGGAAAAGAATGGTATATTCTGATCCAGTCAATTTCTTGAGTCGATTATCTACAAAATTGTAGCATACATAACGGGTGCCCTTCAAATATATAACATTGCGAAATAGAGTGGATAAAAATAATCTGAAATTCAAATTTGTCATTATTCTGAAAATAATAAGTCTCATGTTATGAGAGTGATTAAAATTGAGGGAAATTATTATTTCTAGCAATTGAATTTCAATTGACAATGAGATCTTTGGATCTCTCCTTTTGGATCATTCGAGCTTATGATAGATTGATACGTACATCAATTATGCGAAAAGCTACAGACTTTAATAGGACTCACCATAAACAAAAGCTCAAATTGAATAGATACAATACCAATATAGGACCATTTTCGTTCCTGGGAAGAGCTACACGCCTTTGAAACAAATTACCATCAAATAAAATGACCAGCTTTCCTAAATTTCAAGACCTAGAAAATATTATTTGAGAAAATAAAAAATTTATGGTACATTATAATGTCAATTACTACATCACTACATAAGTCATCATCACCATCAGTCTGCAATCACCAGGGGCGTGACACTATACAACGAAATTAATTTATTGTGTGGTTGTCCCAAAGTTGTTATTAATGAATGGAATTGAATTGAAATTGATGAATGTGAATTATTTCAAATGAATGCATGATGATGCAAAAAGATATTGGTTGCTGGTGTTGCATTGATATATTGAAAACATCGAACCAAAACTTTAAACTGGTGAAGATTACTTGTTTGACACCATTCCTTTATGAGAGTGCAACAAGTTCATTATGCTCATAACATTCAGCATTTGACTGTCCGTATATCTACCTGAACTAGTCTCCGATTGGTCGAATATAAAAATGACGTCACTTGACCCGATTTCTTCAGCCAATCACGTTGGTTTATTCACTATCGTGATAGTTTGCTCTATCTGGTTAAGTACAGCTCACTTTAGACTTCTGATAGATGTTTACCTATCGGAACATCATACCTATATACATAGTTTATCAAACTTCTAAATACAGCAAACTTTGCACTCGGAAGTTGAGAGATGATTTTTGTTTAATCACAGTTCTTTCGTTTTGTAAGTACCAGTATATTGGGGCCACTTGATGAACAAACGTTGCCGTGTTCAATAATAGAGCTGGAGACATAGCAGCAATATCGCATGGACTATGGGCCTACCGATTCAACTCAGTATAAATATTCCATATACATCTTTTTGAGAACAAAAAAAAAAATCATAACAAATCGGACTCTTCCAGCACCGTTTGTCACTTTGGTGAAAAAAATCGGAGACGAAAATATTCACATTGTGATGTATATAATATGAATGAGAGACCGGTATCACTTGTGGTCTGTGAGAAACTATATGTTCCGGTGGGGGGCGTCATCAGTATCAGTCCGTCAAGAGTCCATGGGAGTCGATTCAGCGAAATCAGTTCTTTGGTGATAACTTTCGAACGGTATAATATATTGACATGTTAATACGCGAGAAACACAGCTAGTTATAATAGCTTCAAGATGATATTAGTTGAAACTATTCAAGTTATGTGCCGTAACTGTCAAGCGTATACACCTGGAAAAACACATTTTTTAGCTGTTTACTCTTGACAGTAGTGCGACATGACTTGAATAGTTATGACTTATATCATCTTGAAGCTATCATGATCAGCTGTGTTTCTTGCGTATCAGAATTTCAATATACCATATCTTTCAAAAGTTGTCACCAAAAAAATGATATTTCAACAAATCGACTCACATGGACTCTTAATCGAATTGATATAAAAGTGTGTATGGACAATTTCAGTCAGAATGATCGATAGTATTCTATCGATTGGACCCACCCGATTGGACCACCGATTGGACCTCTGTATGACGGTTTCAAGATGCATTGAGGGTTGCGTTGGTTCGCCGGTTGGAAATGGTGACTCCACTTCCTGTCCCTCCATGTTAAAAATATGTTCGGGCCAAATCTTAAGAACTATAGATCGTGCGTAGGTGGTAGTGATGGAAGTTCACGTCGCCTCAGCTAATAACAGCTGTCATCAAGTTTGTCAGCCTGTCAGCTGTTTCTAAAAAATAACATTGAATATAGCAGTGATATTTGGTTCTAGGGAAAGTACTCAGGAAATGGAACGTGTTCTCGAATGAGTGAAGTCACCATCTCTAACCGGTGAACCGACGCAACCCTCAATGCACCTTGGACGGTTCAATGCACTGACCATCAGAAACAATTGCAATGTGAAACCAATATGAGAAATGGTTCTCATAAAAACACTCCGATATTGTATGTATGGGCCTACAACAATACGGAACGGTTCCATCCATTCCAAAAGTTGATTTGCTTTTCTTTTATATTGGGTTTTAACGACGCACTGTAATGATGACTAGAATCTTTTGGCGTCGGATGGATGATTAATGAGATGATGGGAGGATGAGATGAAGGTTTTTATAGGTAATGAGAAGGATAGTAGGAAGGAAGCGGTCGTGGCCTATATTGTGGGAACCATACCGGCATTAGCCTGGACTACAGAGGGAAACCACGAAAAACCCCTTTAAAGATGGACGGTAGCGGGGATCGAACCGGGTCCGACATGCCCACTACCTCCCGGGTCACAAGGAGCAAGTGCGTCAACCACTCAGTTACCTGTGCCGGTAGCTATACGCATTTAATTAGAAGAATAAGAATCTTCATTCAACCGACTCTCACCTCACAAGATTTAATGGATGACTCACAGAATGCAAGTTCGAAATTCCGAGATATTTTTCAATATGGATTGCAATCAAATTGTATGAATGAATGAAGTATACAAATATGATCAATATAGTATAGACCCGCTCATGTTTAACGTATGATTATCATAGTTGTCGAGAGAAACACAATATAACATAGGATAATATTCCTGGTCTTTTTCCAACGATTTAACTTTTATTTATTATTGTTGCTTATCACGTCCAATCTAGAATCGCTGGAACAATGACAATAGTTTGATCGAAACTGGCTCCACAGTTATCGCAGTAGGCCTTATCTGTTCCGATGTGAACATATTTCCAGAATAACAGCGAATATATTCTCACATATGGGATAAAACTAAATCCCAACGATATAGACGCCAAAATGGCACAATTTGAGCCCCAATTCAAAGCAACGATGTCTTTTGCAGTTGTTTTTTATAGACTTTAGCGCTCCTACAGGTTGTGTTACCAAGTTTACGAGAAGAAACATTCAAAATGGTGGCGGTGAGTTTTTTTTTATATAAAACAGACGCAAAGAGTTTCAAGTTTGTATGTGTGTGAGTGGGTGAGTGTGTATGTGTGAGTGAGCTTTGGCTGAAAAATGTTATGCTAAAATATTCAGTATGTTATTATGTTTTGTAGAACGCTGCCAGGCCAGACAAAAAGTAATAAAAAGCTTGTTTTGCTAAATTGAGAGATAATATTCACGAGTGGTTGATCTTTTCATGCACACATACGCATCCAGAACGACACACACTCATCACACTACCACGCACACTTGAGCAGAATGTCAAATATATCAAAACTATATTCGCTTGAAAATCAATTCTGACAACAACCGAAAAAAAAAAAACGGAAATACATAACGAATACAATTTTCTTTTCATATAAATATATATATATATATATATATATATATATATATATATATATATATATATATATATATATATATATATATATCTTTATTAAGATTCTGTCTTCCATTAAAAGATTGCAAAAAGACAGAATAAAAATCAATTGATTGAAATATAAAACAAATTATCAATAACAACATTTTAGAGAATAACAAAATGGATATAATTATACTAGGTTTGAATAAGTGAATGTAGGAAAAAGAAATAATTGAATGATGATAACGAGATCATACAAAAATTAAAAAAGGGAAAGAAAGAAAAATAGTATGCAATGAAAACAAAAATTGGAAACCAAAGCTGAAGACTATAAAGATGATGTCGTAAAATTTGTAGGGATCCTCGAAGGGCGAGTAAAACTATGCTATAAATGAATTTGTTGTTGAGATTGTTGTTGATGAATTTGTTGTATGATTCCTCTTGAATCATATGGAATATGTATATGAAATTCACAATAGTTATGATATTCAGAATATCATGGAACTATGGTGTGAAGTAACAATAATGGTGATGAGAGTGGAGAAGTAACAAGACAATCTGTGATACGCCCACACATACTGAAATTGTGGAGCATAATTCAGTAGTAGACATTGTTGACTTTCCACTTCAATATTGTGTCTCAAGACAAACATCTTGTAGCTCGATCAATGTTTCTCAAACAACAATTATTTACCGACGTGAATAAACACTGTAGAGGTGCCGTTGAACCCTAATACTCATTCATTCATCCAATCATTCGAGAAGCATTTTCGATAACTGATGCCACGAACTGAAAGTCAAGAGATTGAGTACAGTTTGGATCGAATTGATCATATTGACTTCTTCCCATTTTTCCATTTTTTTTTATTTTTCTCATTTTACCGTTATATTCGTATTGAATTTATTTCTTTATTATCTCCATGTGTTGTTATTCTATTTCATATTTGTCATGTAATTGTTTAATGAGAATAGAAAACATGTTGAAATTGAAATTGAAAATTTTTCGTGATAAAAATGACATTTTAGTCTGAATATTCGATGATTTATTCCGCGAGCATGATGCCTGTTCACACATACATTTTTTCATGATCAAACAGCACACATTTCAGAAACTCACCATTTTTTTCAAAATTAGAACCTGATGCATATTTTCTCTTCTCTGTGTAAGTCACTTCTCCGATATATTATTGCTTTGATACAGAATACGTTTCTTATTCATAACAATAATATTGAAAGTTTCTGAACTGATTTTCTCTCCAATTTATTACATACAAATTGAAGTGAAGAACTTTGTTTTCGAAATGGAATAACGTATTCAAAATCGAACACAACATTTTCTCTCTCAATATTTTGCGATATAAAAAAACTATTGAGTATAAAAGGAACTTTGTTCATCCACTGCACAATATCAATCAATGTCAGACCGAATTCTGATGGAAGACATCGTAGAACTCGATAGGAAAAACAAAAACGACGACGTAGATTGTTGTTTAGTGGCGTTGCTAGAGCAACGGGGCATTCATGTGGACGCGACATATAGGCCTGTATGATGAGATATCACTACACTTATCAGTCCATGTTGAACTGAGAGGTCTCGATAGCTGAATGGTTCGTTGAAAAGACAGGGCTTCATATATTTATTTCCAGATGAGAATTTGTTTTCAGATTTCAAGATCCTACACGTGATATGGCTTTATGTCTATATCGTTCTATGGCCTAACTTGAAACAGTTTTGATTGGATGAGCGAAGTGAAGACTCAATTTCACCATACCCGAAAAAAGTGTCTTTTTTCGCGCTCCACGGTTCAAACGAAAACTCAAAATCAGTTGAAACTTTACATACTTAAGTGTCCTTATCTGATTCGATATCGTAGTTTTGAGACGCCATTGGTTGAACCACTTCTGAGAAGACTCATTTCAATGTTTTCAAAAATATCATAAGAATATCCTGGAGGAGAAAATTCATCAAAAATACTTCATATAGGAGAATTCAAATTCTTGGGAAATTTCAATATAATAATGATACACATTTTTCCAAACTTTCACTCGAATCGGAGCAGCTGTTTTGATGTAGAAAAATATATATATTGATGTATTCTTTTTAATCACTCAAAGCTGTTAAGATACCATTTGAATCCAAGTACCAGGTGTCACCAATTAATTGTGAACGATTGAAACAAAGCCTTCCTTATCATCATAAAAATTAATTGGGAAAAGAGATGGCAGTGAAGAAATTGTTTGGATCTCAAAGTGGATGTATATAATATATAATAACCAATCCAAAGATAAGTTGATATGATCCAACTCATCCATCAACGCGGCAACACATACCGCGTTTCCTGATATAATTCATCTTTAGTCTTGATCGGTGGAAAATGATTCCGTATCAAGTTTCGAGTCTATTTTGAAAAAAAAATTGAAACCAGAAGGAAAAAAAAGAATTAAAAAAATGAAGTTAGCATCTCACATATGAGAATGTAATGATAATATTCTATCATTCATAAATGCTTCGTAAAAACCCGTGGGTACCGTGATTTTCTCCGTTATTACCCCTCTGTTCTCTCCGTTATCACACATCGTCCATGTGAGAGCCAACTTCATCACGCTAGCTCCTCACATATCTCCAATCTTGAAAATTTCAACCGCCAGAGTTGGTGCTTCTTTTGTATCGGTCATTACCTTAATAATGTGTGTCAGTCCTCTGACACCGGTTCAACTCTTGACCGGTTCATTTTTAAAAAAACACATATGTTCGAACTTAAGAATGTGAAACTAGATTGATTAGTGCTTCTTCAGTACCCATAAGTACTGTGAATATTTGTGATGGTACTTCTCTGTTTTGTCATCATAGCACGTAGTCCATATGAAATTCAACCTCACATAGCCCCTCACACGTGTCCAGTTATGGAATTCAAACCGGCGATCGTTAGTGCTTCATTTGTTAGTACCCATCAGTACCGTGACACATTTTGTTGATAAACCTCTGGTTTCGTCCTTTTCAACATATTTATCACCACCGACACATGTAGCTGAGTGGTTAACGTACTTGCTTCATGTGATCCGGGAGGTGAATGGACATATCAGACCCGGTTCGATCCCCACCACCGTCCATCTTTACAGGGGTTTTTCGTGGTTTCCCTATGTAGTCTAGGCTGATGCCAGAAAGGTTTCCACAATATAGGCCACAACCGCTTTCTTCCCACTATCCTTTCCATCACCCATAATACCTTCATATCATCCCATCATCTCATCAACCATTTATCTCTCGCTGAAAAATCTCAGTCATCATCACAGTGCGTCGTTAAAACCCGATATGAAAAGAATATTCATATATATATATATATATATATATATATATATATATATATATATATATATATATATATATATATATATATAAATATATATATATAATATATATATATATATATATATATATATATATATATATATATATATATATATATATATATATATATATATATATATATGATATATATCTATACATATATGCATACATATGTGGAAATATCATGTAATTTTATATGTATACATATACATATATATATATATAAATATATATATATATATATATATATATATATATATATATATATATATATATATATATATATATATATATATACATATACATTCGTGTGTTTATACTGAGAGACTTTTATCTACGGCAAAAAATTATGGTCACAGACAGCGCAGTCCTGATGTTGAAGATCATTAGTTTCAAATTATCAAAATGGGGTGGTAAGATTGATCTTGTGGTGCCCCGTCCAAACGATCCTATATTTCATTCATGGCCTCAATTGGAGAACAATGATTTTGTATCAAGTTTCGATGTTATTGAAAAAAAAAATAATAGAAAAAAAATAAAAATATATATATATATATATATATATATATATATATATATATATATATATATTTCTTACCCAAAATGAAATTTCAAAAATGACTGATATTCAGTTATGAAGGCCCCTATCATTCTTCCACATTGGAGTTCGGTCACAATCTGTATTGTGTAAAGCCGGCTTATGCGGGTTCTGGATGACACGGACTGTGAACTGATTTCAACCCACCATCAAAATAAGGGTAGCCATATTGAACCACTGGTTGTGTTGTCTCTCCAAGAAAAAAATAGGAATTATCCTTCTACCAACAGTATACAGTTTTAATTCAAAATTTTAATCCCCAGCCAGTCGCCCAGCTGAGTAGCTTCGCTTTTTGTGAAGCGTAGATTTTTCTTACATTTCCATATCTCTTTCCCCTAGTACTGTCCCTTGATACGAAATCCCACCACCCGTCCGCCCATAACCACAGTTTTCAACCCACCCACCCACACACTCACCCACTCACATACCATACATGTGGAACACTCAGTCCCTTCGTATTGTGTAAACAATATTGTTGTTTTTTGACGATGCTTCGTGACAGTATTCGGTTATGTATGCACGACTACTGTTATAACATATCTTAACGTTTCATAAATAATATGTATGCGTATTTCTGCCAATGAGGAAGCTTTCTATACATTAAAGAGCAAATTTATCATTTCATATAAAAAACAAATCGAGGAAAATCATTTCATAGTGAAAAAATGAGAACATATCATATATTTCATCAGACAATATGAAGCATTTCTTCTATATATCATGTATTATATTATATGATTCATTTCAATTTTTTTCTTCAGTATGATAAGAGTTATCAAATAGTCCTCCTCACATACACTTTTTGATGGAATGGTGAATTTTCTACATAATGTGTCGAGCCTTCCATTTTCTCTAACCCCTTCGAGAGTATCTCAGCTCATCGTGTCAAAGTGGGCAGCAAATTATTCTCATTATTGATCAATTTATTCTACTCCCACTCAATATACATCCACCCTTCCTGTTATGCACAGGATCTGTGAAATAGACGGTTCAAACCTCGACGGATCGTGTCTTTTATCCACGCCAGAAATAACGTCATCAAAGAAAGACAATCCCTTCTTCGTCCTTCTTACGTTTCACAAACTATATTTCCGATCATAATTGTTTACCGAGCTTATTTTATTGATGAGTTCATATTATTGAGTCACTGTTTATATTGGTATTGGAAAATGTGAGAATGGTGTCCAATTTCTCATAACATAGTTCATGACCGCTTCCTTCACATTATCCGTTCCATTACCTGAGAAACCTCCATCTCATCACCTTAAATATCATTATAGTCACTCTTCCGACGCCATCTATATGAATTATATAATATATATATATATATATATATATATATATATATATATATATATATATATATATATATATATATATATATATATATATATATATATATATATATATATATATATATATATATATATTAACTTCTTCTGGTACTCATATGTTCATCATATATGAACAGCATCCAAGCCTCCAGGGATAGTACATACCAAACAAGAGAATCTACCAAAATATTTTGTATCTTCATCATAAATTCAAATATACCATTTCTTATTAAAATTCTATTCAAACCGAAGTTTCTATTGAATGTTGTCACGTACAGAATAACACCATTGTTGAGTAGAGTATTGTTGTATATTATGGTTGTCTATGGGGTTGGCGATTATCGGGCAGAATATCCTGTATGGCATGTCACAAACATTGCCCAACATTTGTTCACGGACACGATAGATTCAGTAGTAATGACAATAGAAACTTCGAATAGAATGTTCGAAACCTACAATCGCCATGGCTTGAGAATATCAAAGAACAGACGTTCGTATCGTATCACTTTATATATCACGTCTTTTGTTTGTTCGCGTTGTGGTGGTATAGGAACTAAGCAACGCGAAAGTCGGGAAAATAATTTGCACTATATACGGAGAGATGGAAAATTGGTACGTTGCCAACATAGTGAATATTGGTGGCAGTATTTTCTTGCCCGATTGAGATTAGGGGAATGTGTTTATATTTCATACGATGAACGTTTTGGTGTCGACACTACAGTTCGTTGATGGTTATGTGTAGAGGAGACGGATGATCGGGATGAACAATTTGTATAAACATTTTTGTACTGCATTTGTTATCTTTTCAACATTGACCATTGTGTGTGTTGTTAGCTATTTCAGAATATATTATCCGGAAGAATAGTATTTGAATACAGTTCTGCTGCACAGAAATACTGCAGCAGACCTTTGATATATATTTTAATTCACTTTTAATCAACTCTTGATGTGAGGATTTGTCATTCAGTATCTGTCGATATTTGCAAGTATTTACTTCAAAACGGCTCATCGGGATTAAAACCAGGGCCCAGATTCACAATAAGTCATAACTTTGTTCCGGCTCAAAGTAACGTCAATTTCTAGAGATTTGGTCTATTATTCTCGATTTTTCAATCTAGAATTTGTAATGAATTCATCATTATTATCATCAATCTATCATTCATTAAAATTGAAAAATAAAAAATGATGGATCAAATATGCTATCACCTCTAGAAATTGTCTTAACTTTGAGCCGGATCAAAATCATAACCTTCTGTAAATTCGGCTCCCGGAACCCAAGATATGAAGGCTTTTCCCAACTTGGCAACTCAGTGAGCAGTCATTAAGGCTGCGGCGGCCATGTTATTTTACAATTCTCACACAACATTGACAACATGAAAATTATTCACAAGAGATTGCATAATCAATATATTATATTCAATATTGCATATTCCGATCACTCATCAATTGAATACATTGATAAAGCATGAACTATTTTAATTCAGATAACATATATCAATTCAAACAATTCAATTCTGAATGATTTTATTCTTGATTGTATTGCTTCCATTCTTGCAGTTATTCCTGAGTACGGTATGAGATCCATTGTATTCATGAAGAAACAAAACAAGACAAAAAAATTGCCACAACAATGTATAATAATTACAATTGTTATTATGATAAGTTGAACATAACATCCTACAATATCATATGAAATTACATAACATATCTCAGAGAGGCGATACTTGAGAAGTAGCGACCATATTTTTGCCAAAAAAGTGCACTCTCTCTCATGATTCACATAATTTTCAGTAGTAATGTTCAATTATCAGGATGGCCGACCATAGCAGAATCAAATCACGGTCATACGAGTGACGGTTCAGCATGTTAGCTACTGAACAAACTGTCTCAATAAGTGGGCCTGTATTTGAATTTTTCAACTCTGCCTCACGTACAGTACGAATCGTTTCACCATCTTGCCAAACCAATCAACTCGATCTGTGGTTCTGCATTGCATTCAATATGTTTATAATTCAAACGTTGAACGAATTTTTATTCTTGGTTGACCCAAGAACATGTTGAATATTTATAATGCAGTTTGAACTGATTAATTTTCCAATTCTAATTTAAGAGAGAGATAGAGCGAGAGAGAGAGAGAGAGAGAGAGAGAGAGAGAGAGAGAGAGAGAGGAAGAGAAAGAGAGAGAGAAAGAAAGTATGCTTTGAATGTTGATTTTTCAAAATAATAGGGAGAGCATGGCAGGTGTGTACACAATTACTGCGAGAAAAATGTGAATATTGCTGTGGGGCAATTCTTTCCACTCTTTAATCCAACATCACTGTTATTATGTCAATCGTTTTTAATTCCAGATGAGTACGAATAGAACAGAGTTGACTAACGGAGTTTTATTGAATATATTTCATTAAAATTATACTGCCACTATGTAGTATAAAAAGGAAGTCAATTTTTTTTGTTCATAAAATATAATTGACATGCCACTGCCAGTATATATTACTTCATTTTTGGATTGCTATTTCTATTGGACGGGCGAAATCGGAGACTCATACCGTTCCTACTTATGGAAACGAATTTTTTGTTCAACTCAACAGTTCAAACAAGAGATAGTAATTCATCGTGAGCCCATGTTTTTCAATTTTGTATCTTCGCATGCTTCTTCGTCGACAAATTGTAGATTCATTTCGCAATTTTGTTTGTATTTATGTTATCGTTTTTAGTTATTTATTGCTGTTATCACTTCAGTTGAACTCTGATATAGCGGTGTGAACTCAATTTCGCAATATTTAATTTTCTGTATCTCTTGTTATCTCAATGGAAGTAAAAGAAAACCAATCCATGATGGAACATGGCATTGCATATGTCATATCATCTAATCACTACCAGCTACGCTAGAGACTGAAAAATACTGAGTTGCGGTCAGTTGAACCGCTTCAAAAAAATATATCACAACATTTTTAAAACTCGGACGATATTAACTTTATTTTTGGAGGGGCAAAACACCCCTCCTGAATTATAATAATTCAATACAACACTCAGAGCTCTTGATCTTGAGAGATTTTGATGAATTCGTTTTACTCATTTGAATCTGATTTCACGCTTAGGGACCCTATTACTTCATTGGCTCGAAGTTAACAATGTTATGAAATCAACATCGAGCAAAAATCAGATTGATAACGAGAAGAACTTGCAAATGTATGATCCGATTAATCTTGTTTAGGATGAAAATCGAATGATATACAACAGAACTACATTATTCTTATCTTCTATCATTCATTCATCGGAAAAATTTGACACAGTTCGTAGTTTGCTATCGGATGTTATTTTGACTACACAGTCATTACTGTGACTCGACTTGCGATGGCAACATTTTGAAAGCAGCGTGTATATCGGGTTGTTTCATGCTAGGGGCAGTCTTGTTTTTACGATTGCGCATCAAAACTTGAAACTCATCTTGTAGCTGGTCGTTGAGAAAAAGTGAAGAAACAAAAGGTTATTTTCGTTCATAGAGAGAAGAGAAGGGAATCTAGAGTAGTTTCATCATACCAACCTGACAATAGTTTCATGTTGAGACCAGTTTCAGAAAGCATTTCGAAATTGTATACGTTACCATCTGTTAAATTAGCGTTCACAAGTTTTAATTAAGATAGTTTCAGTATAATGATGGAGAGAATTTTCTAATGACATTTCAACTTATCAAATGTTCAAGCTCCATCATTATTCGATAATATTCTATGACACCATAGAATCAAGAGCAACTTATAAATTGCTCTCCTTCAATTACGAGTTCTTGAGTGAAAAAACTCTTCGACAATGTTCATTCAAACAGATTTTTGAAAGTTATCTCACTCTTATTTTTGACCTTGAAATTTATCCTCGTTACCGGTATTGACTCACTTTGTTAGATGACATTTTGACACGATTCATGAACTTCAAACGCATTCTCATTATTCATGAATATTTCTCAATATTGTGACAGTGAACTAATGGAACTCAGTTCGATGCATGTTACTTTAAGCTCTCAAGGAGATATAAAATATGAGCCAATGTTCATTGTTCCTTACCAGCTCTCATAAGGCGAGATGAATCTTCGAACGTGGTGTAGGAATCTGAATCAAGTTTCTTCATCGTCTGACAGATATGGACAAGTGCACAACAATGTATAAGCCAAACAGAAACAATCTCAAGAGAGAAAAAAGAATCAGGATCCGTAAAGACTACTCTTCAATCACTTAGACACTTTCGAATATGGATCTGATATGTTTCCATTTTGTCAACGTTTTCTTGAGTATATAGGCCTATGAAGGGTGATAATATCTCGGAGTGTTCTGACAAAATCACGATACCCGATACAGTTATCTCTGGATACAGTTTGTAAGTTGAAGGAGAAAGTTGAAGGAAGCTGGAAGTTGAAGGAGACGTAATTGGGGATGAATGATTGGAAGTGAATAAAAGTGAAAATAGTGAAAATAGAATATCATTAAAAAATCAGAGATAAGAGAAAGAATAAACGGATGAAAATGTAGAGTGAGAGAAAATAGAAGAGAGATTAATGAATGATTTGAATTGTCACTTTCCTTTCTAAGATAACGGATTGTGTATGTTGACTAACTAAATGCCATGAAATTGTCATCACAATCATGACAAAAATGAAACACCACCATATTTCGAAATATTTCGAGATAAATATTTCAAACTATTTCAGATATTCTGAATTTTATATATCAAAAACTTTCCCCGTACAATGACGTTGAGAAATGAACAAAATACGCAATGTTGACTCATGGTATTGTCATGCGTGCAAGAGAGAGAGAGAGAGAGAGAGAGAGAGAGAGAGAAAATGAACATCACCAATCAATATTTCGATTTGAAGATGTGGGAATATTTATCCCAACAACAGTGTTCGAGGTTGACATATTTCAAATAATTCAAGCTAGAGTTGAAGTTGTTGATAAGCCTCTCGAATGGCAATGTTATTTAATGTGATTCAGCAATCAGAATGAGCCAACTGATCAACAGTTTCACTCCTGAGTTAGGTCCAGATGTCTTCATAACTCGTTATGCCAAATTGAGCTCAATCCTACGGTAAAATTTAGCTTCATTCAACTTATGTCACTTTGATCTTGAACCATTGTGAACTTATGTCACAGTGAGTAAGCCAAAATGAATGTATGCCATAGTGAATATATGCCATGGTGAACTTATGCCATGGTGAACTTATGTCATGGTGAAGTTATGCCATGGAGAACATCATAATATGTTCAAGTTGAGCTTTACAAATACGTAGACTATAGTATTAGTAGCATTGGAGGATGTGAACATAGGTAAATCTTCTCGTGAAATTCTTCATTCAGTTGCCTTAATGTCTTGGAATGATATTATTCTCAATTAAAAATCGTATGATCTCATTTATTTCCTAATCTGATATTACCATTCGTTTATTATCTCATATGAATGATGATTTTTCATTCCGATGGAATTTTATCAAGGCTGCGACACAATGATTATTGATTCCTGTCTCAATTCGGACTGGTTTTGAATTATCATCCAGGCTACATTTTGTGGGGTACCTCACTTTTCACAGTGATAGAAACACCAGTGTGAGAAGTCGATAATTGTGTTTCGAACGTTTGAATATTGGATAACAATCTCAAAAAAAGCCAAAACGAGACATGACAATACCACAGAAACACTTTCAGATATTAACTAACTGAAACTTTCCTGAGATCCAAATAAAAGTTTTTATAACTTCTCAAGAGTTTTTTCTTCACACAACGAGAAGAAAGAAAAGAGAGAAGAACTTTGACAACAGAAAGAAAATATAATAAAGAGAGTAAAGGATTTAAGTTTTCTTATTTTGACTCTCGATCCATCTTTGGAGGTTGTAATGATACTTCTACTTTTTCTGTCACGTGTTTCAACACATTTATTGGGAAGAAAATGATGGCTCAGGTATTGGTGGGGAATTTAGGTAGAAAACCAGTTGAACAAAAACAAAAAATGAGAAGGAAGAGAGATGGAGAGAATAATACGACAAAGCTTTTCAAAATATTAGTCTGGAGATAGTTGTCGAGCTAGCTTCACGAAAACTAGACTCATAAAAATTCCATTACCAGAAAATGCAGCATTTGCGTTGTGAGATGATTGAAATTTTCAGATGGAATGCAAAAGAAAGCCATATACACATCTCGGTTCCGAAACCATCAAGTCCATATCCATGTTCACGCTGGTTTTCTCACGAGCCAATCTCTTGATCATTCCCATCAGAAGTAGATTCGTTTTTTTTAGTACAAATATATTGGATTCTATTTTCTGAAGGAACAAAATGAATTTTCTTAAACTTAGTGGTATCAGATCAATGTGAAAATTTCATATCAAGAGGATGATATTCTCAATAATTGAGCATTGCATTCATGTGGACTCCATTGAAATAGGAATGTTCAATTATCAACATAATTTCGCGAGAAAAGTGTCGAATCATCTTGCTTTCAAACGATCTCAACTCATTTTGCCATGCCACTAAAGTCAGGAACATGTTGCAATTTGATTTTTCACTTCATCTCTTCCATATTCCACGTCCAGGAAAAACGGCAATGAATTCCAAATTTGTTCCAATATATGGCATGGAATATTTGCTGTAGTCAACTCATAATTTGACTGTATGAACTCGATTGGACTCCAGGATGAGTGTTTTTCTTAAATACTAGATAATTGGTTCTGAAAATAATCCGAAAGTTGAAGTTGATATTATACGTGTAAAAAAAAATCTCCTGAGATGCTCAAATGAGCACCGTCAAAAAATGAATGATAACTAACGTGTTACTTAGAAAACATTAGCATCGAAATTCAATGGAACAATAAATACATAAATTATCATTTCCAGATTCAAAATTAGGAGGGCCAATTGCTTCATCAAGAGTTCACACCACAACTGTATAGTCGTACACCGTAAACCCTGTGGAAACATACTCAAAACCGAGTGGTTTCCAATATGTAATTCCCATAGTATATACTTCCCCAGTGGAGCTCTCTACATTTCTGATTCTGAGAAATTATTTCCAGACGACATTCTTCTCTCGCACGAATACACATTGACAGTACTGCTCAGAGGTCTGTTGGCGCTGTTATCGATATTAAAAAGTCTACGTGCCGTCATATTAGCTCGGAAGATTATTCAAACTAAAAGCATAAGTTGAAGTGGGGATAGAATCGCTCCAACATCGAGACGGAATTCCTATAGAAATAGAGTTCGAAATCTGACATTCGTTCATTTGAGTGAAAAGAGATGTATTGAAAAAATGAAGAATTCGATCGATTTTGTGGAGTCTACACAAATGTATTTATTTAATTCCAGTTTGTTGTTCATGTGAATGGCATACATTTTATCACACAGTGAGTTGAGATTTGTATTCATTTCGATTAAATTTTAATATCATTTCATTCTTGTTCATGTGATCAAAGATCAACATATTCATGAGCCATGCATGAATGTACAGTTTTTTTTATCTTCGATGGTTATTACGAGAAATAGGAGTCATTCTTTTAAGGCCCAGTATTACCAAAGCCAGTTAGTATTTATCTGAGAGTTGGTGAAAACAAATAGCATGTGTAACCATGGTGATAACAAGTTTGAACTGTCAGATAAAGTCTAACTAAACTAGGTAATACCGGGCCTTAGTCAATCATAATTCAAACTTATCCTCGAAATGCCCAATATATGCAGGTAGTAAATTGTTCAACTCATTACCATATGACCTGAAGCAGCTTGGTCTTCACAATAGCTCTTCCACCAGATCACTCAAGACTTCCCTGACGACTGATTGTTCTTATGCCATTGTGAAATTTTTAAACAACTTATGATTGTTATAGATTATTATTGTTGAAGAACATAGGGTTATTGAATTTTCATTGTTGACTGTCTGAATATCATGTGAGTGATCAATTTGAGGACAATAAACATAATATCATCATTATTATTATTATTATTTAATAAATATAGCCTGAATTGGGAACACTGATTTTGTATCAAGTTTCGAGGTTATTGGAAAAAAAATTATCAATATTATTATTATTATTATCAAGTCATGCTGATCAATGAATCACAAGTTAAACGGTCATTCAGGAGCACGAGGTTTGATACTGTCAATGATCGTCCATACCGACAAATGTTTCCCGTGTTATACAACTGTCCTTGGCGTGAATATTGAGATGGTGTCAAGAAGGCAGGTAATGACCATTTTCTCCCAACCTTCCATGAGTCTGACGACATAATCTATCATCTCGTGATCTCAGTGATTATTTAATGGCGTAAATATGATCATATCAGTTGTGATGTGAGTCATAATCATGTTTTATTATCATCTCATTCTCTCGCGACACATAGGCCCTACATTTTCAACAGAACGAGACTGACAACTTTGTTTCCTCCAGGCCCGTTCTCTCTCTCCCTATCTCACTCTCTCTCTCCATATATAAATATATATATATATATATATATATATATATATATATATATATATATATATATATATATATATATATATATTGGATCAGATGAGACTAGATTTCTTTATTAATCCACAGGATTTTTCATTAAAAAAATGAAAAATATGTGGCAAGTCAATTTACATAATTATAGTTTGTTCTATACAATGTATCGAAAAATATACATGGATAATCTAGATTGTAGTACATACAAACAAGACAGAACATCTAAAACATAGGATAAGATCAACAAACACTGTTGTTTAATGTAAAACTCAGTCATTATACATTAAAATCGTTCATGCTATATACTGGATCGGTGATAATTAAAATCTTCCAGTTGTTGTTTGAACACCCTCATATTCTTCTGCATTTTCAATTTGTCAGGTAAATTATCATAGAGAACCGTACCCTCATACAAGCAGTCTTGTTCGTACATTACTGTGTCATGTGTGTATCCTAGAAATATATTTTTTTCACCACGTGTATTGTATTGGTGTATATATATTGGTGTATATATATTTTAAGGACAAATCAATATTCCATTCGAATATAGAAACGTTACGACGATCGAATGATAGTCTCCAATATCCATGTTAACGAATAACAGAATTGTTATTCAATCGCACAATCAAATCTGTTTACTTCTTGGAAACTCCTGACAGAATATTGATATCATACTCTATTTCGAATTGGGAGAGAAGGCAATTTGTTTTGAAAGGCAGAGTCTATTTTGGAGAAGAGTGTTATGTGAAGTGAACGGATATGGCACCATAGCAACGCTTGAGTGGGGGTGTGAGTGGGTTCTGTTGAACAAATACATCATCAAAATACTATCTCCAGCACTCATTATTACCATGATTATCACTTCTTTATTGGGTACCTGTATATCATATGCTTGTATGAATCTTGCATCCGTATGAGTTATATTGTCTTAAGTTCACAAGATCTTCTCCAAATTGTTTTAATTATGTCTTGTCTCTTGGTACAGATTCGATGTATGTTTCTTCTCCTTATACTCCCTATGTACAAATAGATAACTCCTGATTCCATTTTCGTGAAATGTTATTCACGGAATATGAGATGTCACGTTGTTGACGGAGTGACTCCAGGGTTTGACTTGAAAATATCAAGAGATCAACAAAAACGCTGCCATGATCAGTAACAACCCCATTTTTTTGTTCCAGATACATTTTCTGGATTTTTGCAGTGAACATATTGATAGCGATTCGACATCGTCACATGCGTACTCCCAACTCACTCAGCGGCTGAATATCACCTAGCTTGGACATTTAATCCAGATATGATCATCGTCAGGTAAGATTACTAGGGAGTAGAATCAGGTGGTCCGTATTCTGAGAATGGAATGATACCTGGAATTGGCATATGTCCACGTTCAATTTTGTTGAATTGTTGAGATTGTTGAGTTGCGAAGCGAAAATCAGTCGATATAGAAGATAACCAATATATATATTAACAAATCATGGGACATTGTTCACATATTGAGAAGAATTCCATCGAATCTGAAATTCTTTCTCCATCAGTGTATATCTAGAGTATGTTCTGAATAGTGAATCGTTTTTTTCAGTCTATGCACGAGCCATTTTCATATTTCCTTCAGAGTACAAAATATGTACACAATATATAATCATCATAGCCACCAAACTATAGTTTATAGCCGTTCGGTCGCTACACGCCTGTCATCGAAAATCATGAATGTTTCACCATTGGTCTTCTGCTATCTATAAGCGAAGACGATGTGGTGTTCCCTATCGTCGTTTTACGCGTCAACGGGGTGTAGTGGCCATTCTGTCACTGTCGATAAAACACGACGTATTTGGCGGCGTGATAGGGGTGGAAAGTAGGGGAGGGGGTTGTAACGTTGACGGGCTTTCAAATGACTCCATTTTACTGGTAGCGTTCTCTGTTTAGTGGTTGAAAGTAGAGCCAGAGAAAGTCAAGGCCTGTGGCTGTTAGCCTGTTATAGACGAGACGGTGGAGAGAAAAGAGGGGAAGTGGAAAGGATTTAGAAAGATAAAATGGGCAGAAAGGATTTATATATTATTATGCTTTTGGGAATATAAAGAGAGGCACGCTCTCAAAGTGAGTTTTAATTGACTTGTAAGTGATGGTGAACATCTTGGCCAATTCTCAACAATCCTCTTCAATGGAGTACATTGTATTGTATCTGTCGTAACTTCACGATTGAAGAAACCAAAACTGTTCTCAATTTCTCGTCGTGACGAAAATAAGAAAGTTTTCCTCTTGTTCATTGTTTCATTTCATTAGTTTTCCACTTGATCATTCGAACATTCCTGATGAAGATGGAATGTTCATCAAACCGGCACATGTAGCTGAGTGGTTGACGCACTTGCTCCATGTGACCCAGGAGGTAGTGATCATGTTGGACCCAGTTCGATCCCCGCTACCGTCCATCTTTACAGGTGTAGTCTAGGCTAATGCCGGGATGGTTCCCACAATATAGGCCACGACCACTTTCTTCCCACTATCCTTCCCATTACCCATAAAAACCTTCATCTCATCATCCCATCATATCATTAATCATCCATCCGACGCCAATAGATCTTAGTCATCATCACAGTGCGTCGTTGAACCCCAATATAAGAGAAATAAAATGAAAATGTATATCAAATACCTATTTTTTCGAGTTTTCGTTCTGGATAATTGTTCGACGTGAACAAGTATATTATCCGAATCAATGAGCTAGATCAGAATGTACAATACCACATCATGTCACCTCTGCCTTCCATAGTGTGACCATTTCGTCACTATTTTCTATAGCACTATCAAAGAATGAATATTTTCCAAGTGGATTCATTGCAATGAATCATCACAAAGTTCAGAGACTTCAGTACATTTGAAATTCCAAGACTGTATGTATAGTGGCAGTCGAAGCCACACATCGTTTCACTCACAATTTAGCCTTCCAAACGATTCTCCGCCCACTCTATTCAACATGCAACGAAACTGATAGATATAAGACATCATCATATTTTGACATCGAACCTGATATGAATGAAAATAGTTCAATCAGTGGCATCCAATTAGCGCGCGTTCAATTAGTGTTGAACTTCATTCACCAGTCATAGAAACTGAAAGTGATGCAGTAAAAAGTATGTGTACTGCCATAAAAATCCGACCAGAACTTCAATAATCTGTGGTACTGATATAGAAAACCATTTACCTAAAGGTCGTGCGGGTCTTACCTCCAGGTCCTTGGGCGTTCGGTAAACTTATCCGTGGAAAGCTTACCTCGATCTTGCGGTCTTCTACCCGATTGAGCCGTAGAAGCCGGCTAGATCCAAGAAGTCAAGGTGACTCAGGATTCTCCATTTGAATATTCGAACGCATTCAGGATGCCATGTGGAAATCATTGATAATAACGGAAACACTGCTACGGTTTTCTTAGTATAAGGAGATAAATGTATGTGTGGATAGGATGACGTCAGGCATATATGAAATGAAAGATGAGGGATGTGGAACCATTTATATGCGTGATGAGAAGATTCACTCATTTTTGATATATTTTGTAACTGTCTTCTTGTTTTTTCTGTTGATCATTCTCAGTGTTTGACGATCTGGTAACTTTCATCTTTTGAATCTTCCTGATAGCTAAAATTGATGTCAAAAGATACATGTCATTCTTGTTCCACTAGCGGCTTATTCGGTTCATGTGAATCTTTGAAATGATTATATTCATGATATTGTTGCTCATATCGTAACTGATTGCATTTTCGGGCGGAAAATAAATCTTACGAATTTTCGTTAAAGGTTTCCCATATTTTTTTGAAACTCGTTTTTTTTCTCGAATGAAGTTTCTTCTATTGCCTAACAGTACATGTATGAAGTTTCAGAAGAATTTGATCATATTGCTCGAAGAAGACACTCGTTTTCACCAGTACGATTTTATTCAGTTATAGAATACGCCCACACATCAAATGTCATATCTCGAGTATTGTTTCTTATTCTCGGATATATCATATGATAAATAGATATGATTTCAATCTTGAATACCATTTTTTGAGTCTTTTTTTCCATATCTTGTGTAAGCTACGTCTGAGCTACGACTCTTTCAGTCCCTCATATAATCCGTTATATGTGAAAACCATGTTTTGTAATCTTCATTAATCTTCGAAAATCTTCACCAATTGACTCTTGGAATTGTGACAGATCCTATCGAGATTCAGATCTGAGCTATTGAGATTTGATGAGGAGATTTTCAAATGAGGTGTCAATTTTTAATCCGAGGTGTATAATCCTCAGTTCATATTAATTGATCCAGTTGATAATCTCACTTCTTCATATCATCGTCTTAATCTATGAAATTATTAAACTCAATTCAAGCGATCATGGACGAAAAGTACCACTGTCAACTTGACAGTGAAACCAAATGTCATATCATATTCATGAACAAGTCAAAGAAGATAAATTCCATTTCACCTCGCCACGTTTCTAATTAATTTATATATTCACAAATTTGAGATATTGATTCAATATAATGGTTATTCATTATCATGATATTGTTACAAAACTGTATGTTCAACTGTTTGTTTATGCCCAACTCATAAATATGGTAATCTTTGATCAGATGACCAAATTGAAATTGAAGTAGTGTCAGAATGTGAGTAGGCCTGATGATCATAATAATTCAGACGGCCTATATCTAAAGTTTGTATTGTAGCTTTTCCAATCGTGTGTGGTGATATTGAATAAATCTTGGAGGCTCTTGATATTCATCACAATGCATGCCCGAACTTACTTCAGTAACTTCGCCCAAGTTTCCCATAGGAAATAAGCCTCACAACATTTGATGAGGTTTGCAGTATCTTTTGTCAGGAAATCAGTGTCTTTATGGAACAACGTAAAAGAAAAACTACCGATAACGAAAACGAATTCAAGATGAACTCGCAGATGTAAGAAAGGAAAAAACAGTACAGTTATTTATTCTAAGGTCATTTTCCCTTTTCTTTTACGTTTTCGTCTTGCCACAGAATGGCCCAACATTTAGCTACCCCTATTGCCTTGCGTGATGGTATGGTGGGCTGTGAGGGGGGTGAGAAGCGAGAGGGGGGGGGAGGCAGGATTTAGAGCATAGAAGGCAGTGGGATTGATATCTTGTGTGCGAGTGAGAGGGCGCTAGGATAAAGACAGATCGACGTCACTGGCGTGCTGAGTGCTTTGGTGCAGAGACCTCTAGCGGAGTGGAGCACGTACTACCCACCCGCAAAACAGTCGACAATCACCAAACCAAAACGACTCACCCATCCACCCCATTACTACTAACCCTCTTCCCTCCCCCTTTTCATCTAGCAACAGCACTATTTCAGATTTAACACGGTCTAGGTGACCCGGGACAGCGTTTCTGACAATGATTTCAATTTTGGAAAGACCGTTGCGATATTCTTATTTCACTTCCCATATTGAGTTCAACGATCACAACTGTACTTTCGATCACAATCTATTGGCGGCGGTGAATGATATGTGAGATTATATACGTCATTTCATTGGTTGTTTTTGGATAGTGGGAAGGAGTTGCTCGTGGCCTGATCTCAGGAAATCATCCCAGTGTTTAACTGAACGACAAAGGTTATCCACGAAGAACTTATGTCAGGTAGTGGACGTTGGCGGGAATCAAACCACTGTCCCTCAAATGATGGTTCGGTGTGTAAGTCGCTCGACCACTTGTCACAGTTGAAATTTTCTCCATTCTGAGATATGTTCGTGATCGAATTGATTGACAAATGCATGAATGTACGATCATACTAAATGGTTCACTATTTATTTTGTATCCATGAAAGGAGAATGTTGCGCACAAACATATATCATTTAAA
The DNA here is from genome assembly GCA_964007535.1 of Brachyptera risi. Lineage (NCBI taxonomy): Eukaryota > Metazoa > Arthropoda > Insecta > Plecoptera > Taeniopterygidae > Brachyptera > Brachyptera risi. The sequence continues at coordinate 25,367,380 of OZ023336.1, forward strand.
TAATTGACACCGCCATATTTGTATAGTTTCGATACTTTGAGGAGAAATTATTCTTCAGTACGAACTCTCGGATAAGAAATTCTCTCACAGATTTCAGAAAAGTGCTAAAGTGTCCAATTGTGTGGTAAATCATCTACAGCGATCACTATGATATCAACTCGAAAAATTCAGTTTGACGGATGACGATGTTTTCTTCAGTGGGTGATGGTCATATAGATGGTTCAGTGGTCCATATATTCCACTAATATATCACAAATGTCTTGTATTTTGAATGCTAGTGAGAAATATTCAAATCACTCCGAGTTATTCCAATGAAATATCGTGAAGTCATTGGCCTTTTTATAGGTGAAGAAATGATATGGTGCTATTAGAAAACTGTATGGAGCCTGATTTCTCTATGCCAGGCAGAATACCACATTTTGAAGTCGATAAAGTTGATCTTGACGAATCGTTCAAGTGTCGATTGACCTCACCATGCTCTTTCATTTCCACCTCATAACTCACAAACTCCCTTCCTCCTGCCCTCACCACTACCCACCCTTCCAATGAACCATTTCAATCACTTCATCCGACTTTCAAGTATCATGAATACAAGGGAACAATAGTTTACGTGGTTCCATCGATTAGCTAACGGACTGAAAAGAGTCTGTGTTCGGAAGAAAGCAGAAAACCTGAATTGGTTCTGACCTCTTCATTATGTACAGAGCCTAGCAATGAATTCAAAGGATGTCGCTAACCCGAGCCTTTCCTTTATGAGCGAATAATTATAATTTCATCCTATTTTCCATGATTTATTATTCCATCGGAAATATCTTCTGAGATTATTTCCCCATACGCATTCAGAGTACGGAGAAATGCAGCATATGCGTTGTAAGAAAATATAGATTTCATCTAAAATTTGATCTTTGAACCTCCGACTTCGACTTGAACACTTGGACTTGAGAACTATCGGGTCTGAAGAACCGTGAATTACTGTAACATGATTCTGAAAATCCATCATCATTTCGTAGCTATTTGAATTTGAAAAATATATATTTTGAATAAACTATTCATTAAGAACGACTAGTCTGATCTTAATGAAAATCCATAACAAAGTGTATTGTTCTTTTGTTGGCGTTCACTGAGAATTTCAACTCGAGAAAAAAAATTCCGAATTTTCCGGTCTTTCTTAATCTTGATAGGCTCTCAAGATGATAATGGTCATTTTAAAAAGTGACCAAACCGTTTTAGCCCCAGAATATTCAGTTACATGTCGGATAAGCCTCTTGGTCACAAAAAGTTTCATGTTGATCAATCTCACCGTGTGACCTTGAGTGTGAACAGACTGATAAACAGTGTCAAAACAGCACAGAAAAACCGAGTGAGAGTAGGATAAGGTTTCTTGTTATCGCTGGTTCAATAACAGTCGGATATAACATCATTATGATCATTAAATTGAATTAGATATTATCATTACTAGGAAAATCACGGCATATATATTGCAAGATGAGCGAGCTATTTATGTAGAATATGCGGGAGAACTCCACACCACGACTCGCATGAGATATATCCATGACTGTACACACCTTGAGTTGGTAACCATCAAGTCAAGCAAGCCGTGAATCATCCGTACCGTGGAGTGAGCGGATGGATGTCAGGGTTTTAAGGCGCATCGACAGCGAGGTCGTTTAGCGTATGGAATTGACGTTATTCCAAATATTTAAGAAGAAACAATTTTTTCATCGTATGTATCGATACGGTAACTCTGATGCGAGTAGAAACTTGTATGATGAGAATCTTCCATGTACTCACATTCTGCAAAAATTCAAACTTCCGAGATATTTCCTCCTGATTTTCCTGCCAGGCTGAATTTTGTGATGTTTTTCAAATTGCCTTGATGTTTTTGTCTTGAGCGCTGTTGAACCGATTCAGTCCCACAACTTCGCTTAAGTTCTGAAAACTCAAATTTTCCAGAATTGAGTCCCGAGTTTGATTTTTCAGCGTGTTCACAAAAACTTCCATGTTGATCGGTCAAGTCATGTGACATGTGTGGTCCTATCAACAAAAAAGTTGGAAACGAAAAAACAAACACACAGACAATGCCTCGTCAAAGTTAGATGGGAGTCTCCACTATTACTTAACTGATTATATGTTGGCCTATTTTATTTCATTCATTCTGATGATATAATTGAAATCAGCCACAGTGTGAATCTTCTGGAAACAGTGAGATAATTTCTAACGTTCACAACTTTTATCCTCTGAAATGAATGGGTTTTATTTTATTTTATTTTTATTTTCATTTTCGTTCAAGTGGATCACAATTCAAAATGGAATATTTTTGAGTCAATCATATGGATAGTCAAGGGTGAAATAAGAGATAATATATCACACACAACAAACAAACAAGAAAATATACATACATTGAAATAAATGGTAGATGCTATTTTGTATAAATACCTAGCAACTACCAGGTCAAGTAACGGAATGAGACAAGCATACAAATGAATTCACTATAAAAAGTACATTATTATTAAAATAAGAAGGTTATAAAATGTAATTGAAAGCAGTTGATCAGATAATTTACATAGCATTCTTAATAATGATGAGTGAGATTGCAGGTATCACCGACAAAAAAAAATTCTCTCCAAATTATTCCAGGCTATTCTCAGGCGTGAATGAATGAATTACCAGGTCTGAGATATGCGTCACATTTCAGATTGGTATGATAGATTTTTTGCTGACTTTCCTGTCGGTACTTTTCGTATTAAATGTTCCACGCTTTTTGCATTCCATTACTGACCAGATGGATTATCCTGACAGTTGATAGTGAGCATGTTTTTCTTCATAGAGCATGAATGTGTCCAGAAGCGGTGAAGATTTGCATTCATACATTATAACTACATTGAAAGATAGTCCACGATATTCAAACCCAACTGAAACTAAATTGAAGAAGAATTCACTTGTTCCAAGTGAAACCTGAGATCTGGTAGTTCCTCTGACATATTCAACATCTCATATATACTTCTCACGTATCACTTCAAATTTTTCTTCCATCTCTGACATGAGCTGAACTATGAAATCCAACTGGAGAAGCTGAAAAGTTTGTAAAAATCTTGTGGTGAATGACAAAGTGTTTTAATTGTTATTTTCCCTCCGGAGATTAGAAACATGACAGAGTAAATTATGGGGAATGAACGAATCTTCTGTAGAAACCACAGGTGGATCAACCATTGTATTATGAAAATGCGTATATATATATATATATATAAATATATATAAACATCCGTGACACTTTTTATCATAATCACATGAAATAATTGTGGTCGTTTCAAAATCAAGAGAGAGATGAGTCAGCTCAACGATGTCACCATCTAAGTTTTGTATAAAGCATGTTGACAAAAAAAAAATGTGAATACATCCGAATGGTGATATTGATGACATTTTCAAATCGATGAATACAATGTGTATCAACTTGTATTCGAATACTTGTGGTGATCATCATCCCGGAACATTTCGAATTATCGTAATGTTTTTTCGAGCAGTCAAATTCGGATAAACATTGAAAAAGGCTTTTGAACATTTCAAACTCAAATACACTCAACTTCTACCATACATGCCGATAATCTGTTAATGGATTTCCATTCAGTTTATATGCCACTAGAAAAAACAAGTACGAACGCTAAAGTACATTTCAGAGTTAAACCATTTCTTGTTGGATTCAACTCTTTCTCTATTTTTCTATTTCACTCAATTCCTGTTTCGATGAAGTCATTCCCTCTTGAGCCCTTAAGGCAATCAATCAATTGATTAGTGGAAATTGGCTTCAGATTTTCTCTAGGGAATCGAACCCAGACTTCGTGGTAATTTATGGCGTTGACGTGGCTTATTTCTCGCTACCAATTCGTCCTTGAAGCAGTTCTAAAATGAGGACGTGTATCTTATACGGACGGTAGTTGGTAAGGATAATTTATTCTGGGAATCGCATTTATTCATTCTTATTTTGTCTTCCTAAAGTCGATCTTATTCATCACTTCGCCTGGCATAGTGATGTTCCGAATCGATACATCCATTCACTTCTTCATCATTCCACCTTGGTACGATTTCAATGCTTGTATCGGTTATTCAATATATCATCGATCTATTAGAATTATATTGAGTATTCCATTTGTAATGCCCACCAGGAATGCATAGTGGTTGCATTGTAAGATGATCAATATGGACGGACTTGTGTGGATTGTGATCAGGGCCAACTCACCGTGATTTGAAATCAAGTCAAGGCCATCCTGTTCAATTTGTTCTTTCTTCATCTTGTATCAGATGGATGAGCCAAGCAAATACTAAATTTCAACATCCTTGGAAAAAACTCAAATTTCACGTTTGTTAGTCTGTTGTTTCTATCATTTCATCATTTTTTCAATCAATTTTTCAAGCGCGTTCATTTTGTTCCGCACTCCACAGATCGACGCAGCACACATTCTGATGGAAACTTGGCATGAGAATAAATCACCATCCACCTTGATGATGTTTAGTTTTGAGACGTGAACAAACTAACTTCTTTTGAAAGAATATTTCCAAACTCGGAGTATACTCACAACAATAACCGAGCGGAGAAAGTTTGGAAAACACAGTTTTTCCAGATACATTTAAACTTCGGAAGATTCCAGCACAATCAAATGCGTTATCCAAAAGAGTCATATGGATCGGATCCAGCGTTTGAGATTCATGAAATGATTCGTTCCACATTGATCGAATATTTAAAGAAAACTATCAAGGATACAGATTGAACTAATTAAATCGTCGAACGATTGAAATTATCGATGAATGGAACAAAGAGTATGTAACCTTGGAACTTCTAACTCCTTATTCCATTATCTCATTCAAATCATTCATCCGAAGCCAATAAAGCTTGATTATCATCAAAATGCGTCGCTGAGCCGAATAGGAATGAATAGTATACAGTAATTGTTTCCTTCGAACTGGCTGATCCAATAGGGATCACCATTCTGAGATAATGTCATTTTCAAGTCTGAATTCCGTGAAAATTTGAATTTATTCGATGAAAATATGTTTCCGAAAATTTCTTGGGTTCAACTTTATGGGGATTTCGAAATTTGGGAATATTTTCTCCTCAACACACCTTAAACCAATTCCGTCCCGGAAGAACACAGTATTGAGTTGAATTATAACACATATGTCATGTCAAGGTTCATCATAACGGGGGTTTTCATTCCACCTGTGGATTAACAAATATGAAAAAAAAATCTTGTTTTTCATGAACAGTGGAATAAATTATATTTAATTCACCCTAAGGAGACAAAATATCTATGTCATGTGCATCTAATTGAATCCGAGTGAATTACGAATACTTATACCATGGTCTACATTCTCACACGATCATTTATAATATCAACCAAATGCCTGAAAACTTGTAACTAATTTATAATTATAGTGTCACAATAACGACTTTAACATTCTACCACTGTCTTTGCAACTCGCTACTTATCCCATGAAATATCTAGTCGAAAATTATTTACCAAAACGTCAGTCCAAGATGAATAACAGAAACCAGAGAAACTTAATTCCTGCTCTATTCAAGACACTTTCCACATACACTTTGCCAGTCTCTCATACATACAGTGTCTAGAATGCAACAAGAGTAAAGACTTTGCCAAACCATAACGAGGTTTATGACTGAGTTTCAATCCCGTATAGAAATCTCAAACTTGCGATATGTTCACAGTAATCTATTTTGTGCGGTTCAGTTGATTTGGATTTATTTATTCAGGCACCGCCATGTTGTTTTCCAAAGATATAAACCGTGAGGGATTTGGCAATGACGAATGATTTGACAAACATAGTTTGACAAATAGAACAGTGAGAAATCTAGAGAAATATGTATTTTGCCTGAAGGCGTGGTAGTAAAAAGATATGGTTTGTATATTTCATTCATATTGGAAAAAGTATATACGTGTTTTGAAACTTTTTTCTTCCTTGAATAAATATATTTATTCCATGAATGTTTATATATATATATATATATATATATATATATATATATATATATATATATAATATATATATATATATATATATATATATATATATATATATATATATATATATCCGACGCAAGAATATATATATATACTAATTTAGAAAGTGTCACATATTTGAGAATCCGTTGTGAGGCTTTCCCACTCAAAAGTGATTATCTTGATTATATTTCATTGATATGAAATGAAACTCAATCAAAGTTCATGGGAAGTGAATTGAGTTTCTATTGGATTCCATAGAATGAATTGAGGACAATGAATGGCATATGGTATAAGTTCAAGGACGGAAGTCGAACGATATGGAAGTTGAACGATATGGATTTGGATATGGACCCAATTCCAGTATGAGTGGAATGGAATATTTTCTTCGTAATGTATATTCAGAAAATATCTTGAATACCTTGTTATTTTACAGACCAAAATTGATGAAGTTTGAAAATTAATTTGTAACTTTCGCCTGTAGTCTACAGAGAACATTGTTTACATGGGAAACGTAAGCTGTTCCCAGATAGGACATAGTTTTCACTAGGATATGATTAATTTCTGAAAAACAGCATGATATTTCTTTCAAATAATTTGAAAGCAACAAAACTTGACATTCTCAGCCCTCGTCGTTTATAACTTTCAAGTTGTTATAGATGATGGGGCCACAGAATGTCCCTGGGTGAGAGATATAGAAGAAGAGAGAAAGAGAGAGAGGAGAATTGGGATATGGAGAGATAGAGTGAAAGGAGGAAGAGAAAGAGAGAGATATAAAGAGAGTGAGAGATGAAGAGTGAGATAGAGAGAGAGAGAGAGAGAAAGAGAGAGAGAGAGAGAGAGAGAGAGAGAGAGAGAGATACAAATTCATAGAGAGGGAGAGAAAGAAATATGGAGAGAAAGAAAGATGGAGAGATAGAAATGACAATAATGGAACGGAAAAAAAAGAGATGAAGAGAGGAAAAGAGGAAGAGAGGAGGAGAGGAATAGAGGACGAGAGGAAGAGAGGAAGAGAGGAAGAGAGGAAGAGAGATATGGATAGGGAAAGAAAAGAAAGAGAAAACGAGAGAGATACCGAGGAAGAGAAGAAGAGAGATAACGAGAAGGATAGTGGAAGTTAAAGAGCAACGAAAGAGAGCGAATATTATTAAAAGTGTTTGAAATTCGAATCTTATTTGCCTAGCGGTGATTGAAAAATAATGGCATGTCATTGGTTCACGCAAGATAATGGTGTCGTGTGGAGTGGTGGGGGAGGGGGATTGAAGTAGAGAGACGAGTACGAAGGGAATATACTTTGGAAAGTTTTCGGCATCGCAACGATCTCGCAGCGAGCTAATAATAATGTTTTAACAAGGGAGGTGAAGATGGATGAACGAAAAGAGACTGACAAAGTTTACACTTTCTGTGTGATTCAGTTCTTAAGATAAGAGAAAGTTAAGTCGAGATTTTTTAATTCACTTAGTACATACTTTTCCTCTGATTCAGAATTACTTTGTGCTGGTAGTTTTTTCTGACTACAAAAATGAAGTCATTTTGATTACTCTCTTGGAATCTCTCTCTGAATTCTTTCATCGCTCAACAACCTCTGTGGCAAGTGGACAATTTCCATCCAATTGTAGTTGTGCTAAAATAATTTCATCTGCTTGAATTTGAATGTCGGACCCATAATTTTGGAATGAGAAAACACACATTTCAATCAATCCCATTCCAGTATTGAGAACATATGATAATCTTGTACAAGTCCATCCAGTGATTTGTCAACCTATTCTTTCTCTTGGAGACTGGTAATTCATAATCTCAGTCAATGGGATAAGCTTGATAATAAATGCACGGAATCACACATTTTATCTCTCAGATCTATGAAATCAATGGGAAAAAAGTTGGAAAAAGATGAGTTCTCATAAATTCATATATCAGGTCTTTTAGTGATGAGAACTTTATAACATGTGATTGACTTCACAAACAGTGCATAAATAAATAACTGAGCTAAACTGAACACATCGTGAGTGAAGTTTCACAACAAGTCAGTGATAAATAATTGTTGCTGCACTTCCATCCAAGTGGCGATTATTCAAGGAGAATTTTGGAATAACCAATCAAAGTTTTTTTCAAATTCTCACATGGAGAGTGGATTAGGGACACCCACTGATGAATCAAGTCGATTTAAAAAAAAATCAAATCGGAATTGCATTTTATATTGTTAGGTTGTGGAGAAAAGTTGATCACATATCCTGGAACTTCTACCAACACGAATGACACTCACTATTTGAAAAAAAGTGCTAAAAAAAAGTTCGGATACAATTTTTTCCAGAGAAATGTTCGAAATTTAGTTCGAAAAAAAAGTTCGATAAAAATTCATTTTTATTATATTTATTTATTTTCCAGCTATTTGTTGAAGGTTGATACATTTCCAACGTACACTGTATGAATGTTGTCAAGAATAGTCAAATAAGTTGACCTAAAAACTGTGAATTTTTTCGAAATATTTTTCGGAGAGTATTGAGAGGAAAACTATTCGAATGATCATGTCCTATTTCAATTCTTCATTGGCTCAATGTTCATATCATCATATGTTTGGTTCAGCTCAATAATTTGAGTTACAAATTCAACTGTTCGGCTGAAAAAATGCAGGTTATCATTGTCATGAGATAAGATCAATGATAATTCGAGGAAAGAAATATTCTCCCCCACTTTCATGTACAAGTTGACTGAAATTATGAAAATTCAACATCACTTTACAAACAGCTTCATTCGAAAACTCTTTTTGAACGAGTTATTTAAGACACCCATTTTATGAGCAATCAAAGCATCCTCCACCAACATATCATCATTGAATTGTATTTCTCCACTGAATCTTTAAAATAGGACACAACCAACCAGGTGTCTTTGACTTGCTTTGTCTCCTCATTAGGATAGCTTTGGTATTATCAGTAAGTTACTGTTATTTGATACCAGATAGCGTCGCGCTCGCATGACAGTATACTGCTAAGTTGGATTAACGGGCTAACTGTCGCTAACTTCCGTCGTTAACCATTAATCACCTCTGGGTTGTTGGAGAACCAGGCGTATATGGCTGATCATATGTTGGAATATCACATTATAACGGATATATATTCTTTCACTAAACAGACAAATGCAGCTTATGCGTAGTGAGATGAACGAGATATTTGTATGAATCTACCTGAGAACTTTACACACCTTGATGAGAATGTCGATGTCTATAAGACCGTGAATTATCGTGACTCAGATAATGAATCAATAATGAACATTATTTGTATTTATTCGATGAGAATGTATTCATTGTGAACTTTTTTTTTTTGTGAGGAGAGGAAATCTTGCATGATACCCCACAGGTTGAATTGTGGGAGGTGTCGAATTCTTACCGACTAAAATCCCTCCTCATTCATGAAATGATGAATGATGAAGCTTCATGAGAGTGGGATGGAATCTTTACTGTAACTCATTCAATTATTAATACAGAAGGTATAATCACTTATTGGCCTTGAACAGTGCGTGGCTATAGATAAATATCGGTGAAGTTCCCTCAATTTTATATAACTGACATGGAGAAATCAAACTTTTATGTGTTTACGTTCAACAATGATCCAAAAGCGAGAATTCCGTACTGAAAAAAACAGAGGCGCTGAAGATTTAAAATAGAAAATATTGAACGAAATTAAAAAACGGGATGAAGACATGATTGGGACATCATGAATTATCCTCGCGAGAGAAGGTCAATGATAGGTATGAGAAAGAGACTTTCAAAATGGTGAAAGAAGTCAAAGAAAAGGTCGACGCAAAAACAACTTCCGGATATACAAAGATGAAGATCAATGAAGAATCGACGATTGTTTCTCCTCATACAAGTGATTGTATATAATTGTTATTTTGATGATCTCAATTGATTGACAACCTGGACTTAGTCTGAATTTGTGAATGAAATATTATATGACACAAAGAATAAAAATGATATTGGAAGGGAGGCAAAAAGTGCCAACCATCGTTATTTCACAGATTTAAATAACCATACAACTTCAACAATGGAATATATGAGAATGAAAAGGAATACATCATATTACAGACAGTGAGGAAATTCTGAAAACTCGAATTCCATGATAGCATCAGTGAAAAGATTATTGTAGTCTGCAGAGAACAGAAGTTATAGGGTTAGTGGTAGGGGCTCGAGGCACAATCCACAATTTCTTTGTACAATTTTGTAAAAAATTCAGACTCGACAACAAATTTATCTATAGCATCGTTTTACTCGCCCTTCGAGGATCTGTACAAATTTTAAGACATCATATCTATAGTGAGCTTTGATTTCCAATTTTTTTTTTCATTGCATACTATCTCATACTTTTTTCCCTTTTTAAATTTTGTATGATTTCGCTATCATCATTCCATTATTTATTTTTCTCTACATTTTCTTATTCGAACATAATAAGCTACATTGAATCATTGATTGCCGTTTCTTCTCAAAGTTTCCACCATCAATTTCTCATCTCTATCACCACCATTTCCAGATTTAATTGACTCATATTTTGTTTCTGGTCAAATTATATTCATTTTGCTTTCATCTAAAATGTTATCATCGATAATTCTTTATATTTCAATTGATTGATTCCCATTCTGTGTTTCTGCAATCTCTTAATGTGAGACAGAGTCGTCGATAAAGATATATATATATATATATATATATATATATATATATATATATATATATATATATATATATATATATATATATATATATATATATATAAATATATATATATATATATATATATATATATATTCATATATATATATATATATATATATATATATATATATATATATATATATATATATATATATATATATATATATATATATATGAATATATATATATATATATGAATATATATATATATATATATATATATATATATATATATATATATATATATATATATATATATAACATCAATACCATTCATTTTTTCTATCGATTCTCACGTAACCGAGTTCCGTTACTCAAGAATAACTTGTGACCTTTTGTGAATTATACTATATTGATCGACAGTATTTCAATCGATACACCTCTAAATGGTATGAAGTTGTTTCACTACAATATGTTCGTCCGGAAGTCACTGCGATGATTTTTATTTCACCTCGACACGAAAAATTTCACGATGTGAATACGTTACCTATAATTAGTATTCTTGCTTCTTGTGGTGCTCAGTTCCGATAACCATATGTTGTTAGAATCACCAATAAATGGAAAACAATTACTTCGTATCAATTTTTTGATGTGTTTTCGAGTAAAAATCGTCAACAATTAAGAAAGAAATTCATCAAGTAATCGCACAAAAAAAGAATTCCTGTATTTTTCTTTCAATATATCAGTGCTATGTATGATGAATTTCCTCAAATTTGCGCATGTGAGCTTTGAAAGATTATATAACACCCTATATTTGCGTGATGTCTCATTACAAATGATTCTCATCAAATCTTGTTCAGTAAGTTTCTTTCTCAGAAATATGTGTCCGCGAATTGAACTACGAGAGCGTGATTATCTTCTCAATATTTTCCAACAGAAAGAAAATTTGAACATAATTATACGTGAATTCAAAAAATTACGAACATTTGTGACCGAAGTAGATTGGTCAGAATTCACCATTATGTCTTCCCAAAGTGACAATATATTCATATAACATCATCTTGAGACAATTATTTCTGACAATTTGAGAGATAATATGAAGAGCGTATACAGGAATGAAGTATACTTGGCTGTGAGCTTCAGGGTACTTCCGTATGCATGGTTGTAAATGTGGTCAGGGCTAAAGTAGATTTGACACCCAAACCCCTGTCACACAGTACTCTACTCTATACTCCATTCTAGTTTACGATCTTCAGGTTCGCTCAATCCCACTGAAAACCAAAATATTCACGGCTTTCCCGATTAAACCTCACTCATCATAGGTCCTTCGTTTATTTATGTCATGTTCGTCCAAGAGAACTTGAATGGAATTTCATATAAAAGTCTTCGTTCTTTCGGTTTCTTCTCTTCGGACGCGCGGTGTTCATTTGATAGCAATGCAGACGAGTGGGATGAAATGGGGTGAGTGAGGAGGAAATAGGGATAGTGGGTGGAAGTAGGAATAGTGGAAGGGTGTGACAGGTGATGTATACGGGGCCGTGACGCCTTTAACCCAACACGGCCATCCTTATATGCATTATACTATATTCGATACGGCAAGAACTTGAACATTGGCAGAATAGTTGAAATTCCACGTATGTCACTGTAAAAAGATACCACTTCGCAAGTTGGAAATATGAAAGCTTGATGCACTTTGAGTGAGGTGGAAATGAATAAAAGATTCACCAAGTCTGAGTTTCTTGTGAATTAAACATTTGCAGTGCATTTAACTTGAAACTTTAATGACACATTTGAAGAGGATTCCTGGTTTATTTCTTGTAACTTTACCAACGAAAAATGAAGTTATATTTTCAGTGGGGAAAAGTCTCATATGAGTCTACTGATGGAGAGAAGTTCATGAACTGAGGCAGGATCTTGTCGTGAAGGATATCTATCATATTGTCAAACATTGCAGTATGAATACTGTTCACATCCTCACAATCTTAGATGTCATATTTCAGAGGAAATAGTCAAAAAATATGAGTAGGGCCTACCATGAACACATCTTCATGTAATTTCATTGTCATTTTTATACTTCATTCGACGTGTGAATAAAGGTGCATGTTATATTTGATTTCTACGTACCATCACAACCTATCCATGTTCATTCAAATAATCAATTTTGTCAATCTTATCTTTCATATTATTTGACAGTTCACATGTTACATTGAATATTGGCTTGAAGTGATATCCAATGTAAATAATTATCTCAGCATGTAAGAATTGTATCCTGCCATTCTCGATTCATTCGATCCCATTCCAAATCTCACATTTTTCCAATCCATCACTCCTCTTCTTATGTACGATTATGTAATATTCTCAATCTATTTCTCTCCATCAATCTATGTACTTTTCATATTGATTGTTATCCTGTATTAGTATGTAATTCTGAGAAATTCAACTGAATTTTGAGAAATTACAACAGAGAAATTCAATTCTGAATACTTGGAGTGAAATTATCACATTCCATGCTCATCTCTTTTCATATCAAATTTGAATAATTTAGTGTATTTTGACCGATTCAAGTTTAGTTTACCAATTGTACTAGAATCGATAATGAATGGAGTGATGCAGCATCAATGTATTTCTATTCTATCAGGATATGTATAATTTTTCTGGTATATCAAACTCTGTACGAAATACTTGGATAACCAGTGGACGACTTCGGAAAATACTTCCATGGGAGATCATATGAATGATCTTTATCATATGAAATATTCACTTCACATCTCTCCTGATGAAAAAAAAAATTCATATATACTTTCAGAATAAAACATCCTCCGCGTGATACCGACAAATAGAAAAGCACGAATTGAATAGATTTCATGAAAATTTCACTATTTGAGAAGAAATTTCCACTCCTCTTTCACTAATCATCTTTTATAACACACACCAGAATATGAAAAGTTATTCGCATTCAAATTCTAATACTCTCACGTTTTTCTATTCATTTTTCTTTTTCAATAATCCTTTCGGTCAGATGAATTCCATACATTCCCTGTGAAATGGGATCAGAGAATAGCGGATCTCACATCCAATGCGACGTACTAGACCTGTAAAAGAGCAAACAAGACTCGAACTCGATCAAAAGAATGAGACGACTGGTGGAGAAGAAAAAAACTATCCGGTATTCATATCACACGCCCTGGTTTTCACATTACTGAAGCTAGATCTGGGTTCGATCCATTGTGTGATGGAGGTTCGACTGCCTGTCTTTTTACATGGGTTATTAATGACGTTTGACGGTGTTTAACGAGATCTATTCAGTGACATTGTGATGGGTGTATATAGATGAGTGGCCAGGGTGCTGAATTGTCATTCAGGAGATCGGGATTTTATTCTCTCATGGTTGTGGCCACCCTGAGAGGGGTTCATTTCGGTTTTTCTCTGTCGATCATGTCTAACTGAAATCCTGAAACTTTTCCGACCGTTCCTACCTTCATTTCGCCCCTTCACTCTCCACAATGTTATACATAATTGAAAGTCGGGCATCCATACATTTTTATACTCCAGAAACCACATGATTTTTTTTTATTTATATAATACAAATTCTACTCCACACAGTTTCGTGGAGAATGATTGGATTTGCAATATCCAAGAATTTAATTCTCTATTTTTTCAGTGTTCTGATGAAGTCTTGATTAGGTGAGAATTGTTTTCTATATCACAATTTGGAATGGAGCTATATTTTTTTCATCGACATCGAAACTTTGATACGGAATTATTGTGCTGGAATTCATGCTGGAGATCAAAGATGAAATCGTTCTCAAGGGGAAAAATGATGATCATCCCATCACCTCGAGGAATTATTATCGATAATATCACCAACTGAATTTATATAGAAAGTATGAGAAGAATTGGATGGAAAAGACCGAGAACAGTTCGATTCTCTTGTTCAATTACGTGATATTGGAAATTGAACATATTTATTCATGATGATACAAATGAAAATATATTTATTTTTCAATTCGAATTCAATGTGATTCATTCACATTGAATTTTGAATTTTCCTATGGAGTAGATTTATCATGCAAAAATACAAACATCTTGAGTAAGGTCCGAAATATAATAGGCATATTCAATGTAGGGAAATTATCAGTATCACAGTGGATATTATATTCCGTCTCGATCAATTATGTATTCTCACTCGAATGAGTCAAGGTTGAAATGTTCTTTCATATATATGTATATATATATATATATATATATATATATATATATATATATATATATATATATATATATATATATATATATATATATATATATATATATATATATATGAGGATGTGGGTCAGTAGTCAGTGAACTTCCACTCCATATCATCAATCCAAATGAACCCTAATTACCTCATTCTTTTGAACATCCCCATTCCGTGAATTCACAATAACCTTCATCACCCTTAGCAACTTCTAAAGGTGATAACATTAATGATGAATCCATTAAAACTTGTTCTGTTGACTAACCTTAACGAATGGCATGCGACTTAATTAACCCTTTATAACCTCATTCACTTCTTCAACCTGCCACAGAGTTCTTTGAATCAAATAGAGTGTGAGACTGAATATAAATTAATGTGTATAAAGATGCCTTTGAACTTCTCTGTGGATATATTATGAAACCCCTTTTTGAACTTTTCTTATCCAAGCAATTTTTTCATTCATATATTATCTTCAATTAGATTATTCAGTCTTTCTATCGAGTTGCTCAGGGGTATGTTTGGCTTTGGTGATGTTTTGGGTATGTCGGAATGGTTCGATGCGCTTCGTAGCGGATTAGTGCGGATCACAGTTGAGCGCATTCCAAGTGTAGCTCATGTCAAATTAGTTACCTTTCATGAAGTTTTCAGCATGGAAATAGAAAATTAATTTGTTAATAGTTGTTTGTGTTCAGACAGACAATATCCGCAAAGATAAAATATAGATAAAAGTGAACACGTTCGAGAATGTGATTGTTAATAAGGTAATATGAACCAATTTTCATAGTTGATTAAATTTTATATAGTTTTATATTTTGAGTTGAACTGAATATATATAATTATGCTGCACTTACGACTATCGATGAATTGGAAGGTATGTTGTTGAGTGATGATAATGAGAGCTGAAAATTCATACATACTAATGAATTACATTCATTCATTCATTCATTCATTATTTCGAAAATAACAGCTTTGGAACATGTACATTGATTATTACAGTTTTGAGAATCCCATACTATAGTACTATACACTACTATAATATGCTACGTTCGTCTAGTTTAACGTGATGATAATTCATAGGCCTATTTCAATCTGAGAAAATTCAAGATCTGGTAAAATGTTACTCTTATCTTCTTCCATCTACTTATGAACCTCGATGTTTGATTGAAAAATATCTTCGCTCATATCATTTCGTTACAAAAGTTCGTGCCTCGTCAATATTACCTGAAGCATCATCAAGGATATTTCCAAACACATTCACGAAAAACAAATCTCTGCTTGTCCGTTCCACGTATATAATAACTTCACATGTGATGGATTCGGAATCATTCTCTATTTCAAGTATGAATCTAGTCAAAGATCCTGATAATACATCGAAATGTCATTTGGGAAGATCTAGGTTCAATTTTCTCTCTTACCATTCATTCTGACTTTCAGGGATTTACTTGTTCCTCTTTTTTCCATCTCTCTCTCTCTCTCTTTCTCTTTCTCTCTCTTTCTTTCTCACTCTTCCTCTCTCTCTTTCTTTCTCTCGCTCTCTCTTTCTGAAAAGTCGTTAAGATGAATATATACGTATATACCGCATAAGGTGGCCCGTAAAAGCAAACTGAAGGCGAAACCGCAATAGGTTTATTCCTTATAACTATTCAAAGCAAAGGAAATAGCCATTGGCATATATCACTCATACGGGAAAACCTTTCTTACACTTGATAAAATGTACTGCATTACGCATTTCCGGGCACGACTTGATTCAGTGCTCGTAAATAAACAGTATAAAATGAAATGAAAGAAGAAGTTACTCATGAATAAATATAGTGGAGGTTCTTACGTTCATCATTTTCAAGAGGTAAGAAGGAAGGAATGGTTCTCATGTCCATTGTATTTTTTTTTCGACCACATTTTAAGAAAGATTTCGATGAGGATTTCACTGATTGTTGAGAAAATGTGGGTCAAACAATGGAATATTTTTCAAAACCATGAGGTAACTGATAGCTTGTCGGCAGCCCTCTGAGTTGAGTGAACTTAGGCATCGCTTTAGAAACTGAAATGACAGGAGAGCGTGGGTTGCAGTCCCTTATAAGCCACGGGATTTCTGGGGAGTTTTGTTACTCATCACAACTGCATAGTTTATTCTGCATACGCTCATTCGTAGCCCGTGAATATATAACCTCGCTGTTGCTGGGGTCATCAAGCAATTAATAAATCTTATAGCGTGACCATTTTGTTATATTTTTTAGTTACATCAATTGAAAATTTGAAGTATTCTCTTGAATATTTCAATGCCAGTATCAATGAGTTTTGAATTCCACAGTATTTGATAGTATTTGATCAAAGTCAAAATTTGTGACTACTGATATGAACTATGGTATATTGTATCACTGACCTAATAATCAGTGATGCCGCATTATGGAATGGGTTGAGCAGAGAGTATCATTAGGACGAGTATGCAATCAATGACTTTCGATTTTCAGAGCGAGAATGTGATGGAATGATGAAAATCACTACTGGATAAGGAGAAAGGAGTTTTCGAGGTGATGAACAGGTAACACTAGTTTTCTGTAAAAATTTGCTTCATTCATCGATATTTCTCTAGAATCAGAATTCCACATGAATTATTCGAATCAAATTATTGCATCATCACATACATTTGATGGTGATTTTCCCCCTCATTTTCAATTGGAGCTCTTAAAAATATCAATGTCTTTCTAAAATACAGTGTGATATGAACTCAGCAGCATGTAATAATCTCAATTGAAGATTTGAGTCCGAAATTATCTTCGTCCACTGACAGCTTGGTCATGTCACCATCCTCATTCAGATCAAAATAATGAAACTTCCCAGGTAAAAATCTGACGATTTCTCACTCCATCCATTCAACCTTTCCACAATTCCACTTATCATTCCCATATTTGACATCACATTCGATTAATATGCTATCACGATTCAATTACACCACATACGAATAAGATTCAATTATCAACTTGATAGGTTGTTCAACGCTCCTCGATCCTCGACCGAATCAATCGCATCTATTATTAGCACATCGAGCTGGTACGACTGACCCGTATTCAACTTGGATGATCTAGGTCAAGGGTCAGTTTGCAGATCCACTCTGGAACTGAATGAGAGGTGATACTCATACTTCGAATAAGTGGAAAGATAGCTGAAATTGATAATTATTCAAACTGAGAGAGGAGATTGAAAGATTTGAGAGGGAATTGAATTTGCAGAGATTGAGCTTCAGATTGGGAACGGCTTCGTTAAACAGAATGGGTACGATGGTGTGACCATCATGTGACGGATTATTCCAGATCCAATACTGGGTGTAGAGTTTCAATAGACAATAGTTGGACGCAAGAGGGAAGATGAGGCACATGCAAGCAAGATATTGAGAAAAGTATAAATATGGGGTGTGTTGTGGACGTAATCAGAAGAATGTGAGAGATCTTGGAATACGAAAGTGTTGAGAAAATAAGGGAGTGTATAGAGAGTTGGTAGAGAGATTGGAGCCAGAAAGATACGTAGAGGATGTGGAAATGTCATCCCCAGCAAGCATCGATCTTGAGCGTATCTAGAGTTCTGAACATGTCTCTAGAACTATAGATTTGCCCAAGAAGGCACACATGCAACTCAGTTGCTGAGGTACTCTCTTTATGTGATCAGGGAGGTGAGGACAATATTGGACATGGTTCGATCTCGTCACCGTCCATTTCGTTTATTTTCCATAGTTTCCATCTATAGTCTAAACCGCTACCAGGATGTGGTATCTATACAATAGATTCCATGTATTGGTATGTTCACATGGCTCTATTTGTTTTTCGATATACTCTCCGAAAATTATCAAACCTGTATACCAAAATGCAATTACTTTAACAAGCTATGAAATTGAATTGAAGTCATGATATGCACAATCACATTCTGTCGCAATTATGTTCTCTTCGAAAACCTGAAATAAATTGAACTAGACAATGATCTATAATCATGTTTCCGCTAATAAGTACATTTTCTTTTCATCCACACAGAATTAATGGTTCTAATGGGATTGTATTATGAATGTTTTGATTACTTCAAAGTTCAAAAACGTAATAAAAACAAAACATGCATAGCTTCGTGACCCAGTTACATAATACATATAATATTCATGAGTTCGTGTAATTGTTGGATTATATTTCAATTAAATGAGAAATCTATGTAGCGACTCTATAGATGACAGGTTGAATGTGGTTCGGAATATTGCGCCAGTGGTATGTATGATGTGGAAAATCTTCGGAATGGATGAGTTATCGAATTATCATTTCTATATACTTGTTTCATTCCCGTTCATCCCAGCTGTTGGTGGGGTCGTTCAGCAATCAATAACATATTTGTTCTCACGAAAAATTTGAACTCTTTCGTCAATGATATAATCGCTGAATTATTATTGTTCTTGCTCAAATGATGCTTCTGATACTTCGAGGAGTGACGCATTTGATATATGTCGTTGCGTTTTTTATCGTGAACATATTCAGGAAGGAACATATCCACCCTACAGATACAACCAAATGAATGAATATATATATATATATATATATATATATATATATGAATGTATATAGATATATAATCATATATCTATCTATCTATATATATATATATATATATATATATATATATATATATATATATATGGATATATAATCATATATATATATATATATATATATATATATATATATATATATATATATATATATATATATATATATATATATATATATAACTGACATTTGTGTTATGTTGATAGATTAATCTATTATGTGAATACAGAACAATTTCAACAATCTCAACTGATCCATCATTCATTACCACCAACAGTATCTCAAAACAAATTCACTTGTGAATGAATATGAATCAACAAACATATGAAACACAAAACAAACATAGAAACAATCGTCATCAAGACGTATTCACTGTATCAAACGTACTTGTTTTGCATTGATCCCAAAGTTCGAATACTCTACACTCATTTTTGCTTTGGTCATCTTTGTTCTCCATGTGCATTTGTCTTCAATGTGTACAGTGAGAGTTTTTTGTTATTTCTTGTTGTAATTACTTTCTATATAACTGAAAATAACGTCTCATATCATTTAAGTGGTCAAGCAAGACAATGGCAACTGCATATAATTTTTGAAGGAGACATAAAGGGACTTAAATATATATATATATATAATGAATGAATAATCATCAACTCAGGAAATTGAAGTATTATTGATATAATTCTAATGTGGACCCCTCAGGAATCAGCGTATACCACTCAGTCACTGTAATTAACAACATTGTCTTCACATGTAATCACCAAACTGTTTCAATAAATAATGTATCTATCTATCCAAGTTCCAGATTACTTCCAGTCCTAGTGAATTTAATCGGTTGCATCCATTATATGAGTGTAGCAGACACTTGAATTCACCCCAAAAAATCAAGCTTCGTTTTCATGTCTTTGCTATTTTTTTTTGTTTCTGTGATTTTGTGCGCGATATACAGGTCAGAAAAAATATCAACTTGAAATTTTCTCTGTATGTTGGTGTCACATCAGACCGGGTTGAGATTGATTTTCAGAAAGATCATCCGAATGGTTTTTCGAAAGACAAAAATCGGAAAATTTGGAAAATCTCCGTGAGAATGATCCGGAAGGAAAATACTTGAGAAATTTAACTTTTTCAAAAGCTTCGAAATTCTCACTCAATGTGGAAAAAGCTATCATACATATGTACCGTGATTTCTACGACCATCGAATGAGGGAAAAAAGGAACGCAATGGAAGTAGACATTTTATTAAATATCAGGATCGATTGGTTTTCCAAAGTGTATATGCGACAGATTGCACTATGAATATCAATGAGTTGCAGTTAAGGCTTTTGAACGTTCAGAGCTATCCAGGGTGTGTAGGTGTGGATGGAGCTGACAGAATATTCAACAGTCTAGACTTCCATACTTCTAACACAATGTAGTGATACCGACCTATTTTAATATAATATAAAGGATGTACTCCAACTCGGGTCTTGAAAGTGAATTATTTCTGGAGTCAGTTCCCAAGTCCAGGGTCTCGATTGCCTGTAGCGCAACTATCGCTTCCATATCGAATTATACGAAACAACAATACCCCCTTTATACACAGGTTGGTGGAATCGTAATGTTATCAGTTGCATTTGTTTTTTCACGCGAATTATAGATTTTGTTGGTTCAACAATGTCACCGGTACCGTAGCCACTCTCATCTACTTCTAGTTCACAAGGGAATTCGCTGAATCGTGACAGACAATCAGGACCTTTGGCTCTGAACTGCATGCAAGCAACCACAAATACTTTCCATTTCATCAGTATGGAATTTGAGTCACATTCTTCATAATATAATGCAATAGGTTGGTGTCACTACATCTTTTTCGGAGCTCA
Source organism: Brachyptera risi (assembly GCA_964007535.1). Taxonomy (NCBI): domain Eukaryota; kingdom Metazoa; phylum Arthropoda; class Insecta; order Plecoptera; family Taeniopterygidae; genus Brachyptera; species Brachyptera risi. The sequence goes on from OZ023336.1 coordinate 25,388,700, forward strand.
TCTCACAACAACTGCGTTTTGACAGTGTATAAACCATGATTAACAATCTCAATTACTCACCAGCTCTATTGTAACAGAGATCTTCACATCCAGCTGTCCATTGAGACAACCCCAATCGCTTGATCACCACACCTTATATATTTTTCATCAAGGAATAAGAAATTGGAAATGTTCAATCATATTTCATTTATTGGAGAAATACATTGGTGAAATTCTGAAATCTCACTGGTCAGATATACCATTTTCTTCAATTTTCAAATTCACCTGTCCTTATTTTGAGACTATGAAAAGTATGCACATGATCATGTCCAGTATGATACATTCATTCGAATTCCTCGAGTCGTGTGATGCTGAATATTCGAGCTTTTCATGAAATAAGAAATCATTTTGATATTCATTCTCATCAACATTCGTTTCATCTTTCATTTCTCCATTATTCGAATTATTCGTGTGGTGAAAAGCTGATGCAATAACCACTTCCTGTATATATTTGTTACTGAAAACCTACAATTCGGCCTCTTAATGATCTGATATGATCATCTCTATAATATGACCATAATGAACTGATGCATAAACCTTTATACTACTATATATCTTTCTTTTTACTCACACACATTTATGTTTGTCAATTTCCACGTATTATCTTCTTAGCGTACCTCATACGATCCCACTTATCACGTAAAGGGTTCGACAATCAACCGCTGTGACGTCATGTAATGGAGTTGATCGACGTGAATGTTTTTCCGTCATTCACCACATAATGCTAGAGACGTGTGTTAATATGGTTGGCAAATCATGTTTAATCACGTCTTATTCATCACATCCAAGCTGATGGGCATTTATATAGTATATTAATCTCCAGATCAAGAAATTATTATCTAATCATTTGGTGGAAAATCGGGAATTCTGGAGAATCCCCGTAAGAATAATCTGGAAGGAAAATACTTGGAAAAGAGGAATTTTTTCAAATGCTTCGAAATTTGCATGAATGTGGTGAAATTTGTCGTCCTTGAGTATCACACATCCATGTTATTAAAGAGCCTCATTCGATTGGTATCAATAAATAACACATTTTGATTTGTCAAGAAATTTGGTGTCATACGATTGAATTATGATACACAACTTCAAGAAGTTGATTCATCATTGAATTCCTCAACATTTTTTTGTAACTTCGATTTGCCACCAATCAGCATTTTATACCACTAATTTGATTTTGAGAAACCCATGATGAATCTTATTCAACGTATCATTGATGCAGAAGAGTTTCCGAACAGGTTTGGATTCTTTTTAAAATATCTCCCTTGTTATTTATACATACATTTCATCCCTCGTTGAATTTCATTGAGATTCATTCCACAGTGACGATCGAATTATTCATTTTATCCAAGTTTGCACAAGAAGCACAGAAAATAACTCATTTTGCCATTCACATTTGAAGGGATGAATAAAATTGAGCTTGGCTGACGAATGAATAATATTCCGTGGCTTTTTATTAACCGCAATTGAGATAATTCGACCGATCAATTATCTCACTCACAGCTCAATCAGCCATTAGCTTCTTTTATATGATATGTGGCAATCGATTTCTGGTTGGAGAAATGTTCGTTCTCTACTATGAAGACTATATGAATTATAATGCATTGTTTAACACTTCAGTTCAGTATGAATAATATACTAGAAGTACTGCTATTCGATATCATCAATGATATCGGATCACTGGTGTTTTGTAGAATATTTTGAATCATTTCTAATCGGCACCAAAAGCGTGATAATTTGGTCAGTATTTCTAGAATGATATGTTATATGAATCTCCCAAAATTGAATCAAAATTTTTTCTCTGAAGTCTCATCTATTTCATCTTCATTCATATACAACGTAGGAAAGCATATTTGCGATATATATCATTCCATATCTCATCCATTTTCAAATCATTTTATTCTTGTTTTTGAACATTAAATACATACATTTTTCAATTGTTTATTCTCAAATTGAATTTCACAGCAAAAAACCCACATGAGAAAGGAACTCTTGTGTGCGGGTTGCCTAGAAGAAGTTACGCAGAAAAAAATAAATGAATAAATAATAAACTAGTGAGTCATCGAACATACAACAAAACAAAACATGGTTCTAATTACTGATAATTAGCATCATCTTGAAAATCTATAACTTATATGATACTTTCATAATCATATATGATACTCTTATATGATATCTGTGTGGAAATGATTCTTTATTCTATTCATTTTATGAACCATACAGAGTGATTCAGTTCTTATTTGTCCTAGAGTGTACAGTTCTATTTGACGATGGTGATTGAAACGACTGTTTATCTACATAGCCCTCGTGAATCAGCAATGGCGGTAAAAACCACAAGAATATCGTACTATCTCGTAAAATCTCGTTTCTATATTGAAAATACCCGTGCAAAATAAAACATCATTTTCTCTCGTAAATTGCGAGGAAATTCACGCTCGTAAATGTACGATGTGGTGGTTGGTCGTAATCGAAAAATTCGTCCCGGTAAGTATTTGTGATATTATCAATAAATCGTTGTCATCTATACCGCTATCGATATAAAAGCTTGTCTTATATCGGGTGAAACTTGGAAATATCTATTATAGCAATTTGAAAAGCCTTAATGTGTATAGTTCTCCCTTAAACTTATAGAAACTTGGCTATCTTTATCAACGGATCGAAGTTTTCCTATAGTTTATGGTACCTTATGAAAACCAGAAGTGCGTTGCTCTTTCTTCACCCACCCTACTCTCTCTCTCTCTCTCTCTCTCTCTATTTCTCTGTCTATCTCTATCTTTCTCTCTCTCATCCCTCTCCAAGAAATTCTGTTTTGCCTCCCATGGAGCTACGCGTTATTTTTTTATACCGAAAACAAAAACTAATATTTCTTTATCATAATGCAAGATGATATTTTTTTCCTTCACAGAGCGGAATTGTTTTTCCGTCTCAGTTGTGATTCTAGAAAATCATTCTAGGTATGAAGATGGAATTCTGATTTGTGTTTGTTACGACAGAGATCTGAACCAAAGACATTAATATATGAATTTTCCTGATACTATCATCTACAGGAAAAAAATGATTCGATAATACGCGTCGGTCTAAACATATAATATACTTCTGTACGCGGAAGTGATGAATCGGACTGTCAGTGGGAAGATGAGGAATTGATAAAAGACTGTTGTTCACCAAAATATTGGATACTATCAAATAGAATAAAATTTACAGCTCAGCGAGTTTCTTTACCCACCCGATTTGATACATGATTGAAATAGTAGGCCTACACGCCATCATTCTCTAGTGGTTCAAATACAGCCATCAATCATCAATCAGGTTCAAATAATATATTTGAGATGATATTGCAGAACCGATCATGGACCGAACTCATCAGACTGATGCTACGAGATTATTTCTCATTCATTTTTCCAGAATAACTCTCCCCATCATTCTCGTTTCGAATACAAACACATATTTTCAATTGTTCAATAGTATGGTTATTATTATTCTCATAATCAACATGATCTGATTAATATAGACAATGGTGGAAAAATGTCCCATGTCTAACGTCACTTGGTATCTTAAAACTATGGTAATTCATATTGTCACCCCTACCTTGTGCTGGTGCGTAGATGTTCAGATAGAGACAATCCTCGCTTTGATTGGCCAGATAAGGCAGCAACCTTTTCAAATACTCCAATCGCCCTCGCGGCATCCTCTTCAAAGCCATCGTCTCGTTAGCAATATCCGGTAACCGTTGCATACATACGGGACCAAACGTCTCCGCCGTTCGTATACCCGACCACAGTGCTCCCGAAACGGGCGGCATGAACCGAAGATTACCGACCGGTGGCGAAGCGTAGGGAATTCCTCGGAACACTTCCACCGGTTCAAGATGGCGTGATTCGAAGGTCATGATGACCCCACTGACCTCGCCGTACTTGGTCCGCACTGTACGGGAGTTTAGGGATGACACACGGGAAATTAACACGATGGATACGACGATGATGATGTATACGTTGATGGACATTTTTGAGGTTATGAGTCGGAACACTTTTGAGATTTATTTTTCGAGATCTGACTATCGTTTTGTATAACAGTGTTAAACTATAGAATATGTGTGAATGGAGTACGTATTTGAGGATTTTGATGTGAATCTTGAGTGTCAGTGTAGAAGAGCTGGTCAGTGAGGCATAGGAAATCGCTGATGTTCCTTTTCGTCAGTTATTGTATCTCAATTTTTGTCAATGAATATAAGTTGTTATTTCATCTCATATTGATTACTGATTACATTGGAATAATATCGATGACGTGAATGTTACCTGTTCTTTTGTGTGTTGAATATACATGATGTATCGCGTTTCATCGAATGCGTGAATTACATGAAATGCGTGGTAAGTCTATAGATTCTGGCTACTATTATTTATCCTAAAATAATTCACTCGGGTTCGAATTGCTTTCTTTAGCAAAGGTATTGTATTTATACGATATTCACTTCTCTTCAAAGTTTTCTTCAGAATGAAACAAGTATGTTGGATACAGAAATATCCATTACTTATTCAACGTGGAGGTGTTTGGGTAACGGTAGGTTTTACGCTTTTGTTTTCTTGATTTATCTCTTCTTTGTATCTTTTCGTCGCTTGTGTGATAATAAAATAACCGTTGAACACAATTTACAAGTAAGATTTTGTACAATCTTGTATATTATACACGGTACGATAATGAATGGTACTTTTTCCTGGAAGTTTTTCTCCCTAAACACTATTTCTTCTTGAACTGGGTCAACGTCTTCACAAGAGAAACTGAAATATTGTTGTTAAACACTTTTTAAACTGCTGTAAAACACATCTCTCATAGTTAGTGATTCTTGAAATTACTCTCAAAATATATAGGGCCTCTAATATAAGTTAACAAACTTCACAATACACTTTTTATACCTCAAAGTATCTATTCTTTTCCCAGTTTGTGTTTGAAAACATCAAAGTTGAACTTCAACTTCAACTTTGAACAAATTTTCACTATATAATTAACCGAAAATTATAGTTCGCGATTTACAAACGAAAACTTCACAGACGAAAAGTTTACGATCTCGTTAACTGCAAACTGGAAATACGGCGGCCATTTTTTGAACCACCAATTGGAACGGCGTGTACCAGGCAATAAAATCAAGATCATTGTAACTTTGTCAAATGAGATGATTTAAAAGTTCTTTGTTATCCGATTTCAATACAATAATCTTCTCTTATAACAAAGGATTAGAAAGGTTCATTTCGTTGTTGAAAGATTTCACGATGATATTGTTCAGTGAACTTTCATTTTCGGTACTATTTATACACGAGTGAATCCAAATCCAATTCGGAATGTGTTCTTTAATTCATAAGTTTGATGCAGAATACCATGTGATTCCATTTTAATTGGTTGAACTCGGTGTTATTCCGCGAACACACTATACCACCGTATGTTGCGTGTGCGTGGGTATCCACAGCACACGGGAAATCAATCACTTGTTTCGATAATTTATACGATAATTGATGGAAGAACTGATTAGAAAAACATATCACGCTGTTTTCCTAGATCAGATTGTATTTTAAATTCAAGTGGGAAAGCTAACCAGTTTGGTTGTTCATACGAACAGCTGAAATCAAAATCGAATCTGACTTAAAATGATATATACGTTTGAAGGAATACGATAGAGAAATACAATGTAAGCGGCTTTTCTGATGGAATTATTCTTACTTCCAACAATTTCAGTGAAATGGAATGGATATATCTGAACATTCATTCAGTTGTTTTATTGGGATTGTTGAATTATCAACGTCATCATTTTATGAGAGGAGGTGAACATTGTCCTGATAGTACCTCGTCTAGACGATTCTATTTTGTCATTCTCAGCTCAAATCGGAGAAGAATAAATTTGTCCCAAGATTTCTCCATTGATAGAAATAAAATTATCTTATCCGCGTACTATTCATCCATCCAGGTCTCGAATCAGCACATACATTATACGTCTTGGAGAATCATTAATTGTATAAACGAAATGAATTATGTCTCAAAAACGTGAATCAGTAAATGTCGTAGATTCAAATGGATTTTATGCGTTTTTATTTCAACCTAGCCGCAAGACGTGACCAATAACACTTTCAGTATCAACAACACATTTTTCATCGAACCATAAGAAATTGAACCACAAACTTCAAACAGAAATGTCAACTTTAGCATTAGGAATATCACATTGATTATTTATCCAGTCGCTGAGATATAAGTGATCAATATATCATGATACAATCTATATTTTTCAATATCATTCTCATAACCCTGAATAAAGTACCAAAAATGTACCCAATAATGTTGTCCATTCCGTGAACCTGATGAAGAAAAAGACTGCACACAATAAATCATTATCATCGTAACGTGCTATTAACGTGACTTATTGAACGTGGTAATAGCGTAATGCTATCTTAATGGGCTCTAATAAGCCATTTAAAGAGGCTTTAGAACCAAGTTACGACCCACTTGGTCACGTGACAGAAAGCCTGATACACAAGTATCGGTCAATTATTTAATAGAATTTCGTAAGCCAGGTTTCGAATGAATGGCTTTTGCATTGCATCGGTACTAGGTGAACAATTATGATAGATTATTCAATGAGCAACGCATTTCAATATTGACCGTATGTAAGATTTTCAATTTAGACCATGCTGTATGTGTAGTTCTTTCTTGAAACAGTTTCATATGAATGAATAATGTATAGGTCTGAGTATATAGCCTGAAATAAAACTTCGATTTAATTTCCTTGAACTGGAGGTCCATATGAGAGTGTGGTGTTCTAGTGTGCGAAAAAACATTTGTGTTCAAAAACAGTGATTCTCCAAAATAAAAATAATAAAACTCAAATGGAACAGTATTTTTTATGAATGAATAACAATATTGGGGTGAAGAAATTATGAAAGTTGACGAGATAGTGTTCGAAGATCGCGCCAATCGAATTGATTGAACAAATATTCTATATTGAGAATTCGTGATATTAATAAGATATATGATTCAGATGTGGAATCATAGTTAAGAAACTATCGTATAATCAAAAAACAAATTATCACACTTTTCAGCTGCAATTCCAATCTATTGAATATCTTTAGGAATACCATGTCATCATATATTAGTGGACAAATATTCATTATGTTGGGGTTTAGTATTCGATTATTGGAACAATTTGAAGGATCTAACAAATATGAAATATGAAAATCCACTAAATTGAGTACATACAAATTTTTGAAATCACAAAATAGGTCAAAGATGGAATAGAAATTGTACACTTAATTTATGTTGAAGCTTTTATGTATATTCCACACGTCGTCATGTTAATCCCGCATTAGGTTGAGTGTATGGTTATCGTATAAATCCCAGTGGAGTTTCACGAGCGTCTTTTAAATTACCCGTATTCTACTTGTTTTTACAGCACTGGGTTTAATGGAGGGTCATAGAAATGCAATGCAATTTTCATTCAAGGAAATATTAACTGGAACCAAAACACTCGGGCGTCATTCAGAAATGTTGATGAGAAAATACTAACAATATCTCTACTCATATGTTTGGATCTTGGATATACCCAAACGTGAACACAATATTTGATTTCGAGTCATGTTGATGTTCTGATATTTGAGATTATTCCATATATTTTCATTCAAAATTCACAAACGGGTGTTAAAAAGTCATTTCAAAACATGTATATATTATAGGAAGAATGGTGATTAACCATATTAAATATATATATATACATATATATATATATATATATATACATTCACATATGATTTTGATTGGCTTGAACTTTGAATTAGCTGTGTGGCCAACATCGAGAATTGAGAGCAATAGCCTAACATCAGACCAAATATTTCATTCATGAATAATAAGGAGAGTATTTTATGATACATAATTGAATGACCAGAAAAATGAATTAGTTCACGGGAGTCATACCAACAGAATGAGCATTCCTGTTTCAAAATAAATGATATCGATTGGGATTGGATACAATTTCACGACTTGAGCATCAGAAGGCATATGGCCACTGAATACAGATTTGAGAGAAATTTTGTGATCTCGGATGGATAATTTTACCATGGGTGTTCATTCTGATCACAACCATCAGAAGCGTTCCGCTCCACATTGTATTTCTGTATGTACTATTGAATTATCGAATCTGTCATTTCCATAATTGGAGATATATATATACACACACATGGATATGAATATATATATATATATATATATATATATATATATATATATATATATATATATATATATATATATATATACATTGAAGTATATATATTCATGAATACATTCAATATATATATGTATTTATATATATATATATATGGATAGATATATGTATATATATATATATATATATATATATATATATATATATATATATATATATATATAAATATATATATATATATATATATATATTTTCATATATATATATATATATATATATATATATATATATATATATATATACATATATATATATATATATATATGTATATGTATATATATATATATATATATATATATATATATATATATATATATATATATATATATATATATATATATATATATATATATATATATATATATATATATATATATATATATGTAAATCTCTGGAGTGATAACTCACACGTTTCTGAATCGTAACTCTTTGATACCTACAAACCGAACACCAGGTCAATTTTTTTTCGAATAATAAGAAAATCACCCACCAAACTTCATTGACAAACGAAATTCGTGAAATCTCATACATATTCACATTATATCACCGATTAATCACAACCGTCTTGACAAACGACAATATATCAAGCACACGCGTGCTCAAAGCACACGGACACGATTATCGAGCGAGACGTCGTGACTTGTCGGGGCGGTGTCCACGAGCAAACTGACAGGCGTCGCCGAGTCGATTGGGTAGCGCCGGCGCCGATCGCACTACAACCTAGCGGAGGGTGTAGGAAACAAACACACTCCTTTTCACATTTACATACACAGTTAGTACAGTTCGACTTTAACGGACGATAGTTTGAGTAAATACACAACTGATGTGTTGAGTTCTTAAGCTGTTTGTCAATGTGTGTTTTTTTTTTGGATCTGTAGTGGGAGTATGCAAGATTGGGACAGGTGTTGAAATTGATGGAATGTTATTTCTTCCTGATTGTAGAAAGGGCGTATCGAGTATTTTCCCAATAATTCTATCATTCGTTTGATTCAATTCTGGTCCCAATAATTCAACTCTTGATCGCAAATAGCCTAGTTGTTGTGAGCTAGCTCTACCTGGCAGTAAGGAGAAGAAAATGGGGGGAAACAGAATTCAATATCGGAATAATATCAGAATCTTCAGTTGGTTCGATAATTTTATGTGGAAGTGTTCAAGAAATTGAAATTGTGCATCAGGATCATATCATCAGAGAAGAAGTGAAGCTTCAAACTACATTTTGAACACATATTTGAATAATTTGAACCAAGTTGGTAGATACATTCTCTCACTGAAATATCATATAACCTGGAATTACATTCATGTATGTAAAGTCCACCATTTATTCTCATTCATTCTTGTACTCATCTTCTGTTCTTCACAATCTTGATTATGCTTCAATATATTTTCACTCATCATTTCACCATCATCAATATAATATTAATCATATAATATCATTTCTACTCAATTCAGCGGTTTTTACCTATAATTTGTTCCGGACTTTCGGAAACTGGAAGACTGTTATCTGCGGCGGAAATTCATGGTCATCAAAGCACAGTCCTGGTGTTGAAGTTTATTGGTTATAAACCATGAACATTTAAAATGGGGTGGTAATATCGCCCTTGTGGTGCCCCGTCCAAACGATCTTATCTTTCATTCATAGCCCTAATTGGGGAACAATGATTCCGTATCAAGTTTCGATGTCATTAAAAAAAAAATGATAATAATATTCTCTCAGACAGAGAATTTACAAATGTATGTACCTTTTCGCAATACATCCTATGTTTTGTGATATTCAGATTAACACAGTGATTTCAAATTTTCTCTCGATGAAAACTAATCACTGAAAACTAATCACTCAATTCTCACAATAGTCAAATGACAACTCATCTCATCCTCACCATACAATACTTACAATACATTTCGTGAATAAAAATGATAAATAGGCGTATTATTTATAGTGGATAATATTGCAGACAATGGTTGTGTATGTCATTTAACCGTCGACTGAATCCGTCTATAAATTGTGTTCACATAATGCACTACAACACCTATTGTCTCCATTGTTTAGTTACATGTTACCCACCGTCAGAATGCGCTTACGACGTATTACTACCGGATGATTGATACCATTACAAACACTTGAATAACTTCGGTTTATCAAAATGTATCGACACAGTTTGCATGACGTATAACACACTTATTGTAGGAATACGTATCTAGATATATTCTTTATGTTTTGTAAATTTGTTTGGTTTATATCATGGGATTTGAGAGCGCATATAGCTAGCGGGGTATAAATAGAAGATCGCTCCAATGGGCTCGTAGCTGCTAGGAATGATCGGATCGCTCTATACGCTACAACGAACAAATATAGTAGACGCTCGGGTAACACATGGGTGGTAAAAAAAAATGGAAAAAAAAATCTTTAAAACGATTACGCAAACTGAAATGTAAAGAAAAGTCAGGATATTTTTTCATGTATATTAAATTTGTGCTGAATTGTGTTATAACGATGATGTATGATTTTTTCCCGTTAAATAAGATGGATTATGATTTTGGAAGAAAAAAGTCGAGGGACATGTTTTTACATTATGTTTTCATGGATGGTTCCTTGTAGTTGAGATCTCATCAGATGATTTTCATGGTTGAATATCACGAAATAATACTATGTTTCTTCTCACAAAAATACTAACGCATGTTTATGTAATATTTTTCATTCTGAGTTTCAATACTTCTAAGCTCATCTAACAACGCATATCCCGCGTTTTCCCAATGCGGAGTTTTGTATCAACAACATCGAAACTTGATGACGAATCATTAATACGCAATCGAAGCTATGGATGAGAGATGAGATCTTTCGGACGGGGCACCAAAAGAGTGATGTTGACAACCCTAAAAATTCAATGCAGTTTTATACATCACCACATGCTTCATTGAACGGAGAAAAATACATTGTTGATGATTTTTCATGCCTCCTAAACAATTCATTCTTGGTGGGTTAGGCCCTTCTGCCCGTATACATCATCGATCTATAGATTGATAAACATATTTTTTTTCCACCATATATATGTATATATATATATATATATATATATATATATATATATATATATATATATATATATATATATATATGTGTATATATGTATATATTTATATATATATATATATATATATATATATATATATATATATATATATATATATACATGGAAGATGAAGTTTCTCATATTTCGTCACCGTTTTACCCGTACCACCATATATATATATATATAGATGAGAAGTATCCTGTTCGAGATTAGTGAAAGAAAAAACTGAAATTGTGATGATTTTCTCATCATTTCGAAGTGAATAAGCTTCACAAAGTCGTCGATGTATTGTGCAAGCTTCCCCGTATCAAAATTCTGAATGACGAACGATATCAATGCCTTACACTAATTGTATATATTTTCACTTCCATCACGTGACATGTCCGATATCACCGTGTAATCCGATCAGGATGAATACAATCATTATCATTATTTTCATCATCAAATGTGTTCACGAGTGAATTGGCTGTGAACGCAACCCGCAGAGCACTGGTCGCGACAGCACTGGCCGCAATGGCAACGACATCAATGATATCTTTCATGTTTCGAATTGTTCAACTCAATGAGGACGCGATGAATAACAACTATCGTTCGGATGATTGGATGATTCATCACTGATGAATACATGACTCATCGAATAATCTCATGTATTTCTAGCCTGAAGATGGAATTATAGCTATCTGGGGCATACGATATTCATTTGAGATTATGGCACATATTATCAATCGGGAGATAGTTTGAGGAAACAACAAGAATGGATGATAATGAATAAATGCAGAAATAGAAGAGTTATCGAATGTGATGTTTCCAATAATGGAATGTTCCACATAATTAGTTTATGGAGAATAGAAAGATGTATTATCGGAAACCGATTATGTGATAGTAAAATGATAGTGTTGAGGTTGATGATATATAGATGGCAGATGCACTTTCTCAGATCTGAATGGGGATTCATATCGAATCATATCGGAAAGTTTCTTCATTCGAGACAACGAAGAAACATATCATTTATGTACTCATTAGGAACAATTTGAATAGAAACAAAATCAGAATTGAACCTTGCAATAAACTTTTACACAGTTGTGTATATTCTTTCAATCCAATCTGAAATATATCTTCATTCACAATTCTCAGTATCATTTTCATTTTCGATCGTCGTTAATTTTTGAAGACTGAAAGTATGAAAATCATTTCGTATATAAATGTGACGCGACAAGCATGGAACGCGGACAGAATGAGCACACTGGAGGTTAATCAATGGATGAAATTAAAAAACATACCTACTTCTGTCAAATAGAGTGAGAATATTTTCCATCACGAACTATTTGCAGGTAAAAAAAGCGGGAGATGATACTTTAAGGAACTGACTAGATGGTGAGAGGTGAAATCATTCATTTTTCTAATATGCCATGTTGATTTATGAATACAATCGAATATTGCTAATAAATATTGACAATAATAGAAATATTAACATTTGCTAGTGATGCCCTCACACAAGATTTAGTTCTTACGCGAGATTTTTTATTTTTTTATTTTCCAATGTCAATCCACATATTGTATACATTTGGTTCACTTTATCACCGTTTTTTTTATTTGACTGTCATCCCGTTTCGAATAGGATGAAGAATGAGAATATTCATGAACTGAAGTGAATTATTGAAAAAAATCAGATGCAATTCAACGTTTGTTTTCATGAAAAATGAAAAATAAGGAGAACAATTATTACGGTTCGTAATATCACTGTAGGAAATATCATCAATAACTGCAGGGAAATCTCAAATTAACTGATGTGCATCATCATTTCATGATGGTATAATATATTAAATTTATAAAATCAATCAGATTTATTCATCAAAAATCATGTCATTAAAGCCTAATCACGATTAGCATGACAGGTTGTTAGCACCTTTTTCGGCATGCCTCCCTTCATTGATGTAGAAACAACTACCCATACAAGTAAAACCTACTTCAGCGCGATACGGATATAAGATTATATTATTTCTTAGGTCAGATTCATTCGTTTGTGAAACAGCATTCCGAAAAATGAAATGGCGGTGATTTCCAAGCCCTCTGGCATTTGCCTTCAACAATACACTGTCAGAGCTGTGCAACGAAACTGCAACCAATTTGTTTTGGTGGGATCATCATTTTCGAATATCATCATTTTCGAATATCATCATTTTGTATCAGTGATTCATTCATTTATTGATTATCAATTCATCGATGATTATTCGAAAGAAAAAAAAATACTGGACGATTGTGTGAGTCCTAGAAGATTTATATAGATGGAAAAAATTGAATCGAAATAGTCATTCATTCTATCTTTCTCCATTCCGGCTGATTTTCTTGAACATTCGCATTATTATCACTTTTTGAAATTGAAAGTGTGAGATGCTCATTATTTTCTCATTTCTGTGAGATCTTGTGGTTTTATCATAGTATTATTATTCTGTGAGCTCATTACATCATGATAACATCTTTGGTATTCATCGTATTTTGGTTTTCATTTTATTTTGGTATTTTGATTCTCCATATTATTTTTGTTATTGTGTGGATTTAACTGATTGATTGATTCTCACTATGTGTAAACATGTATTTTTTTCCATTTCGGACAACAGCCCTCTCATATCATGATATATTCTCTCGCGCACTCCCAGATAGATATGTGTACACGGATGAGGAAATGGAAAATAGTGATTGTTATCTCTATTCATACAAATGGAAGTTATGATTGCCTGTGAACTAAGATAATACCCCTACTCATATGAATAGTCTCGATTTTTCACCCGATTCCAAATACCTATCAGTTTACCCAGTAGTAACTCGGAAGAAAAGACACAGTGTTTTCTGCTGATGGAGTTACTGATTATTTGAACAGTAATCGAATGCAGCAATCTATCAGTATCTTTCGGAACAGTTCGGTCTCCTTCGCCATACGTTCGTCACGCGTCCAACAGACCGGAATTGTTGAGTAGACAAATTGAAATTGGAAATTCTAGGAAATTGCGAAACAAATATAAAACAACTTCGTTCCAAATGAGGTGAATTGAATTTATTCTCGTTTCACTACACTGGTATACGGCAAGTAATAGATAAAATATACGAGACAGTTTCGACGTTCAATTGTTCTGAAAATTATTTTTGTAGTAATACCAGAAAGTTACTTTCCACTTTCTTTGGTAACTTTTCTCATCATAGTGATGATACAGGCATATACCTAAAGTTTCGAAGTGTATTTGGAAAACACTACAACAACAGTCTCATCGATTCTGAGTAGAACCTACTATTCTGAGTAGAATCTACGATTCTGTGAGCTAGTTGAGCACAATTCAATTGTAATCAGAGACCCGAGTGAGCATTTGATATGGATAATCTTCATTGATCTCTGGCTGAGCAAAAAGTGCACAGGATAGTGATCAAAATATATATATATATATATATATATATATATATATATATATATATATATATATATATATATATATATATATATATATATGGATTGAATATACTCGAATTGGTGAAAAAAGTAGGTGAGAAATTGAAGATTGAAATAAATAATAATAACAGTCAGCTCGGAAAGTTATACTGATGATGAAAATTGAGAATATAACTGAGAAGAATGAATGAAAGTTGAAATATCTCACGTTTTCACATGAAATGAGAATATTCGAGAAAATTAAATTACGAACACGAACAAAATTGAAAATATACAGATGATTTCTCAGAATGATGATTTAACCTCTTGAAACTGAGAAAAACTGTTGAAAATTGACTTAAAGAGAATCCAGAAACTAAAAAACTGTAAAACATGTACAATGTCAATGTGCAAAATTTACTATGTACATGTCGAATGGGCATAATTTATGCACCTTGTCACTGTTTTGAATGTCGACTGAACTGTCGTACGTACATTCTGAATCAATATGACTCACTATTTCAGGTACATCTATGTGGATATTCAAAATTGATTCAAATGGAATCATTCCACTAAATACTTCAACATCCACTTCATTCTACTATATATTCATGAATATGTGATTGAAAATTGGACACCTAATTCAGACTGGTCTGATTGACATAAGATCTGACAATCAGATTGAGTGACCACTCACAACAGTCTCAACTATCTAAAGTGTGATAGAGTGATTTGTTGAGTATAAAATTTGATCACTTATACTTCACTCTCGTATATAATTATTTAATCACAAATTGGAAATTGGAGATGAGGAAATCGGATGGATTGAAAACGTATTGAATCCATCACAGCGTGCAGAAATGAGGCACCGGAATAAAGAACAAACCATCCTCATATTAGCTTCAACACGATTTGAAAAAATACATTTTTCTCAAAAATTAATCGAAAAAAAACTTTCAAGCTTCTGGAGGTTGAATATGGATGTATCCAAACAGAGAATACGTCATGGCATATCATGTGGGAGGGGGAGGGGGGGGGGGAGGAATTGAAGAAGAGTTGAAATATAATATCTCATCGTTTAATTTTTGATTGGTGAATTTGTCGAATTGATTGAATTTCCTGTATAATATGTACGCAGTCTTTTTCCATGTATTTTATATTTGATCAAGTACTTTACTGGATCCCTGTGGTCAATGAACAGTCAACAATGAAATGAATTCCATATCACGTTGTATTACATTCTGAATTTCTATCGAATAAACGGAGTCAATTCGATACGGAGAGTAACAAAATAATGATCTCCTATATGCCGTATGACCGAAGAGTGATCACAAAAATGATCAATCATTCAATATGTCAATCATTTTGATTAAAGTTACTGTTGAGAAAATGCTATCTCTATTTTTTTTGTGACCTCACAAATTCCACTTTCAAACATTACCAAGAGCGGTCCTGCACATTTTCTCGAACAAAATATTGTATTGTGGAAGAATTTGTGATTCAATACGGAAATTACGAACGTCGGAAAAAATGATCATGGATAGTCTTGATTATAGTAGAAAAAGTATTTTGCGCGCCATTAAAACCACATATTCAATGTTTCAATCAACATCCGCCATTTTGACCATGGTGTCAGAATCCCAGCTATTGAGTCATTAATAGACATTTCTTCGGAATGAACGCTATATTAACGACATGATTGGCGAGTCAATGTTGTTCCGAAGAAGTTCATACAGTGAACCATCGCAAACTGAGCGTTTTTTAGTGAAGTGAGAATAATTATGGAGTATAAATCGTTGGAACCGTGAACATTTATCAAGGAGTAGTTCAAATTGATTCAAAATTGTAAATGATGAAAATGTATGGCTTCAAAGTTGAACCATATATCATTGATTGAATATCTCCATTCCGAGAGTGATTTTATGTCTCAAATAATTCTTCAATCATTCGAGGCTATTCATGTTCTCCAATAATGAGAAGATGCCAAGTATGACGAATAACCACATTATAAGTTATCTTATAAAGCACCTACTGAGCGAATTATTATTGAATTCAAATATAAATGATACTGAAATTTGTTCCTGATCTTTCCCGATTACGGCAAAAAATTTGATTCAGAAACCCCCGATGCATAGGTTCATAGGAAGTACACAGAACTAAAACAAATCGTGAAAACTCGAATCTTGCCATGGTTGATGTTCATCATCGAAATCAACATCAACATCAACATCAACATCAACATCAACATCAACATCAACATCAACATCAACATCAACATCAACATGAACATGAACATCAACATCAACATCAACATCGAGTGCAGGTTTTCATATGATCAGTAGTTTCATGAGTCTTGCCGTTTTTTCGCAACAAATTTATTGAATATTTCCTGGAATTTCACAACACATTTTTCCGATGGAACAATAAATAATATTCATTTAACGAGAAGAATTAGAAGTACTTTAAACTATTCATTCAAGAACGATTTTCGATGTCAACATTGAGACTGTCAAAATTCCAAGATTTTGGGGGGATTAGATCACCCTTTCATCCATGGTCTCAATCGGGGAACACTAATTTTGTATTATGTTTCGATGTTATTAAACAAAAAATATGTTTCAAGATGTATCCTTCATTTTTAAGTTTTCATATACCTCGAGCGTTTCTCATCAATTACTGGTTCACTCGAATGCATGATACAAATACCAATCAAAGTTAACTCCTTGATATTCACAATTTGAAAAAAAAAGATGGACGCCGAAAGAAACTTGGAAAAACTCTTCCAGAATTAGATTGAGAAACTGCACATATTCTCAGGTTCATTGTACATTTATTTGAACAGTGCTACGATCCTAATGATGATATAATTCTCTGTCAGAAACAGTATTATCTATTTTTAAATTGTATTCATTATTCTGTAATAATCATACAACTTATTCAGAAGACAGTGATGATCACTGTCATAAGATAGAGGAGGAATAATTTGGAAAGCGGCCGAATGATAGAAATTCACAGGCAGATAGAGAAATGGTTGAGTGAAACGGGTTGCCTCAGAAAGTATTCGAAAACTGTGCACCAATCAAACCATTCAGGACAAGAGTGTATGAAATAAGTTGGACTCAAGGTTATTATCGAGATTAGAACCGGAGAGTTGAATGTTGAATGAGTTGAATTGGAATAATTGATACAAATATGAGCCGGACTTCAGATCAGGGACCCGAACTGGAACCGGAACAGGACCCGGAACCCGAAAAAAACGTATTTTTGGGAAACCGGAACCGGAACCTTCATTATTGATTTTCAAGAACCGGAACCGGAACTGGAACCCCTAAAAATCTTGAGTACTTTTCGGATCCATAAAGGTTCCATAAAGGTTCTCAATCAATACCTGATTCAGACTCATTATTTACTCATTTTGTTTATACATTTTTATTTATAACTTTTTTTTCCACACATTAAAAATCCTTGAAAGTAGAACAACTACAAGCAAGAAAAAAAACTTATTAGACTATTTAGCAAGTGGGACCGGAACCGGAACCCTTATTCACACTATGGAACCGAAACCAGAACCGCAACCTTTTCAAACGTAGAACCGGAACCAGAACCGGAACCTTTATTTGACAAAATTACGAACCGGAACCGAAACCTACATTCATTTTGGTTCGGGTCCCCGCTTCAGAAGTCTTCCAAGATGTGTAACCAAAATAATATGATATGTTATTAGGAAATGTGTTTATTCAAGTACCGTATTAAAAAAATTCAGTATGTGACACCGGATGTGTACAGAAAGTTCAGAACATAAATTGAGTTCCATACATTCATTCCTTTTGATCAGAAAGAAGGAGAGTTTGACTGTCTCTTGTCTCACATAGTTCTCATGAAAATGACATATCCGTATATTATATCACCTATAATCTACCGAGCCTGCCTATACACCCTGAATTGATAGTCTGGCTGTATGTTTTCAACACATATGTATGTGTTCTTTTCAAAAGAATGAAGTAGATATACAATGTTTACAATATTCACACATAAGTTATCCTATATCATATTCTCTCATCCTATGGACATGAACGGAATCGAGTACTGTAATATAAACGTCACGACACAGATAAGAAGAGCTGAAACCTGGATAAACATAATTTCGAACAAAATTTCTGAAATTGAGAACATTAATTTCTACTTTTCTTCAAAACCGGAAAGATAAATATTGTTATTTTTGATTCGAATCTTATTTCAGGGTTGTAATGTCTCTGAATAACCATACAATTCTATTTTTTCTCTGATTTCGTAGCTCTCCTCGCAGCTTGAAGACAATTATCCGGAAGAGTCTGGAACATAAGCCTACACAAGACTCGTACATGTTGTCGATAAAGAACTGTCGAGTATACCAGAAGGAAGTGTCCGTTGAGGGATTGCCCTTCTTCATAGACTCAGGTCCTTCAATTACTTTGGAATTGGGTATATAAATACTGTCATTTTTCGTTCGAATATTATTTTAGAGTTGTGATGTTTTTTAATGACCATACAATTCTACTAGTCTGATTCTTTCGTTTTCCTCGCAGCTCAAAGAAAATTGAGTGCAATGATTGAAAAAGGTGAGTCAGGGTTCATGAGAAGAGACAGGCACCGGGATGTGGTGCAGAGAACAATGAGGACCGACGTCGAGAAATATCCATTTTTGACGAGGTCCGGTGGAGAATGGTATAGGCTGAGTGAAAGAGTGTTCGAGGGCGGAGAGTTGACAGTACTGGAGTTCAGAAAGAGGATAGATGGCGAGAAGATGGGTCAACTATTAAATGAGTTTCAATTTCTGAAATTTGAATCAAATGTTCAAGCTATTCTCTAATGTGATATTAATTGATGTATTGAGTGATACATTGAATTAAACTGTACTGATATAGGAACTACCCACAGTTTTGCGCACAGTTGCGATGTAATAAAATGAATAAATATAATAAAATAATGAATAAAAATTATCCGGAAGAGTCTGGAACATATACAAGACTCGGAGATGTTGTCGATAAAGAACTGTGGGGTAAGTGTCCGAGGAAGGATTTATCCTCTTCATAGACTCAGCTCGTTCGATTCCTCTCGAATCAGGAATATGAATATCGTCATTTTCCGTTGAAATCCATCTCCAAAGTTGCATGTCATTTAAGAATCAGGTTCAACATCAGAAACTCATCTGCATCTGTCAAAAGCTGTTGTAAGTTTGAAGTTTTTGTAATTACCGATATTTCCCCGTTTGTCTAGTTGGTTCAGAACCATTATCCTTAGTGATTATCAGTTTATCTCTCCATGACGCTGCAGTTACACTATGAAATGCCACTCCAAATGATACCCTGAAAAATGAATGCATTGCAAAAAGCTTTCATGTACCATCCTGTTGAATTCCATCATGATGTTGATTTTCTTATTTTCACGATTCCTTTCTTTGTGTTGTCGATTTTTGTCTAGCTATCTGAATAATATTATCGGATATAGAAATTCAATTACTGAAAACACGTTTCGTATGATTTCGTCGCTAGAATACCTCATGATATCTATCGTGGTATATCACAGCACATTATTCAGTGTACGTATGTTTTATGGAAAAACTGTGATATAATTTCAACTGTGAGTTCAGTGTGGATAAAGTATAGAATACATTATAATTTCCATTATGTTTGGTATTTGTATTGTCGCATCTTGTTTTTTTTTTGTATACTTCTGGTTTTAGTTAACGTATTTCAAAACTTGTATGATCTCATGAAAATGCACGTAAGTGAGTAATTGTAGATGTATGTATTTTCAAATTGATAATGTGATGATAAAATATTCCTCGAATTGAATTGAATTGTTCACAGGAAAGGACTATGTGGTTGATTTCCCACAGTTATATTCGATGAGTCTGTAATTTCGTCATGTCATATTGTTAAACTGTATTGTTATGTTTGTATTGTATTGTATTGTTATGTTGTAGGTATTGCCATTGCATATATTGAATGTCCATTCGAATGAGATTTGAAGACATATTCTGAGAAATGAGAAATGGCTACTGAGATCTAACGACTCGAATCTATGGTTTGTTGTATGATGGGATGTTATGATGCATGTGTATTGTACTTTCGGAGGATGCAGTCGTAGTTCGTGACAGATATAGTGTTTGTATTTCGTGATTCGTTCTGATTTCATTTGTGCTGATGCCTTTAGATTTGAGAATAGTATAGGTGATATCTTCAGATGATGCCTACATGATCACACATTTTCCTCCCCATCTGAGCGTGAATACTTCTTTTGAAAACTAGAGACTGAAAAGAAGATGAATCTTATGAAAAATATTGAAAATTAAACATAAGCAGAGAAAATTTCTGTCCAGAACTGAAATGAAAAAATATGAATCAAATACAATTCTAGTGAATTCATGTTCCGTTGATCGATATGATTGATAATTGAAATGAACAAGAGAGAATTTTCAATTGATTTTGAAAACTTTAGAATCGAATTTTATCCACAGCATGAGTTTGAACATATCTCTCATTGATATTTTGATTGTGTTGAAACAGTTATATTTGTATATAGGCTCAATAGTTTCGTGCCTACAACCCTTTTGGAATCAGGTAATTTATTCAGTACCCTGGTAGAGTATGTTCAGATATGACAGAGTGAAAGTGTGTGGTAGAAAGAGAGAGAGAAAAAAAAATAGTGTTGAGAAATTATGAGGGAAAGTGAAGGCATTGTGAGAAGAGGAAAAAGAGATGGAAGGAAAGATGGAAAGAAAAATAGAGAGATATATTAAGTTGATCAGGAATAAGAGGAGTGGGGAAAAGTGAATACAGTGAGACAGATGAAAAGAGAGAGGGAGAGTTTGTGAGTGAGAGTGAGAGAGAGAGAGAGAGAGAGAGAGAGAGAGAGAGATGTAGAGAGATAGAAGGCTTATCAGGAGGAGGAAGAGTGAGGGAGATTGGAGACATTGTGGAGATAAGAGAGAGATAGAGAAGGTGAGAGATATATGGATAGAGAGAGCTGATCAGGAACAGAAGGAGTGAGCAAGAGAGTGAAGACAGTGAGAGAAAAGAAGAAAGAGAGAGAGAAAGAGAGAGTAAAATTGAGAGACAGAGAGAGAGAGAGAGAGAAAGAGAGAGAGAAAGAGAGAAAGATAGGAAGAAGAAGAGGAAGAGAGAGTAAATGTGAGAGACAGACAGAGAGAGAGAGAGAGAGAGAAAGAAAGAGAGAGAGAGAAAAAGAAAAAGAGGAAGAAAGGGGAAGTGAGAGAAATGGAGAGTTGATCAGGAACAGAGGGAGAGTGAGGGAGAGTAAAGACGGTGTGAGAAAAGGATAGAGAGAGAGAGAGAGTGAGCTATGTAAGCGTCTATTTGCTCGCAATTAAATCAGGTCTGTTTGTTTATTAGTCTCGGATCGAGAAAGTCAACCGTATTAGATCGGCTGTATGGACTAGGCTGGGTTGAGGAGGGGGCTGAGGGGGACAGGGGGGGGGTAAAGGGTTTCTGGAGGTTCTTGGGGTTCTGATGAGATGAGTGGAGTTAGAGGGTTTCAAACTTCGTCATTGAGTTTCGCATGTTTGTAATCTGAAAAGGGATTTCAGGACGAAGGATATACGATTTCACGAGAGTAAGGTTGGAAGAGGTATCTGTTCGCCATTTTATAGTGTCTCTTTCATATTATGAAACTTCTGAACTACAAAGAAAACATAGAGTTGGACTGGTCTTGTTCAAAATTCAATAAGATGAATGCGATCGTGTACTGTTTCTAAACATACTGCCTTCACCAAAGGCGATTCCATAAAGTGACTCTTATAAGCAGTAGTGTATTCAATTTGATCCAAATTCATTAAAAATTATTCTTTTGATGTTTTCGAGAGTTTTTATCCTCATAAACGAATTCGAGCGAGAAAAATGGTGATGAAATGTGAAACAATATATTATGTGTATATATATATATATATATATATATATATATATATATATATATATATATTCATATTCATATACATATATATATATATATATATATATATATATATATATATATATATATATATATATATATATTTATATATATATATATATATTTATATTCATATATTTATATATATATATATATATATATATATATATATATATATATATATATATATACCAGGAAACGCGGGGTTTGCGTTGTGAGATGTGCTTAGAAGTATGAAAATCGCGAATGAAAAATATTTCGTCGGATCAATCCACATTTACGGACCTTGAATCACTTCAAACGTTCAAAATTCTTACCTGCAACTTGATGATATGGATGATACAGATATATTATATAGATGATATATGATGATATAGATAGAACTTGATGATATTGGTAGTGCTGCAACCTGTCGCATATACACTTCACAAAACCAATTGAACAATATATTCAATAAAATGTACACTCTTATTGCGTTTTCTTTGGTATTTCTCATCAGATTGTTGCACAAATTTCTGAAAAGGTGTATAATGGTATTTTCCATGTTTGGTGGAAATTTGAGAGCTTTTTCAGAATTCTTGTTTTTCAATTATTTTTCCTCATGGTTATTCTCATGAGGATTTTTCAAACTCTACGATTTTTTTCCGGAAAAATGTTCCAACCAGTTTTTTCTAGAAATAATCCCAGCCCATTCTGGTATAACAAAAATGTGTACAAAAAGTTTCAGGTTGATGAGTGTTTTTTCCTGACCTATATGCCGCGTGAAAAATTATAAAAAAAAACCCATAAAAACCAAGCCCATTTTTTTCCGGTGAGTGAAATGTAATCTTCTCTCCGCTCATCTAAATATAAAACAGACCTATGAGCGCACTATTGGTATTGGTACTGCGCACTGTTGTTATTGATATTGGTATTGTTGGTATTGTTGATATTGTCTCATTCCCACAAGGTCCGACTTTCCTGATACAGGTTTCGTTGTGTCGAGTCTCGTTAACGAGAATGCTGATATCAGGCATTGACCGTTTCCTTTTCCATAATATGTCGCATTGGAGACAAATATTCATGAAGTACAATTGGATAATGTAAATAAGAATAAACCAGTGTGTGTGTAGATCCAAATGTTTTCAGTTTTGGCTATATACTGAACGCACATTTTCTTGGAATTTCTTGTAATCAATATATTATCCAGCGATATATTCTATCGTTATTCAAATTACTTCTCATGATGAATTGGATGAGTCACATGAATTCAAACGACAGTAACAATCACGAAATAACATTCAGTGGACATATTTATCATTTCATATTGGATTTTCTTTCGAAAATATCTTTCATAGTGTGCCTCTGAATAAGAATTGTATGTAGGCCTATTTTACCATTTGTCAGCCTTGCCACACGTCGGAATAAATAAGACAAACTAGCAAGACAAATGGTACCACCACACAAACCACTAAACAACCGGAAATGCATCGACGACTTTTCCCGCGCTACTCATCAACTTCCGGTTGTCACCCAGGCCCGTGGCTATAGCCCGGCTACTCTAAGTGAGAACCTCTCTCAGCTTCATTCTACATCGAAAAGAATTGGTTATTATAGAGTATCTCGAAAAAAATTGATTTCTAGCTTCAGAACCATATGACACTGGCATTCTGAATATATGGCGCATATAGTTTGGATACATATCATTACGAGGAAGATGTATATTTGGATGAATTCTTTCATATTATTGACATGAGATTATCTCAAATATCTTTCCTGTGTTTCTTTGTCAGTTACAAAAACATGTTTTCTCAATTTGATAATCATTTCCTGTCATCTAACACCTACCTACGCATGCAGAATACTGATAAATTTTTGATACCGGAGGCGTTTTTAGTACAATTTTATTTCAACAACACGAATGTTCGGAAATATTATCCTGATTTTTCGAGATGGAACAGTTATTTACAGAAACAAGCAAACTTTGCCAATGAATTCGATGGAACATTGCTCCTCTCCGACTGAGAAGTCTGGAGAAATATATGTTATTTCGGAAGACAGTGTATAAAGACTAATCCAAAAACAGATGGTTCACATATTTATTTTAATTTGTTCTCATACTCCATTGTTCAATAATTATGATGAAGAATAGATGTGGAATCATTTGAAATATGATGAAAAATCAAAGGATGTGATAAAAGACCAGAAATAATGTATCAATAATGTGGAATACTTGAAATTGTGTGGTGAGACTGTCCCTTGAGGTGTCCCATCAAACGATCATACCTACATCCATAGAACTAATTAAGTAAAAATGATTGTCTCAAGTTTTGATGTGAACGAGAAATGAACTCGATTGGTCCAATTGCAATAAAACATTTCGAAATACTATATTTATCCCTGGTCGTCTCTATAACGACTCGTGGACTATTTGTGTTTTCCTAGAATACTGTCTTCTAAGAGTTTACGTTCAATCTCCAGCGTCCGTTCGAAGACCAATTTATATTAATGTGATCGTTTACTGTTGATTTTCCACACAGATACGCAGACCATCTTCTTGCTCGATTAGGATTATCATACGTCTTGTTTTTCACCAGTCACAACAGTACAACAGACAACCCTTTAATCAGTGGGCGTAGTTTTACTTCTTGTGAACTTGGCTCGGAGTCGTAACTCATTAGCCTCGCCCCATTGAAACACATCGAATATATTCACTGAGAAAAACAGTGACGTTTTTATTTTTCGAGGTTTTTCATAATCGGAAAGATACATATATTCAAAATTATTGACTCGTTTAGGCAAGAATTTGAACTTGTCTGTGGGTAGTGATACCTTCTACCTTAACCTAGTAGCACCTAATACAGTTAGTGTACGATTTCTTCTCGGATTTTTCTGTCATCTTTTGAGATATATGTGTGTGTACATTGAATGGCCCACAAAGTCGGAATGTTGACTCATTTGTGGGTTCATAGCCGTTCATAATTCGTGATTAGTACATTTGAATTGAATTGTCTGGCCGAGACTGCAATAAAACGCAATTGAATGATTAATATTACACACACACAACAACACACAAGTGAGTGATTCATGTTATATGATAGGGTCTATGATAATGGATGAGTAGTAGTGATGTTCATTTTTTAAATCCTTCTTCGAGGAAATCGATACACTCATCACATATTATTAATACTGGGAAAACGCCATATATGCGTTGTTAGACGAGCGGATAGTAATGGTATTTCGACTTTTTTTGCCAAACTTTTGCCTACATTCGCCATTTGGGTGACATTCAACTTAGAAATGGGTAAACACTGCTTCGAGTGGTACCAATTCAGCACATTTTATGGTTTTTCTTCAAAATGGCACACCCGATCGAGCTGAAAGTTCTCAGAAATGTGTATCAGAATGTAACCCAACTTCACGCAAAATATCATGTTTTTTGAAAATCATTTTTTTTCGCCGTGTTATTCTGATGGGTATTTTTGAAATTTCTAACATTCGTGAAAAACTAACATCCGATAATACCACAAAACTATGCAGATCTCAGTTGGATGAGGAACCATAATGAAAAAAGTTTGAAGTTGATAGCTGTAGCCGTTTGACCCGTGGAGAACCGAGAAAAAAATAAAAAAAAACATAAAAAGGAACACCAATTTTTTTAAGTATGTCAAATTGAATTCTCGCTAAAGCTCGTCTAATAACTCATGAATAACATGGAATGATGGAATTTTGAAGTCAACCATCATTTATGAATCGGTATCTGTGATTTTTTTTCCAAAATGAAATATTGTACACAATCATTGTTTCCCAGTTGAAGCTATTCTCGGAAGATGGGATCGTGAGGAGCACCACAAGAGAATGATTAGAACAATCAGAAATGATAATAATAATGACCATTAATAATCAGAAAAATGATTGAAAATAAGATAACTCATATAACGACAGTGAATCCTGATGTGATAGTTCACATCAAAAATTTTGAAACAATTCGAATAATGATGGTGAGAAGATGAATAAATCCTGAGTCTTCTTATCATTTGAATCTTTTTTCCCATCTCAATCAATAGGATGAGTTACAATATGTCAACCGAGTATTACAACAAATGATGATACATTAAACAAACTGGAAATAATTGGTATGCAATCAAGATGGAGTGATGATATAAAGATCATGTTGTGTGTTCAATAGTAAAGGAAGTTGACTAACGAAAATGAAAGAAAATGGATTACTGAAAAAGACCATCCATAGCATGAGGTGAAATGAAAAAATGATATGAATTCACCAGAATCCAGCATCAACAAATTTATGCATGAATGGATAACTATTGAGTGCAAGATACTCAAAGTATCAGAGCAAGTTTAATGGTTGGATATCGGACATCAAACGACATTATTTCATGATTTGTTTTCCTCGAATTGTTGTCAATCCTGACCAAGATATATCATAGTTCCTCCAAGTTGTGAATATGAATCAAAATTCATATGATTGATCGGGATTGCTTCATAATGGCAGGGTTTCACACGGCTTTTTCCGTTCCGGTATATAACGTGAACCATTAGAGAAACTTCACGGAGCATTTCCAACTGGTTCACGTGAATCACTGGACCGGAAAAATCCGCACAACACCTTTACTTTGAATCTTGCTGTGTATAATATCACATAAATGCGTATATCATGTATAATTTTATATATCACATGAGTAATTGAATAAAGGAGATGAAGTTCAAATGATGGAATAACACTGAACAATGGTATGATAGTCCACCACTACTGTCAAACTGACACTGAGTAGTCAAACTCACAAACTGACAAGTCAATACTGGTGTTGTGCCGCAGACAAGTACATTTTTAGTAACTTCTTGGGACTAAAAAAATTGACTCATACCCATGTAGATATTCATATAAAAATCATCGTGAATTTCATATGATGTCCTCGAAAAAAAAATTAGGAATCCAAATTCAGATGAGATCTTCCTTCATATTTCATCTCTACTTTTCCCATGCATCAAACTCTGATAACGTATTCCCATCCCTGTTAGTTTCAGTGCGAATAACGTTCATGAATGTAATTCATATATACGAAATGAATACACCGTTTTGGTCGGAATCGACACGTTAGTAACTTTTTTATTTTTCAAGATTTTTTATTTGTCAATTCAAGATTATACAGAAAATTTTGATATCCCACAAAGCCTGTAAATAGGCTTATCTGAAGTTTGCATTTTAATTATAACACATGAGAAACATAACTAATGATAATGATGATATCAATCATGATAATGATAGTTTCATTGACCATTGAATTGATACATCAACATTGGTCATTGTTAGAATTGTACATAACTAATACAAATGATCTGATCATATAATATATCGCTCACAATTACCCAATCTTGATCTTTGAGAGCCTTTGAATCGTCAGACCATCTGGTTGGTATACTATTCACGATAAGTGACGAGCTATTATCACTGATATTTAGGATGCATTGTGATGTATCTTGACTCACCACTTTATTTGACCGTAAATGTATATTCGGGCATTGCAAAAAAATTATGATAATTTCTGAATTCTGTTTTTCCTGAACAGTATGTAAATAAAGTGAGAAATTGATGTGCAGTTGGAAGAATGGTGTAATTGTGGCGGTAGTAGTTTTCTGTCTTACCGACCCTTCACGGCATTCTAGATGGTGCAAGTTGTCGAGCCTTCTCAAGAGAGAACAATGATGATTTTTTTAGCTTAGCAACGATAGTATTGTTGTTCTTAGCAACGTGTCTGAGTTTTGGTCAGTTCACTGGATTTGCAATGAAGAAAAACAGTTTTTCAACCAACACTCGAAGTGTGATATTACTACTTCCTCAATTATTTCTATATTATTTCCTAACCATTCCAACCTCCACATGGTCACTGAATGAATCTGAATGAACGTGCATTTATTTTTTGAAAAAAAAGCTAATCGAGCTGCAACATACACCACAAATCACCTGGTGCGATCAACTTTAAAGAAAATATCTTCAACTTTCGCTTTGTCACAAGATTATCCTAAAGTGGAGTTACTATAAAGATGCATACTAATTAGGGCTGGGTTGACGTCCCATAAATATGAGCGGACAAGATAGATGGTGCTCTTGGATATTTGAATAATACAAAATGGCGCTGCCTCCATTGGGATTATTTCATTAGTTTTTGCTTGACAGTGAAATTAGCATGATAAAATATCATTACTTAGGAGTATAGGGATTATCCATGTCGTGTTTAATGACGTACTGGTAGCTTGATGTATATGCTCACTGATACTAGTCACGGTGAAATTGATTACTTGTGAATGCTGGTCTATTCTCTTTAAGTATTGAAGAAATATGAGTTTCCTTCGATGTTCTATACAAGATGACTGAATTTCATCGGCGTTACTGTTCACAATCGTGAGTGACCACAAAAATATACTTCGACTAACAATAAATATATATATATATATATATATATATATATATATATATATATATATATATATATATTCATTCATTTGTTGTTTTTGTTTAATTTGAAAAGCAGAAGCTTCTCAAGTGAGGGCCAGTTCATGTTGGGTGTAGATTTTTTAATGCTTCACTTATTGTTCTGAAAGATGCCCGTAAAGTCGTTTTCAAATATATTATATTCAAAGAAAGACTACGCTGCTACGTAATTGAAAAATGCTCCCATAGGTTGGATGAGTATGAAGGATATATAGTTCCATAGTTTATATAGTTCAAATACGTTAGAGGTTGTATGAATTTTTTTCTTCCATTATTATTGGCTTGGATGTTTTTTTGAGTGATATGTTTCAAAGTATTGGAAAATATCAATGATCATACCTGAAATGAATTTTTCAGTGTCATTGTGCATCGAGCCTTCTGCTTATTCTCAATAATATATCGAATTGCATTGTCAATCTTGATGGGGCATTTAAAACAGGAGAAACTATATCTTATACCGACCCTCTTCAAGACACTTTCATCTGATTAATTGAAGATACAAAACCTATCCGGTGTAAAAATTGAAATTGAAAACTAATTTCGTAAAATTCCACCCCATTTTGATTACTATGTTGAAATTTGAAAAATCAAATGACAATACATATAGCAATATCTTTTATGACAAGATTGATCATGTATTATTCATTATGAACAGAGAAGTGAATGAGTATTCAATTTGTTTGAATTACATTGAGGTAACTAGCTGCTATCCAAGCATTTCTTATGATGTGTAGATCCATGCTATGATAACAATAAGAAGACACCTTACATATAAGTTCCATTATGACTTCGTGGGTCCACGATATCTAAAAATAACTAATATTTTGTGTAATACAAAATCTTCTTTCAAAAAAATATATATCGTTCTCTTTCAATAATTCTCAATATTTCATTGCTCTCAGTTATTTTTTCAATATGGATCTTCATTCCTGTTCTGAAATACTTTTTTCTCATGTATGTTATTTTAAACCTTCATCCATTCTCGCATCTCTTTTTCCATACATTTGGCAGTAATATCGATGCTTTTCTGTCATATTCACAACTTTCATAACAACTATGAACATACAGGTATGTTGGCCGAACCACGAAGAAGATATTCGAGCATATTCAACAACACAAAAATACACTAAGAAGGATAAACAAAACCTCGTCATTGATTCAGCACATACAAATCACGAATCCATTCATCGATTTCAACAATACAAAATCTCCGGTCTCTGTGGACCACCACCTCACACGTATCTTCAGAGGCGATCGAGATCAAGAAAAAATCCAATAATATGACTCGAAGGAATGATAGTATCTGAAATCTATCTGGGTGGAAACCAGTGAGCCTATACTAACAGGACGAATGGATGTCATTAGTAGTAGTAGTAGTAGTAGAAGTGTTTATTCCTTCAACCCTCTTTCGAGGAAATCGGTACACAATTTACATATTTTACAATATAACTTATTAATCAGCATTACATTTGAGTATGGCAGTAAGCCATCATTTTTAATTATCAACGAATTAGTAATTCTGGTATATCAAACAAATATTACAACAAATAATGATACATTACAGGATTTCAGATTGATCGTTACGTAATTGAGATAAATCGATAGATCTCGTATAGGTAGACACTCTGATACATAGATATAGATAGCTGGATAATATGGATAGTCAGTTGAATTATATATTTAAAAAAAAAATAATAATTAGAATTACCGAATATGTCAATACACAGACAAGTTAAATCAATAATTAAAAAGTATTATAAATTTACTGAAATCCAGCATCAACAAACTCTTGCACAGAATAGAAACTATCAATTGTGAGGTGCTCCTTGAGGAGTGATTTAAATTGATTTAATGGCAGAAACTTAATCTTCAAAAAGATGTTACGCACACTCTGCCGTTCAATTGTTTGGAGCAGCTCACATAACCTATACATATCTGGAAAAGATATAATCGGAGAAATACATCTTCGTGATGTTTCATGAAGTTGATTATCATCCATTTTCCGTGATTTTTTTTTCAATTTTGTATCATTTAATTAATTTGTTGTTTCCACTCTATTGTTTTTCTTCCAATTGACACACGCATTCTCCACCCCAATCATTGCTACCAGTCGACAGGGCTGTTAGAACTGAGGTGGAGTTCAAATATCCAATCGGGGTGTCTCTGAATGACCTCGAATGATATAGATCTAAAAGGCTGACTGGTGAGGCCACGCCTATTTCGAGTCACCAATTATTTTCAATATTCAATTCATCTCGATCATCAATTCGATGTACATACATTTATTCCTATTTTCATATATTTTTTCATGTTTCGATTCCAATACCTTGATTCATCTTTCATTTTTCATTCTTCAGATATCTAGCAGTGATATTGATGTTTTTTGTTGTGTGATTGTTGTCTCTGTTTCATAATTTCAGTCATAATCACTCTGGAGAAGGTATAGAGATGAATCTCTGGAGGAAACGTCAGGGTCATCATTCTGTAGAATAATTTGTTTTTCTCCATCTGAGAACTTCCATGTTGATACATACCGGTGAGAAGGCATTCCATTTTCTCCATCCGAGAGCTTCCATGTTGATACATACCGGTTAGAAAGCATTCCATTGTTTCTCTCCATATGAGAAATTTCATCTTCACAAATACCGGTGAAGAGGCATTCCATTGTTATTTCTCATCTGAGAACTTCAATATTAATACATATTGGTGAGAAAGCATTCCATTGTTTTTCTCCAACTGAGAGCTTCCATGTTGATACATACCGGTTAGAAAGCATTGCATTGTTTCTCTCCATATGAGAAATTTCATCTTCACAAATACCGGTGAAGAGGCATTCCATTGTTATTTCTCATCTGAGAACTTCAATATTAATACATATTGGTGAGAAAGCATTCCATTGTTTTTCTCCAACTGAGAGCTTCCATGTTGATACATACCGGTTAGAAAGCATTCCATTGTTTCTCTCCATATGAGAAATTTCATCTTCACAAATACCGGTGAAGAGGCATTCCATTGTTATTTCTCATCTGAGAACTTCAATATTAATACATATTGGTGAGAAAGCATTCCATTGTTTTTCTCCAACTGAGAACTTCCATGTTGATACATACCGGTGAGAAGGCATTCCATTGTTTCTCTCCATATGAGAAATTTCATCTTCACAAATACCGGTGAAGAGGCATTCCATTGTTATTTTCTCATCTGAGAACTTTAATATCAATACATATTGGTGAGAAAGCATTCCATTGTTTTTCTCCAAATGAGAACTTCCATGTTGATAAATACCGGTGAGAAGGCATTCCATTGTTTCTCTCCATATGAGAAATTTCATGTTGACAAATACCGGTGAAGAGGCATCTCATTGTTATTTCTCATCTGAGAACTTTAATATTAATACATATTGGTGAGAAAGCATTCCATTGTTTTTCTTCATCTGAGAACTTCCATGTTGATGCATACCGGTGAGAAGGCATTCCATTGTTTCTCTCCATATGAGAAATTTCATGTTGACAAATACCGGTGAAGAGGCATTCCATTGTTATTTCTCATCTGATAACTTTATCATTAATACATATTGGTGAGAAAGCATTCCATTGTTTTTCTCCAACTGAGAACTTCTATGTTGATACATACCGGTGAGAAGGCATTCCACTGTTCCTGCTTTTTCATTGTTATCACAAGGAAAGAATGGCAAGAACATAAACATTCTCAAAAAGATCTACAAAGCCTCTCAAATCCTTGTCTCCAGAAGAAAAGAATAATACACCGAATCGAACCAACACAAACGACTAATGGTGAATAATGATAGATTACAATATATTCCACGTTTTGTCAACTGACAAGGTATATTCTCACGAGTGTTTCAGATGACAAGATAAGATTTGGAATACGATGAAAAGCAGAGATAGATGAGAATGAAATTATGCATGATCATGGAAAAAATCCTGATGATTATGAAGGATATATTTGAAAAATTTTGGAGAAAATATTCACAATGTTGTGAAGGAATGATTGAAAAGGTTGTGAGAAAAATATTGAGATTGTTGTGAGAGAAATATTGGTAATGTTGTGAAAGAAATATTGGGAAGTTGTGAAGTTGATATTGTGAATATTGTGGAGAGAAAATTGGAAATGTTGTGAAGAAATGACTTTTCGTAACCACATGAAGAAACGACATCAAGTTATTGCTTCTTAATCATGGTGGAGAAAGATCATTCCGGATCGTTTGAACGAGGCAAAACAGGGGTGATCTCACCACCTCAGAGAAATAGTTGGATATTCAATATAGCTCATTCAAATACTGATGAAAATCATATTGAGAAGTCGAAATGAGAAACACTTTTTTTTTTTTTTAAGAGTATAAGAATAATTTCGGGGAATTGGAGCTGAAATGATGAGCCTATAATGAAGAATGGCTTTTGAATTAGAAATTTTCTCAAATGAATCAGTTTAACAGAAATGTTACTGCATCTAGTGCTTCCAGAAGAGGATCCGCCTTTGATCTTCATTTTTTTGTGAAAGCTCGAAAATGCATGATATATATATATATATATATATATATATATATATATATATATATATATATATATATATATATATATATATATATATATATATATATATATATATATATATATATATATATATATATATATATATATATATATATATATATATATATATATATATATATATATATATATATATATACCCGATCTTCGATTTCATTATTCACCCATTCAGCACAGTCTGCGTTCTCAGTTGAAACCTGATTGTGGTGTTCGTTTGTAAGTGACGTTTACAGTTCAGCGTCGAGCAAGTTGCTAAGCGGAACATGCAACTCACAACATGCGTTGACCAATTATAGCGAGAAAGTTCCCCACGTCCAATTTGATTTTTTTCTCGCTGAATGGTAGTTTTTTTGACGGTGTGCAGTGGAATATTCAGAAATCAGGAATCAAAATGAATTATCCGCTTCCAGATTTGAATCAATTGAAGTTATTTAACGAAATTTTTCTGCGTGGGATTTGAGCAGTTCAATACAATTCAACAGAACTTTGGCAATTCTTGCCTGAACAAGTGTTGTGAGATCTTTCGAAGGTAATTTAATAAGCAAAAATGATTTCCATTTCTCATCACAGTTCAGTGTCAGATTTCGGAACGTCAAACAGTAAACAGTTTCGAGAGTTGAACTCCTTTCGCAATATTCATTTTGCCGGTTACAGCCTACACAACAAAGCAGAAGTATGAAGTACCCCGATGACAACTATATCGTCTGTTTTCGATGTATATTCGCCTTGCAGATCAACATTCATATACATACCTAGTATCAACGAAAGAAAAAAACGTTCACCAATCAAATAATTGCAATCACATCATGTCGCTACTACATCGAGGTTTCAAGACTTTTGAAAGTCTTATTCTTCATCAATAAAAACCATAATATCCAGAAAATTCTACATATAGTGTTAGGAATATAATTCGAAGATATTTGTTTTTTTTATTTTGCTGGACGACCTCTTCTTCATGAGAACAAGTATACATTCAACCTCTCTGTTGACCTTTCCGATCCTCCGTTTCAATACCGAAAAAGTTAGAATCTCAACCACGAACAACTGACGATGTTGAACTGTGTCAAAGATTATCGATTATCAATACTTGAATGTTGAATATTGATTCTGTTTCCAATTATCCAATTACCCAATCATCGCAATTAGTATTGTAGTTGTGAATAATTGGAACAAGTCTTGTATAGTGTGGTTGTATAGCATGCACCTGCGTGTAGTAGATAATAACTATTCATTGTCTCGTTATTAATGCAAGTGTTATTAAAAAAAGTCAATTTCCAGAATGACTGTATATAAGGGAGTTCGTGGAAGCCTCCGCCTGGATTTTGTCGAGTGAGTTGTATTTATGAAATGTCAATAGTGCCCTAACCCACGAAAGGAGGCCTTGTCTGCGGATGAATATTTTCCAAAGGTGCTTAACGTCACCCAACTAGTTATCTCGTTATATGGGGGTACGAATATGTGTCTGATATTGTAACGATGGAGTGAATAAAGTAGAAAGGAAGTTTTCAATACTCGCGTCTCATGAGAGACTCGAACTCACATCCAAATTGACCTGATTTTTTCAGCCCTGGTTCGATGAACTATAGTGAACAGCAAAATAATCGGGAATTTGTTGAACGATATATATATTTTTTTTTAATAACATCGAGACTTGATACAAAATCATTGTTCCCCAATTAAGGCTGTGGATGAGAGATGAGATCGTTTGGGTGGGGCACCACAAGGGACCGATAATTACAAAAATTCACTTCATAAATGGAAATGAGATATTTTTAAATAATTTCAAATATAATAATCAATATTCACGATCAGTAGTGTTGTCTAAATCATAATAGCTCACTCGGCTATTAATAAATCACGGCAGAATTGGTTTTGGGTTCCTTAACGATGATATGAAAAAAAAATCTAGAGTTCAGAATTCTATCGATACTTCATAAAAAACTGAATAAATCATCACTCACTCAAATAGTTAAATATCTCATAAAACTAATCATCTCTATTCAGTTCCGATGTTACGGTCCTATACAATGGTATTACTGGTATTTGTAAACATCGTTGCCGGTCGTTCGTCGCTCTGCTTTGATCCGACTTCTCCCTTGAGGTTATTATTAGCCTAATGTAGGCTCCACACCAGTGGCGCACCAGTCCAGTGGGGCTCTGTCTGGCAGACGAACAACTTGTTTCAGTATCATTAAGAACACCGTTGGTAGACGACGTATATTGTCAACAAATTGTAATTTAGGCGTGCAGTGACAATCCGAATCATTTTTTCAAAATGGTGAAAATGTACCTCAAAGCTATTTTAGTCACTGGTTTCGTTTTATTCTATTTGAGAAACTTGTTCTTTAGTGAGAAGTTTTTCCAATCGGAGTATTACTTTGAGTTTTTGAAATCGTGTTCACATTATGGTATAAGCTTAGTGCGTGCTTTGAGTGTTAAATAATTTGTTCACAGTTAATTTTGGTTTCATTGATATATTGAGATTGGATTTGACACGTGTTTTTTTTTTTACCATAACTCATAATTATTATTCCTAATAATAAAATCGAATTTGTTATTTCGAGAGATGATGATGATCTCGAATATGAGTAACTCGTTCATACCCGAGTGTATATAAGTAGTGTTTTGAAGTATTTACCGCTGTCAACTGGTGTGTCAATACGTGTGTTCGATCATAGTTAGCATGAGTTATCAGTGAATTTCATTATTGTGTAATCCGAACGACCGAACGGAATAAACGAACAGAAGAATATTCATGAAAATGGAAGTCTTTGTAATCTCTAGACTTGATCATTTGTTATATAAGATGGCGGATTAAAATATCACGAGAACGACTTTCTTGGAACCATCTCAAACCGATGAGAACAATTTTTAGAAAATGACAATATTCAGCCAAAAAATCGAAGCGCGTGGGATTTTTCATAATTGCTTCGACATAATTGAAACCATCGGATTGGATAATTTGTTCTGAATATCAGTAATATTCGATAAATTTGATGTGTTTTGTGAAGTGTGTCGTCTCCAGAGTTTCCACTCTCAGACCATGTCAAACTGTCAACACTCCATCCCATATGAAATCAGTATTCTTGAAATAATCAAACCTCACAAAATGTTTACCGGATCATCAAACACTTCAAAAATGGTGAAATATTCCAACATTTTACTTTTTATCGTGTTCGTATCGGTGATCGATACATCAAGTTCCTATTCGAGTGGTGAAGATCGATCTTCGGGTCGATATACAAGAGAGATTCGAATCAAACAAGGCTCATTAAGGGGCCTAGTTCTAGAACCAAGTATTATCGAAAATTTACAAAATGTTGACATGTATCTTGGCATACCGTATGCTGCTCCCCCTATTGGTACGCAACGGTTCATGCCACCGGGGTCACCACCCCAATGGACAGGTGTGAAAATGGCCGATAGGTTCGGACCGGTTTGTCCGCAGAATTTACCGGATTTCAGTTCTGAACCGGGTAAAACTATGTCGGAAGGAAGATACAATTCATTGAAGAGACTTCTTCCGTATCTCAACAATCAGAGTGAAGATTGCCTCTATTTGAACATCTATACTCCCGCTCAGGGTGAGTCTTTATTCATATATTTGAATTGTTTGTTGTCCATGGAAAGTTCCGAGACGTTCAGAGTCTCCATGGGACCAAAAGCTTCCACCAGGGTGATTTCACAGATATGAAATTAGAAAAGTTCAACAGTACAATATACAAAATTGAAGCATACATCATAGGGTACAGACAATTTATTTTTCCAATATTCAATATTGAATGCTGAAGATTCAAATTTCATGATGATACATGTGCAGAGATCACTTCTATTATGTAACAGTGACAGCAGATATTGTTGTTATTGATTTCTACCTCATCGCTCACCATGACATACAAATAACATGACTGTATAACACATATTGTGAATGTTTATTATGAATGAACAATATTTCAGAAGATAATCCTCTGAACGGTATGAGCCGTTCCAACACAATATGTTCAACCGATAATTCAATGCAATCGTTCATATATTACTCATATCGACACTGAAATGTAACACTGTTGGTGGGTTCTCCTGTATCAAATATCAAGTATTTCTCAAAGATCGTCGAGTGTATTAAAAACAACGGTGGCTGTATTGAACAGCGGGAACAATATATCCAAGAGTGACAAGTAAAATGTCACGAGCAACATCGTGGTGTGGTTAGATCAAAGTTGCAAGACTCATGTTTCTCTATTTTGTGTAAGCGGAATCTGAAATCTACACGATAATAATCAGTTGATCTCGCATGGGAGTCGATAGAGCGATCAACTTTCGAACGGTATAAAATATCAATATACTGATTCAAAGAGATGACATATTTGTAATAACTTTGAGATTGTTCACATTGAAATCATTGAACTCTCAAAGTATAACTGACACACTTTTGATGCTGAAAAAACACTTTTCACAGCTGTGGGTTCCTATACATCTTCAAAAAGTATCCACAATTGATTGGATAGTTTTTTTTCTTGAAGGTGTTCGGTTCATCAAAAATGTGTGTGATTTCTCTGTATTGAAATTCCGATATGTCATATTGCTATAAAATCATAACCAAAAAACTGATATGCCTCTGAATCGACCCCCATGAAATCTTGATATGTCGCTACTACGCTTGTAACCAGATCAGAAACTGACTGATCGTGATGCAAATTAGCGCTAGTTTGAAAATTCAACTCAAACTAGTTGATTGTCACTGATCTCACATATTCGAACTGAAAAGGAATTTGTAATAGTCGTCAATCGTCATTTTGTTGAAGCACTCAACAACCCACATCTATGTCATCGTATTTCTGATCCCTCTTCAGTATCACACATATATATCAAATCGTATCATTGCTATTCGGCTCACCTGAATCACTTTATCACTGATTATATTGTTCATATTTCTTGGTTCTCCATATTCCATCACTTTCTCAAACGATTTAAAATTAATTTTCTCAGCAATTTTCTTGAAACGATCCGTTGTTTTAATTGACTGTCATACTCTGTTTTTGTAGCAATCGTTTTGATGGATTTGTTACGAACTTCTCTCTTCATTTGATCGATAAATCATTCGATACGTAATTCATATTGAATTGTGAATCATTATTATTCAACTTAATATTTCCGTCTTCATTGACGAGCATTTTCACATTTAACTCCGATATTTGAAAATGTATCATGTCTGTTCTTGTATGTAATATATAATAAATGCGATGTATATGAATAGATTCAGTTCGATAAAATAACAACACAATACATTGAAATGCAAATGCAAATGGAATATGACATACCCTCAAGAGCAATAGCAATATAAAATATGGTAACATGATGTTATTTTCAGACTGAAACTCTTTTCTTTTGCACGAAAAAGTGACATTTCGCAAATTCGACGTCTCTGGAAGTTTGTACAACAACAGACGATGTTCAATCATTTCAACAATTTTATGGCAAATCAATCTTGTATAAATCTAGGTTACCTCGTCTCTTGGGTGCAAAAACACGGTTGCATGAACACGGATATAAGGTCGACTGTCTCTGAAGTCTAGATTTGGTGACTCAGAATGAATAAAATTGGAGTGAAACATTGACACTTGAGATGTCCATGTGAACCAGAAAAATCAGAACGGAAATACATTGAACCTACCACAGATTCAGACGTAGAATATCTTCATATTTATATATAATTTTCATGGTGATTCTAATATCAAAAATCGGATCCTTGATTTTTATTTTTTCTCTAATTGGTTATCATCAGAAATTGTTTTATCCCAATGTTCACATTCATTCATTATTATGAGAATAATTTGATGATATAACATAATATGATATGCATCAGTGAGCCTAATCACAATCAATACAAACATATCATATTCATGATTTAAATTCCATTATTTCCATATAATATCGATTTAATCATGATTCGATGATATGTATCTGTGCCACTCACAGATTGATTGAATATATTGAATATCGAATCTTCGAATATTCTATATTTCATCAAATATGAAACGGTTAATTCAGGATATTCCTTCAGAATTGAATTGAATATTGAGGTTTTAAGGCGCATCGACAGCGAGGTCATTTAGCGCCTGTCAAAATAAGTTGCTGAACAAAAAGGTACGTACTTTTATATGAAGGTGCGAGTGGAATTGAGATGATAACACCTTGATATATATGAAACTGAGACTAAACCAGACACTAAGACGTTATACACTAATTTGTTAAAATCGAACATGTGTGTGCTGTAAACCTCCAGTGTATCATCTTTACCGGTACACTCAATCCAGAAATATTGGCAATTAAAACGTACATGTTTTTATTACAATCATTCATCATTAGCTCCCAGTTATAATTGTATACTGGAAGTGTGAATTGATCAAAGCTGAGTAATGAACACCGAAATCATGAAGCGACTCTTGAAACATGCAGAATATATTATGTATGATGGATCCGGAAATCAAAGCACAATTTATAGCCACAGACTTTCTGTTCAATCGATCCAAAATCTTTGACGCGATCAAGGTGAGAAAGATTGTAGATCAATGCGATGAATGCGAACCCACGATGAGAATGTTCTATGACCTATCGAAAGCTTTCGATTGTATGAACCAAACAATATTAATCTGGAAATGTTTCTATTACGGTATACGAGAAACTGTCAATCAAAACTTTGGAAATCATAACTCTAAAATCTCTTACAAAAGGTGAACATTGACCACATTATGTGAATGGTGTGAAAACTGAATACCTGTCGAACCCAGAACAATTAGTAATAGGAATGCCACAAGGCTCGATACTAGGCTCATCACCATAATTTATATTCATGATGATGATGATTTTTTTTTTATGGAACAGAAGAACATTGAACATACATTTAATAATAATGATGATGATGGTTTCATTTCCTTTCGGATCATTACATGATATAGTGGGAAGTCATAGAAAAAGTTATGTAACAAAAATTCAAAATATTCAATATAAAAATCTCAATATGATCACACTTTAACAAACAAAACTCATCCAAGATGTGGGCTCTTGATTTTGACTTCAACAAAACATTACCCAAAATGAGTTATTTTCAAATAGCCCCCCAAGAAATATTATTTTCCTCAGTTTGTTGACTGTGTAATAAACTGAAATTTAAATCCATTCCGATAATAATAATAATTTGTAATAATGATTTCTTCATTTCCAAATTTGTTTTTACTGATTATTGCCCTATCTACGAAGGTGTTTGGAAAATTCCATTCACACTTAACAGCACAAGAAATGAGATTTATTTTCAGACCTGAATGTCCTTCCGTTCAATGTACCGAGCTCTGAACATTTTGCCGACAATTGATACAAACATACTGTTCAAAGTCACTGAAAATTCAACACCCATGGAGTGAGCACTAAAGAAACTAGAAAAATCCAGTCTGGTTAGAAAAAATCAATTCTGAACAATACAAAAATATATTTGATACGTTTTCATTCTGCAAAATAGAGTGACACGTATCAGAAAGAATCGATACCATGAGCAATGAAATCAACTCGACGCGTATGGATGAAGTAGCCTCAAATAAGTTCAACGGGATTGGCATGAATCTTGACTGGGACTCTCATGTGGTAGCCATTAAATGAAAAGCCATCGGCCTGTTGCACAATTTGATTAATACGCTAGATCTCATACTTCCACCTTCCCGACTTTTGTGATGACGATATTCATTGGGCGAGCTCTAGCGAGGATTCAATCTGACATACTAAAAACAATTGAGGGGGTCAGAAGCCAACTGGAATAAGTGACATTAGAGAATAAATGCGGAAGGTATTGTTCATCATGGCTAATATACTAGTCTTTAGCGGCCAAAGGGTATAAGTGCAGTTTGAAGATGGTGGCGACACCTGTTCCATTCGAAAGCAGCACTTATTCCGTTCGGCCTCCAAAGCACAAGTCTATAAGCTATGATGAACAAGACCTAACTCATTTATTTTCGAATGTCACTCATTCCAGTTGGCTTCTGACCCCCTCAATTGGTGTTCGTTCTTATGTTGTTTTTCAATGTTTTTCATGTTTTTTCACTTCACCACTCTTGAATCACGTCTGAGCTATGGTGAATACTATGGCTATGGGAATTTCGATGTCACTCATCAAATACTTATATTAATTTTCAGCAGTTTAGCAATTTGCACCATGAAGATGGAAGACAAACAGCTCAGTACAAATTACTTAACAAGGAATTACAA
Organism: Brachyptera risi; assembly: GCA_964007535.1. Classification (NCBI taxonomy): domain Eukaryota; kingdom Metazoa; phylum Arthropoda; class Insecta; order Plecoptera; family Taeniopterygidae; genus Brachyptera; species Brachyptera risi. The sequence continues at coordinate 25,430,743 of OZ023336.1, forward strand.
ATTCAGACGCTTGATAGCTTTCATATAATGCAGTCAATATTGTTCATCGAAAATAATCTTCATTCTTCACAAAAAAAAATGGATAACACAGGTAAAATACAAGTAACAACAGAGACGTTCATGTCAGCAAGTGATAGTACCACACTAACACAAGATGATTCCATTCTATGATTGTGAAACCATACAATAATCCACGAGCAACAATAACGTATATAACATCTCTCTCTTCAAAATTGAAATCAACCCGACATCACTTCTGCTTATCAAAGCGTATAGGGTATTCTCAACTGACGTCACCCATTGTTGAAAGAGACAGACAACAATGTGCACCAGTTGGAATTGACCAATCAGAATGTTTGGCAGTCCACCAGTTCGCTGTATTGCTATGGTAACGATTGTTTGTCGTTTGTTATTTGCGAACACCCTATTACTCCATAGGTGAATACTTGAGAGATGACATTGAACAATGGACAGATGGTGTGTTTATGGATGAATAAATATTGCTGAAGATATAGAGATGAGAATAAAGATGAAGATATGATGATAAGAAGGTATGAAGATATAAAGAGAATAAAGATGGCCATGAATGAAAATTGCTGATCACTTCATCGCAGAAAATATATGGATATTCAAATGAAGAGGGACGGTGCAGTATTGTTGAAATTCACAAAATTATAGAACTAGCAAGAGTTCAAATCAGTATGGACCCATATAATACCTCTGTATCCCTACTAGAAACTTGTGGATTGTATATGATGTATACATAAATTTCCCATTTGTATTCTCAATTGTACTTGAAAATTAATCCGGATCTTTTCTTGATTAATTGTTCTCTCATTCATCATAAGTGCTAAGCTTCTCTGTACATCTGATAATGATGATAATAATGATAATAATGATTATGATAATGGAATTTTATTTCACCAGATTGATCAAATACATTTGATATGATGAATAGACCTCATCATATTTATACACCCACACACATGTGAGACGGATTTATTATGACAGTAGATGATATTATATTGAGAAAATCTCACAGCTTAGGAGTGAAGTGAATTCGGCAGCAGCACAGAAATATGGAGAAGGTTGGAAACTTGTATTGTTGTATGACGGTGATGAAAATGAGCATCAACCAATCAGGGTTGAGAGATTCCAGTCACGTGGTATGTTCAGAAAACTCGTCAACCGGAAGTAAGTTGGAGGGATTGAGCGAAACGGAACTCAGTTTCCGGCTAGTTATCTCAATATATATATATATATATATATATATATATATATATATATATATTCATTTATATATATATATATATATATATATATATATATATATATATATATATATATATATATATATTTATATATATATATATATATATATATATATATATATATATATACATATATATATATAAATATATATATATATATATATATATATATATATATATATATATATATATATATATATATATATATATATATATATATATATATATATATACTCGTTCACAATTGAATGGAGAAACGATGACAAAAATGACAACATATACTGAGTTTCATATTTTTCTTCTGGAGGTAGCTGCATCGACCACTAGAAATGTAATGGCTCCAGATATATACTACGTCGTCAATTTGTTTCAAAAAATAGAATAAATAGATATTTTTTTACCAATTTTGGTTCATAACTCCACACATAGCAAGGCTCCACGAAGTGACGAGAAAACTTATGTTATGTGAACGTGGGCACTCGAACCAGAGCCCTACCTGAAAAAGCCAAATTTGGGCAACTGGATCAAGTATTTCACCAAGGGTTCGAGTCCCGCATAAGACATGATTATTCGTGAACGTCTTCTCACCTATCACCTATCACCATTTCCATCGTTCCATGATCACCCGCTCATTCGTACCCCCGTATAACCTATAGTTGCTAGTGGGTAGTTGAGCAGTATTGAGATGGAATACATGCATATTTAGGAGAATATAGCATGACAATGGATGTGTGGTCATTCAATCACTCTTCCGGAGTGAACATGATGAAAAATATCAAGTTTTACTTGAACAACTTAAGTGGTTCTTTGAAAAATGTACGAAAAATGAATACACACAAGTTATAGGACTGTGTTACCGGTATGCATCATTTTAATGTTTTTGAAAATGATTTCTCAATGAATATTAACATTCCATTACCAATAGATTACAAAATGTAATATGTATATTAATTGGATCAATTATCAACGCGTTCCATCATAGTTATTCACTGTACATTTGATAATTTTTGCACGCGTGTTACCTGTTTTAGTATGAATGATCGTTATTCCCCGAGTAGAGTAACTGGCAATTTATGTCGACAATTACTTGACCGTTCAATCTCGACTTTTTAACTTATCAAGTTCCGGTTTCACGAACTGATAGTGTATCAATTCAATAATGATCAGCTGATCGATTTGTCCCAAATAATCATCAACTAAGAGTTTATCATTTGTGTCTCTTTGTCTCGATTCATTGGCTTTCAATTAAGTTCGGAAAGTAGCATGTTATTGGCCATGGGAAGTTTGGACATAGATGAATGAAAAATACAACATGTATATCAACATCACCAGCACATCCAGCGCAGTGGTTAACGCGCTTGCATCATGTGATCAGAGAGGTGAGAGAAATATTGGACTTGTCCAATCCCTGCCACCGTCCATCTTCTAAGAGGTTTTTCGTGGTTTCCTTCTATAGTCTACGCTAATGCTGACATGGTTCCTGAAATATGGGCAACTACGTTCAACTTTGCAATATATCACCCATTGCCTGAGAAACCTTCACTATACTATCATCTCATTGATCATTCATCCGACGCCAATGTAAGTCACCGGGCTTCTTATTGGTGCAAAAAGCCCGAAAATTTTTCGAAGAATCTTCAATAAAATTTGGTATATCTCCCATCATTAAGGATATAGTAGTGAGCGTACTACGCAATTCAATTCCTCTTCTTAGAAACCATTTATACAGTCAAAATTAGCTTCAATATTTCAATCTCAAATAACTTCATCTTCAAAATTGTATTTGTATGTTCCTGTTATCCATTCTGAATTCAAATTCAGTTGTTATTCTGTGTCGATAGGCAACCCAATATACATGAGCAGAGATCTTGATGAAGATTCATATATAGTGAGTATTAAAAGGCGTCGTTAAACCCAATAACTTAATGGAAAAAACATCAATATCAAAACCTTCAACATAATTGAATATATTCTGAAGCTAGAAATTCATTGTATGGTCTATAAAATGTGAGTGTTCTGTAGGCCTACTCAGTGAGTGGAAAATGCAAACCCGATTCGAACGATCCCACCTTTACACCATCAGTCTTGATTGGAAAACAACTTCTTCACGTCAAGTATTCAAGAGTTCAAAAAATGAAATAAAAATAAATGAGGACCCCCCCAGGGTGAAACAGGCAGCGATTGTTGGCCACTATCCAGTAAATGTAGACAGAAATTATTTACGTCTTGGAAATTGACTACATTCTAATTTGTCTTCAATTAAAAGGATTATGTTTCTTTGATATAACATTGAAGCGTGTAGGAATCAAGTATGGTAACAGCAATCAAAATCACCGCTTATAAAACTTGTGTAACGCTTTGAGTATGACTGTGTGGTCACACATTTTTTGTTAACTATCCAATAAGTTAATCCCCATTCAAAATCATTAGAAGGCCTACGGTATCATGATTGCTTGGGCAATACGTGGATCAATTGCGAAAAATTCCATTGTTTCAACTCGGCTTCTGTTATCATTCGAGTATTCATATTTTCGCCATTATCTATTGTTGATTTATCATAATAGGATCATGTACTTCACTTCCAAGTGATACTTATTCGCTGCTATGTGTATTCTCCGATTTCAATTATTTTTGTGTGTTGAATAGATTGAGTGGAAGAGAGGTCATTCGCGACCAAACTTCACTCAAGTAAATAAGACCTAATCAATGAATAAAGTGAATTGGAAATATGTATTCCCACAAATTCTCTGTAATTTTGAATATTCGTCATTTTTAATAATAATAATAATAATAATGATAATAATAATTCTTTCTACTGTCCCAAAGATCCCAAGGATATACAGACAGTCATGATGTTATTATATACAGTTATCACATGCACATATATATATATATATATATATATATATATATATATTTTTTTGAATACATATTAAAATTAAAAATAACATTGAAAATAACATTGAAAAAAAAAACAGTTGAAGTATACTCATAATGATAATCGGTCATTATATTTGGGGAAAATACAAACACTGATTACAGACCATGGTTTGAGCCATGTTTGTGATCGTTCACAAACTACCGAGAAATCATAATACCCTCAAAACAGCACAGCTGTTCTAATAGAAGTGGTAATATTTCAGGATTGACAACCGTCAACTCTCGCTGAAATAGAAGCATATCGATACACGCGCAACAAAACATAGTGACAAAAATATCTAGCCACAAATTCCAAAGACACATTTCGTGCTTACGTTTCATGAATCTTTTTAAGGCGATTCGGAAGCTATTTTCAAGTGTATATTTAGTACAAGAATAACGTTGGTGTTTTCCACTGCGGTATAGGAACTTGTCGTGTGGTTGGCTAGAGGAAGACATGTGTTTGGGACGATGCGACGTAGCAATTAACGGAATTCAGTACTTTCAGTTAATTATACCAGTCATTCTAGTTCTGTCTAAATCATCATGAGTGTGATACTTCTCCATTATTATTGATAACAAAAACTAGATATAAAGATATCGTTCATCAAATTATTCAAAGTGATAAAATGCCAGTAAATTCAAGAAATATAGACAGATATAAGTGAATTATATTATAAATTAGGAAATGGTTATCAAACTCGACTGCAAATTTTCTTGACCAAAAAGTGTTATGTGAAACGTATTCCATACTGTTTTTCGTTATTTTGAATTTCTCACTTATTTTTTGTTATATATATTATTCTCTTCTACTGTTTAACTAATCACTTTGTACATTTTCTAACATGGGCTATCTGATTCAGTTTGAATTTTATTCCACCTTGTTATGTATACTTCTGTTTCAAATATCGCATTACATTCCATTATTTCTCTATATTTAATCCACTGTCAAGCTCTTCAGGGATTTGTGGACATCACGTGACTGTTCATTTATTCATACATATATTCTATGTTCTTTTATTCAATAATGAAAACAGAGTCCATGGGAGTCGATTTAGCGGAATGTTACTCTTCTGGTGGATCTTTTGAATGGTATGATATATTAGAATGTTTATACAGAAAGCACACAGATGGGGCCTATTGTCATGCCAATACTTTTTTAAAATTAGTGATGAAAAATATTGAATTCTCACTGCATTGTCAAGTGTATAGAGATGGAGAAAAGTTTTTTCAAGCTCAATATGCTTGACAATTAGGCAACATGAGTTGAATAGTTATACTATCTTGGAGGTATTGAAAACGTCGGCCTATATATGTTTCGTCCTCCGTATTAGAATATTGATATCTCATACCGTAAAAGTTATAAAAAAAAAATATTCTGCCGAATCGACATCCTTGCATTGTTGTAGACGCTCTAATACCGAGGTATATGATTGTTCGGAATTGTTAAAAATGTTTGAAATGTGACAATTCACAGATAAATATAGTATTCAATGAAAATGAAACAATTGAGATTGATGATCACTCATCTTTCATTCATCAATAACTAATTAATGTATACAAAATATCAGTTATAAAAAGTGAAAATGTTCTCAAGTAGTACTATTATATCTAACAACGATGTGGGATTCTTTATTTTCCATCAAATCATTCCGACTTGAGTCATTGTGACCAAACTTTGAATTCCTTTCGGATGCGTTTGAAGTTCGAATCACACCCAGGAAACTATAGACTAGCTAACAACCAGCATTTTGGCTGCTAGTCAAGTATTTGAGGAGGGCGTTGTTTCGGTATTGTTCGAAACTCTTCAAAAACACGAAACGCCTTCACAACTAATGAGGAATAGCTATTTTATGACGAGAATAGATGAAAGTATATGTACCGTTCGTTAGTTTTTGTTGTAAATACGGAATTTCGATTTTGTTCTTCTCATTTTCAGATAAGAGATGCATGATGATAATATGCGATGATGTAATATGTGGATAAGATGCGGAGAGTGGAAAATGAGAGAATACCGAGAGCGATGTTTGAGATAGCAAAGAAGAATGGAGCCATGAGAAGAGTTGGAAGACCAAGAGAAAGGTCGCAGAAGGGAGTGAAGTGTGGGCTATTCAACCGAGGAGAAAAATGGGAAGAAGTGGAAGACAGAAAATGGTGAAATAATATAAAACGATGGAGGGAACTCGTAGGAAGAGAAGAAGAAACAGAGGATAGGCCTTGCAGTAGTGGAGAAGGGAAGGAAGAAGTCGGAACTGGCAGGAACCGATGAATATGTTGAGCCTGGACCAGAAAAATGTGTGGAAACACCCCCTGGCCCAATTGAATTCTGGGTTCGATATATATTTTTTTTCAGATAATGTGAGTGATTTTTTCTTTGGGGGGGGGGGGGAGGGGGGCGGGGGAAAGTGCTCAACCACCTAACCAATAGATAGGTTCCGTTAGAGCCTGAGAATTGAAGGATGTGATGATGAAATGATGACGTGCGACGTGTGGGGACTCGAACCCACATTCATCTTGTTTCTAGTCATAAGAAGTTCCTTGCTGAGCGAGCCATGAGAGCGGCATTCTTTTTGAATTCAACAAGTTTTCACCCAAATATTTTCCAAAAATCACATATTTCAACTATAGTGTACTATAATAATCATACACTCATAATATTGATTCATTTTCATTATTCTTGATTTCGGGCTGAATAATTTCAGATCTCATCTCTATTTTGAGCCTTGATGATGTGTTTCACAATGAACATGGAACATGCAAATTGATTGATAATTCAGTTTCCGTGTCCGAAAATGAACCAATATGTTCACCCAATCGTTTTTTCATTATTTGTCCACGGTATTTTTTTTACGAACATAATAGAAATGATATCTTCAAATTTTATATAAAAAAAAAAGAATAATCATTCTGCTACTCCGGTTTTCTTCATAAGATAGAAGACTGAAAAATGAAAATCAATTCCAGTAGTAATGCATCATTGATGGAAAATCGACATTGGAATAGAAAAGCCTTGGAAGTATTCATTTCAATTACTTTCATACCATTCAAACGGTCTGAATGAATCAAATTTGTGGATATATCGCTTCTATATCGTACATATCTTTTGACAAGAATTATGTGTAACAATTACAATGTCACAAAATTATTTTTCCTACACGATATATTTTTTTTTTGTATAGCGACCACCTAGTCAATATCCTATTGATCGCTGTTCATATATCGTTATATTTCATTCATGTTATTCTGTGTAAAATGGGCAACTTTAATGGAGTCTTTACTTCTTCCGTGATGGCGGAATGATACATACAACCCAAGCCAGCCACATTTGTCCATTGACCAATGAAGCACCGCTTCACAAAATGAAGTCACATCGGGCAAGGAGTGAAATCTCACATTTGGTTTGATTTTTAAGAATTCGTTGATTCACGCATGATTTCTACATAGTTTCGCTGACATCCTCTCACTCCCATATAGCCCAGCAGTTGATGGAGTCGTTTGATACCATTCAAAAAATACAAATCATAGCATATGCATTCGAACTAACGCACTGTGAGTTCATGATATTACAACCAATGGAGAGAAAGAAGAAACTAGTGATTGTTTTTCTGAAAATGAACAATTCCGGGGGAAATGATCCCACATAGAATCACACAATAGTTGAAGAAGAATTATTCACTTATGAATAATAATAAATAAATAATAATAATAATAAATAATAATTTCGACGGTGAAAAAATATCAAATTGAATATCACGGTGGTCAGCAGGAAAATAGTAAGGGAAGGGCTACAATTCTCTATCTCTGATTATCCAAACTTTGATGAGTTTGTTTGCGGAGGAAAACCCCATCACCCAAGTATTGCAGCAGATTCCTAGAATACTTGATAATTCATCGTGTTGTGTGAGGTCTATCAAATGGCTCGTTGTAAGCTTTTATTGTGACAGGACTCATTGAATAGGTTCAGGATCTATCTAAAAAGTATTCAAACTCAATTTTAAGAACATTTTTTTCATAAAAAGATCCAAAAGAGTTGAAACATTTTAGTTAGGTGGCGAAATGATACTTTCTCGACCATTATGATTATAATTGATGAAATTCAAGTGGAAATGTGGTGATACTTTTTTTTTCATGAAAACACCAATCAATAAGTCATGCAATATGCCTCTCAATGTTCAGGATCGATAAAATTTATCTAATTAATTGATCTTCATCACGTGGAAAATAATTCAATCTTTGAACATTTGTAACCAAAATTTTCCAGCCTGGTTCGAAAGAAGGGGGGAGGGGCAAGTGCGCGCCACCCCCTCCTCCCCCCTCCCGCTGAGGATCATGTTATATATCCAACTTCTAGGAACTTCCAAGTGATATTAAACAAGCTCAGAAAGTGTTGTATAGAGTGCAAAATTATCAAACAACACCGACAATTTCTGTTTGTCTTGCTCTACAATACGAAAGTTTTCAAAGTCGCTCATATACATAATTTGCTCCCCTTTGAAATACCTCGAACTTGGATTGGATGGCTTTATATCCCCAATATCGTGACGTATCGGTATGATAGATATAATCTGATGCAACGACTAATTCTCCTCAAGGTTCGAACAGAGGACCAAATTGAGTAGAGATGTTTTCTCATTCAATGTGCAGGTAAAAATGGTAATTAAGTATGAATATGAAAGATGAATATATAAAGATAAATATGGTGAAAATATGAAAATATAATTATATCACATTCGGATTTGAATATTCAACAGAATCAGTTCCAACATATTCGTTTACTTCCATAATATTGAGGATATCTTGATATTTTCATGTTTTTTTTATTGGACAATTTAGAGAGGGTTTAATGAATTCCATAACTCCACCCAAACACACACACACAAACACTCACACACTTCCATTGCTTATCTGTTGTCTATTGCTATCATATTATTATATTATTATTTCGGTCTTGAAACAAATACCATACGACCCCATTTTTCAGCGGATTCTCTTCACTTGATCTGCCAGAATCATTATTCTGGCCATCAGTTAATATTTATATGAACAACAAAGTTTACATGATAACAATCAGTATGAAATACAATTTTGATATCAATATATATAGAAATGAAATATAGTTAAATCATTGAAAAAAGTGATAAATTGGAAATTGTAATGAGTAATAATAACATTATGCTTGAAAAATTGAGCTTATGATGGAAATTGAGATTATAACTGGAGAAAATTAGTGAAAGTAAAAATATTTGAGGTTCTTAGAGGGAATACAGAAATTGAAAAAAAAAATTAATTATTACAAAAAGAATTAAACATTGTAAGGATGATTTCTTAGAATATTAATTGAACCTCTCAAAGCTGAACACTGTCGAATACTGTGCACAAATTCAAACTTCCTCAACGTTCCTTATTTACACCAGTCAAACTCTGGATAAACTTAAATACAAGTTTTAATTAATTGGTCGATGTAAAAATGTTTCTCTCCATAACAGTTAGTTTGACGAAACGCTGATGGACGTTTGTTATTAACGAAGCGTCGCGACGACAGGGGACGCTAATAATAGCTCCATGCGCGGTTAGAGCGTAGCTTGTCGAGGAGATGACTATTTTTAAAATAGTTTTTTGGCATTTAGTGCGGTTAATAAAGAGACAAGATTCTGACATTCTTCTCTCGTGAAAATCGAAGACTGAGACAGATATAATACACGCTATTTCTGTGTTCGATGCGAAATCGATGAATATAGCTTCTCTGAGGAGGAATATCATCAATTGAAGATATTATGAAAGTGATCAGAAACAAAAATGTGTATATCATAATAACAAAAGCATGAAATCTACTCCCAAATATTTTTTTCCAAGTATTATTCGTATAAATATCTTTATTGTAACCCATCTCCACTTAACTTTAAACTACACCTTGACCTGACAAAATTTTTAATGAAAATTCAAGAAAATTAAAACCTTTAAAGGACATTCTAACGACGGCGGTATACAAGCTGAGAACCAAATTAAGTGAGGTTTTTCGTGGATAATCGATTACGGGACAGTTTCCTCTGAGAGGACTAAAACACCGCCAAATTCTTCGAGTTTTAAGCACACAACTATTAATACTCAAGTATATTTATTTACATTTGAAATAATACGATATCTAATCCTAGTCTAATATTTAAATTCAAATATAATATAATTACATTGTATTACCTTAAAAACATTCACTTTTGTCCAGTATGATAGATGTGTGTGTGTGGTTCATCAAAATATCCCTTATTCTGAATCAAACCTAATCATTATGATCGGAAATGAAGTTCAAATTTTGAATAAGGAGTGATAATAATCTGGCATGATGAACTCAGAATTTCACAGAACAAAGTTGTCCAGAGGAGTAAGTAATGTTTTGTTGGTATGTTTTGTTGGTATGTTTTGTTGGTATGTTATGTTGGTATGTTTTGTTGGTATATTTTTCTGACTGAGCTTTATATAGCTTGAGGTTTCTGGGCAGAAAAATCAGACGTCCTCATTTTCCAACCAATGACTGTATAGGGCCTACTCACATCATATGGTTCAACATATCTATAACATATACTCATTACATCATATACTACATATACATCTTATAACTTATGGCCCCTCCTCTGATAATAACCTCAAGTCCTTCCTAACCCAACATCCTTTTTACAGCCTCTCTGAATACCTCAACCATAATTTCCCTCCATTTTAATCCCACTCGAAATTATACTTGTGCTTATTTTATTTCACCTAATCATTATTTCAACTGTATTACAATATTGACTATCATAAGCTATCATTACCTATCATTGACTATCATTATCCCATACTATTTACTATTTACTGGTCCACGGGACGAAATAAAATATCAAACAAATATTTCCGTTTCCAGAATATTTCTTTCAATTCAGCTGAAAATGTATTGATACCCATGGATATATATAAATATATATATATATATATATATATATATATATATATATATATATATATATATATATATATATATATATATATTTTTTTCATATATATATAAATATATATATATATATATATATATATATATATATATATATATATATATATATATATTTTTTTTTTTTATATATATATAAATATATATATATATATATATATATATATATATATATATATATATATATATATATATATATATATATATATATATATATATTCCACGTTTTGGAATAGTTGTGTCATAGGTGATATGCAATAGATACAATGATAATTCTCCCCATAAAATACTGGAGATTAAAATTTCACATCTGTAAGTGTGTCTATTCAGAACCGCATATCACTCCCCTTGTAGGCCTATACCTATAACGGTGATATTGACTAATGATATCTGGTGGAAGTATGACATATTATTCAGATTGATTACCGTGAACTCATTCATTATACATGGATATAGTTAAATCTCGCTGTAAATAGACTGAAATTGATGACATAGTTGTCTTGACATGGTATTAAGATTAGCGTCGAGGAAGATTATATAAATGGATATCCGCGTCTTAGACTGAGTAACACAAAGTCCAGTTAGCCTTATTCTATAAGACTCGGTGACACCACATTGACGTAGGTAACACGAGTGTTAAAATACTGTCTGACTGCCAGTTAGAGCCCTACCGTGTTGGTTTAATACCAGTTCTTGATGAAAACATGATACCACTAAATCTCAGTTACATATACTCTCATCCAAATTGCCAGTTTATATGTGCATCATCTCCAGCACAAGCCTCTGTGATGAAAGCTTATCTATTCACAACTACCCTACTGGACGACACAGTTACCGAATCCTGATATCGGAGATATTGGATGGTAACACGTTTAAGAGAGCCCTGAAAGCATGAGATTGAAAAATGTTTTTATGATCCTCACACTCTACTCATGGTTCACAGTATCATGCATATAATCTCTGACTCCATGTGGAGTCTTATTGAATGTGATGTTTACAATCATGAAAAATATAATCTATCAAATGAATGTGGACAGAAGAATCCCCGTGCATGGGCGGATTCATTCACGAGGGCAGAATTGGAATAAATAATTATTGGATGAGCGTAGCGAAGACTCAATTTCACTGTACTTGAAAAATCGAATGTGTTTTTTTTTGTTTTTTTTTTGTTCACGCTCTTACTACAGGTCAAACAAAAATTCAGATCATGATGAAACTTGGCACACCCATGAACCCCTATTTGACTTGATGCTGTATGGTTTTGAGGCAAAATCGGTTCACAATTCTTGCACAATTCTTGAGATAAATCATTTTGAAGTTTTCAAAAAACTCATGAATAAGCCAGGCGGAAAAAATGACAAAGTGAATGTGCTCTGATATTTTTCAAATTTCCACAGAACTCTAACAACATAATAATACACATTATTACGGACTTTCACAATAATCGGATGTGACGTTTCGGAGTAAAAAATTAAAAAATGCGATTTTCATCTATTTAATTACTTCATGTTTTTTTTTATTCGCTCATCCATCAACGCGGAAAGACATAACGCGTTTTCATAGTAAAATATATAGCAATGGTCGAAGATTTCACATTGGGAACCAGAGTAGTTGTGAGAAATATCTGAGTATACCAATCACAATCGATCATCATGTTTCAGAGCAAATATTTTGTTACCAATATCACATCAAAGTTGTATTTTTTTCAGTGTAAATGAATATCCTCGTATGTGATAGCCGTTATCAATCGAACAGAAATTCTTCGTTCCTTTCGGAATTTCAAATGAAATAATCTCAAGATTCGATTAAATCTTTTTCGAGATTCCATTATTTATCATACACCTCTAATTTCTTCCTTCTATCGAATTGATTTTTTTTTTCAATTTGCTTCATTCGATTGAATTTCTACTCAAATTTTGTTATTCGACATAGATTCCCTCCTCTCCCAACGTTTATCAACTTGAAAGTTTTGAAATTTGCTCCAATCATGTACTGGATAGGCCTACTTTTCCCAATGTAGGCATGTGGCTTCTGGCTTGAACATTGTTAACTTTTGTCTGTGAATAGAACATGTTATCTATAGACACATTTCAACACATCTTTTTTTTTTCTTATTGGTCACATAAAGACAATAAAAGACGGAAAGAAAACCACAATTACAACAAAAAAACATCCACAAAGCCCTTCAAAAAAGCTAACCGTGGGTTAAAATAGTGACCTATAAGTACAATTCAAATTCGGACGTATTTCTCAAACATTAAAAAACATAAGGTAGTTGAAGTAAAAAAAAAAAAACATCAAGTGATTTGTTACATTCTACTTACGAAGTGTAAGGTTTCTTTGATTACTATTGATTTTAACTATTGATCCAATTGTGTAATAGGTCCATCGTTGTTAATTTAATCGTGTATTTGATGATCGCAGGTCTGTCTTCTGAGAAAAAAATCTGGGGATAAACTGATCCAAACCAATTGCGAAATTGAACAATCAATTTAATTTTTCAAATCATATGAATCAGAGATTGTTGACAATCTGGAGATGATGTGATCTATGAAACCGCGGTTCTTCCTTATGGACAATATCTGTTGATTCAGTATGTACTCCAATCCTTACCATTATCATACATTTCACTGAAAATGCCCATATCATCATTCTTTGTATACACCAACAAAAATTAATACAATTGAATTGAATAGAATTTCATTGAAATTCATTGAATTCAATAAACGTTCTCCAACGTTTTCTCACCGTTCTCATGTCCCAGATGGAATAATTTTGTATGATAATAATGAGTCTTTATTAGCAATGTTAGCTGTGCTACATAAAGAATACATATTTTCTCATTCCTACAAAGTATAATCAATATCATGCTAATAATTAATTTTTGTGTTTCCATTACTGATACTGAGTTGAAGCAAACATTCAAATTCTCCGACTGACTTTGCTCCAGTCACATCGATTGGTGAGAGATTATCAATCCACGACAGAAGAAGGTCGTTTGGCAACATGAAAACACACATTACTGGTATCACTCTTTGAAAGTGACGTTTCAAAAACACTGATGAGTTTTCATGTCGGGATTAAATATGAATTATTCATTGCTATATTCATTATTCAATAATTTAATTACCATGCTGTAACAGTATTCATACCCGTTCACACCGCCAAATTAGCTATCTTATGGCTGTATTGATAGAGCAATATTTATAGGCCCATTAGTATAGTTGATAGTGAGATTGAGAATGAAATATATTTTGTTTTTTGTATTACGTTTTAGTCAGGAATCTACAATGAAAGCATTTTAATACCGGTAAATAGATTATCAACTTTGATGGATACTTTGATGTTCAATGTTACTGATGTTACTGTGTTTGATGTTACTTTTAATGTTCAATCAATTCATGGGTGATATATATATATATATATATATATATATATATATATATATATATATATATATATATATATATATATATATATAATCATATATAGGCTCACTTGAATATAAAATTAAAAGTCACCTATCTATTTCATAATATCTATTTACTTTCTATTTTCATCGAAATTTGATATAAAATCATTGTTCCCGAGTCAAGGTTGAAGATGAAAGGTAGATCCTCGTTCATGAATTAAATAGAAAATGAACTAAATTAATGATGAACTGCAGATTTTGTATTGAAAATGTTTGAACTCAAAACGGTTTGATCAACATTATTTGAAATGTATTTATATATATTTCCACACAATCAAGTACATTATTATGATGGTATATCTTTGTATCACTGCTCTAACCGAACGGTTTCCCCAGCGTTTACGTCGAGAATAGTACAGCGTTTTCTTATTCAACTGTGGATGTATATGAATACTTATCGAACCTCCCAAGCGGTAATGCTACTACTTGGGCGAGGACTGTCGATCGTAACCTTCAATAATAGTATGGTGAATGCGAGCGATGCCTCGAATCCAGCGTTTGACAGATCGAAACATCCAAACGTTAACGATAAAGGATCGTAAAACGGTCAATCGGAACCAGTAGGAAGAGTCGGCTATCGTATGTTGTCGGCTCGTTGCGCAGTGGGGTACCGCGCATCATTCGACGTGCGAAGTTGAAATACTATATTCGAACGCACTCACTCATTTCACATTCGAAGTAATACAGATAACTTTAATATCGCTGTTCATGACCGTGGACTACTTTCACATGATATAGATAGTGGATATTGATTCAAACTTTGATATTGAATGTTCGATAGCGTTACTATTAGTACTAGTATAAAAATAACAGCCCATATTCTCATCGTCAGGATGGCCGAGCGGTCTAAGGCGCTGCGTTCAGGTCGCAGTCCACTTCTGTGGGCGTGGGTTCGAATCCCACTTCTGACAAATCTTTTTGTTTTCGATTTTTCATTTATATATCATTCCCAATTCCTTTTGATACGTGTTATTATTTTTCATTTTAAGATTCAGATTAAATAATTATTCAAATTAATAATTCATTATATTTTAGGAGAAAGACAAATAATTTTGTTTACGACCATTTTGATTGGGTGGATGTATTCAGATGTTTGCTGATAATCATTGTCAGATTGACTGCATCGTTCCACATAGCTATATGTTCGATTGAAATGTGAGTTTGTTCCCAGAATTACAAAAAAATATCCGTTCAATTTAATTATCGCCGTTAATATTCATTACATGAATAATACATATCACAATAATTCCATGGACTGTTACATAACACTCCCGCAGAGCAGAATATATATTATGTGTGCATATTGTTCGCCTGATATGATATTATATGATCCGTATTATATTTCACTTGAGGGGACAATTGCATGAGAATCGAGACGTTCGAACATTAAAAATTGGAAGAGTGCAAAGACATCTTGTGAAGAATTCTGAGAATATTCATGAATAAATTTATTCCATCTTGAACACAACAGTATTATGCATACGATGCACTAGGATGATTTCGATTGTGTTCATATTTAATGGGTGATGATTTTTTCAAGGTGAGTGTATTTTCATGTTCATTTTAACAACATTCTCAAGTACCCCCAAAGAAATAACATTCTTGCTATCAAAACCACATAGAGGATCCTATCGGATCATATAGATACGAGATCGATAAAGGTTGGAGATAATGTTGGTATGGCAATTGCCACAGTAGGTTCTGAGGGTGTACCTAGCTGCACATCCGATATTTTTCATATATTTGATGTTCAGGATAGAAAAGTAGACGTTGTTATTGTTAAAAAATATGAGTATCAATGAACCGTCATATCTATCGATATACAATCAGTATGAATTTTAGGTAAAATATCACGTGGGTTCATCAGAACCAAAAAGCTCGATCAAATAATACGAGAAATGTGACTTGATGTCAGAAATTGAAATGGATAGTGTTGTACAAATTAAAAACACAGAGACAGCTCAATTAATATCACAGAATTGAAAATGTCATATTGATGGTTCAATGTCGAACAAAATAACATTCACGAATAATGAGCTTCGAAGTTTAGGATTGGGTTACTAGTCTTGTTTGAACTGGGAGATTTGAATGTGTATAACAAAGCTCTTAATTGTGTGGGAGGAATTGAAATGTATTTTTCCAAGAACTAAACAATTAGGCAGTAGGCCCGACGGAAATGAATTCATATAGGAATGAATGTATACATATTCACAACGTCGAATGTTTTTTGTTCTCAATGCACTGGTCCCCTCATCATATCAACATCTTCCCTTAGATGATCCGTGCGGCAGCTGGATATTGAGTTACACTAGGCAGCCTACCTATATCTTATTTATTCCCATACTTGAGTTCAGTTTAATCACTTTTCACACCATTTATATTAGGTTTATGTTCACATTGTTGACATGTCAACATGGTTTATTTATTCATTTTCATTTTCGTCCAAGAGGATTACAATTAAAATGGATCATTTTCAAGCTTAATCATATGGAAGAGTAATATACAAGATAATGTACCGTATCATACACAACAAATAAACAAGAAAATATACATGAATTGAAATAGATGGTGGATGCTATTTTTTATAAATACCTAGCAACTACCAAGTAAAATGCGGAATAAAAACAAGTATGAAATAAATTCACTATACAAAGTACACTAATATTAAAATTAGAAGGTTATTGGGCATTCTGCGAAACTCTCCCCAAAAAGGAAGCAAACCCTAGTCCGTTCATATTATTGCCAAACGTTCTCATTTGTGGAGTACTTGATCACATGGTCTTTTTAGTTCATATCCATTATCTCTTCTTTTCATTTCATTCATTCGGATTGTTATATTATTATTATTATTACCATCATTATTATTCATTTTGATACAAATACATTATATACATATGAGTTTCGAATGTGGTGTTCCGCTGGTGGTGAGAATAGAGCAAGCCCCGTAACAACATGTGCTAATTACCACCAGCCTAAACTAAGATAACTAAACTAACATACTGGAATTATAGAATATAATATTTAAGGAATTGAAAATTGAAATAAAATAACATATTGGAGTAATACAATGAGGAAAATCAAAACGAAAAACATATAAATATCATCATAAAAAAGAAATGAAATAGAATTTGGAAAAGATGAATGCACACAGTCATGTGAGGCCAACTTCATTCTCACGTAGTGATCGAGTCTGCTCTTAATAACATCAAACAATATTGATGATTATTATTGTTGATAATATTATTGTCTTGATGACAATAATATTGTATGTATTGTTTTGTATCATATCCGCTTGCATTTGTAGGGCCATCGTCTCTGTTGTTGATGACGATTCATTGGTCTGATGATAAACACAAATGCATTCCATTGCCCATCATTGCATTACATCCATTCGAATAGATATGCATCAAGAAATGTATATGGATGTATATAATTATGTTTATAATCTGAAGTGAAACACAGTTCTGGAACTTCATCAGCATTTTTGTTTCGAAATTAGAATTGTATATATTCACTCGATGGCGTTTCTATTCATCATGAATAATCTATATTATCTGCCATCCATACTCATTCAATTGAAATAATTTCACCATTATTATGAAGTGACGAGTGAACAGATGAGCTAGACAATCACGGAGTTAGAAAGTAAAAGAGGAATATATATATATATATATATATATATATACAGGAAGACGATTGGTAAAATGCCAACTTGATCATTTGGTGCACTGCCAACATGTTTCGACCAGCTGTTCATGATCATCAGACTTGATCTGAGATGCCAAATGGCAATAATTGGAGTACACAGAGCGTGTACGCATGGCATAATTACTCTTACGTAGTATTTTGCTGCAATGTGTCTTATTTTAGAATCAACTTGACCCTTGTTGCAACTCACAATATACATACTTACCGACAGTTAGTTATAGGATGAGGATGAAGAATGGAGAAGAACCTCTCCTGGAAGGGATGAGCAACTTCCATATATATAAATATATATATATATATATATATATATATATATATATATATATATATATATATATATATATATATATATATAGATAGATATATGAATATATATATTTATATATATATATATATATATATATATATATATATATATATATATATATATATATATATATATATATATGAATATATATTTTTTTTTTTCATTGGTTACATACACTGATACAGAAAAAAACACAATTATAACAAAAGACATCCACACAGTCCTCAAAAAAGACTCAACTGTGGGTTAAAATGGTGAATTATAAGTACAATTCAAATTCGAACGTATTTCTCAAACATTAAAAGTGATAAGGTGGTTGAAGTGAAAAGAAAAAGAGAATAACATTGAGTGAATTGTTACATTCTACTCACGGAGTGTAAGGTATCTCCGATTACCATTAATTCTGAGCAATCAAGTTATATCAAGTGGCAAAAAAAGTGAACAGTTTTTTCCAGAAAAAAATAATTACTTAAAACCAGTATGAAGACACTCTGATTAAATAAGTGTTCCGGCAAAAAAACATACAGTGAATACAGTACGAATGAATACATTGATACAGTGAATTTTTCAAATTCATAAGTCATAATAATAATATAATAATTAAATATATATATATATATATATATATATATATATATATATATATATATATATTTATATATATATATATATATATATATATATATATATATATATATATATATATATATATATGTATATATATATATCTATATATATATATATATATATATATATATATATATATATATATATATATATATATGTATATATATATATATATATATATATATATATATATATATATGTATATATATATATATATATATATATATATATATATATATATATATATATATATATACATATATATATATATATATATATATATATATATATATTTATATATATATATATATATATATATATATATATATGTATATATATATATATATATATATATATATATATATATATATATATATATATATATATATATATATATATATATATATATATATATATATATCTGTGTGTGTGTGTGTATGTGGTTCGACAATGCATCATTTCAGAGACGACGTTGTCCGGAACATTTACTTCTCAGAAAGCTTATTAATGGGTTCCTCTGTGGCATCATCAACTGCGTAGCCATCTCATGACATTTTTCCACCTCCCTAAGTTCTTCATGGTCTCGAATTCAAAATCACTGTTCCAGTTTCAAATTTGTCACATATTTGAATCAAATTTTAGAATAAATGGACGAAGAACTGATCAAATGTTGTATGAAAATTGAAGCATGAAAATGAAACAACTTGATCGTGTTGTTACTATTCAGTCAATTGGATATAGATATCCAATAACCAGTAACCTTTTTTTTTTTTTTGGTTCAGTAACCTTTTTCATTCACACCTATCTATTGACCAATATTCCGTTTCAAAATTGGATAAGGTGATTTGTGATTCTCATTGTATTCCTCAATCATCACAGCCATTGTATACGCATTCCATTGCTCAATATATTGAATGATATATTTCTCCAATCAACGATTCATTTTGTACTTCTTAAAACACACAAATGTATACCATATTTCATCTTTTCACTCATAATACCGTATCTACCACTTCGAAATCATCATAATATACCTCAAATTTGAAGTATCTTCGAAAGTAATGAACATAAATCATTGAAACTGTCAGAGAGCCAAGCTACACACTTGATTCTAAACTTGGCAACGTCGTTTTATTCGAGCTATTTCGATATAAGAATCACGTGACACCTGTGCCACGTGGCCCGTGACGGTATACGGTTCGAAACGTAGGATCGACTATGATAAATAATATCATAAAACGGTTGACCGTCATTTCGTTATTATGTGGCTTTTTCATAGCCTATTGGTTGGTTGTATTATGATACCTCATTAAACATTAGTAGGTACTTGTTTATTTCAAAATTATGTTGGCTAGACGATCTGGCATTGTCTCAATAAAATGAAATAAAATCGAATACAATTGCATATTCAGTATTGCATCAACTCATGCTACCACGAACAATTTCAGCGAAGGGAGCGAATGACATCTCTGAATCCTAAACTTCTCACTTCGTATCAGTAATAGGCAACAAAGTTCTGATCCGTACTATAGTTTTCACAATTTGATTTTTTTGTATATATATATTGAGAAAAAAAGTGTTCAAGGTTTAATTACTCCTCTCATGGTGCAAATTCATGTGGGTTTCGTTTACATCCAATCGAGTGTGAAAAAGATCCAGATTCAGAAGTTGACAGAAATACATCCAGTGGATGAGAATATTAATTTATTGAAAGTGAATTGTTGAAATATGTCAGTGATGAAAGTAGTTTGAAATTGTAATCATACATAATTTATCTCATATCACGTTTTTATTCGATGAAGGATGTAGAGGCGTTGGTCTCTGAATACAAAATGGAGTCGACTTGTCTACATAGGATTCATTTGTCTTCATCTGTTCAGCCATTGCTTTGAAAACATAGTTTGACAAAGACACCTTACACACAAACAGAAACAGAAATAGCAATAATAAGATGAAGCTGTTTTGTAAACTCTTTACATTCTGGATGCCACTATTTAGTATTTAGAATTCAGAAAGACATTGTTGACATTCTGATTCCAGCACAGATGTTGTTTTTCTTGTAAATAACATTGTTTCAGACTTGAGTCCATCATTTGGTGATATACTCACCAACTGACGAAACGCAATGAATTAATTGTTAGATAATGAAATAATTGTCAATGTTTCATTGTCTGCCTCATCATTGTCTTCCAAACTTTTATTTCCATGTTTATATTGTATGAAATTTCAGTGTAGATGAGGTATATCTTGTATTAACAATTGTTTTGAAGAATGAACCATATTCAACTTTCCGGAAGTATAACTCAAAACGGTATATACGTATGCATTTGTGAACGAACCATCTTATCTTCTTCATGCGGCGAAGAGGTATAATCACATCAGCGCAATTCATCCGTCAAAGTAACCATTTTCAATTTCAAAACCATCTTCCTAATTGGATTCACCTAATTGTATTCGATTTGGTGTCAAGACCTCGTTGAACTTTTGAAACATCTGAGAGAATTATCTCTCTTCAATACTTGGTTCTCACTATCCTGTCTATACTTCACAGTTATTTTATTCTAATGATGTTCCAATCGAGGAATTCAGAAATGTCTGAGATATTTGAGAAAACAGAATTAAATCAACATTAACATTATTATTAACATAATTAGGTTTCTTGTGATGTTGAAAAATATTTTGAAATCCATTTTGTTCAGAATGTTCTTTTCATTTTTCTCCATATTCACTTCATTCGAGTTATTCTCTGTTGTTTCTTCAATTGAGTTAGGATCAATCGATAGTTTTTCTCACAAACAAAATGTGATTATTGTAAATGAGTACGAATATAAATCCGAATTCGACGGATAGGTCAACTCTAACCTACTTTCTGATAGTCATAATGGGGTTGATTCGAATGATCAAGTCACCAACCTGTATCAAATACATTGTATGATCGTATATTCTTTCTTTTCAAATTCCGATATTACTAATGAAGAACAAAAAATCGAGCCCATTTTTTTCGATACAGAACTTGATCTCTTCAAACAAAATCATTCCGAATTAATTTTGTAAAATCAAAAGCATAACCGAAATCGATATTAGCCTCGGTTGAACCACTTTGGCACAAGAAGTGTATATAATGTCAAACAGGTTGTTGAACCTCTTGTTTGTGCGTTTATAAAAAAAAAAGCTTGTGGGTTAAAATGTTAGTAATTTATGTACTGAGCCAACACCAATATATATAGGACTATATTCTCTTTTGTTGGCACGGCTCTCTTAACGTATACTACAGCATAACTTTACCACATTTACCACATTCTGTATTCATTTTATTTCACCTGCATGATCATATAGACTAGTAGATGCCCTCTTGATAATTGAATCTGTAATGTGATGATGGTGTGAAATGATGGTGAAAATTAATAATTCGATAATTGTCAAAAGAGAGCCAATATATTATGACAGTGAGGGACTACGCAATAATTTTACTAGTGGAGGCATGACATTTAAAACAGTCGCATAAACTATTCTTCATTTATGAACATGTTTTTTTTTCATCCGGATGCAGGAGTTGACTGATTAGGAATTGATTTGATTCTCATTATTTCTAATTATTGACTATTCGAATAAGGTCGCATTTCACGAATGATAAATTTGTTGATTAAGAAATAATTAGTGGATTAATTTGTTATTAAGCTTAGTTACCAATGGTATTGCTGTACCCTAATTAATAATAATGGATATATTGACATATTCTCATTATTGGTGAAATGGGGTCCAAGTATGATAACATGCGAATAGAAGTTATTCAATTCACAGAAAAAAAACACCGATGCCGCTTTTATATCATGTATAATCTTTTCCGTTCATGATATTTTGCAGTCAATAATCATGCTCTGTGAATATTGAGGTTGGTACATTCCGATGTTTAGCTACTCCAATGGAACTTTCTCGTCCAACTGAGAAATATGATCAATGAGAACCGATTTCGGGAAAACAAAGTTAATAAAATCTTCAACGATGAAAAATGATCGGGAAATTAAACGAGATAGAATGATGAGAGATGAAATAGCGTATTTCTGAACAGCATCATTTTGAGATTCAGATGAACGAACAATTGTGATGAAAATATGAAATGGAGAATTTCAAAATTTGAAATGGAATGAAAAACCAATTGGAAAATCAATGAAAATTAGTTGATATCACAATACTATACCATATTGGCTGACATGACTTGTATATTGGCTTGAATGAGCATTCATCAGGAATGAGGATTTTAGGTTTCATCATCACGAATATGGAAATATAATATTAATCATTTCTTGGAACTGGAAAAAATAATAATTCGACAATGAGAATGTAGAATAGGCCTACCTTATAAATCGAGAATATTATTCCGAAGTTCGTTCTGTTATTTTGATATAATATATCATTTGAATTCCTTAATGCGACAAAACTTCATCCGACTTGAGTGAAAAAATACTTTTAGATGAAGGACCAAAGTGGCTTGGAATTATTCCACTTTTGGCTAAAACTCATTTCAATTTCAGTCAAATATTTCATGCACCTCTTTCACGGACGTCAATATATATTAAATGATGAATCATGGTTCCTAAAGTATTTGTCAGAATAATCAGAAGAAATGATTCTATAATAATGCATATACAATTCACAATATAAATATATCATACAATACAAGATACGAGATACTTTTCAGAGAAAAAAAAAATGGATATAAATATTTCCATTCATTTCTTCTGTTATCAACAGTGGAATCATTGCATAACATCTCAATCTGCAATATATCAATATGTTCAATATATGTTCTGAAAACTACTATAGGCCCTATATATGAAAATGCATCCCTTATTTTTTTGTTCAAATAATTCACAATTCCCATGAGTCGTTAAGAAACTTATGAATCATTGTTTCGATACTATCAATCAGCAACTCTGATGACATGTGGACGAGTTACGTATAGCTCTCCGAGAAATGGATTCTCATGAAATTAGAAGAATTTGATTTTTTTCGAATTGACATCAAACAGCCTTGTCATCTCAACACCTCTATTCAATTGATGTGTCACATCCCATAACTCCGGTCTGATTCCACCAACTGAATGAATATTAAGGTTTCATAAAGGCACTAAAATCAGTTAACTATGCACTACAGATAGGTAACTATGCAAATCTATCGAATTAAGACTGAATATTCAGGAAATTCCCAACCAAATGTAACTTCCTTGTGTGGATGCGACGCTCATTTTGTCGTATACACCTCCCATTCAATGCACTTTACTCTATTGTCAATCCTCTTGCTCAGTTCGCTCCTTTCACCATTCAATGTCTTTCACATTCTCATCCCCAGTCAACTCACTGCTGTCTAGATACAATCCCCTTCTGCCCGCGCGCCACTCCGTCCTTTCCTACAACTAATCTCACCGCGCTTGACCGCGTTACAATCCTTCGATATATCTCGAACCTCCACTCGAACATACGACGACGTAATACCTCGCATCTATCACAATATAAGGCAATTCCTACACTTCGATACCTCTTTCTAACAAGCGACAATCGACCTTATCGCCAACGGTAATCAATGAGAACATTCGTATACTTCAACACAATCGTCAAACTATTGATACTCGATTTAATGCCAATCAAATTGATGGGAGTATTATGATTGTAGTTTGTTGATACGCTTTATTCATACATCGGTTGTCTGCTTGAATATATACGAGTCGTGGGATGTATATAGGCCTAATTAATTCATTTCATATATTTTGTTTTTGTTTTCCGAGAAAAAAATCGTATCCCATGCTGAATTTATTATAGGTCTTCACACAATTCTCAAGCCCGCTCATATGAAGCACGGATCACATTTTTTCGAAGTATATGTGATTATTTTTCGAAATTCTGATGGTATAAATTTGTCATCCTAATATTTGATTATGATACTGAACAATAAATGACGTGGATGTTGATTTCAATCACCAATTGTAGCAACTGATCAGATTTTAATCAGTCTCAATATTTATACTGGATGAGTTTGTTTCCAATACAGAATTGTATAACAGGTTTGTATTTCCAACTTTTTAAACACCAGTCACGTTCACCACGTTCATGAATAACCTTTCAAAAGATCATTCTGGCACAATGTGGGTAATAAAAGGAATACACCGATGCCATGGACGAATAATACATGCAGCCAGTTCACTTTTGTGGTCATGAAGAAGAATCGATAGATCTTCAAGTACCTCGTTCAACAGCCTGGTGCCTGTTGAAGGTATCAACACAATCCAGCATACCTGTAGCGCTTTCTAGTGATCTGCGTTGGTACTCCACGTGTTAGAGATGAGGGGATGATACGAGAGTGGTGATACTGAGTTGTGGTGCAAGGTGACGGTCAAATCTTGTATATGTTTTGCTGGTATATCTTTCGTCTATGGTAGCCTAATACCATTAATCATCACACTTTTCTATTTTTAATTTTCTCGTTCTTTTTCTCACCATTGAAATAGTGGTGATCAGTTATCAAACTTTTCGATTGAGTTGGCGCATCATTGATTCTATTATATACTTGTGAGAATAATTTGTTTTAACCACAATGTCCTCACTTTCCAAGGACCAATCCATAATCTCCAATCCCTAATCCATGAACATCTGATGATAATAATCTATAGTGAGAAAATGAAATAGATTAAAACAATTTGACAAACAATTTGTCAGCAATGAAAGACTAATTTCACTTCCTATTCAGCCGATAATGATTTTCAACAAACCAACCGAGGCTATTAAATAAATTTACTGAATTCTGAATAATAAAAATTTCCAGAATAATCAAAATGGGGTGGTAAAATCGCCCTTGTGGTGCCCCGTCCAAACGATCCTATCTTCCATCCATAGCCTCAATTGGGAAACAATGATTTTGTATCAAGTTTCGATATTATTAAAAAAAAAGAATTCTGAGTGAGCAAAAATATAATGTATAATAAAAAAGATATTTCACTCGGTGATTGATGAGAAGAACGATGTTTTTGGCGTTGCTTTCAATCGTCGGGATTTCGGGTTCAAACTACAAATACCCCGGTAATATAATTTGAGTGGCCGTAGCATGTTGTACAGAATGTAGATGTAAGGAGCAAGGGATAGATAAAAGTGAAATGTAAGTGGGAGAGAGCGAGATAGAGAGATAGAGAGAGATAGAGAGAGAGAGAGAGAGAGAGAGAGAGAGATAAAGGTAGGGAGGGACATGTAGCGGGTAGTTGGGTTATGATATGCCTTACACATGCCCCAAGGCTCAGGCATGGCGTTGAATTTTGATCATACCTCACGTCATGATAGGATGATTGGAAACTAGACAAATCAATTTGTTGGCAAAAAATTCAGGGAAAGAAGAGAAGTAATGAGAAAGTATTGATTTGAAAGACAATGTAAAAATGTATTTCCATTCGGGTTGAGAACTTTGTCAATACATTGAGAAGCATGGTAACAGATGGGAAATGAAATCGCAGCTCCAAATGATCCCAATCATCCAATATCATATGAATAGAGATGTCTTGCTAGCAACCGGTAAAATTGAGACAAATAAATTAATATTGGAGTTGTGATTGAGAGAAAAGGAACATTATTGTCCACTCATGAAAACATGTGTGAATCACTCCAAATGAAATATCATTGGCTAATTAATAATGAATTATGTATTTCAAAATACTTACGTCCAAAATTACGTATACGCTACACATATTCATAGCCATATGTAGATGAAATTAAGTTTCAAGATGCATGCTAAAATAAATATTGGAATTATCATTCGAATGTAGATCAAGATTTTACATACAAATATCCATATATAAAGGATGTAAAAATTGAAATAATAACTATCTACACAATTTCGTGTTGTCACGTCACAATATTGTTCAGCAGAGAGGTCGGAGAGTTCCGAAGAGCATCGAGGTGTAAAGAAATGCCATTCGTTTATTCTGATCTTGTCACGAACTGTACCCCGATCTGGCGGTGAAAGCGACAACTTATCCCCAACAGGAAGTGGCGTCATGCTGTCCATACTAAACAGCTTCCGGCTGGCTGAGATATTATGGATGGCCATACATGAATGCTACGATGCCACTGTGTGTACCAAATGAGGAAAACAAATCTCACAGATTCACGACTTTACTGTGATATTACGGTGTACACTTCTTCATAGTGAGTTATCGGAGGAACAAGAGTTGTTGAACAACGTTTGAAACTGTGAAATATGAAAAAAATGTGTGACAAATATAGAGAGCGAATCTCACAGATTCAAGACTCCACTGTGATATCATTTTGTACTTTTTTCACAATGAAAAGCGATGAAATTGAATTTTACAACATTTGAAACTACGAAATTTTCGAAAAATCTCATTAATGGTGAGAGTTGAAATTGAAATTCCTAATATCATCAAATACGTGAAGTTTCAATGTCACAAAAACATGGTATAAATTCGATAATCCCGACTCCAAATAGTCACAGCTCAAGAGTTCATAATTAGTTCTCAAGTTCTATTAAAAATACCACTTTTCAATATTTACCAACTTGATATCCGATGTAAATGAGTGAGGTCTCTGTGCTCATTCAAGTTTAAATGGGCACCCACATGACATGGTTTATCTGTTGAACTTCTGAATCAATCTTCAAGTTCGACACAGTTAGAGTTCCTGAGAGCTCAGCGTGAATTTAGGATCATCCGGAAACTACCAAAACTTTCTTCACGAACCCATATCATCGATGACTATAAAGTGATATTATCTCTGTTCGAACACATATATACCTGGCGAATATTGTATATAGCTATCAAAACGATATGTGAAACGGATTAACGTGAAAATCAATTGGAAATAGCAAAGGCTTCGTCCTAGCACATTTCATGAGATGGAAACATTCAAGGCAAAAGTGAGATTCGCTCACAAATTGTAGATACAATTTTAATTGGTGGCTATCTATTGGTGAGAAGATTCAGATTTTAATTTGTTGATATGGAAACACAGCTAACTGAGTTGAAATTTCCAGATATGCAAGATGATGCAAACATAATAAATAATTCATGTAAATATTGTAACTTACTCTATATTATGAAAGATATCGCAACTGCTTAAACATTGTATCGTGAGAAAAAGGAATACATGAATTGAATCGGATGAGATGTGAGAATGAGAAGAATGGTGTTATGTTATAAGAGCTTAGAGCTGATGGAGAAATAAT
The DNA here is from genome assembly GCA_964007535.1 of Brachyptera risi. Lineage (NCBI taxonomy): Eukaryota > Metazoa > Arthropoda > Insecta > Plecoptera > Taeniopterygidae > Brachyptera > Brachyptera risi. The sequence goes on from OZ023336.1 coordinate 25,459,245, forward strand.
TTCAGCCACTTTTTAATGCGTATATGCTCAATGAAGCCTGTTGGAATGGATGATTTCGATGTTTTCTTCATTGATTAGACCATCAATTCATACGTTCGAGAGGCTGGATCCTGAGAACGATTGCGTTCCTCATTTTTCATTACCTTGCTTATGATATGGTGAGTATTTTCATTGGTTTATCACGTAATGAAGATAACGGAGAAAAAATCCAACAGTGCTGTATTGATGAATTATCTGTAAAACATGACGATACCGGCAATCGATTCATCTCTCATGGTATATATATATATATATATATATATATATATATATATATATATACATATATAGATACTCAAATATATATATATATATATATATATATATATATATATATATATATATGTATATATATATATATATATATATATATATATATATATATATATATATATATGTATATATATATATATATATATATATATATATATATATATATATATATATATATATATATATATATATATAAATATATGTATATATATATATATATATATATATATATATATATATATATATATATATATATATATGTGTGTGTGTGTGTGTATGTATTTGGAATGATAAGAGTGTTTTATTTGATCAAAGCTGTGTTTGTTCTCGTGGTCGGTCTGATTCTCGAAGTATAAGAGGCCAAGTGGGAGTTGGAGGTCCCAATACGTCCTCCATATACCCCCTCTCATACCTTACTTTCGCCTCATTTTCTATCCCTACACTCCCTCGTCCCATTCCCCGTACCCATCAATTAACGAAATGGAATCGTTCCAGGAAAAGATTTCCTAAGACAAACATTAGAACGATTAGTTTTTTTCGACTCCACTGTGCGTGAATGTTTTATATCTCTGGAAAGGTATCCTATTATATGCTGAAACCAGTTCGGATATATATTCGAAAAAAAGATTGATGTTTACTTAAGAACAATGACAAATATAATGGATTTCTTATGAGTAGAGATGGAGAAAGTTGATTTTCAAACCTGGTCGTGAGTTTTCGCCGAAGATATTCCTTGCTGAGAGGGCAGGTATCCATAATTGTGGTTTCTAATATATTTCAGAGCAGGAAATAATAATTAATGAATCATTGGACGGTAAGTATAGCATCATTCAATGAGCTTCCACCTAGTTAAGAGAAAAGAATTGATCAATTAAAATTGTATCACAGTTTGACAGATTCGATTTGAGTATATATTGTGATGCTGAGCTACTATATCTGCCATGTTACTCTCAGACAGAAGTTGGCTAAGATTACCAGTTATTCATTATGGAAGCTCATTATCGCGTAGTAATCAAATACCTCCGAATGAAATTGGAATAGAGGATTGAAATCGGAATCGAGGCAGTCTCTTGTGCACCCAGTGATTCCTTTCTCATCAATCTAAAATTTTGACAATTTGAAATTGATCAGGTTGGTATTCAAAAAGTACATGTTATCGCGATGGATGATGATGATTGATCGTCGAATACTATGAACGCAATTTCACTCGAACAATTGGATATAAGAAAGTTGATTGTGCTCTAAAGTACCGCATTTTTAACAGAATGGTTCAGAAACGTTTACGACTGGCCATTTCACAGGTTGTCTCAAAAGAATTTTGGACACAATTCGAACCATTTTTTTTTGGCTGTCTCTTATCCGTCAATGAGATTGGGATATATCGCTATATACACAGAAACGGAACAAAAATCGAAGCAATACACTGAATCGCCATCCACTCGTTCACTTTCTCACATCAATTTTAGTGCTTGACTCGGTGTTTACAATGATAGGCCCATTGTTCACAAACTATGAATGAATAAGGAATGAATAAATGTATGAATGAATGAACAAATAAATGGTTGGCTGAATGAAATGGTGAGAGCTCTTGAAAAAGCGAGAACATGGTGGTCCAATGGAAAGTTGATATCAAGAGTTATTGAGGAATCCCAATCATCAGGATCCTTGAGAAATTTCTGGTGGAGATCGAGGAATCATTTGAGGTCATCAAATCATTCAGTGGAATCGTTTCAGTCGAATTCACTTCTGTTCCAGTCAAAGTCAGTCAATTCACCAATTGACTATACGCGTCCACAAGTTTGTGGTAACAATGACAGAAAATTTGTCAAGTATCGTTTCGAATTGACTTCTCACCTATAATATTCGCCAGAGGTAGTTCCGATATCGAACAATATTGTAGGCTCCCAAACTTTGAGAAAACGACCGTGAAAACAAATGTGGAGATAATGAAACTGTAGACTGCACTGAGAATATCTGTTAATCCATTCCGGACTGATCTCATTCCTATATTGGAATGAAATTTTTCGAAAATTGTTGGACCAAATATTTCAAGTTGGATCGAGAAAAAACACTCCACCATGAGAGCATCGAGAGAAATGACATTGATCACCGGATGAAACAGAGGACCATATAATTCGGAATCAACTATAAATAAACTGAAAAACAGAATACACTCTCACAAATAATTTGAAAAACTTTCCAGCCTGAAACACCATTCAAAGTCACCACTTCAATAAACCATGACCTTACAGCTATTTGAAATTTCCCTGACATATTATGAAATCAGGAGAAAAGTATAGTTGTACGAATCATCTCACATAATCATCGATATAATAATAATCATATCACCACAAATTATATTCTCCTCATGCTATATGAAAAGAATATATGTCTGAACATCCTAGCAAAATGATCAATAATCATGTCATATGGATCTGAATGACGAAATGAACGATTTATTATCATTAAAATTATCATAATCATCGATGATAATGGGTGATGGGTGACCACGCTATCGGTGTCACCCCCCCCTCCCCCCCTGAAAAAAAGAGAAAAAATCAACCATCATAATAATGAGAATACAGGCCTAAGTGAATGAATAAAGACATATAGATTCATAAGATCTGGATAGCCGTGTATAGCAGCAGTCAATGAGCAAGATGTTTCACCATTCGAAGTATCCATTCAGAAGGGTTGATGCATCAGGCGTTGTATCGAATATCAACATATTTGTTGTTGAGTGTCTCCCATTTTGAGATATGAGAGGTCGTTTTTTAGGCGTCGATTAGTCGTCTGTGACGTGTGTTTTGATTCATCAATATTCTAATTTTACAATTTCGGGTGAAGAAAAAATGACAATAAATAATCAAATACATCGGAAACATCACGGTCAACATTGAACAGGTCAATATACGTGAGGACATATACAAAATGTATAACATATTGAATGTTATCCTCCGGATTGGCAAGGTATGTGTTGGTGATAATCATTCATAGGAAGATTCTCTGCGAATGAATGAGTAGAAGAAAATGAACAAGATGGAGAAGTGATAAGCTATATTTAATGGTGACAAGTGATGAGAAGATTATCAGAGAGGAGATACGGTATGGCATTTTGGAAAAAACTGAGAAGGGGTGTCAGGGTATGAGATAGGTTCATCAAAAATTCATGAGAGTGAGTGAGAGAGAATTGAAGAAATAAAGAGTGAATGGATTTGCTCTGATTGCAAATTAAGGCAAAGATTGGCATTCAGCAATGGTGATGAGAAAGTGGAATTATGTAAGTTCAATATAATAACCACAATCAGGAGAACTGGGCATAAAAGTTGATAGAATTCGTGAGTGACCTGAATACGAGAGAGTCATGGAATTGAGAAAGGAGAGAAAACAGAGAAAACTGATAGAGAGAGGAATTAAACAGATCAATTGTAACTGACAGGCCTATGTGAAGATTCATGAGATGAATGAATGTCTTTGAATTGAGGATGAAAGTAAGGTATGGGCTCTGTGCAAGATAACTTGATGGAATTTGAAAAACAATATCTGAAGAATCAAAAGAATCAGAAAAATGAATCGCTTCTGAATAATATCGAATCATTATTATTACGTGAATACTTGAAATTTTATGACACAACTATGAATACAAGGATGATCATACATATATCCGAATGGAAGCTGGCAAAAAGAAAGAATGGCCAGGAGAGAAAATGTGAGAAAAGACACCTCTTCTGAATGATCAACATAAGTGATATAATAAGAAACGTGATTACAAATGTTCAGCTTTGATGGACCAGTGCGGAAATGATCTGAAAAACAGGCAATCTCATGTCCAAATTCCCAACATGAGTCAATCAACAGTCACATTGAATGAATACCTATATCATGAGAACATGTCTTGCCATAAATTATTCCAATGACCCTAAATATATGTTTCGATTATTCATTCATGTTCTGAAGATTGACGCTTTGATTTGCGTTTTGATGTTCTAAAGATAATACCAGTATCTTAGTATTAGGTAGGCGCTTTTACTGATTTGCGGCGCGCGCGACGCGTTAGTCTCGTTTGACGCGCCGACCAATCAGGCATCGTGTTTGAAGCGTTGGCCGCGGTTCCCCGTTTGGCACGACTGACTTCAACTCTGTTCAATTTTCGACGCGTCGTACGCGAACTACCGCCATCTAGACTGCTACCAATCGCTCGATTCAGACCGAACGTTGAATTGTACAAGGCGGAGGGAAATTATTATTCGATTGTTGACACAGTTGTTTCGAAAGTGATTGATGAAAATGAGTCAAAATAATTATGAATTCTGCATTGTATTTCAAACTCGTTCAAACTGTAGAGTTTCTCCATTTTATATGACAGTAGTCATATATCCCATAAGGACAGGGGGACCAGAGCAATTGCATGGGCCACAAAGTTCCTAGTATTGTAATTTCTGAGCTCAAGTGAGAATCATTTTTCACAATAACAACCAATGTATGATCACAAATGGTTCTATAGGCCTCTATTACACCATGCTACTGGGTAGACCTACATACTTTACCAAACACTACAAACTCAATGCATGCCAGCTATCCTACGTCGCCAAATATCAAGTTTGTAATGCCAATGTGACAGTTCATGTTCATACACCGAATAGGCATCCATCTTGCTCTCCGCCTACAACGCGTGCTATATTCAATAAATGCAACTGCCCGCGTCAAACGCGACCAACGCGTCGCGCGCGCCGCGAATCAGTAAAAGCGCCTCATAGGAAATATCGAATCACGAACCAAAAATGAAAATGAGTGGACAGAGAGAGATGATTGAGAAAGACAGCTAATTTATGTATGAATATGGAATGATTGATTATTGTGGCTCTGGAATAACAACTTTATTGATGTCATAGAAGGGGTTCTGAATTAGAAAAAATATAATATTGTATTCAAAAGATGAAAGTTTGGTGAGGCTTCAGTTATTTGAGCAAGTAATTCATCATGAATGTTTGTGCAAAGATAGATAAACTCAAACACTGATAGCCTCAACACTGATAATGATACTGTTCACATCATTCACTGACAATTTTACAGCCAGTGTGAGTTCATATCACCGTTCTTTCATAAAGCGTAACTTGGCCAATATAAAAATAGTTTCTCATTTGTAAATGCTGGCGAAAATAGGTTCAATCCACATACCATTCCACCAGAAAGAATATCTAAGCCCCAATCTTCATTAATATAAAATTGATCAAGAATTTCTTCCGGAACAATTGCAATATGTAATGAAACGTGTTGATTTAATCAGATGATATTAGACCGGAAAGTATATGGCTTATGGAGAGATATAGCTGTACTCATCACCTCATGCTGGGTAGAATCATTTTGTGCCGTTGTGAGGTAATGAGAAGATATTTTGTATGAGAAAAGAAACTGCAAGAACAATATCCATGGAAAGGTCGGCATCATCATTATTATTTTTCAACAATTTGAAATGTGTGTTCGAATACATTTAGAAAACGCTCACATTATGATGAGTGAAAAATTATCAATGATTCAAACAGGGTGATTGAACACTAACTTGAGAAAATAAAATGAAGGATGAAAAATTTGACATAGATATGGAAATTGAATAATTTTTTGAAACAATGATTATATTGATGGATATATTTCCTCATCCTCCATTGATTCTTCAATCTAATCATAATGATAAACCACAATAGTTGGTTCGCTACCAGTATAGTTGCTTTGTGTAATCATTTTTTCCCAAATTTATTCGCCTCATATTCCTATGAATATATTCTCAATTGAACAGAAATATGTGGTTCACAAAGTCCGTAGAAAGATGAAATAACAACAAATAAGATGAGTGTGAATGTCGCACACAAAGGACTCACTATTGGAAGTGATTGAAACAATTGAATGATCACAGAAAGTGTGTAAGAAGATAAGTTAAGTGAGAGACGAGAGCTTTCATGAGTGTGTCAATAAGTGTCATGTCAACACGATGAAGGTGGAAGCTTGGCAATTACGCCTCCAATTTCTCAATTGTATAACTAGTTCACCATCAGCAAATTGTCATGAAAATTGATAAGGATGAGTAAGAAATTTGAACATCTGTATTTCTTCGTTCTCACCTATGTTGTTATAGAAGAAGAATGAACTTCGTTTCTTAAATTCTGACTATTTTCCGAATTTGAACAATATCGTACGTGACGTGAAGGGTACGTTGTAATGATGAATACTGACACTGGAATCATATTAGATGTTGAAGAAATATATCCAAAATGACAAACTTGAGAACAATATATAATGAATCCGTAAAGTTAAGGAAGCAAGTTAAAAAAGGAATATACAGAGAATGAAAAGATACAATGCGTATATTATACCATATCCCAGGCCCTACATACTGTGGGTGTACAATATCATCGATATACAGTGGAAAGTGGAATAATAGATATAACTTGGAATAGAACAATATTTATGAACTTTCATTCGAGCTGCGTGGTAATATGAAGATAGTTCATTATAGAGGATGGTGAATGATTCAACAGAGTATCGATTTGAATACAGAATATCCATGGAATATTGAGAATGAAATATATATAATGAAATATAGAATACAAGAATATATTTCTGTTATATCTCTCCATGAATCTTGAGTCCGATCCTCACTTATACAGTTGTCAATGGCGACTGTGAGAATAATTTGTCTATTCGAAGTAAACAAGAAACAGACGTTACCATGGAGATGAGTCACGGTCTTCTGGTATTTTCACGATTACGATGAAACCAAGGTGTATATATTGCATGCGCCATAGTCAGTATCAGTCGACTAGTTCTGGTTGCCATGGACAACAGAGAATGACGAGTTGGAAGTTCTATAAATAGAATGATGGAATAAAAACAAGTCTATATAAGATTGAGAGAGTGAACAGTTGTATCGAATGAATATTTTGAAATGATGATATAATGAGAGTAGTAAATATCATAATAATCATGATGGAAAGTGACAGAATTATTGAATGTACATTATATAGTGAGAGAACAATGTGAGAGAGTAGGATAGTGATGAGAAAATACGTTTCGTCCCAATATAAGGAAAGTTCTACAAAATGAATCCGAATTAGGGGGGACTCAGGTGAAAATCCCATCTTTGTCAATATTGATTGTATAAATACAGTTCAAATTCCGCACATAGATACCTATCATGCTCAAACTGAGAGAAAATGGGAATAATCATCGGACATAAATATTCAGTCTCCACGAATTTTTCAGCAACGACATTTTATTTTAGTTTTTCTCATACAATTTTTTTCTAATTTTTTTCACGAGAATGTTGCTGAAGTATTGTTCCAGGGTTAAACATATTGTTTTTCTGATATTCTTTTCATATTTTGATATATGATTTGATATTTCTTTTATATTTCAAGATACGATATCATCTACAATACTTTTTTATTATTCCACTTTTATATACAAATGTATTGAGTATATATTCTTTATCTCAATTGTTGGATGAGATATAGACAAAGCGTTATGTGCAACGCCGGAAAAACTAACGATAAACATTCACAAAAGAATCAAGACAAGCACAAAAAAACAAATTCTTGTTTTGTGAAAAAAGTGTGTTGCAATAAATGCTCCATCGAGATTGACAAAGTCAATTGCAATATTGAAAATAAGCAGATAGCGCGATGCATAGTGACACTAAATAATTCATCACAGGTTTTTTAATTGATATTTTCCAATATTTTGAAACATATGACTCGAATAATCATTTCAACCAATAATTATAGGAAAAGAAACGACAAACATTTGAAAAAATGGAAATTTCACCCAATCTAGTCCCCCCTTGAAATAAAATATTCGAAGATCACCTAATTCCAGCCATGTGTGTGAATTTTGAAGAGTATCGGGTGAATGTGCTCTAATTATTAATGAGAGAAAGCTAGCTGTCCATAAGAAAAATGACTGCGAAACTTTGCGTGACAAATTCGCATAGCTGTTTCCATGATGTGCGAAATAATTTCGCAATTCTAGCGCATCCTTGTGATTTCATTTTGAACTGAGTAGCACTCGATGTGACGAAAACGGAAGTTGACACTAGCGATTGCGTGATGGCGATTTTCGTTGCGAATTTAAAAAAGTTGAGTTTGGCCCAACTCGTCCTGGCCGCCATGTTGCAAAATTCCAACATGGACTCCTAGTGGTTTTCGGGCCTGTGATTAGCTATCAACTGATTTTTTTCGTTTCGTTTCGTGTCACTTCGCAAACATGTTTATGGAAAGGCAGCTTATCAAAAAGCTAGTTATTTGCATGTCTAGCAAAACGCAGTAGGCCGTGTTCGCTGGGCGGTGATCGAGGAGACCTTGACAAGTTGAAATCAACAAGCAACGGATGTATCCATGAAGATAAATCACGGCCTCCTTGTATGTCTATATTATTCTCAAAATCAAGGTGTATGTATGATGTAACTATATTAGCAGGCAAATGCAGGATAAACTGTGCAAGATGAGAGAGATATGAACCAGATATAATCCTATATATGAAGCATCATTAAAATCTTTATACACCTTGACGCATATAAGATATAATAATTGGGAAAATATCGTATCCAGTAGAACTGAGTCTCGACCACATGATTCTGCTACTATTTCCATCTATTTGATTAATGAAAAACGTGGATCTGATCATGTTCTGACTGGTTCAAATTGCATGAAAAATTTGTAAACATGTGTATCATTCATGTATTCACATTCAATAGAAATTTTGAAGTTTTTCAAGAGATTCTACTTTTCAAACTTTCTCTTTCGGTCTCATTTGTTGGGGGTTCCGGAAACTTTGAGATGATGTTTCCCAAAGAAGGTTCAATCTATTTGACCTTGAAACTACACAATTTCAGGTAGTATAAGTTTGCGTTCACATTAAATTTTCAATGTCGATCTGTCCAACCATGTGACCTGTACAGTGCTTACAAATGAACCAAAAGAAACACATACAAAAACAAAGCTCCATAAAAGTGGTGTAGAGGTTTTCGCTATCGCTCATTCCCAATCATGATTTCCATGGTCAACATGGAATTATGAACTCTATCACAAATAACAACAGTCACCTCAACAACAGAGATAACTGGTGGACCAACACAGATTGTAATTGTCTGAAATCAACTGGTGGGTATTGTTCTCACAGCCACATGAATATCTGTTGATGTTGTTTTTGTCCGTCTTTTTCACCAATGAGTGACGTCAAGTGACATAAGTCAAATCCTGAGAATAAAATTATCGACAAATCAAGTTGATCGATTCATTATGAGAAAATTATGAGGTAGGCTTTCTTGAAAGGCACGAAATATCATGAGGTCAAATTTTTCATATTCAAATCACTGTATTTGTTGACCGGTTAAGGGTATTTCTGTTGTTATTCCATTCAACACGGGTACACCATTATTTCATAATGGGCTTAAAACATATTTGTACAAGCAATAAATTCAAGACCTTGCAGAAAGGAATTCAGTTCAGAATACCTGTAAGCCATTTCAATTGATCAAAAAATTATAACGAAGCAATTCGATAAACGAAAACGATGATGAAAACTGACGGAAAAATCGACAAATATAGCGGAATGAAGAATATAATTGATTTGTAATGATCGATCATTATTCCTGAGAAGACGTATCTCCAGAAAGTTATGATCTTCTCTAACCGTATAAGAAAAGCACTGATCCTTCACAAAGCTTATTGCTGACTGAACAGTGCACACTGCCAATTGTTTGCGCTATAAACTCTTTTGAAATAATTATTATATGATCATATAGCCTGATCAAAGATGTGATGATACAATCATTATATGATCATATAGCCTGATCAAAGATAGAATGATACAATCATTGAATGATCATATAGCCTTATTGAAGATGGAATGAAACTCCAAAATTAAGAAAAAATACTCGGATGGTGGAACTAATTTTTTTCTCAGATTTTTTTCTCAGATTTTTTTCTAAATGTTCTGTGTCAACATCAGAATCCAAATCAAAATATAACAATCATGCTATGAGCACGGATGGAGAAACCTTCCCATGTCTATGATAGTGATATATGTGGTGGAGGTTCCAGTTTCAGTAGTAGTAGTAGTAGTATTTGTTTTTCAGAAGATTTTTTATTTAACAAAATATAAGTTGTTTACAGATATCGTAGACCCACAAAGTCAAAACAGACTTGTCTGTGGGTCTACTAATTATGTTGTCATACAAAAATATACATCACAAGAAATGTCTGTATAGCAGCTAGTCGACTTAATATTACAATTTAAACAAATAAAAAACTTCTTCACTTCTTTTTTAATAATAAATAAAACACATTAATCTTGTCATAAAAAGTGGTAGTAGTAGTAGTAGTAGTAGTAGTAGTAGTAGTAGTAGTAGTAGTATTATTATTAGTAGTAGTAGTAGTAGTAGTAATAGAAGTGACTCAGCAGTAGTATATGAATGAAAAAAATGATTTTGTGAGTGTCTAGTAAAGATAGGCTATACACCTTCAGGCCTTCTGGGATTCGATGATACTCTCTCCCAGATTGGAATGGCTTGTTGATATTCTGGATGGTCGCGCATTTAGTTCAGGGAATTGCCACGAAACTCTAGAGTGGTAATGTACTGCATGGCAACTGCGCCAGTGAGATGTGTCAGGAGCGCATGGGAGATAGTCGATTTAGCGAAATATCAGTTTTTTAGGAATGATTTGTAAACGTTACGAGATATAAAAATTCTGAAGCGAAGGAAGCACATACTCTTATATTGGATACAAGATGGTATGAGTGGACAATTTCACCTATATAGCATCATTTACACAGATAAACAGCTGAAAACATACAATTTTGTCTGTATATACTTGATGTGAAATGTGAGAATGCAATGTTGGTGATTATCTCTCTTTCTACTGTGTCAAAATTTTGATATCTTGCGCTGTGCCGTTTGAGAGTTATAACAAATTGGATTTTCCGTCAAATTGACTCCTATCCATGCACTTATGGGTGAATATCATCAACTTTTTTTTTGTATGTGTCTTATTTTGTCATGAAATATCGTACTAGTATTAGAAATGTATTTTCGTCAACACTATTAGAATATTCAAATGAAATCGTATTAACAGACAGAGATGTTTTAGTTTACTATATTCCCGTATATTGTGACTATCGTAAAAAAATCCCTCAATGAGTCATGATTTCTTCATTCATGAATTTATATATAAGAAAATATTGAGGCCTACCTGATGTATTTTATATTTCATCAAATTACGTCACTGGAGACTAAATGATGAATTCTACTGGGAGATTCGAATATTCAAATATCATTTTATTAGATGTATTTCGGACGGATACACCATGTTAATTATTTATATTCGCTCCCCTACGAGATGTTCTCACTGGGAGCTCAAATACACATATGCATTATGTATGCAATGTGATTTGATGTGTAATAAATAAATAAAAACGAAAAAAATACGAAGTTTGAGAATGTTATGGTATGATTCATTGAAAAACTGTATATTTTGAAGAAGTTGATCATGAGTTGGGAAACGATTTTTTCCACTCGCTCAGCAAGTTTGATCAATAAGACCATGTGTATGTGTCTAATTGCTTTCAACAGCATGTTTTCAACGATCTGCTTGATGCATACAGTTGATTCGTGTGGTAGTTGGGCTTTCAATGTGACAATTCATGTGCAGTAGCGTGAAGTAATGTGCAGTGATGTGCAGTGAAATGTATAGAATCAAAATCTTCAATAAATATTCTGATATTCAGGCCTGAAACAAATTCGTTATATATTTTGATGAGGATGCTTTTCTTTCCTCTTCTTCAAACCACACATGGTGACACATATGGTGACATTCACTTGTAATTTTCACGAAGCCATGTGATAGCTCAACTGTGGGCTTCAACTTGAATAATTATTGAGAACTGTCCTACTTCCAACAAACGTGTATTAACTCGAGTCAATTGACTACAGTATTTGTAATTTCTAATATAATAATACATTTAATGGACTGGATCTGCATATAGATCTGGACGGTAGTACGTGAATGTTCAATGAGTAATAGAAATTATGAAATGTGTGGTTGAACAAAATGAACGAGAGACACACATGAATATGGATGTGAATCTTGTTCATATCGAACCGAAACAAATATCCCCTCCAAATCGTTGATCAATTATCGGTATATAAATTGTCTATGTTAGAGAGAAAAAAGTGATGATCACTAGTATTTCAATAGTCAATGATTGGTAGAAATATATACAAATTCAATCAAAAATCTCTGTATGAATTATGATATATTTTTTCTTAACTATATATAGTTCTCATTATTATGTTGTCACAATTCATCTAACAGGCAGATGATGACGAGGTGAATGTGATTGCTATGGGGCTTCCATTAAATTCTCAGTATCTAGCTGTATACAGTGTATTTCCGATCGATATGGAAAACCTTATGAAATAATAACGGTGTATTTCCGACTAATATGGAAAACCTGATAGAATAATGAATAATGAACTAAGAATCATATACAAGACTGAAATTCGATTATATTTCGATAAACTCTTCGTTATATTGCACAATACTATTCGTTATCAACCATGTTTTTTTTCATGAACAAAAATACATGATGGCGTTCAAACTTCATTTGCTTCGAATGGAGATTTCGTTTTCTTTTCCATAGTGTCCTATTTTCAATTATTTTGCTCGGTGGATTCAAGAGAATCAAAATTTCACATCAGTAAACGGTCCGTATTTATTGTCAGCAACGTGATCGCTTCCACCTCAACACTTTTTGAACATCATCATCAAATTTCATATGCCGACAGAATTCTTGAAATGATATTTTCTCATAACCATTTTCAGCTCATTTATCAATAAATGAACGTCATTCATGGAATGAGATACATATTGCGATTCCATAACGTTGTGAGTACCAATAATTCACAGTTGGTCAAATTATTTATTCTCATTTGATTTAATTCACATTTCTCAATTCCTTAAGAGTATTTTTGAGCAGGGTTCATTCACATTCTGGAGATCACTGACGCGGTGTTCCAAATCAACTCTATACATCATTTCCTAATACAAATCATCATTGGATTCATGTATATATATGTTTAAACATTTTTAAATCGGAGATTGCCAGAACTTCAATAAAACAAAATCAGGAAACAGCCTTATCCTAATTCTGAATCTATGTTGATAAACATTCCAATATGTGTTTTAACAGTTCATTAAATCGAAACATGTTCGTATATCTATAGATTTTATCGATTCCTGTTCAACAAACAGTCTCCCTCACATCCACGAGACCATGGAAAGATTTCTGACGAGATTAACTGTCAAGAATCTTTTTCTAGAGAAATGAAATAAAAGCCAAGTCAATTCAACGTTCCATTTTCAAAATGATTGATTAGGGAATAAAATAGATTATCTGACAAAAACCATCTTTTTTACTGGATGAGATGATTAGAAATCTTTTCTCAGAAAATCAGATGATTGATGTTGTAATAGTACCGCTTTGTGTAGAGCATAATTTTTCAACGAGAAATACATGAACCAATATATGATAAAAACAAAAGGACTTGCATTTCCTGGAGAAATATTGTCTTGAAAGTTTTCATATTAATGGAGAAGATGTTATTTCTGAGAATAAAAGGAGGAAATTTGAAATAGTTCAGAGTATCTGCGATAGTAGCGCTTGGAACATGAATCGATATATGCTGCTCTCTAGCAGTGAACGTACGAACGAGAAGGAAATTGAGAGAATAACCGAAGTCTCAACATACCGAAAATCTCAGTACAATATTAATTCAATTCGCATGTCATCAATTAAGTTAATATGATCATACAGAATATAACAGAACGCTGGTTTCACAGAGAGGCTATGGATGGCAATGTTTCAGCAGAGTTTGAATTGGACATCATGATGAAGATCTCCGATATAGACAACAATTATTCATAAATTATATATGATAAGTGTAAATAGAGACATACTGCAATGGGAAAACTGGAGGATGTACCAAAACCTACATATGATTGAATATATTTCTCCATTACCGAATGGAGACAGCCTGATAATTTCGTCCTCATTCGTTTTCTAATTGCAAACCGGAAAAAACTCGATAGTGAAACATATCCGAGCTCAAAAGAATAGATCACAATGGAAACTATCATTTCGGAAAAAAATATCATTTTATTTCATTGTAGTGTTTATACACCAGTGTATGGTCAGCCTGACAGGTCAAAAGTCATCTACACAAAGCATTCAGTATAAACTCCAGAGAAAATACTGATTAACTGATTACTAGCTCTTCATTTCAGTGTTTTGGGGATGGCAAATGTGGTGCTTTGAACTACCATGATTACATCGAGAGAATATTTTCCAATGGGTCTCGAATAATGAATGCATTCAATGAAAGAAACATATCTGTGGAAAATCAAATACACTCACGACCCAGTTGTTATTGCAAACAGAGCCGAGGAATGTCTACCAATGGTCCACATGATGATAATATATATTGGTATGATTTAATAATTTCATGAGAATTCCACAATTATTTGTTGATATGGTGGAGCTGTCAGAGTGATCAATTCGTCACAACTTTGCATCCATTTGAGAAAAAAATAAATACGAACATGAACATATTATGTCAAAATAAGTCTGTTACAGGGAAAATTTCATGAACTTTTTCAACACATTCGGAGTCATCGGTCAATATTTTATTTAAAGGATTGTCTATTTTATTTGTATACCATATTCCTGATATTGATTTGGATTGTCATTGTATTATTTGTTACAGGTGGCAGTAGAGCAGTACCTAAATATCCGGTGATCGTTTTCATACACGGAGAGTCGTTCGAGTGGAATTCTGGGAATCCTTACGACGGTTCCGTGTTGGCTAGCTACGGTCACGTGATCCTGGTCACCATTAACTTCCGCCTGGGTATTCTTGGTGAGTAGAAGAGCCGTCATTCTCTGGTATTACATCATCCCATCAGTGTATCATTACTTGACTCTGAGTATAGAAATATTGAGATGATTGGAATGAATATATAGTATGAAATTAAAAATTTGAAAATTGAAAAATTTGTAAGAAATTATGTGACAAGAGCATGATTTGAGTTAATTTTGATACAATGTGGAAAAGAGTAGATATGATTTTGAAGTTCTTCAACACATGCAATCAGGAGAAAAAAAAAATAGAAGTCGATCTTCCTCATTTCTCAAAAACAGCTCGCTTACTTATGAAAATGTTACTGATATCAGAACTGGGAAAATCCGATGATGATTTTTAGCTACCTCGATTTATATAGTGAGGAAAGCTGGAAAAGTCGGAATTTTTGATGGATGTTCAGGTTATATTCATTTCATCATTTTGCTCTCGTTGCATACTTCCTGGAATCAGCCGTCCTGTCACGAACTCAGTCAGAAAACGCTATGCTTCATAAACTAGAGGCAGGACGGGCTTGATTCAGAGTAACTCTTGAGGCATATGTTCACTCCTCAACAGCTTATTCTCCTCCCTTGTGTTCTAGCTGTTGATGGGGTCGATAAACAAACAATTATCATCAATAATGAGATACAAAATACGAATGTCAGTTCAAAGAAATAATATGAACCATTCTAATTTAATATCATAGTCATTTCATTTGTGTATGACATTGTTAATTGAATGATCGTACATCATCATGCATTGCCCATCATATTTAATAATTAGGAATATATAGATATTGCCTTTCTCCGTGGCTCATTCAGCTGAGGCATCGCCTCAAAAACCGTTCGGCGTCGGTTCGAGTTCAGCATCAGGCATGGGTTTTTATAAACGTCCTATCACTTATCATCACTTCATTGATTCCTAATCGCCTGCTCATTCTTACCGCTGTATAACCCTGCTGTTGATGAGATCGATATGCAAACAATGATTAGGCCTTCATATTGTTTGTATTGAAATAATATCATGGTTATTTATATAAATTGACTAGGTCTATGAATGACGGATCAATATCATGTCATAATGATCAAGTATGGGAAAAACTAATTTTCATTTTTATTATTATTATTTGACCACTCTCACTCTATTCTCACTACCATTATGAGTATATCATCAATGTTTGGAGAAAATAAACATGATTGAATCAACTGAATGGTTTCAATTATAATATGAATAATTAAAAATAATGATCAACTATGGAATGGACAAATCTTCATTTTTATTTTCATCATTATTATGTTGCCACTCTGACTCTTTTCTTACCGCCGGTATGTGTATATTCTCAATGTTTGGAGACAATGAGTTATTTGAATCAATCGATTGATTCTATTCCGCAGGGTTTCTCAAGCCCGGTATCGGCGAGCACACAGTGAGTAACTTCGGCCTCCTCGACCAGATAGCGGCGCTACAATGGGTCAAGGAGAATATCGGCGCGTTCGGAGGCGACATGGGAAGTGTGACACTGATGGGGCACGGCACGGGTGCAGCTTGTGCCAACTTCCTGCTGGTCTCCCCGGTCTCGAATGGTGCGTTATATTAGGATCAAGATGTATTGAGTGTTGCGTTGGTTTGCCGCCGGGATATGGTGACTTCATTTGACTTCAGAACACTTTCCATTTCCTGAGTTTTTTTCTGAGAACAAAAGATCGCTGTTCTATCCGGTGTTGTTGTATAGAAACGGCTGGTAGACTGACAAACTTTATTCTTTCACATTGTTATTAATTTTTTACATAAATAATGAATGCTATCAGCTGTTATCACATCTGTTATTAGCTGAGACGAGAACGTGAAGTTAGTTATTTTACTTATTTTATTATTTGCTTCATAGCCAAATTTTGTTAAATAATCATGAGTTATGTTGCCCACACACAAGAATTCGTTCTTATGCGGGCTTCTTATCATTAATCAACTTATTTCGCACTTATGGCAGTTCTTCTTTATTTTTCTTATTTTAACATTATATTCGTATTGAATTTATTCTGTTATTATCTTCATGTGTTGTTATTCTATTTCATATTTGTCATGTTGTTCAATGACAATAAAAAACATGTCGAAATTGAAATTGCAATTGAATAGTTTTTTTTTATAACCATGACCTACGCACGATATATGGTTTTCAAAATGTGACCTGTGAATTGAAACACATTTTTAACATGCGAGAGATATGGAGTGGAGTCACCATATTCAACCGGCAGACCAACGCAACCCTCAATGCATCTTGTTTAGGCCTATTCATCTGTTGATCATGGTTTCATATGAAGAGCAATACACTGTATACAGGTATTGGGAATGAAGCGGAAGCCACGTGACAACAATCGCCCAGTTACCTGTATGAAATATAACAGTGTAATAATCAATTATGGCTAATTAAATTGAAATACCTCTGTATATCCTGGATGTTGGTGGGATCGTTAAGCAAGCAATAATTGAGATTGAAATTCCATTCAGAATATTCAAATATAGAATATAAATGCCTTATAATCACTCATCTGGAATTTGTGAGGTTTTGAGTATCCATGTTGTCCACAGTGAGGATCATAATTGAATCATAATTGAATCCTAATTGAATCATAATTGGATCATAATTGAATCGTAATATAATCATGAAGAAAGAGGCGTTGCTCATCTGTCGTCAAGTTGAAAGATATATTCTATTATCGTCTGGTCATCTAGAGATATCCTGATTGAATAACTTCATTTTATACCACAGTTTAAACGGACTACTTGATTGGATGTTTTGTTCTGTTACTAGAATAAGGCAGTGGTACGCGAGTCGTCCACTGTGAATGAATTCTCATGAATCTACCTGATAATATTTTTGGATAGAAAAATGCAGATAGGTGTAATAAATAGCCGCTGTGAGATGAGCAAGATATTATGTGATATTGCTATAGCAATATGAATACATTGATGAACGCATACCAAACAGTCCCACTATCATCGCCGTTGTAGCATCTCGACATCTTTCATCATTTTCTCAATGGTGACATTTTTCACTCATCTCTTCATATCATTATTACCATTGTTAGTACTCTCAAAATTTCAACCAACATTCCCAGCAATATTTCAGACTGGTTTTGAATTGAATCAGGAAGTTATGATCACTCACCATATCTTTATTCGAGATGCTGCCTTGAGATTGAACGAAACACATAATAGATATCAATTAATCAAAATATATGAAAGTTGGCAATGATTAAATTTTTGACAGAATGAAAGAATAATAATGGGATGAGAAGAACAAAATATAGATTGATTGAATCTATTGACGGTTTTGGTCGAAATGAAATAATAATGATTGTGACTTTGGAAAACGAAAACAGAATGAGTGAAACAATAAACATTAAAATCAATGAAATTCCAACCCGATCGCCATTTTTCAAAAACTCTCATAATATTGAATCTGTCGAAATTATGAAACATTCCATGTGGATCAAGAATTAATATAAACTGCAAGCAATATACACATTCCATTCAATCATTTTCACCATAAATTCTCTTTTTTTCGTCTCAGAGATTGCCCCAAAATTTGAAAATCGTCGGATACTTTTTTCAGATTTTTTTCTTGACATTCGTAGATGGAAGCATCTTGACGGATGTGGTGAAGAATATGAACTTCGCGCGATTTCATCCAATCATTCTCATGTATAATTCTCCATTTTTTTGTCTTAGGTTTATTTCACCGAGCCATCCTCATGAGCGGCACAGCGCTCTCCGATTGGGCACTCACCCCCAACCCCATCCAGTTCACCATCCAAGTGGCCGAGGCGTTGAACTGCCCTTCCAACGACGAGCTCGCCGGTTGTTTGCGACGTAAACGACTGTCTGAGATCATGAAGGTCCGGGTTCAGATCCCGCCGTTCCGGACGCCGTTTGGTCCGGTGATTGATGGTAGTGTGGTACCCAATGAACCCACGCAGACGATGGGCGTGTATAAGGATCTGTTCAGCAGGTTAGTTTTGACCATGTGATCCTTATATTTATTTTTGAGAGTGATTGATTGATTGTATTGTTTGCCTTCATTGAATATGATTTATCGATAGCATATATATATATACAGGAGTCAACGGTATTTATTAACTCTGTATAAAAATACTGGAGTGAATAGAGATGAAAAAGATGAATCTGAGGAAAACACACAGCATAAGGGATGGCCAAATGTACACTGAAATGTGAAATTGAAAAAAAGCGATTGTTGGACAGTGGATATTTCTCTGCGTTGTCCGAAGGGTTCGTAAAATGTTGAAATGCAATTCCATAGAAAAGAAAAGTGTGGATGAACTCCTATATTTTGATAATTTTCATCATTCATTTCCGATACACAATATACATCTGTTTCAAATGTGGTGTATCGCTGGTAGTGAGAATAGAGCAAGCCTCGTAACAACATGTGCCTCGTCACAAGTCTAAACTAAGATTACTGAATCAACATACTGAAATAATGGAATAAAACATTTGAGGAATTGAAAATTGAAAAAAAATAACATATTGAAGTGATATAATGAGAGAGAAAAAACATATACATATTATTATGAAAAAAAGAGATAGAATGAAATTTGAAAGAGATGAATGCATCCACATGGTCATGTAGTATGAACGCAGTTATGCACAGTCATGTCATTTCATGTATGAACTTCATTTTCACGTAGTAGGTCTGCTCTTGATAACATCTTTAATTTGAACCCTTTTAACGACTCATTTTCCTTCACCACAGATACGAACTTCTCTACGGTATAACAGAAGTGGAAAGTTACCACCTCCTCGACGCCGTCTCCTTGCACCTCGGCATGTTGGAACGTGAGCGTGACAAGCTACTACGTGAATACGTACAATCACGTTTCGAATTCGTGCCCGATCTGGCACTGGCCAAGACGCTGTACGAGTACACGCACTGGCGTCCGATCACCAGTCGTCCAATCGCTGAGCAGCATCGTGACAGTCTTCTGGAGATACTGAGCGACGCCCGAGTGGCCAGTCCGCTGGTGCAGACGGCTGATTTCCATAGCAGTGCCAATCCGAAGAGTTATTTCTACGTGTTTACGCATAGCACGAAACATGGGGATTTTGCTGAGGTGAGGATTGGGGATAATCGATGGGATGAAAATAGAAATTTTTGGACACCTTTGATTTTTTGTTGATTGATTTTGTTCCTATTATTCTTCTCAATTCAATTCAGTGAAAAAAATCTAATTCAATCAATTTTTATTCCATATTAACTGTAATTACAATCACACTCAGGGGTACATTTTATTATGAAAATACAGGTATTGAAATAAGTCAAGTTATGAATATAATAGTTAATAACGTTTTGATAGCAAAAATTGAAATTGAAGTCATAACAAACGTGTCAAAGTCATATGTTTTTGTACATTCGTCAACCACATTTAATCACTTTTTATCTCCTCGTATTCTCACACAGTAATCACATCTGAAAGTTTCATGGAGAATAAGATTCCCCTTGTGATGCTCTGTTCAGAATATTCTGAGCTTCATCCTCGGCCTCTATGGGGTACTAGTCTATGTCCAATAGACTCTATGTCAAGTTTTTCATGTTATCAATGATGAAAATGTCCAAATTCTCAATTTTACTCTCTTTTCCTATTCATTTCGATAATTTTCTCATTTGAATCATTCCCCTTCTCTTGAGATCACGACATCTTTTCATTCTTGGACATTTTTATATTTCACAAAGTGCACACCTGCTCTCAGAAATGGTTAAGTCCTGGGATATGTATCATTCCATAAACATATGTATGAATATATGGAATATTATTTTTATTTGTTCTGTTCAGTGAAGCATCATGTGCATGCCTGAACCAATATCGTGTATTGGTTTTCGAGTAACCGGCAGCAATGGTATTTTCATCACACATTCACATCCCAATGATATCAGCTATAGGAGAGCCAGATTTCGTCATTCTAAACATCGTTAGAACACTTCACGATCATATGGATGTTTTTTTTTTAAATGAAAACGAGAATTTAAAATGAATGAAACTTTCCGATTCCATCGCCAACTATTCCATAGGGTTCACGTCGAGTGAGTATGTGAATTTTCGTATGGTTTTATCGTAAGAATATTCTCTCTGGTTCGATAGGCCACTCAATATCACATCAGAGGAATTCAAACACGATCATGGCAATTTTCAAAAGCATCCCCATCAATAACCAATGTGGTCTCGTTGTGTTTGATTGTGTCAAACATATGTCATCATTCAAATTGAAAAAGCTGTCAAAATGTGCCTCAAAAACATGACTTTTTCAATTGTGATACATGAATATATGAAAATGTCATCAATTATAGAAATTGAGAGTGTAAATCAAGCAATTCATTCACATGTACCGAATGATTATATTGAATGAAATCATTTTACCGAATGATTGACGACTCGCAGTCTCCGCCCCCATGACGTCAGAAATCATACCGTTCGATCCACAATTGTAGTCAAATTCAGATATCCAATCAGCGTATATTGAAATGACTACATTTGATATGTTCCAACTGACTGACTGGTGAAGCCACGCCTATTTTGAGTCGTCAATTGTAATATAATAATCCATCATATACGAAACATTAGGAGAGTGAGGAAATTATAGATTTCAGAATCATAATGATCATTTCTTTATTGCACTCTTTTCCATTTCAGATGATATATGATGCATTATATTCCTGTCTTCCAGGCCAACATAGGTGGTTCAGTCCATGGAGAAGAGCTGCCCTATGTGTTTGGTGTCCCGATGGATAGCGGCCGTTTCCCACAGTCATTCACAACGCCTGAGAAGCTGTTCTCAGAGGCCATGATGACGTATTGGACCAATTTTGCCAAAACTGGGTGAGATATGAATCCAAGAATAGAAATGATGATCGTGCCGAACAAGGTTGAAGTTGAATGAGATACTCTGCGTTCGATTCACCTTATGAGAGATGAGGATTCTGATCTTTATCAAACTGGAAACTCAAATTGAATTGAGCTTTTCGATTTTCTGATGATTTTGTTGATCTGAAAATATCTTGATAGAATATGAGATACTATGAATTATGAATATATGTATTCAATTATTCACTGATATTCCAAGTGGTTCAAATGCACTCAGAAGTGAGGAGAATAATAAATAATCAAAACGAATCAGAATAATAGATGAAATAAAATGGAGATGAATAATAAATTGGCGTCGAGAGTTAAGACATCGTCCCATTTGCATCATCTGTGAATACAATGGGGTTGATTTAGAATATCTTCAACCGGAAATCTCTTCGGCAGTATTCAGTGTTCTGCAGCGTTAAAAATTGTTATAGCAGCAGCTTGTACTCTAGCTGCAGTTTGTGTATAGGCACTTGAGTGAGTTAGAGGAAGAACAAGAAAGATAGAGAGACAGAGAGAATGAGAGAATGAGAGAAAGAGATGGAGACATGAAAAAAAAAATATATATATATATATATATATATATATATATATATATATATATATATATATATATATAAGAAGAGAGGGAGAGAGTGAGAAGAAGAGAGAGATAGGAGAATAGTGAGGTACGCGAAAGCGAGAGAATGAGAAATGGAGAAGAGAGAGAAAATGATGGAAAACGAGAAAGAATATTCTCATTCGAACCGTTGGATTTCTGCTGCCAATCATTGTATCTGACAAATGTATGGAAAATAATATACACATGACCATAATCAAAATATCATGATGAAATATTACCATGATATTCATAAGAATCATGCAAAATGAGATAATGAATATTGATCTGTTAATTAGGAGAGAAACTGAAAGTTTGAATTCTCAGAAGCAGTAGTTTTTTTCATTATATTTTGAGAGTTCATTAACATTCCCAATATCACAGTGGCCGTTGCAGCTTCAAATATTTTTGACCGAGTGAAAAATGAGTGATAATATTGCAAGAATTTCCGAATATTCTCGAACATCTTTGCTAGTCTGATTGAGAGAGTTACTTGACTTATAGGAATCCGAATGCTCCGAGGCGCTTGGCGTATCTCAGCCAAGGACCACGTGACTGGCGTCAATACGACATCGACTGGCCGGAGTACGATAGTAAGAATCAGACCTACCTCAATCTCGGTAAGATTTTCATATATTCCACTATATTCCACCTCTCCGACGGGGCAGACGTACATCAGAAGTTCTCACGTAGTTTCAGTGTCACCCTCCTTCATTATTATGAAAACAAATGTTCCGGAAGATATTCGAGAAGAAGTTTCCAGTTCGTGGAATATTAGTATGGTAATTGAATGTACATGATCTTTCAAGAGTTTGATGCAACGACAAGATTGTGATTTGGTCAACTCTTACGTTTTTTAAGGATTTGTAGTCCATTATCTGCTTCCATTAGACATGGTTGATTCAAGATGATATTTCTCATTTGAGAAACGATCGAATGTGTCTCCATTTGAATTCATCAAACATTTCGAATGATGATCGATATGAGAAAACGATCTCTACTCCATGTATATATACCAATCAGGAATCATCAGCATTATCACCATTGAGAGTTATGAATGTCCTCGAACTAATTTCACATTCGAATAATCGAATGTTTCCCCCAAAAAATCGACCTATACTGATACTGTGATTTTCCAAGATTGTCAATATTTGAGAAATAATTGCTCCACATGCCGAATACATGTCTATTATGGCATATACTCGATTGGACGGGATGAATGTGAATGATTGACAGATAATTGTATTTTTATGATATCCCAAATGTTCAATATATCACCCTCATATCCCGTAGTATATCTCATTTTCTTCTCTGCATTCCATATCCAACGTATATTCCATCCTTGATTCTGCATTCCATCTCAGCTCGGTTTTAAAATATTTTTCCATTCATTCCAGGTATACCTCCCAAGTACGGCCACCAATATCGCAAACAACCGATGAATTTCTGGAATCAAGCCCTGCCGAACCAACTGAAGAACCCAACCAAGTCCAGCCCGCGCCTTGTCAACCCTCCACATCTACATGATATCGATCCTCGAATGGAAGTATCACCTCCGTGGAATCGGCCTCCACCCAAAAGCCCACAAGACCGATACGAAAACTTTGCCAAACCTTATTACGAGAACGCGCGTCCAACAAAGAAACCCACCTATGGAACTATTGTCCACGAGGAAGGCGGAAGAGGAAAAGGACTCATGGATAGACCTTCACTTTACGACGAAGAAACGTCAACCATTTTGCCACCCATCACTCAAACAGGAAATTCGTCCATGGCTCTCACCATTGTTATTATCATTGGTATATGTTTTCTCGTGGTGAATCTATGTGCATTTGCAGCATTATATTATCAGAGAGATCGTTTAAAGGCTCAAGAAAGAATAATGAAGAGAAGAATAGATGAGAACATTCGCTTAGAAGAAGAAGGGACATACGTGAAAAGAGTGAAACTAGATTTGAAGAGTGAGAAAGAATTAAAAGAAGGTGGCGATGTGATTTACGAAGCAGTCAGTAAGAAAACGGGCGAGGTCAGTTCGGATAATGTGGCGAATATGAAACGATGGCAGAGACAGGGAAGCACCAGCACGATGGACGCACATACTAAAGTGAGAGAATGGATACAGCAAGAGATTGTACAGAGGTGTTCACCCAGGTTTCTCCGTCGCACACGTCAACAGATACAACAGCAGAAACTGGACCGAGAAAGACAATTAGGTACTAGTACTGAGACTAGTTTGTCAATTGTACCTAAGAATTCAGGTTCAATGGTGCAGAGGGATCCAGGTTCAAAGACTCCAACTCTAAATACTTTACAGAGGAAAGTGAAGAAAGTGTCAGTTGCTGTGGATGCAACGCCCGCTGCTAGAAGTGCGAGTGTCCAGAAACAGGTGCCAATAGAATTGAGTAAGTCATTGGATGCGTTGACTAATTTGACAGTCGCACATCGACCCATATTGAAACGCTCGAATACCACAATGGACGAGAATTTGATCAAACAAGATTCGCCGAAAGTTTTGAGACGTAGCACAACGAGTATCAATCTCTTACCTTTTGTCCAAAAGGAAGAGGAAGAAGAAGAAGAGTTGGAACCTTTGCGAATACAACACGGACACTCCCATTCTGAGCCAGTGCCTTTCACAATACCATTTCTAGCAGACCTGGATCCCGATATCAGATCAGGAAATTCACAGAGTACGAAACCACAAATGGTACCCATACCTGTTGAAAAGGATACCAAGACATATGTTGTGGATCACACTCAGCCCATGTCTACATTTCCAAAACAGCAGAAAAAACTTATTGCTCAAAAGAGAGACGCGTCTGTGACTACAGGCCATTATCATGATATTAACGTCACGTCCAGAGATAGTGACGATGATATGAACAGATCATCAGAAGATCCTCTTGCGAATATGCAGAGACGAAACTTTCCAAAAGTGTTGCCCGATCTTCCTGTAGAGCATTTTGGTGACGAAATTTACTCTCCCAAACAGGCGGCCATGAAAAGGAGGTCATTACCACCATCCAATATTCTATTGAATCTTCTCACTCCGGTTTCTGAGGCTGATGGTAATTCACAACCATCTACGCCCACCAATAAGAAACCTCCTCCTCCACCACCTAGAATTTCATCAACTCTTGGTAGAAAACCCTCAAATACGTCTCCTATTATTGGTAGTGAAATCAGAAGGGCTCCTTACGTGGTACAACAATCAACAAAGTCAGCTCCTCCAACTGTTCAAAGACAGGAACCAAAAATAATTATCAAACCTACCAGTACTAATCCAGTGACTAGAAATCCAAAAACTCAGATCAAAAACAATCAAAATGTTAATATACCTCGAGTGACGGCGAACAATGAGCTACGACCAAGCAAGACTCAGACTACTGGTCGTGCCATACCGCTTCCCGTTCAAAAAACTGCGCAGACTGCACCCTCAGGAAAATCAACAGACCAATCGAAAGCACTGGCACCAGTCAAGGCTGCAGAAATACCTCGAAAAACTTCGACGAAAAATTCAGAAACATCCACAGATGATGACAATAGTTCGAATACTGGTACAATAAAAAGAGTGCAGAAGGTCGATAAAAAGAATTAAGGTTATGTGGTGCGTGAAATTCAGAGTTCCTTAATACATTCGAGGGTAATTACTCCGAGAATATGTACATATTGATTTTTAGACTATTGTGTGAAGGATGAACGTGACAACTCGTTCACCACGTCTGGTAAACAATTCTTCATCATTGAGAAAATGGAATTGAAATAAATACATTGTATAGTTCCAATGTGGATATATTGTTGACATTTTTTTTAACGAGTTGTCGATGTGTATATGATTTTGTGGTTCGAGAAATGTTTATTTAACTATGAGAATAATCATAATTATAACTCGATTCATCAGAATAACAATAAAACGAATTGACACTGAATATATAACATTACTCATTCATGCTTTTTGCATGTGAGATCAACTGATAATGAGCAATCCTGATCACATCTCCGAGAATGAGATTCGTGAGGTGGAGATACATACTTTATAATATCAAAACTTGCATTTTTGAATTGATAACCAAAGTACACATCATTCAATATCTATGGTTGAGAATATCATTAATGGACCCAATTCATTCCACCATCAAAATGGCCGGACTCTATTGACGTTCTGGTTGTATATGCTCGGAAAATGGAAAGGTACATACTCATCGAACACTATTGACCTATAGTTGTGTGAAAAAATATAAATACAATCGAAAAGAGGCGTGAGGACAATCGGTGAAAAAAATGTGGACATAGCAAAATGAATCAATATAGGCGTATGTGGATGCTGAGAAGTGATAGGTCCTCTTCAGTCTTGAACTGATATTCAATTGTGAGTGATAGAAAGTTTAATGTGTGCTGCCTTTCCATAATCATGATTGCGAACAAAACGGAACGAAATTAGTCAACAGCCAATCCCTCAAACAGTGGAAATAGAATGATAGTTTTCAGGTTTTACTCCCATGATCGCTAGTGTCTACTTCCGTTTACGGCACATCGAGTGCTTCGACCACCCAATCGTGTCAACAATCGTAAAATTGTATTCAGAATTAGTTCCATGATTGTACATTTATATTTTTAATCTTCATATTAATCAATGATCATATTAATTTAAATCAGGAAAACGCCATATGAGCGTTCTTGAACGAGCGGATAGTAATAGTATGTCGACTTTTCGCCAAACTTTTGCCTACATTCGCCAAGCGGGTGACATTTAAGTTAGAAATGGGAAAAAACTGCTTCGAGTATGGTACCAATTCAGCACTTTTTATGGTTTTTCTTCAAAATGGATCACCCGATCAAGCTGAAAATTCTCAGAAATGTGTATAAGAATGTAACTCAACTTCACACTGATTTTTGTTACTTGAAAATAATTTTTATTTCCGCTGTGTTATTCTAACGGGTATTTTTAAAATTTCTAAAATTCATGAGAAAAAAGTAACCATCCGATAATGCCACAAAACTTTACAGATCTAAGTTAGATGAGTAAACATGATGGAAAAAATTTGAAGTTGATAGCTGTAGCCGTTTGACATGTGGAGAACCGACAAAAAGAAAAAAAACATAAAAACGTACACCAATTTTTTTCAGTATGTCAAATTGAATCCTCGCTGAAGCTCGTCTAATTAATAATTGAGGAAACGTTCCATAGAAACTCACCAGGATGCGGTAGAATGACTACTCAGTTCAAAATAAAATCACTAGGATGCGCTAGAATTGCGAAATTATTTCGTAGATCATGGAAACAGCTATGCGAATTCGTCGCGCAAAGTTTCGCAGTCATTTCTTTCAATGGAAAACTAGCTTTGATTCAGTCAATCTGGAAACTTCAATAATTGCTGGATGGATGATCATTGTTATATGTTGGTTGATGAGAGTTATCAGAGAATTACGGATACAGGATATCGTGATACTGTTGGGAAAAATAAAGAATCGGGAGAACACTTGTCATGATATTGAGTTTGAGAATAATATATTTTTATTTTTGAAAATCATTAATCACATGAACAGTTTTGACCATATCATCCTACATTACTGTTGAATCAGTTGAAATTATTCACATTCTCTCATTTTCTTTTCAATGTTTCACACAACCAATTCAATGATAATTATCTGAACATTATGTTGATTATTGAAATTCTCGTCGTGAGATAAGAACATGTGGAATTAACTTCATCAAAAGAATCAGAATATGAATATATACAAGTTATATTTGTTCGAGAATAGAATATACAGTTTGTATGATAGATTGTCATCAATATTTTTCAGTAAAATGTTCTTGAGTTTGAAGTTTTCCATTTCAAATCGAATACATTCATTTGTATCCTTTGAGACAATAATGAAAAAAATATCTATGCAACATATTCATTCAGAACAAAGAAGTGTGTGTTCCAATTTCAATAAAGATGATTGATTCAGTGGTTATACGAAAGAATTAGATATTTTTCAGTTCATTCGTTCCTTTGTGATCAATCAGGATGTTTTTCAAGGAAATATCATCATAATCAAAAGATAATAACTTTCTCGAACAAACGTATGATCATTCGGAAGAAAATGTTCAAACGGTCACTTCATACTAACTGTCAATTAAATTGTCTATATAACTTCAATTTGAGTATCGAGTCTGAACATGAAAATCATTCTCACTTGAATTCATAAATTGATTCAGATTTCCGTTCACTACCTCACTTATTATATGGTTCGTTGGCCATTGATTTGGGGTTCACGACATTGGATAAATTGCAGTCTTTTTTAATAATGTATAATATATATTCGCATACATTTCACATTTCAAATTACACTTTACTTCAACAGACTTCGGCGCGAGAGTCAAGAGAAAGTAAATATAGCCTACACATATCCACAATAATTTTCTCGTACATTATCACGTTATAGAGGTGCCAAGCTATTCATTATCAAATTTCAAATCTCAACAAGGAATATATAAACATAAAATTAACACTTATTTAGATCAATATCGAACTTTGTTAAAAATCTCCTCTTTTGTACACCTAATATCATATCATTATGTACACTAACTTCTCGTTGTTTGGACTAACCGTTAAAGTTTTCAGTTCACTTTTATAGAGTTTTCATAACAATACTATTTCACATTTTAATTTTCGAAGAATCCAGAGTGATCATCGTTTTTGTTTGAAACTGGATCAGTTCTGAAAGTTTGTTCTTACGTATATATTATCATAATTCATGAATCATTTCACAAGTGTTTACGTCTTTTTGACAAGATATCGGATAAAGTGTCTCAACCATTTCTCAAATCACTCCATGGCAAGCACTAGACCTCATCTTCAACGTAAACACTTCCCGAATATCAGACACGCATTTCGTCCATCGCTGCTGTCGGTAGCCTCATCGGCTTCACCTGTTGCTGGTGTTGATGTTGCTGTTGATGCTGATTCAACAACGGTTGATGTTCGGGAGGACTTTTATTCCTAGGTGGCGGTGGCGGTCGAGGCACTGACAGATGCAAACCGATCGAACCATTCGGAGGTAAATTCACACACTCTGGAGTATTGACTACTTGCAAATGTGATAAATGATTCATATTGTTATGTTGCATGACTGTATTATCGGCTCGGATGATATGTTGTTGTTGCTGTTGTTGTTGCGGCAATGTGTTCTGCATTGGACTTGATGGGGGAGCTTTACATAGACCACTCATGATATTACTACTGTTAATGTGCTGTTTCTTTAGGGTATTCATATGAGTGGGACTACCCATATTGTGGTGACTAATACCAGGATTTGTGTTCATACAAATACCATCATCAACATCTACAATTACACTAGCGGAACCTTGGTGGTAACGGTGTTTAATACCATCAAAATTACGCGTCTGCTGTTGCTGTTGAAGATTTTTCACTTCCAGGCGAGTTTTATCACGCTGATAATAAACACCCGCGAAAATAAGAACATTCAAAATGAGAAGTGAACATCCAATCGCGATTGTGACCGACAGAGCTGTGGAATAAGCAGCGTAACCGGCTGCCTCTAAACTAGCTAAGGTATCAGAGGTGTGATTGAAATTGTTTGTCTGCTGGAAATTGGGCACTGAATTGATGACGGTGACACAGGTGGTGAGCTGTGTGTCGACAGTGGTGAGCTCGAGAGTGCTGTTACGGGATCGTACAGTTGGTTCGGGGATCTCGTAGAACGGCGACGGTAGGCGGGAGAGAGGATCGGCGCGGACGACGCCGTCGTAGAGGTCGGCCTCGTTGTGATTCTTGAAGAGGTTGTGACGAGCGACGACGTCTTCCATGCCGGCCCGATGGAGTTCGGGAATCAGTCGGAGCCACACGGAGAGTTGGTGAGCGCGGAAGTGATTCTTCATCCGGGGTTTCATACCTGAATGAGAAATGACATTTATTAGAAGAGTTTGATTTCACTGGCATTCAATAATGGATGATGACCTGAATGTTTCACATTTTTCTTGATCACTTTTCCCTATAATATCAGCAAACCGAACCGTCATTGAGGAGACTGGGTTTTGATTCATGCCATGGTCGACCATCCTGACTGTGGTTTTTCATGTTTCTCTCTGTTATCCAGGTCGATACTGGGATGGTTCCTCAACAAAAAGTCACGAACGACTTATTTGAACTACCCAAAAACATCCCAAAAAATAACCCCACATCTCACCATCCCATCATTTTAGAAATGATTCACGGTGTAACCAATAAATCGTAGTCATTACTACAGTGCATCGTTGAACCAATACAAATAAATGAATATTACTTCAAAAACATGACATTGTTCGTTCTTCAAATCGTCCAAAGATGAAAAATTAGAATAGTTTGCACAAGCACGAGAACAATAATACCACCCCAAACAAACACAAATGATTAGTACCATTCCGTTCCACAGTGAAAGAGCATTTTTGTTTCGGTCTCGCAGATAGTGTGATTGAGCTGAGCGGAATTGTCTCACTCAAGTTCGAATGGGGAAAGATACAGAATCTCGATATGAACCTTGTGTCGTCTGAAATATTGTCGAATCACTGTTTTTTCTCACTTATCATATTGACGATATGCGGGGACCGAAATGATGAATGAAATTTAAATTCTGAACTGAATAGCTCGGTGATTAGATTTGAAATGGGAAGTTAGTTCATCGACGTATGATAATTCTATCACTCTCCGATCAGTAAAGAATGATTAATACAAATATTTTCAGAATGACGTGCAATGAGCGACTTCTCTGAAAAAAATATATTTCCTCATATATTCACAAGACACGAATGTACGTTTCTATTCACCGGTGGAAATGAAACAAACCCCTCTCCCCCCCCCCCCCCCCAAAAAAAATGAATATTTCTATACATATATATATATATATATATATATATATATATATATATATATATATATATATATATATGAATATATATATATATATATATAAATATATATATATATATATATATATATATATATATATATGTATATATATATATATATATATATATATATATATATATATATATATATATATATTATATATATTTATATATATATATATATATATATATATATATATATATATATATATATATATCCGAAATATACATACTCAAACAAAGACAAAATGTTATGAGGGGAGAGTGTCAATACCCTTGCTATTGCCGCACTGCCGAACGTAGCATATAGGTTACATGGAAAGTCCCATACAAATGAACATATTCGTAGGATGAGTGGAAATTGAGTTCGGGAATACAAACACAAAGCAGGACATTCTATGTCCACGTCATAAAAACAGGAATGTGCGTGTACATTTGATTTTGTTATGTCAACAAATTTCAGACCTGATTTCATGCTCAATATTTTTTTAACATACAGATTTGAACTCTCATCAAATTATACCAGATCAGAACCTCACCTCACCTAACTTTTGTGTTGATGACCGAGGGTATTACTAACAAATTTCAATATACTTTTTTCTGTATGGGAGATAATTTCAACCGATTTGATTAAGACCAATTGAAAGCATAGGCCCATATATTTCCCTGATTGATGATCTCGGATGGAGTTGTGATACTGAGTACACTTCATCAAAATTATATATCATATATTTGTTTGTTTTTCATTCACCACTATATCTGTGTTGTTGTGAGAATTCAAGGTTTTGAATAAAACTATCCGAAAATACCCAGCTCACCTTGCGTTAGACTTGAACAAGAATCTAAAACTATCAAGTCTTTGAATATTTGAGTTTCCAATGAACAAAAATAATCACTCCAGTCTGTCATCAATTGAATGTAACCATATATACCTCACTTCGGAACTGAACTCACTTATTTCCAGATATTTCTGGTGAACGCTGTCGTATTCATCCCATACAATGCTTCTAAAACGATTCTTCTCCTTCGAGCCCTGAAGAACCTGTTCTTGTTTCTGATGCTCGTTCGGGTTCCTGAGGCACAAACATTACTATGTTATTAACTTTTCCATGATGAGAATGATGAAAAGATTTCCACCATTCCAATTCATTACAGAACAACGCTGAGCATTTCATCATATGGAATGAATCAATGAATCTCATATAAGGAATACAGCTGTACTTTTTCTGAATGATACATTAAACTGATGTTGATTACTGCTAAGAATGAGTGCCTGTGTGGAATAGGAATAAATATCTCAGATCATTTCTTTGCCATTCTGTACAAAAATGAACGAAATTGAAGCCTATAAACTTTCTCTCTTGAAAGGGTTAGGTATTGACAGTGTGATCATTTGATGCATCTAGATTTTATCGATTTAAAATAAAAAAATCACAACATAATGTAGTTTGATAAATCCAATCACGACCATTCAAAAACCGTTGCTTCTCATTTCCCAATAGCGGATACAATTTTTTTTGACACTCAGTAAACATTTAAAAATTCTAAAATATAGCCATTCATGTTTTGAGTGCAATTTTTCCATATTTCAACAAATTGTGATGAGTGTCATTGATAATTCAATTACTAACCCTGTTCGAATGAAATTGCTGAAATATACAATGACCGCTTCTGAGAGGCCAACTTCAGATTTGGTGTAGTTCTTTGGAAAGTGAGGATGAAGCGTCTCTACGAGTGGTGCTCCAAAAACATATGGCAACTCTTCTCCGTGGACAGTTCCCATACGCTGTAACAAATCCAAACATACCTCAATCTAATGAATCATGAAAATAACAAAAATATTTGATGAAGTATTTTTCACACAAAACTGACAATTCTACTATTTTGTCACCTTTTCACAATGATTGGTGGGAATAATTACGTTCGATAATTGTTGTGATGAATAATGTATGAAGATATGTCTGATTGGTCCTTATTCCAAAGATTTTTTTTCAAACATAAAAAAATCGGATTTTAATTTAATTTGATATACATTATTTTTCCCGTGCCACCATTATCATGGACATCTCATTGATCAATTCTCTCCGATAATTACCTTATTGAAAAATTACATTCGAATGTTTTTCAATAAGTTGATAGAATGAAATAATTGGGAATTTCTGATAACACTTCTGCAGTCATTCATGAAAAAAAAATCTCTCCACACACTGAACTCAGGACAAAGAACGAATCACATTATTTATTGATTGCTATGTACACTCGATTAGAAAATTTAACTCCCATCTGTAAGTTCTCCTAGTCATCAATCCTTCATGAGCTAGGCTAGCTTATACTCTCATGGGTTGGCTGCTATATTAACAGGGCAATATCAAGTCGAACCACGTGCTCGCGTGTGGCCACGGACTACACTAGTGGTCTAACACACGCTGGCCAGTGACACATTCAATAAGCAATGCATCTTGCATGCGGCCAGCATTAGCACTGACCGCATGTATACGCCACATCTTTGGAATACGAAATAGATTCTGTATTGTGTTACGTTGAAGTAGAGAATCCGTGGAAATGGAGGCCTATCGTTGCATGAATTGGAAGCATAGCTGATGTATTGAGGGAAAATGAATGATAATGAATTTTTATTGATCTTTCGGATTGAAATGACAGTTATTGGCCTCTCTGAATCACAAAAAAAAAAAGATTTTCTTAGCTCGTAACAGTGGCTCTAAATCTCACTCGAATATACACATAGGTTAATTATTTCCACATGATAGAACAAATTCCTTCATTTTTGAAAACCTTCGGAGGCTCTGATCATGAATTACGATGAATGAGGTACGATAACAAAACTGAAACAACCTCCAATTATCCATGAAATATCTGAATGATGGTACTTGGATGATTTAATGTGGTACATCTATATGTACAATTATATCGATTCAAGCTGAAGCCTGAAATCTGAATAAACGATCACAGATAACCATCTGATTGGTTCGAACATTCTACTGAATCTGTGATGGAATCTCGTAAAATTCGCCAGTTGGAATTCATCTATGCGTTATACATGCTCTCCCTTCTCATCACTGAGTCAACGAACCAAATACAAATCGTCTTCATTTTACTTTTTCATTCGCATTTTCGGATGGAATTTATTAAACACGCGTAAAGCAATAGAGGCAGTCACCTCTTTCTTTTCTCACTCTCTATTTCTCTCTCTTTCTCGCTCGTACTATTTAGAAATATCCTCAACACTTTCCAGCTCTCGAGCGCTTATAAACTCTCCGTAGACCTCCATTTTGTTGTCAATAGATTGGAACACTTTGAACCCTTATCACGTTCACCCCCTTCTCTCCTCTTTACTCCACATCAACATCCCTTCTCCTCTAACCTTCCCATTCTTCTACTCGTCCGCAAAAAAAGATGGACTTATATACAATGTAAGCGATTTGAATTATCTGAATATTGGTTTCAAAATATTACTTTTATGAATATAATTGAAGATGAGCAACTTGAACCTATGAAGAAGGTTGATTTCTCCAGAACAAATGAGAGAACGGAAAATGAAGAGAGAGAGAGAGAGAGAGAGAGAGAGAGAGAGAGAGAGAGAGAGAGAGAGAGTGTGAGAGAGAGAAGAAAGAAAGAAATAGCAAGATATATATTATGGTTTATCAATTATATGATATATATATATATATATATATATATATATATATATATATATATATATATATATATATATATATATATATATATAAATATATATATATATATATATATATATATATATATATATATATATATATATATATATATATATATATATATATATATATATACATATATATATATATATATGGGAATGACAACAAAACGAGATATCCCACCTCAACATAAGGGAAGATGATGAGTCGGTCTAATCGTCTAGTCACCTCGAGTACATATATGTTAATTTCCTTCAATTAAGTAAACTAAATTCCACCCGAGTTCAGTAACTAACTTTTCGTTCACTGAAGTCGAATCTCGAAACTCTGATCACAAGTAACGGATTTATCACAGATACTTTCCAGAACTATCATCACATATCGGAATACAGAATGTTTCAGGAATATTGTATACTATTTTCACATTTAATTATGTATTATCATTCGCGTGAAGCATCAGAACACTTTTTTATTGATCATACACCACTGATTCTTGTTTGAACTCTCTGAAACAATCCATAGAGAGAATCATACTCGAGATTGATAAATCAAATGAACAACAGTAGATTCTCAGAGTTGCCCATCATCTTTTCAACGAGATTCAATAAAAATAATAACCGAAAATTAAATCTCGAAAAAATTCGATTGAAAAAGTTCCGAGGCGAAGACAATTTCCCGTAGCCAATGTTGACGTAGTGTAAGAGGCGGAATTCCGTGACAACGGAATACGACGTGGGTGAAATGGGGTATTGGAGGGGGTTGAGGAAACGGGGTGAGGTGAACGTGGTTGGAATTCAAATCGTTTGTACTTTAGGTGACTAGACGACTAAACCGACTTATTATCTTCTCTTTTGTTGAAGTACAATGTCGTCGCTCGATTTAATTACTATTTTATAACTCTTTTGTTAGGTATTAACAATTGAAATTAACAATTGACTAAGACAATGGTATATTCATGAACTCATTACAGCAGAGTAGAGATTAATTCTCACCTCTGAGTTATCGTTGATCCATAATACCCAGACAAAATTGCATCTCAAATCTCATTATATTCACTGTTGTTGAATCATCAGTGATGCCAATATATAAAATGAGTTCCAATATGTACCGGAATCCATAATTCAATGGAAAAATGGATTATTATTATCAAAAATATGTTCATCATCATCACCATGTATGAAATCGTATGAATATTTCTCCTCAAATCATGATGATAACGTAGCAATCTGGAGAACATACCAACATTTTCAATGATATTATATTATATACAACATTCAAAAGAATAATCAAACTAATCAAACATCACTTGCATATTTTTTTCTGTCATATTAGCTCCTAATACTGTTACTGTTCATATTCAAACCCTTCAAATGATCCCATATGTGTTTTCAGCATGGCCATAAGCTTGCGCTCACCATATCGAGTCATGCCGCATTCCTATCACGTCCCCCTTACCACCCCCAAACGTATATAAACTGTGTTCCTAGGAAATTGTAACCCCTTCCCTACCCCTCCGCTACCTACTCCCAACATTATTGACTTCAATCTCTTATACAGTCACCCCCCAAAACCACCCTCGACCTCCTACCATCCCCACTGCCTACATACGAGCTATTGATAATCCAGTGCCCTCTTTTATTTAACATCTTACACAATGTGAAACTTTGGGTGAACAACTTCAATATCAAATATGGGAATCTGTTGAATATGGTACGTTGCTGATGGCCCATATATACAGTTATGTCGCAAGATAGATAAAACGTTGCCTGATGATTTATCAATTTAATATGGAAAGTTTGTGTGAGTGAAGTTTATCTTTTGAATTTGAGAAGATGAGGGAAATCTGTTCCAAAACCTGGCGCTTCCATTCGTTTCATGTTTTCATATTTTCCATATATGATCATATTTATATATCGATATCCATTATCTATCTCAAAATGAGATCACATAATTTGTCAACTGTTTCCTACGAAATGAATTTCATTGGATATTGGAAATTTTGCGAAAGAAATTCAATCAGGAATGAAATCAATTTGAATGTTGAAGGTTTCTCATATTCAAACCAAATAGAGCTCGTGATCAATAGTACATCCAAAATGATATGAATCATGTTAAGAGTCCACGGAAGTCGATTTGGCGAAATGTCAGTTTTTTAATGATGATTTTGAACGGTATATGAGATGTCAAAATTATAATACGCGAAAAACACAGATGAGTATGATAGCTTCGAGATGATATAATCCATACCTATTCAAGTCATGTCGCATAACTGTCGAGCATATGCAGCTAAAAAGTGTTTTTTCAGCTGTACACGCTTGATTGCCATGCGACATGACTTTGATAGTTAAAACTTATATGATCTTGGAGCTATTATAATTAACTGTGTTTCCCGCTGATTACAATTTTGATATCTCATACTGTTCAAAAGTTATCACCAAAAAACTGCTATTTCACTAAATCGTCTCCCGCGGACATTTAAACTATCAATGAATTGTCAATAACGACCTTGTGGTCAATTTCTCGCATAATGATCATATTCTCTGTATATAACAACGTTTCGGTCAACACTATTCATTATTCCTCCCAACCATGATCGAAATAATCAGTGAGAAGATAAAATCATATCATGTCATATTCACCTGTGGATAGTCACCATCTTTCGTTTGATAATCGAACACATAGAAGTAGCTCTTCGTCGTACCAGTACCTGGCACCTTATAGCTCAACAAGTCCCCAGTCTGCACTAGCGGTGCCACAAACTCCGCGTCGCTCAACGCCTGCACCGTCGCGTCCCTCGTGTTGATCGGATGCAACACTGTTCTTTCCCAGTCGGTATACTCATTCACCACAGTGAAGAAAATCTCACTCAAATGATAAGTATAAGCATTACGGACATAAGTTCTGATGATTTTATCTCTTCGTTCTCCTTCGAAACCACTTTGTATGTCCGCCGATGAAAACCTCCATAGCGCTTCACTAGTTACAACTCCGAATAATATATCATATTTATTAGCTCCATAAGTATTTGATAGTGCACTTAAGGTAGCTTCACCAGAACGTTTCATGTTTGAATGTGTTGATGTTGTGAATCCCTGAAGATCCGGTTGGAAATATGTTAATAGTTCCTTTTGGAAGTCGGTTTTGATGACGACGCCGTCGACGGAAGGGCCGAATGCGCTGAGGTAGGTCGGTGCGGTGACATCGGCGTGGAGGAGGTCGTCTAAAGGGAGGTCGCGGAGGCAGTCGACGATGGCTTCGTGGTCGCGAAAGAGGTCCTCGGGGATGGTGCAGTTGGTGGAGCGGGCGAGGCGGACGGCGAAGGTGACGGGATCCTCGACGAGAGCCCAGCTGGAGATGGCTGAGCCGGAGAGGAGGATGGCACGATGAAATAGACCTAAGAGAAATGTGTGTATTTAGTTGACAGTTGAGATTCGGTTCTATTTATCAGTATTTCTCATCAATTTTGCTTCAATCGATACATGCAAATTTAATCTGAATATTCCCGGCTGTAAAAAAAAAAAAAAAATATGGGCATTTGAATATTCACTGAAATGAACCTGTTAGTGATATATGGTTGAATTTGAATATCCTACTCTGCTTCAAAAATCGAATCAGAAGAGAGAGACGTACAGAAGCCATCATTTTTCATATTTTGCGACAATATTTGAACTCAAGTTTATTTATATATTCATTTTTCAACTAACCATGCGGGTAGTGTATATTACTCATGCACCACATGTTCTCATGGTTTCAGTGCGGATGATGTTGATAATTTTTCTGCAAGAGGCTTTTCTTCCTCGTTACTTCACATCATATGTGACAGCAAAGTGTATACTTTCATATCACCGTGAAAATACTGCATTGCTTGTCGGGTAATCAGTTTTTCATAATTGCTCTAAATTTCAATCGGATTCAAAAGTCTCCAGAAACTTCTGATTTGACATTGAACATTTGTTTTCTGTATTGTCATAGCTTACCTGGCATGACTGTTGGTGAGGTCATGAGGAAATGAATGCAGGCTGCTCCAGTGCCATGGCCTAGAAGGGTCACGTTACCCGGGTCACCGCCGAACAGAGCGATGTTCTGCTGGATCCAATGCAGTGCTGCGATCTGGTCCATCAGGCCGTAATTGGCGACACGTGCTTTCAGGTGAGGCGCTAGGTTAGCGTTTAGGAAACCTTGGAAATGAAGAGAAAACAAAATTGAGTGAGATGTGAATTATATTCGATCAATGGGAGTTGAATTGTTAGAGGAAAACAAAGTGAGTCGAGAAAATGAGTTAGTGGGGCATCAACATTTCTTCATGTATTCGATTTCTCATCCAATTTTATGGTTCAACATTCTTACAAGTAAATGTGGAGTTGAAGTTTTCAGTGAATTCTGAAAGAATGGAGTAAGTTTGGATGATTTCAATGATTAATAATCATCAAAATCTTTATTCTTATCTCGGTTAGGTGTAACCGACTAGTCAATCATATTTTTAGCATTCATTATGAATTGATTCATCATTTATATATTATGTGGATACATGAATATGGAAACGATCCCGTTAATCGAATCCCATCGAATAAAGTAGGACAGCGGAAATCTTTTGTAGAAAAAACAATTGTGGAGAATTATAATG
This sequence comes from Brachyptera risi, assembly GCA_964007535.1. Classification (NCBI taxonomy): domain Eukaryota; kingdom Metazoa; phylum Arthropoda; class Insecta; order Plecoptera; family Taeniopterygidae; genus Brachyptera; species Brachyptera risi. The sequence continues at coordinate 25,499,237 of OZ023336.1, forward strand.
ATTATATTTTTTTTCCAGGGGATGAGTAAGCAGGAACTGAATTTTACGCGTCATCTCATCATTCTCTAACTCATTTCAATTTGTGATCATAACAGTCTCATTGCTTATGATCTATCCAAGTTATGAATACATTGTGATCAAATTAAAGTGAATTAGAATAAATTACTTCTATTATTGAGTGTATTGTTTTTTTTTTAATCGGAGGATAACCGACTCCACTTCACCAGCATTGATTCAGAATTGAATGAGGATTCAATTATGAACAAAAATATTTTTCAAATGATATCGGATGACTATATCCGCAGTTTGAGAAGAAGAAGTGTTTTTGATCGTTTTCGAATAGGTTACACTCCTGACTCTAGCATTTTATTCACACTGGAACAAATTAAACTCTGATGTGATACATGCGATGAAGTTCTCACCGTGCATTATCAATTGTGATGAATACTCTACTATTGGACGATAATTGTTCATTGATATCACCCCGGATGAAAAAATATATCACTAGATGACTCAAAACGCTTTTTCAAATTTCCAACATTCAACCGATTTATTTGATAAGATATTGTCACAGTAGTCAGTTGACCACTGTTTTTCTATCATACATAATGTTTGTTCTATTCTAATCGACCATTAACCACTGATCAACATCTATCCAACTGATTGCTCCGACGTCTGTCGTTAGGGAGAATGACCTATACATTTACCTAGTCAGCGTAAATGGCCCTACCGACAGACCGGACACATAGCAACAGCAAGTGAGGTGTGTGTATAAAAGCGTGTGTGATAAGAGAACTCGGTCTCTTGAGAAGACACCAGACGACGTGAGGGACAGGGCCACTATTAACATCTTACGCGTGCCGCTGTCCCCGATCGACGTACTCTCCTGGGCTAAGTATCGGTCCAGTTGACCGTTTTAATTTCTTTCCTGTATTGTAAGATCGTCGGTCCACTGTAAATTCATTTTTCGTCAAACGTCACATTTATTTTTTAACTGTTTTAATCATCTTGTTTTGTTTCTAAATCACCGTCAATAAATATCTATTGTCCTTTAAATCACTGTTTACGTCACTTATACCTTCACGATCCCACAACCAACCTCTCACTTTTCAAAAGTAAGCGCCACTATTTCTAAATTATTGACTACACCCCTCGTCTAAATCTATTCAGAACCTGGCATCCAAATTTCGGTTGTAACAATATGACTGCATTTTTCATATATTAAAATTCATGTCTCGAAAATAGAGGATGATCATAAAAAATGGATAGTTGAGAATACAGTGATGAAATGACCACACTGTTAGTGTCAACCTCCCAACCCCTCCCCGAAAAAAAAAAAAATACATTGTATTTGTAACTTATCGACGAGCTGAAGGTATCTCACCTAGAATGCCCAGCCTGTAGTTGAGAGTGACGACCACCAGTTCGGCATAGCTCGCCAGAACGCTGCCGTCGTAAGGGTTGCCGGAGTTCCACTCGTAAGACTCGCCATGGATGAATACCAGGACGGGGTGGCGAGCCATCTTCTCCTCGGGTATACCAACTACACAGAAACAACAGACCACTCTATTAGATATATGGTGGTTATTAGCTTTGGTAGTTTGCATAATCACGATTTGGTATATTTTCCTGATGAAATTGAATTAGGTATACACATATTATGTCGGAATACATTTTTGATTGATTTTTTGTTGGTTTTCTTAGAAAACAATCGAAATTTGAAAACAGAAATTGACAATATCATACATAGGGCTAATAAAATGGAAGAGGAAGATTCAAAAATGAAAAAAAAAAAAATCGGAACTGAAGGCGACAAAAATAATTTCATTACAACATGATTGAAGTTACCACAAGAAAAACTTGAGAAATATCATGTCCAGTGGTTAGAATGGAAAGGGATACAAAAATGGAATAGGAGAATCGAAAAAAAAGTTTTGATTACAACATGATTGTAGTTACCACAGGAAAAAGAAATGATTTCATCATATTTGATTGATATAATGGAAAAGGAGGGTTTGGAAATAAAATGAAAGTAAAATTGAAAACAAAAAATCGAGAAAATAATTGTCTCACAACATGATTGAATTCATCACAGTGTGTGTTTTCTTAGATTGTCATTTTGAAGTAATTCATTCACTTTGGGATCACATTTTGGGCCTGTATGATTGATTCCATCTTCCAACCTGAACCCGATTCTGAAAACGTTGATTCTGTATCAAGTTTTGATGTCATTCGAAAAAGAGATATGGCATATCAAAATCAAACATACTTCGAATTGAAAAATATCCATTTTATCATATTATGTACGAATTTGGATATCTAAATGGAAATTCAAATTGGGTGAAATATTTTCATCATTGCATTGTGATCATCCAATCTCTGGAATTATCTCACATAATCGTGTTGATATTGTTCTCTGCTCGAATCAACTTCGTTCAAAACTCGGTTCTCGTATAGAAATAGTAAATGAGTGGTGGAAAGGGAAAGAAATCCTCTACACTTAATGTTTGGATATTTCAGTCGAGTGAGAAACGTTTTACAGCCGTCGATAGGGTTATAAACTTAGTGAGAGTAGAGTACTTTGGTTTCATGTGCCTAACCTTATGCACGGGTATGTTTATCAATGATGTGATATAGTACGTGTCATGTGAAAAGCTCGCTTCAATATGTGGCCCAGCTTAGACAAGTCGACTCTCATAATAATCCCGATAATATATCTACTCGATTGTGAATGTTGTTTTATTTCTTTTGACTTCATGTTTCTTATGATTACTTCATATTTTTATCCATTATTGATCAGTAGTCATTTTTGTTTCATATTAATTCGTGATTTGGGAAAAAAATATATTTTTCCTACATAGCGTATGACTTCCAAACATTATATGAGTACACATAAATACGTTTCAAAAAAATACCACGTGTCACCAAATAGATTTTTTCTCATTTGTTTTTCTTTCTCATCATTATTATCACAATACACAACAGATGTACAGTACAACAATTAAAACAGATCACAATAATAATGATGAAATAAAAAAAAAGACATGATGGAAAATATATATATATTATTGTGGGCAAGAAAGAAGAAATCTTGTGTTTGCACTCAGAATGTAAGAACTGAAATTTTATGAATAGATAGAAATGATATCTTACGGAATGAATAACACACTGAAATTTGAATAATGGATTGAATAGTATCTAAAATTTGATTACGGAATTTTGTATACCCTTGGGTAGAACCTGCATGTATTTTACTTGGCTCATCTTAGCGATAGGCAGATGCAAAAAAAAAAGAGTTTTATCTTTAAAAAGGTTTTAAGGGTAGGATTTTTTTTATGATGATGGAATACGTGTAGCGGGAAGCTCTTGCAGGAAGACACAGGGGTATGCAAATGTGAATAGTATAGGTGATCAAATGATGAACCGTATCAATTCAAATGCTATCAAGTTGTCACAAGCGTCAGAGGTTGTAAAGGAACAATTTTCCATTGTTCCATCAGGCTTGAGAACATTTTCGGAACCTGAGCATTTTCTCACTTGGTGATGGTATAAGAGCCATTCGACACAATTTTTAAATGGATTCATTGAGCAGTCAGGTGAATGAAGATTGAGGAGGATTAATTGGGAAAATCACCACGCAAAATGATAAATTTGATGGTTGCTGATGCACAATTATGAAAATTTTTTACCGCCATCAAACGTGCAATTATGATTTGTCATATATGCTTTCTTTCATCTTTTTTCATGGCTCTCTTTCATCCCATCTTCCATCCTCAGCCTTGATTGGGGAACAATGATTTTGTATCAAGTTTCGATGTGATATATATAAAAAAAAAATGCTTTCATATAGTTCATGAATGAACACGAGTCAATTTGCTTGATGTCATCATTTTTATATTTTGATGTGGATTTATACCGTGTTATGTGAGCATCAGAATGAGAACGTTTAAAAAAAATCAGAGAAAAAAAATTGAGAAACCACATTCAGAAATTTATATAATATGATCAATCGTAATAAAACCAATCATGAACAAAGTTTTTCCAGTGTGAAAATTTCCAGTTTGGGGAATAATATTGCATGACAAATTGACATTTTGCACCCTTGTGACTACATGTGTCAAGTGGCAGGGAACGTTTTGCCGCCCCCTTTCCACCACCCAGAAACCACCCACTGATCCACCGCCCACACACACGAGACATGCACCGACTTCTCGGGTCATTTCCTGGCTCAACATTTTTGCATATTGCTACTCCTCAAAAAAAAAAAAAGTGGAGAAAAAACTAGCTGTGCAAACAAATTATAATGTAGCCAACCACATACCATAAAAGTGGGGATAACTCTTCTCAGGGAAAAAAGTTTTCATGAAATGTTATGATGTTGAATAGTCAAGTTGATATAGTTATAATACTGAAGTGATTTTTCTACGGTTATCTCCTTTAGAAAATGTTTCTGACATGACGTGAAATAGCGGGGAAGTTTGCAATCATATCTTTTTTGAGAATGTGTTATGATTCGGTAATAAAAATATGTGCGTCATACAATTTGGAATGACAGTTTTGAAAAATGGAGTTATATGACTGTGTATTCCTATTTTCAGCTCACGTGAAATATATTCGTAGAATACGCAAATCTTTCTAAGAAGTTCTCACTTATTCATCATTCACTGAGACGAATCGTGTTATTTTGTTGTAGTAAATTCTTCAACAATGTATATCAACAACATTTGTACATTCCGTACAATTTCATCCGTTCATTATTGCGATAATTTGAAATATACTGAACACTTCAAATTAGAATAATCATAGTTCAATTCTGATGACCTTGGAAATATCATTAAGATATTATGAATAATACATTTTATATTTTCAAGATCAGATATTAAAATCGCTGCAAAATCTGATGGAGTTAATTGAATGGAATATAACGCCACACAACTAAAAAAATATATTTATCTCACTCACATCGGGAAAAGTGAAAGTGAAAACCATGGTTTTAATTAAAACTTTCAGTAGCTCTGTAATGAATCAGTTGAAATAGGACAATAGCAGGATATGAAGTAAAAAATGTAGAATATATATTTTTTGTGTTCATTTCACTAAGCGTACTGTGCATTGATGCAGAAATAATACTTTTCCATGAAGCGAGAATGAAATTCGAATTTGCAACTCCATGGAACTCTTGATTTCAATAGTGAATATTCAGTTCTCATCGGGTGACACCCATAAGTTGATCATATTTTTCAGATAATATTAAATTTTTCAGATAATATTCAGATATTATTGATTCAATATCAATTGGATTATGATATATATTGAAAATATTTCTGCTCATATATTTCTCATGTCATTTACATCTGGAATGAAATCAGCAGGTAAGTTCGGCTCATTTGGTCCTGCCACCGGGTTTATACCTTCTGATCTAATCGCCACTAAATCTTCAGAATATGTAATGACATTTACATAGATGTGAGTACTTTTTATATCAGCGGGTTCAAATTTTTTGGCCTAATGTTATGTGTTATACATGTTCCGAATGTGTCAAAATGGATAACATATTATGTTTGAATGAAAAATAAATTTCAATTTCATTGAGGAATTACATGATTGAGTTTGTGCTATACCATATGGTAACGCTAGGCACTAATGGAGTTATAATTTACCACTATAGCCTATCATAGATTTATTCGTTCATGACAATCTGTGCAAGAGATAACGGACTCTTTGGAGTGTGATGAAGATGCAAATGTATTTTATAATCATATTGAGCCTTATTGAGCCATATGATTTTGATCGAAAAATATTAGCCATATGAATATAATGATGAGAATGACTGATAATATTAATTCCTTAGTCCCTGGCAATATCCATGGGTGAGCAAATATGTATCCATCCAGTTTTTTCAGAATTGATGATTAAATTCCGATCATGAATCCTTTTGATCATATCAATGGAATCGTCTTGAGTCTCAGTAGTATTTGCAATAAGATGCAAATTTCAACGGAAAAACAATTAAATGATGAACTTCTATATTTTCTGGACGTGCTTGTTGAGGAATAAATAAATATCGCATCACCGATTCACAGGAAAATGAACTAATTTGACCGATATTGAAAAGATCAGTCGAACCAACACCCAGCACAAAAAGTGGTGTTTCAGACACTAGTTCTGAGATCAAAAATACCAGCAGATAAACACCGTATCCAGGAGGAGTTGACTTCTCTAGCGGGAGTTATTTTTCAAGATGTCTACTCGAGTCAAGACATCGACAGAGTATCACATGAAGATCAGGAGGCGGATTCAATCGGAAGAAACGATACAATTATCGGTAACATATTTACGCATATCTTGAAACAATCCTAAAACAGCTCATCTTGAAGAATGCTTATCATATGTATGTATATTTGTAATTCATGAAGTACATCATACTGTTTGTACAGTCTCCGATAATAAAAACCATTATTATTATTATTGTTGAAATTTCTCTGTTTCGTTTAATTCATGGAGGAATTTATTATTGAGTTGAATTTGATTCAATTTCTGATGATGTATATGTATCTGTGTTATATCTGTGTTTATGTATTTATCTATCATCCACACAACTGAATTAAGTGTTTATATTTTGTTGTAATAATAATGTTAATAGACCCACAGACAAGTTGAAATGTCTGACTTTGCGGGTCCATAGTATTTTAATATATGTATTTTTGATAATTAAAAAACCTTGCAGAAAAAAATTATTATATATAAGAGGCATGACGGACCAAATCAGCCGCATATTGGAGAATGAATCAATTGACACTGTTTTATCAGCAGGCCTCAGATCAAACACCTATCTGTGATTCGTTAAAAATGTAAGATGATTCTTGAAGCATGCAAGGTATACACAATTCCATGTCAGTGTGGCTTGATATTGGACCAAACAGAACAAGCAGTTTCAGCCCGCATGAAATAACACCAATACCACGAGCTTCGAGGTAACGCGGAGGGCACGCGAGATTCATAAAATGCCACACACTTGTACATTACAACACCTAAGTTAGAGGGTTAAGTTAGAGAAGTTACTTTTCATCCTTAGCCTTAATTGGAAAACAATGATTTTGTATCAAGTTTCGATGTTATTAAAAAAAAAAAAAAAAATTGAGAAGGAGAGCCACAGGAACATGAAATCAAATTTGAGGATGCAGAAGTCGTCAATTCATGGAAATATGCTCTACACGCGTCAAAATACCTCGCATTGCCATAAACACACTTCTTCGTGATAACATTTTCAAGTCCCGTTCCAAGAAGCTTGTCACTGTTATTACATGTGCAAAAAGGACCAACCCAATTTTTTTCTCAAAATGATCTATTCGAACCACTTCATTCGTATTATGTTATTTTTTCCTTTTTTTTTCTTTCAACACTAGTTTCAGAGGTTTGAACATGTGGACCAAGCTTTCTGGCCCCCATTATATTTTGGAGCAAAACGGACCAACCCACATTGGAAGTGTTTTGTTTCGACTTTTGGGTTGGTCCACCTTGTTTTCTGATCCCTTCAATTTGTCTCACTGAATACTGTAATTGTCATTTGTCCACATATAAGTCCTGATGATGAATTATTCTCAATAAATTTGGACATTCGGGAGAGAAAACAGAGCTCCCGATTGATCAATTTAAATCTGTGAATTTTGCATCCATCATCTTATTCACATAATGAGAGAACAGGAAACAATACAAACAGTAATTGAATAAACCAGATATATCATGTAGATTAACATTGCGAAAAGCAGGAACAAAGAAAAGAAGGGGCCAGCTCAAGAACTAGATCTTGTTCGCAGGCATTACAAGTGGGAGTTAAAATGAATGCTGGCGAAACCATAACAAATGATGGAGCATATATTTTCACTGTTCTCGACTTTCGAGTGTTGATCAACTGGAGAAATGCAGAAGGAATTGAAACTGAACAAACTATGATTCGAAAGAGAAACCAAAGTTCCCGATTACCACGATTCTCTATGGAAAAATATTTCAAATTTTGTGGAATTTACATCTCCGTTCACGGAAATTAGGTATTTTCATACAGATACATTATGTGCGTATTCATGCTTCGAATATTTAATCACACATACTTGATGTCACATACCATGAGTAGGTTACCAATGATATTGAAATCCATTTAGCGTCATCCCTCTTCTATATTGTCTCATCTTCATATGAAATTTGCATTGAAAATAATTTTGTACGAGTATTGAAACTAATGGATTGAAAAGAAGTTCAGTATTTATTGTAGGCCTACCAATCAAAATACTTCAGAGAAGACTGAACAAAAATCCAAGTGCTAGTAAAAACTGAAGGAATTAAGAACAATGAAGACGATGAAGACGACGAGCCTTCAACGTACCAAATACAATCTGGCATTAAAACAACGGAACGATCGACATTTATCATCATTATCATCATTCAGAACAATTATTATGTCTCTTGATAATTAATTAACTTAATAAACAGAATACAATTCTTCAAGTAATCGAATAGCAATAACAGTGAGAGATTGTACAACAATACAATTGTGAACGAAAAACAATAATCAACTGAATATCACAATAATGGATATTCAACTGTTCGATTTTACAACAATGAATTGTAACAATGGAACTACGACATCAAAACGAAAAAAAGATGTGGTGAAATTTTTGTTGGAATCATACTCGTATTATAAGAGACCGTGACGATTCAAAGTGGCACTGGATTGAAATGACCAAGGTTTATAGATTTGAATTATCTCATAGCCTAATTCGTGTTTTTTGATGGAAAGAGCACTAACAATCACAGTATTCATGAGATTCTCAATGGTAAATTTGAGATGAATTCTTGATGTTTGTATGATATAATTTTGAAATTGAGAATCCAACGTTCTCATTGTTTCGACATTCGTTTCGCTCATCTGGTACATAACAAAATTGTACACATTATTTTATGTTGACAATAGGATATTTCCAGAGAAGAATCTCATCCGAAATGATTCACTCTCCGATAATATTCAATATTTAGGTTTATTACGATGCAGTAACAAGGTAGCCAGATGGTAATATCACAGTAACGTAACAAGCAGCTCGCCCAGTCGCAGTTACACACTTTCAGGGGTAACAACGTGTGGTCAACAGTTTTATTATACGTTTCTGTCGTTCATATTCAGAACTTTATCTACATGCATTTTGTTGCTGACAGTATTTTCAATCATCACATTGATATACTCCGAGCAAGTGAACATTCCGGCTAATTAATATGAGAACAATGTATAAATTGAGATCGTGAAAAACGCGAGTATACCGCTCGAAAGTGTGCCTATAACTGAGAAGTGTTTCAAGAATACGTGTGGTTGACAATCATTCATTGCAGTGTGCATATTGTATACTCAAGGTCACGTGAAATCGTCCGATTTGAAAATAGAATTAGAATTATTATACAATCTACACATATTTTAACCGCTATTGTTTTCACAGACTATGCGTGGAGTTGGTGTGCACATTGTTCACTAGTTTTAGTAAAATATAATATATTACATTTATAGTAAATATAAGTGAAGTTTAATATTTTTTTTCATTCGAATGCATTCTAATGTAGCTTAATCGACCAATCAATGTGATCGGAAATGTGTACATCTCACGTCAATTTCATTCTGTCTTATGAATTTCATGAAATTGTAACATAAATATTCAGTCTCATTTCAAATTTCAAATTTCCTTCAATTTCCATGCATATATACCTACAACATGAATTTCGATTGTGATAGAGTGTGATATTAGTTCCGATTGAAGTGATGATATTCAGACGGAGACAGACCGCCTGATAGTGAAGTGTGAGTTCATACGGGTGAGACAAGGATGGCAGAGGAAAACGCTTGGATCATTCTTCGTGGCTGAGTCAAGGTAGGAATGCATGGGACATGTGATATCAGGATATATAATTCATAAGAAATGTTAATATCCCTCACTGCCTCACTATTTTGCCTTCATTCATCCATTCATTTATGAATTACTTCAGATGAAAAATCATTGAACTATTTCGATAGAATCATTGGATATGCATGGAATGATCTGTTAGTGAATCAATATTGAAATTATTATGCGTGTGCTCAAATGAAGACTCTACTCGATCCCTTTCACACTTGCTCATGTGTGTGAATATGTTCACTGCACGTCATCACAAGTTCCATGTTTTAGTCACAATGTGAACAATCACAATCGTTGATCATATACTGGAGGACCGTGTAGGTAATCTAGCCCCGATCTCCTGAATGACGGTTTAGCTAGCTAGCCACTCATTCACCCGTCCCAATAATTTACAATTTCAACACAGTTTTTTTTTTGCGATGATATGTTATGTAATATAATATGTATCAGGTAGGTGTTTAGGGCCTATCATGTGATAGATTTGTGCGCGTTAGGGATGAGCGGTCAGTAATGACTTCACCAATGCTTATGGAACTTGTCACTTGTAGCTTGTTCATGCTCCAAGCTGACAAGGTGATCTACATCAAGCCTAAACTCTAATGTTTCTCCATATAAAGTGTGGTTCGTTGAACTAATATGATCATCCCGCAGATCAATTCATCAGGTTGATTATAACATAACTCGATTTTTCCAAGAGCAGAATACAATTATTTTACTACATTGCGTTTTCTTTATTCATAGCTAAAAGCAAAATCTCCTTAATGTGAGTTTATTGCCTTTTAAAAATAAGTTTTTTTTCACAACTCAAAAGATATCTTATTGTATTTGCAGCGTAATGGCGTAATAATACAATGCACTTATGATCAATTGCCATGAAAGAATGGGGGACGCAGGGAAAGGGGGTGGTTGTAGGAATGGAGGTTGCGGGGGTTGGAAGTGGGTAAAACTAAAAGGGGGTGGGGTAGCAGGCATTAAGCTTTTGCTTTCACAGAGGCCCGTAAGTTCCCGTTACTGTCACCAGAGTTCTAATTTGTGATGCTTTTATCTCTGAAGCAACGTAGAGTTTCAAGATTCAACGCCGAAGAGAAGAACAAAGTATGGACGAAGAAATAAGAATGAGTGAGATAGAAATAGCGACTATATAGAAAGATGTATGATAGTGAAAGAGAGAGAGAGAGGGGTAGGAAGAGAGTTGGAAGTATTAAGAGCAGGAATGAGAGAAAAGGAAGGGCGATGTGATAGGTATAGGATGCAAAGGAGAGAGATAGAGAAGGAAGATGAAGGAAGGATATGCCCAGAGAGAATTGTAAAAGAGAGAAAGAGTTATATACAGCGTGGAGAGAGAAAAGGGGAGAAATAAAATAAATAATGAAAAAAGTCTATGTAAAATACTGTAAGGGATAAAAGATTGAGATACAAGATCATCAGTGATTTTGCTTCAGCTCGTGGAATCTGTTGGATTAAGTCAATTACATGTCAAAAGAATTCTCTCGGAGAACATTGGGTTTTTTCATCAGGGTTTTCAGACTAAATGTTATTCTCTTTGAGTTAATTAATTGAGGAACATGGAAGAAAAATATGATGTCTCAGTAGGCCCATATGATTATACTCTAATCATTGCATGGAATTTATGTTTCACAGTCGACTTATTGACTTCCAACCAATGTTCTAGGTATGTATATTAATTTTTGCCTATTCGATATTTATGATAACGAAAAACTTGTGAATAATAATCTGATCATGAGATGGTCAGTATGTTTGAATTTATGATGAAACAAATATTCTCAACAAGAACAAAATTTTCCTGTCAGGTTATATTTCAGGAGAAAATGATTTGTGTTCGATTCAGAATAGTTTTTTTCTCATCTCATTGGGCCTTTGAATAATTGCGACCGATCATCGAGTGGATTCAATGTTCATTCAGAATATGAATCATGCATGGACCTAATGTTTGAGATCGATTTTGAAGAATTGTATCTATATTGAAGAAGTGTATCTATATTGAAGAAGTGTATCTATATTGAAGAAGTGTATCTATATTGAAGAAGTGTATCTATATTGAAGAAGTGTATCTATATTGAAGAAGTGTATCTATATTGAAGAAGTTTATCTATATTGAAGAATTGTATCTATATTGAAGAAGTTTATCTATATTGAAGAAGTGTATCTATATTGAAGAAGTGTATCTATATTGAAGAAGTGTATCTATATTGAAGAAGTGTATCTATATTGAAGAAGTGTATCTATATTGAAGAAGTTTATCTATATTGAAGAATTGTATCTATATTGAAGAAGTGTATCTATATTGAAGAAGTTTATCTATATTGAAGAAGTGTATCTATATATTGAAGAAGTGTATCTATATTGAAGAAGTGTATCTATATTGAAGAAGTGTATCTATATTGAAGAAGTGTATCTATATTGAAGAAGTGTATCTATATTGAAGAAGTGTATCTATATTGAAGAAGTGTATCTATATTGAAGAAGTGTATCTATATTGAAGAAGTGTATCTATATTGAAGAAGTGTATCTATATTGAAGAAGTGTATCCATATTGGAGGATTATTGAACCGGATATAACAATATATAGTTCGGTATTGATAATCTGAATTCAATAATCATTGCTCTCCTACAAATATGGTATTCGGAAAAAAATCGTACTCTCGAATGAATTCGGACTATTAGGCCCAGTATTACCAAGGCCAGTTAGTATTTATCTGAGAGTTGGTGAAAACAAATAGCACAGGTAACCATGGTGATAACAAGTTTGAACTGTCAGATAAAGGCTAACTAGACTTGGTAATACCAGGCCTTAGAATGATAGAATGATAGAATGATATATGGAATGTATAAGAATGATAGAATGATAGAATGATATATAGAATGTATAAGAATGATAGAATGATAGAATGATAGAATGATATATAGAATGTATAAGAATGATAGAATGATAGAATGATGTATAGAATGTATAAGAATGATAGATTTTCATAGGTGGCCATTTTAACTCAGTACGAGTATACTATCTCCACTTTGCTATGGCTGAGTTATTCTCAATGATAGGCAAATGTGCCCCTTAAGTATAGGCAAGTTATCACACATACATACATGCACAGGTGCGACGCGGTTTGCATATTCCACCCCTGCTGCTACCACGTTGAGCACACTATACTCGAGCTGGGAAAACTCTGTGCAAACGACGAAGATTTAAACTTTCTTTAAAGGAACATTTTCAACTATATTTTCATCTAGATATTCTACAGATCACGACTTGTTCACATTACATCTTCTTTCTCCTCTCTTTCTCTCTCCTTTCTCACTGTCCTGAGTTATCTCTTTCTCACCTCCCATCTCTCTCTCTTTGTTCCTCTATCTATCTATACATATCTCCCTCTCGCTCTGTTTCTATGTTTATCTCTCACCAGCTTGTTTCGATAATGCACTCTTTTTTCTAAATGTGTATGCTTGTAGTAATTACAATTTTTTGAAATCATACTTATTGTGAGAATATATTATGGTGTGAAAGATCGTCACTACACAATGGAGCACACATATAACTATTAGTTCTCTATCTACACTCCAGAATTAGTAGGGGAGCAATGGGACGTCCCAGATCTACAGAGGGAAAAACGTTTCCACCAGGGTGATTTCATATACACATGATCATGAAACTTCAACAGTCAATCAACGAAATCAACAAATAAATCAACAGATGCAGACAATATCAGTTGAAGATGCTGGGGACTCAAATTTTATCATAACACAAGGTAGAAAAATCAATTGTGTGTAATAGTGACATTCGAATTTTTGTCATCGATTTTTATCTTATCACCACAAAATTAATTACATACAAATGGCATGTCACATATTTTCAATATTTTTATTGCGATCGACATTTTTTCAGAGAAGATGATTTGCTGAATGGTGTGAGGCAGTTTCACTACATTAGGTTCAGACGTATAAACACTACGGGTGTTTTTAATTTTTGTGTGCCACGTTGCCAGTGGAAATATCACACCCTGGTTAGGTTCTCCTTAACTCATCTGCAATAGCTAAACTATACTAATTGTCACCAACCAGTAGTTGTGGTAAGTTATCGGTGAATGCACGTTCGTATTATTAGATTCCGTGGTCGTAGGTAGTTCTGAAGGTGAGAGGTAAAAATAATGCCTATTCCACCGCTTCACCACCTCTTCCTTTCCCTTCCCTCCCTTTACCACCTTGAACCACCCCTGTGCCCCTTTAACAAAACCGCTATACCCGTTAAAAACTTTGTAACAGCCATTACTGGTTTAAGTTTTGGGTGAAAACTCCCACCACTAGGGGCGCTGCCGTCTTGAGAGACAAAACAATCGCAACAAAACCATTTGGACAAACTTCAGTTTCATAATTCTAAAAGAGTTTTGTAAGAAAAAATATGAGAACTCAGAAGTAGAAAATGTCGAAATTGTATGGCACAATTTAAGAGACATTCGAAATTGAACAACTACCGAATGCATAAACGAATTGGATGGATTTTTTTCATGAATGTGCAAAATGGAATCTTGACTTGCAACTGACGTCAACAACTCCGTGCATATCGACAACATGATATATACTCATGACCTGTTACGTAATAGTAGAAGAAATGATTCCTTTCTCACGATTCCCACTCCTTTCTAGTTTCTACACCCTCGCCATGTAGTTATATTTATGAACGCTGGAGGGCGTGCGAAACTGTACTGGCTGGTGTTTGGCTATTGCTAGTTTACTTGTCAACTTTCTGGTGTTTGAAACGCTTAACCACTCACAGACATTGTCGAGGGCAATGGAGGTGTAAGAAAAGTTCCAAGTATGGTTCCGTCAGAAGTGTGGATTCTTGGGCAATTTTATATTTTCTTCTATGCTGAACTGTACTTGACTCAAGTCAACTATCTCAACTAACTTTGACATTGTTCTCTGATGAATTGATGATTTAATTGGTAACATCGGTAAAAATATCAATCTCAATTGAATATTAGTTAACTCATGTTGAATGAGTTGAGTCAAATGATGACTTCAACTGAACATGTTTGTCTGGTTGAAGACTGGCCGTGATAAGTCAGCTGTTCGTGATTCAACATGGCGTCAGATTCAAACTCTGACAGTGAAGAAGTGATATTTTTACCTGTAGTGTCTGTTGTGAATATATCGCGAGACTTTGGAAGAAAATGATACGACAAAGAAACATGGCTCCTCTACTTCATAAGGAATCCATCAAAATTGTGGTAGCATCTCTGGACCAAGGTCTTTTGCTAGCCGCCATTTCCACTAGCAATACTGAAGATACGTCACAAAAACGGTGAACTGTAACTGACAAATTTTCAACCAACAATTCATGGAAGTGAAACTCACTCCACCCCATCCCAACCCAAACGAAAAGTATTGAATTCAATATGAAATACAATTATTCCGATCAATAATTTCCGTTCAATGTTCGCATCATCACATTCAAATTTCTTCAACTCAATATTGAATACAAATAATTTGATGAGAAATTGAACCGTCACAACGAATATCTCTTTGTCGTGACTGTACGTACAGTACACGAGAATCCACCCCATTGCGATTATTGTTGCTGCATATAAACCAACCACACATTTTCTGTCAACTTTACTACATTTTTTGTTTTGGTTTATTCTATGTGTAAGATTCTGTAAGTGGATTTTTTTGCTGAAGAAAAAGTTCCACCATTAAGTGTTGCCAGTTTTGTTGTTGCGATTCCCGTTCCACCTCCCTCCTCTCCCCAATGCCTTCCCACCCCTCCCACCAGATGATAGCTTCGTTCTTACGCCATCAGGGGGTTAACTTACGGTACCCATTATCTGCAGATTAAGTTGGCACACTTGTTTTATTTTTTACCTAGTTATTTAATTGCCTGAGCAAAATTGCTTCTTGAATTTCCAACCTATCGTTAGAGTTCGAGAGAACGGAAAAACAGCTGCCTTTCCGGACTACGATAATTAACTCGAAAAACTAATTGTTCAAAGTACGATTATCAATTATATCAGAGTACATTTATCATGCATTGAGATGATGATCATGATGATACTGATGAAGATGACAATGTTGATAAGAACGATGATGAAGATGATGGTATATTCCAAAATAATTATAATAATATTAGGATGATTCAGGACTTTATTCAGTTACATTCCAGGATAACAAAAATGACGAGGTTCAGTACAGGTTCACAGATCATCTCTCACACTTGAAGAGTTAATAAATGATGTTTGACGACACTTAAAGTTCAATGATGATACATTGATGTTCTGGATGCATTTTACAATATTGATTGAGGCGCCGCTCCTTCATATTTTTATCCTCGTCCAGGGCAAACTCAGGATGGAAACACAAACAAAGAATTGATATAATCCCGGCTCTAATCTATAAACGGCTCTAATGTGCAGGTGTCAACTTCTACCAAGTTTCTTGGCATTGTTATATCAGATACGTTGGATTGGTCAGTACACATTGAAGAAATAGCCAAAAAAGTCCTGAAAGGTATTTACATGCTCAGAAGTTTGTGCCGCGTTGTTTCGTCTGCGGTCTTACGCATGGTATACTTCGCTCACATTGTCTCGCATTTACAATATGGGATCCCCTTCTGGGGACACTCGCCGCACGCTCAAAGACTATTTGTGCTTCAGAAGAGAGCCGTGAGAATACTTTCGAATGCACGAAATCGATCGTCTTGCAGACCCCTCTTTAAAACTAGCTCGTTATTACCGCTGCCGAGCATTCTTATCCTGCAGTCAGTTGTTTTTGTGAAAGAGAACTTTCACCTTTTCAAATGCAACCGCAATGTTCACCAACATGGCACCAGGCGTCGTGACGATGTGCGAGTCGAACAGCACAGACTAATGTTGTTCGCCAGAAGTCCGCATTATTTCATGTCTAGTCTATACAATAGCTTACCTGTTGATATCAAGTCTATATCTAGTAGTATTCTCTTCAAGTTCAAGGTGAAGAAATTTCTATTTGTCCACTCATTTTACTCTGTACAAGATTTCCTTAACTACCGCCAGGCTCTGGACTAGACATTATTACGCCTATCTGTATTATTCATTGCATTTTTATTGTTATCTTATATTCATATGATATGTTGTTTTTTATATTGTTTTTTTACTCAATGCTGACATTTACCATACTGTATCATGTATAGTCGCTGGTAATAAATTATTATTATTATTATTATTATTATTATTATTATCCATTGAAGAGCATTTTGATATATGAATACATCGTTCTGTTTCTTCGAATATATGTATCTTTGAATCGGAATTCCATCATATTGGAGAGTACAATATGGAGAATATTCCTGTCGGGTATTCATATGTTTTTTTTAATGTGAAATTTGCCATCGAATATTCATGTACAAGTATTATTTGGATGTATTAAATTTAAATTGAATAAATAACGATTCGTTCAAACAAATCTCACAATGTTCATTTGTAGAATTATGGTACAAATTCGTATGAACACAAAAACCCATGCTACGATTTGACTATGGAAATCTGAGGTTTAAAGGGATAAGCTCAGTTCCACGAATTAATAGTCAGTGGATCAATCAATAGTTAGTGAACTAACTTGATGTCTCCCCTGGTTACATATGTAATTTTTGTACGTTAATTGATGGTTATTGAATTCGTAAATCTGACACAATATGAGCCGGTTTCATCAAATCCTATAACCATCAGTCAAGTCATGGAATTATAAAACGTCACCGGCACAGTAGCTGAGTGGTTAGCGCACTTGCTTCGTGTGACCCGGAAGGTGAAGGGACATATCGGACCCGGATCGATCCCCGCCACCGTCCATCTTTACAGGTGTTTTTCGTGGTTTCCCTCTGTAGTCTAGGCTAATGCTGGGATGGTTCCCACAATATAGGCCACGACCGCTTCCTTCCCACTATCCTTCCCATTACCCATACAACCTTCATCTCATCATCCCATCATCTCATTAATCATTCATCCAACGCCAATAGATCTCAGTCATCATTACAGTGCGTCGTTAAAACCCAATATATCAAACGTAATCAAGGGTGATAACGACTCAATAATTCTACCATCGCCCAATCCAGTAACAATAAGTTGGTATAACAAGCTCTGAGTATATTATATAATTGATGGGAAAGGCGACAATTTCAATTAACTCTGATTTGATGTGTGCTGCAATAACTCTAATGTTTATCTGTGGCACGTAGAGCGCGTGAAGTGCGTGTTGCCTCGTTCACGGGGCACTCGAAGACAAATGCTGGGCGATACACAATCTCTTACACAGCAGCCTGCTATGTCCTCTTCTATCTCATTAGATTGCTGACGTATTCGATGTTATCCACGATCCACGGCGCAGTGAACCTTTATAACGTTCGTATAATTCTACATTTTACATTTTTCACTTGAGTGGGAGAGAACGTTTACTTTCGTAGAGCATGTGTGCTACTTTGGGAGAGTGGGAAGATGTGAATTTTCAAGATATTGTCAAATTTCATCTCTTTTGACCATCAACATTGAAACGAAACAAAATCCTTGTTTTCCGATCAAGCTTATAGATGATCGTTACGATGGGGCACTACAAGGGTGATCTTATCACCCCTTAATTCATCATGAGGGTAGTTTGTAATATTTTGTCTTTGTTGTGTTTATTGTTATTGATCTGTATGTATCTGTTTATCGACAATATTCATTCATAAAAGCTGATTATTGCATGGGTACTATTACCATTTAAATCATTTTTGTATTGATCATCACTGTTACCTTCTTTGTATACTGTTCATTACTTTTAAAATTGATTGCTTCTGTGTTTAAGTATTGAACTTCAAGTATTTATTTGTATCTGTTTTTTTGTGCCCTTCAATAGGCCTATAACAATGCATGAAATAAACAATTTAATTTCTGTAACAGAATGAAATGAATTTTTGAATTGAATTGAATCGGATTATTCACACATTCTATATCGTTCAGCTGTTAGTTGGATTAGAAATTTTGATAAGAATTCTGGTCATTTTTTGTGAAATAAGTTCTTAAATTTTTGATTTTGATAGATACCAATTCAGGTTGAGACAAAAACATTTGATTCAAAGTTTCTGTATGTAACTATATATCGACAACATTGATACGGAAGAATTTCTGAAATGTATAATTTCGGAAATATTTTCACCTTCAATCTCGAATATCATCTCTTTATTCTCGCAAAGGAATTCAAATTATGAAGGAATGAATTCATATCCTTCGATAGTGTATATGTACATTTGGTTCAGAATGACAGCACGACAAGTCTTCGAAGCGAGAATTTCACCGTCTAATTAAAAGTTTCACGAAACAAAATGCATAGATTGAATATAATAAACTCCCACAGATTCAGGAGGATAGTATCCGACGAAGTGGTAATTAGTATTCATTCAATGAATAATTATTATAACATCCCGTTGGAGAATATTGGAAGTGGATTTTGTCCTCATGACTGAGATTATGAAATACTACTTGATGTGATAGATATCAATGACAGAAACGGACTCTCACTTATGCTTCAAGCCGTAAATCATTTTGAGAAATATATCAAGTTGCAGCTTGGTGTGTATATGAGGTGTATGTGGGTTGAATTGGGTTCCACGCATTACAATAACAACAACAACAATAACAGCAGCGTCCAAATAAGTTGCAACATAGCCGGGACCCACAGTTTCTGTTAATATAATATAAATCAAATTCTCTCACACTATTCTTCACCCCTTGTATTTAAAGATCGAAACATCCAACCGTTTCACTAATAAGTAGTGCAAAAACAGCCGCTCGGTCTCGTCCAACGAAGTATATGAAACTAGAAGTTTGTACACAATGGCCGGGTGTACATATAACATGGGTTAAGCGGGTTAGTCTAACGGCTAGGAGATAAGAATGGGTCCATATGGTGCTCTTATCAGTGTTGACCTTTAGTGACCTCTCTAGTGTAAACACTCGACGGGACAGGTCACTTAGTAGCGTACATGGGGGGGGGGATAACGGAAGGAAGTCGAGGGCTGGAAATGTGCCTCACACCGGTTAGGAAGTTTCACGGTGGAATGGTATACGGGTCTTCATTTGTTTGTATGTGGTTACGTGACATTAGAATTAAAGGTTATCACAAACCTGAAACTGTTATTGAACGAATATTCAGGATATTTATCTTCCTCATTCTGGAGAAAACTAGAAATCATAATCTCAATTTCAGAAATTATTATCAATTTATTTGTCCTCGAAGAACCGGATCTGTTTTTGTGTTGTTACATGACATTACTCGATTCTCTTATTGTTTCTGTACAGACTCTGTGAATTCTACGTCATGACTCATCGTATCTGGAGAACATAATGATCAATTGTCAATTCGTAAATTTTTGTCAATTTGTCAATTTCATTTCATTTGATCCTGCGTAATACATCAACTTTACAATAATACAATAATAATACAATAACAATTTCGATTTGTGAAATTGAGATGATTATTCCTGGTTTCCTTTGAAATTAGGGGAATGAATATTGTCATTATTCCTTTTAATTACAGTTTCTTGATAGTCAATGATGATGACAATAATTTTATCTCCAAATTTGTGTTCACAAAATTACTACCCTTATGAAAAAATATGTGTTTGGAAAATCATATGAAAATTATATAGGGTTCTGTCAAGTAACAAATGACAAACAATCGTCGTACCATAGCAATACAGCGAACTGATGGTCTACCAAATATTCTGATTGGTCAATTCCAACTGGTGCACATTGTTGGCTCTCTCTTGCAACAATGAGTGACGTCACTTGACAGAAGCTTATATCTGATACACATGTTGTGATGTCCCGTAACGCTTGTTTCTCATTATGTGAACGATAATGACCAACTTCATTTTGATTCATATTGTTATAGTAAATGTATTCGTTCATCTAATTCATATTGGGTTCGATGACGCGCTGTACTGATGACCACGATCTATTTGCATCGATGAAAGATATGTGAGATGATGGGATGATTAGATGAAATGTTATTTCATCCAGTGTTTTAGATAGTGGAAAGGAGTCGGTCGTGTACTGGTGTTAGGGAAGTATTCCAGTATTGACCTGAACAACAGAGACAAATCACAAAAAATTACTGTCAAAATGGTAGATCATGACGGGAATCGAACGACGGCCTCTAGAATTACGGTTTAGTGTGCTACCACTCGACCAGTCGTCACAGTTACACTAGTGGTCATTCGGGATAATGAGTAAGTTCTGACGGTTGTAAATCGTAGATTGTCCCATTTATGAAAGCTGTGATCTTGAAGATTAAATATTTTCTCTTTAAATAGCAGTATTCAATTTCATAACTGAAGAAATTTAGAACTGGTGGAAGTTGGAGCCACTTCGTCCACAACTCAAAAAAATAACATCAGTTTCCCACATAATTTCCTAATCTCGATTATATTACCTAACCCTGATAAACTTGAAACCAATAAAAAACACGGCAAAATGCTCTCTAAACGGATTATCCTATAAGTCACTCTAGTTTTATACGTATAGTAAAATATTATGTTTTTGATATCTCTTTTCGAGATTTGTGATCATCATAAAATATGACGTCACGATCTGGAACGATTTATCACCAGCGTCACCATTTGCATTTCTATCTCGCGTTTCGCGGGAGTAAACATGGTCGCTGTGACGCGATTGGCTGTACCACGTGATGAGCTGCTGGATCGAAATGCAGAGCTGCTAGGACTTCAGTATCACCTCTGACTATAAAAACAGAGTAACTTGAATGAAAGTATTTGATAATCCTAAGGATTCGTATGATATTTATTACATATGCAAACACAATTTGTGATGAACGAATTTTTTTATCAGTTGATTATATTTTTGTTGAATATATTTTGACTCAATCGATGTTCTGAAGATCAGTACATCGATAGATATATACTCTTATTCTTGAAAGAAGAAGGTTAAGAGAAGAAGTAAGAAGGTTTCGGTTATCGTGAAATCAAATACGTCGATGAATGAGAGAGAAAAAAATGAGGAAAATATTGAAAAAAATGACAAAAAAATTGAGTATATATTTGTTGAATCAGTATTCACCGGTGTTCTCATTTCTCACTTCGATTATCGGACCTCTGATATAATTGTGATAGATTAATATCCCATCGTGATATACCAAGGTTATAGACCTAGGTTGTAGTATAGGTGATAGACCAGCACAGGTAGCTCAGTTCTTACGCTCGCTTCATGTGATGCGGGAGGGAAAAGGCATTCTAACTTAGGTTCGATCCTCGCCACCGTCCATTTTACAGGATTTTTCCATCGTATCCTTCTGTAATCATGGTTATTACGGTATATTTTTCAGAAAATGTGCCACGACCACTGCCTTCCAACTTTTTTCCTCATGCCCTGAGAAACATTCATATCATCATCTCTTTTAATTTTGTGTCCGTCGTGAAATTATTTAGTCATGATAACATTGCGTAGCTCTACCCAATATGGATGGTATGAATGAAAAACAGATAATTAGTTCATAAGCGGTGAGTTTATTTGGAATCTCAATACAGTTTGAACTTTGAACTATCAAAATTTGTATCTCATCCTACTTCATAATTCAACTTTCAATGATATTCCGTCATTAAATCCGAGACATAATACACATATCTGGACAAAGTTGATAAACCCTCGAGAAAGTTCCGAGAAGAAATTATATATAAGCCTATTTGTAAAAACTCAACTTGAAATTTGGTTAATATTATGTTCTGAGAAGTTTGTTGGAATTATTTACCGAATTCGAAGTGAAGCTGGGAATGGAAAGTTTTGTTTGTCGAGGTGTTGGTAGAAAGTTTCGCAACTCTTGACGAGGAATTAAACGAAACCTAAAAAGTGTTCAGATGATGGGAACGCAGTGGAGCGGATTTCTTGAGTTATTTGACCCGTGAGTTCAACCTCTTCGAATTAGAGTCTGGATTTAATCCAGAGAATTATACCCAGAAAGAGATTCTCATTCACAGAGAGTATCATGACTTTTCCAAAAAGACGAATCAAATTCTAATTCATCAGAATTCTCGGATTATCATTCCAATTTCAATTCAGTTCGAGAATATTAATTATTATACTGTTATGATCTATATCATTCTCATATTGTTCTATGTTATTTTTTTTACTGGAGCACCTGTTGTTATGGGGCTTCCACCACTTTTTCAATACCTGTACGCAGTGTATTCCCCGCTGTATACAAACCATGAATAATGAATAATGAATCGATATTTGAATATTCAAATTGAAAATGTGTGAAAAATCACACAAATTCGATTCTTGCTGACGTGTTGTTTCACATTCAATAGTTTCAAAACAAAGAAATGATTTTACGAAAAAATTTGACATGAAATATCATAATATATATTCTAGTGAGAAAGATCTGCAAATAGATGAGAATTGGACCAATGATGGAAATACCATGGCAAAGCAATTCCAGGAGGATGTACTCAATAAATACAGTCATATTTTCTGATTGAAAAGTTGAGTTTCTCATTCTGAAACAACACACATTCGATATTCAAAAGCATTCTAATTCGAAATGCGAATGAATAGAACGAATTGTGCGCCTGCGCAGAGCCGTGATGGAAATAATATCACGAGGGGGCTTGTGCAGTGTCATCTGGAAGGCGGTGAGACTTGCCGGAACGGTTTCCGAAGAGAAGAGCTGTGAGCATCACGAGACTCTCCCAAGGCACACATTTCTCTGCCTCGGCCTCGTAAGAAAAAGAAGAAAATATTCACGCAAACCCAAGAAATGAGTTGGAAGTGGAAAAAAATGAAATAACACGGAGAGAAAGATTTTGAAGAGGATATATAAGTTTCCCGGTTCAATTCAGCGTTGAACATGGTCGAATGGGAACATAGATATAGAAGTATTCTACATATCGATGTAATCAATGTATTTCAATGAACATGTGAATATTCCGATGAAATTTGAGTTGGAATGGAAATAACTGTGTCTTACAAAATAAATTGATTCATCAATCCATATAAATCATGGTTCCAATATATATATCGTTCAATGAATGTATTATATTCATTCATAAAATGGTTAAATCGTTTATCGAACATTCACAAATATATGGTTCATCAAATTCCGATAATGTGACCATATTGTATAGTCTGCATTTGGCTCAGAACCTGAGAACAGCTGGCTCAGTCTCATGTATGAGAGACTCACTTCACTATCTCATCATAATCCGCTCATTCGTACTCCCATATGGGTAATCTGATGATGAATCAGGGGCGGTGGAATCCTAACATTATTGAGATAATCAGATTTATGAAGTTTGTCAAGTTGTTGTAAATGGTGCGGGGCAGTAAACTATATTGACATGAATTCGAGCATATCAGAGAAATATTCGCATGTGAGAGCGCAAGTCATCCAATGATTGAAGATGTCATCTGTTCGATTCATATCACAATATATATAGATCAAGAAGCAGAAAAATGAACTACGACATATTATTGTGAATTTACTATTCTATAGCAACAATGAGAAGTATGTTGTGATGAAGATTCATTCCATTTCATCACCAGTGATTAGGTATATATATATATATAATATATATATATATATATATATATATATATATATATATATAAATATATATATACACACATATATATATATATATATATATATATATATATATATATATATATATATATATATATATATATATATATATATATAGGATCCATCATTAATATTTCATCAATTCAATTGAGAGGACCGAATCACACTCGGAATGATTGATATAAATTCGAATAATGAACTATTGTTATTTTGAGTGGCCAGGGCTTAGGGTCATAGGTTATTGTAATTCAGTCCACAAGTGTCTATGGACGTTGTGTCAACCCCTCAATTCAACGTTTCAGATATCGTTATTCATTTTAATCGTTATTTCGTTATTTGTTATTCAACTTAATTTATCGTTATATATCGATGGATGAATATTATCATCATTATCATCATCATGGTTGGGCCCATGCTCATCACATGGTTATCGAGAGACGAGGAAGGGGTGATGGGGGGTGGAGGGGGGTTGAGCCAAACTCCCTGGCCCAACCGCCTCCGCCGCTCCTGAGTGAAATCATCGAGCATATTCAAATATAAAAAAATAATCCCACCAACTTCAAATTGAATTAATCTCATAATTTCAATATACCAGTATCTTCTTCATCTCTAAGTAGTTAATCGAAAATAAGTTTCAGAAAGATATGGAGACTGTTCGAAACGATAAAGTTTATTCTCATCATGAAACCAGAAATTCTGGTTCGAGCCATATGCAGGGCACGGTGGTTTTCCTAGACATTTTCTTACTTTTAATTCAATTTCTCTCAGTATTCTTGGCGTGTTGCCAAGGGGATGCAAAAGACGTGGAGAAATTAACTTGTTCAATCAATAAGCGAGAAGTGAAATATTCGTAAAGTTCCTTTATCACAGCGTTTTAGATACATCATACGGCACGGCATATTCTTCACGAGCCTTTGGCTGGGAAACAATGTGAATGTGGACTGGAAAATGTGGGACCCAGTTCCAAGGAGAATGCCATTCCATAACTTCCTGCAGGATAATATATATAAAGATGAGCAGTTGAGTGGAAGTTGGTTCAGATTCATTTCATCCCACGACGAATTGAAATAGTTCACCTATATTATTCATCATGATTATATTGAAGACATCGGATGATTCTCACTTCCTCAGAATCATTCATTGTTGTCATGATCATTCGATCATTGTACTGTTATGATTCATTTTATATTGGGTTTTAACGACGCACTGTAATGATTGCCAACATCTATTTCCGTCGGATGAATGATTAATGAGGTGATGGGATGATGATCTGAAGTTTTTTTTCAGGAGTACTGGGAAAGATAGTGGGAAGGAAGCGGTCGTGACCTATATTGTGGAAATCATCCCGGCATTAGCCTAGACTACAGAGGGAAACCACGAAAAACCCCTGTGAAGATGGACGGTGGCGGTGATAGAACCGGGTCCGTCATGCCCACTACCTCCCGGGTCACATGAAGCAAGTGCGTGAACCACACATGTCCAAATATCCTTGACAACATCCATAGTCTGAAATACAAACAGTTTGTTCCATGTGCATTCAGATATACTACCCCATGCGACGATAAAAAGAGAAAAATCTAGAATAAAACCGTTAAAACAAAAATTGTGATGACATTTAAGAACAACATATGTTCGTATAACTTAGTAAATGTTCACACAAATCCTACATTATTTGTTTTGGTTAAACAGTTTTTTGGCTCTTCCATATACATCTAAGTGTGCTGTAAATCGAGTTGGCTATCTATATATATATATATAAAAAACGAAGCAATTTCCCATTATGAAGCCGCTACACACTGTGGTGCTGCCGCCACGATCAAGCGGCTAAGATACGAACTATGTGACGTATAAAGAAGAGAAGATGACTGTCAACGTGAAACGAGAAAAGATTTGGCCTATCTTTATATCTGTTTTCTTTTTATCTCTTCGCTTTCTCGAGGAAAAATACATAAAACGAGTGTGTTTCGGTATATTTCGTTCTCTCTCGGTTTATCTTCGTTGGTATATTGCACTGTCTTGAGAAGTTGCTTTCTGCAGACAAATGACTGTATCACCTCAGGTTCTGATTGGTGCGTTCGATATATGAATTACGTAATATACGTCCATATATGATGTGATACATAAAATATCAGAATTGATGGAGCAGTTTTCATTCGGAACTGCATTCATTTCATTGTATTTAGAAGAAGAAGGAAATAATTTTAATGTTGATTTTCGATATTTCATCGAGTATAAGTATATTATGTGATGATGTTGAGGGTTAACAAAGGAGCATCGAAAAAAAGAAGAAGTAGAATGACGAGAGAATCAGAAATTGAATGTTTTTCCCTGAAGCAATTGTTTGGAATAATCACAGTCTCTGTTATAATCAGAACAGAATATACTGTCATAACATGAGTCAAATCTCATTATCTGTTCCTTCTTATTCGTGGAATAATATTTCCGATATTTCACTCTTCATATTCCCATATTCTGAATTGAAAAACAAATATCCTCCATCAATAATCGTTGTTGATGATAGAACCACTTCGTCGACTTTTACAATACTCCGTTCATCACAGTATATTAATTGTATGGTTATAGTTGTAAGGATTGTTGCCATGCAGAATCTCTCTGCGAGATCATATAACGTATTACACGCTAAACATGCGAGATGCTTACTAAACACGTTGTTTGATCGGTACGATGCGATAACAAGCGTGTGTCGCGTTGCATGCAAATTCGTGTCAATCGTGTCAAAGCACGACGACACGAGAGATACCGATTGCATTGATCAATCAGACAGACAATTCTAGTTTCTAGAGTGAAAAGAAGAAAAAACGAATGCTGTTAAGTAGATTGAAATTACGAATCTCGAAGTGAGTCAAGTGAAGAGATGAATGAGATTCGTGTTAGTTCAGAATTAAGTTAAAAGCTCGAATGTATTTTTAGACGATGTTCCGAAAGCAAATATTTATATTCTGATTAATTTAATTCGGAATGTGTATATTCATCCATTGATATCAGTTCACCAATCTTTGTCATTTGATCAACTACGAATGCGAATATTATGTATTTAATTGTTCAGAAAAGAAGGAAAGGAAATGTCCACAATAAAACTGTGACTTCATTCATATCAACCAATAGTCCAATGTTTCTGCATCAGCTCGACTTTATAGCAATCTGCCGCAATATGTTGAAGACAGTAATTCAGCCACTACTTTTGAATTGAACGTGTGCGATTTCTTGGAAAAAAGTTTTCTATGATCTCTGAATTCACCTTGACTGATTATTGTAATCTCGACTATATTTGGGATCTTACATTTAATTTGTAACACTCACTTTTAATTGATTGAATTGGTTATTTTCTCATAGGTAAGGTTAGGTGTAAGAACAGCCATCTGACTAAACCAGGTCCTTTTCAATGTACCAACTCTTGTTATACATGACGAATGAAGACTTCAAATCATTATCAAGATAATATATTCTGTTTGTGGTGAAGTTGGTTTTTCGATTCTTTGATTTCTCACCAATATGTTGATCGTTTGGTATTCTGTCTTTTCAAATCTCTCACTGGGTTGTTAACAGCATCTTACCTGGAACACAGAATGGAACAAATATATTAGGAATGCATTTTTTTCAATCAAGAGGACATCATGAAATGTGAGATCGAAACATTTCCATATGATATATTGAAGACGAACATATTGAATATATATTCACAAAGAATATGGTAGAATAGGTGATTTCCATTCTCATCCATTTGCTATGATCATTTTCAGGAATGAGTATTAATAATTAATACTCATTCAATTAGTATATTAATACAATTAATTATATATTAATTATATATAAATACAATACAATATATATATTAAAATATATATATAAAATATATATTAATTATATATAAATACAATACAATTAATACAAAAATAAGGTTTTCAAATTATTTGAAAACCTTATTTTTCTAATGGAATAATTGCACTGACAAATTGATATCTCTCAGAATTCAATGATGTAAATCGGTTGCATTCATCTAATGACATATGATCGAATTGCCAAATTCAGAGATATATATCACCGGAAAACCCGTCATGGCTTTCGCGTTGATGAATGAGCTATAACATAATATATCAACATATATTCGGTCGGTTGAATATATATCCACATCAAGATCCAGAAAATTACGTTACTGTCCTCCTGTTCAATTCATCACTCATTCCAATAGATCCATTTGTTGAAAAGCAACCTCATTCTGATTGTTATTAATTGATTGGTGACACTTGTTGCTAGAATTCATTTGGTATCCTGATAGCTTTAAGCAATGTCAATACTTCACATAATATATTTTGTCGAATCGAAACGACTGGTTTGATTCGGATCAGAATTCGGAATGATGTGTTCGATCATTAAATTCAATCAATTGAAAATTTGAATTTTCCAAGCGGAAATATGTCTCTTCTCTGAGTTGTGAATGTTATGGGGTCCTCTGAGTTAGGTTTTTTTGGAAACATTCAAATGGATGTTTTCAGGAGTGGTGCAACTGATTAGGCCTCAAAACTACACAATATGTAATTATATGATGACACGTGTG